>OY986436.1:23856817-25056817 GCA_963920525.1 Dichetophora obliterata
ATTTTGCAAATACTAGATTTGAAACTAAAGCTGGTGTGGTCATATATAAAGTACAGGAAAATGTATATTTTATTCCAAAATTTTTAACTGTGAAGCAGGCATTAGGCATAGAAACATTGAACTATAATGTGGCCATTTTAAAAGTGGGCGTTATTTGACAAAGGTGCGTGGCCTTTTTCTATTGTCAATAAAGCTTTATTCTACAAGTTGATTAAAAAGTATTATAAGAAAAATGAAAGAATGTGATGGGTGGTGTGGTGTGGCGGGTGGTGTGATTTGGTAGAAATCGTCACGTAACAGTGAGATTGCTGTGTGTTTATACGTGCGAGTATCGAATGAGCTGTGAGCGTGCGTGCGAGTATTGAGATTCGAGACTAACAAACAAGTAGGCGAGTGCGCAACTCTCTCTTTCTCTCTTTCACGGTGTGTTTCTGTTTCTGACACGTAGAAATTTCGTTTAACCGCATTTATTATATTTGTGTGTTTGTTTTAAATCATAAGTGAAAATTTTAATTTCAATTAAGTTTTAAGAAATGGAAACTGCAGCAAATGTGTATAATACAGTGTTATCTGATGTTAGAATTTCAAAATGTTTTTTGACACTAGGGTGAACCCTAAAATTGTTTTATTTTTGTTTCATACTTTTTGTGTATGTGACATAAGAATTTTAAAGGTTTCTTGACACTAGGGTGGACCCTAAATATGTCTAAATATGACTGATCGCTGATTTCGAATCTTATGTTAGAATTTTTAAAAAATGTACACTAGGGTGGACCCTAAAAATGTGTTTTTTGTACTCTTTTGTACTCTTTGTATATGTGCTGGCAATATAAAGGAGTCGCTGATTTCGAACCTGATGTAAGAATTTCAAAAAACTTTTTTGTCACCTAAATATGTTTCATTTTGCTTTATACTTTTTGTTGATGTGCTGGTCGTTGATTTCGAATCTGATGTTAGAATTAAAAAAAAAATTTGTTGACACTAGAGTGGACCCTAAACATGTGATTTTTCTTTCTACTCTTTGTGTATGTGGTGGCAGTATTAACCCAATGTGCCAAACGGATCTGTAACGAATCCGTAACGAACTCACTTCTTCGTACATTTTGTCCGAAACGGATTGCGTTTCGCATCCGGAACGGATCCTTTTTCGTATGAAATTCCTCTCTCCGTTACGGACTTCAGTTACGAATCCGTTTCGGACTTCAGATACGAATCCGTTTCGGACTTCAGATACGAATCTGTTTCGGGCTTCAGATACGAATCCGTTTCGGACTTCAGATACGAATCCATTTCGGACTTCATATACGAAACAGACGTTTCAGACTCTTTTTTTTAAATAATGCGAACTCGCAACGGACTCGTTTGACGCATTTAGCTACATATGTTAAAAATATAGGTTCTCTAAACAAGTTTGATGCATTCAAATTCGAAAACTTTTTGTAGGAAATTAAACGTAAATTAAAACAAAAAAAATTATTTTGTAATAAAATTTATAAGAGAGTAGTGGAGGCTAGTTTAAATGGTAAAAAAATAATTCAAAATATCAAACAAACGAGTACAATGTTGGTGAGTTCCAGGATGGCTCATACTTGTTTCTTCAAACAGCTCAACATTATTTTTCATTGAAGCATCCCAATAACTTTTACTGCTATAATGACAAAGCGTACCAAATTCACGCAATTAAAAAAGTTTCCGAAAAATATCTTGTGTACGGCTATCCTATAGTCACATTTAACTTGATCACTAATGATAATTATTTAAAAATTCTGACAAGTACTTTTCTTCGATTTGAAGGAGAGCTTGAGGAGCACGAGCTTAGTGAAATAAAAAAATTGTTTAATATAAAAATAAGTACACAATTGTATTTCGTATCCCTAATCCACTGAAAATAAAATAAGAAATTGTAAAACAAATTTAAGACTGTCTTTTATGTTAACGTTGTGGTAATTTTTTTGACGGATTCGTAACGGGTCCGTCAAAACATAAGAGCGATTCCTCTCAAAAATACGAATCGCTTTTTCCATTTTTTCGGATCCGCCTCGAACTCAGAACGGACTTCAGAAACGAATCCGTGACGCACTTCAGATACGAATCCGTTACGGACTTCATATACGAATCCGTTTCAGACTCTTTTGGCGGATTCGTAACGGGTTCGTAACGGGTCCATCGAAACATAAGAAAGCGTAGTGCGTACTGACGGACTCGTAACGGGTTCGTAACGGATCCGTATCCGTTTTTGTGCACATTGGGAAAAGACGGATTTCGAATCTTATGTTAGAATTGCAAAAAGTTTTTTGACACTAGGGTGGACCCTAAATATGTGTTTTTTGTTTTATACTCTTTGGATATGTGCTGGCAATATAAAGGGGTCGCTGATTTCGAATCTTATGTTAGAATTTAAAAAATTTTTTGACACTAGGGCAGTCCTTTAAAATATGTTTTTGTTTTATACTCTTTTTAGATGCGCTGGTAGCTGATTTTTAATTTGATGTAAGAATTTTAAAAAGATTTTTCAAACTAGGGTGGACCCTAAATATGTTTTATTTTGCTTTATACTCCTTGTAGATGTGCTGGTCGCTTATCTCGAATCTGATGTTAAAATTTAAAATAAAATTTTGACACTAGGGTGGACCCTTAACATGTGTTTTTTCTTTATACTTTTTGTGTATGTGGTGGGAGTATTAAGAGGTGAATTTCGAATCTTATGTTAGAATTTCAAAAAGTTTTTTGACACTAGGGTGGACCCTAAAATTGTGTTTTTTGTTTTATACTCTTTGTATATGTGCTGGCAATATAAAGGGGTCGCTGATTTCGAAATCTTATATTAAAATGAAAAAAATTGTTGACACTAGGGCGGGCGGACCTTGAAAATGTTTTTTTGTTTTATACTCTGTTTAGATGCGCTGGAAGCATATTTTTAATTTGATGTGAGAATTTCAAAAAGATTTGACACTAGGGTGGACCCTAAATATGTTTTATTTTGCTTTATACTCTTTGTAAATGTGCTGGTCGCTTATCTCGAATCTGATGTTAAAATTTAACATAAAATTTTGACACTAGGGTGGACCCTAAACATGTGTTTTTTCTTTATACTCTTTGAGTATGTGGTAGGACTATTAAGAAGTCGCTGATATCGAATCGTATGTTAGAATTAAAAAAATGTTTTGATACTAGGGCGGACCTTAAAAATGTGTGTTTGTTTAATACTCTTCTAGATGCGCAGGTCGCTGATTTGAAATTTGATGTAAGAATTTCAAAAAGATTTTTGACACTAGGGTGGACTTTAAAAATGTGTTTTTGGCTTTATACTCTTTGTAGATGCTATGGTCGCTGATTTGAAATCTGATGTTAGAATATCCTAAAGTTTTTTGACACTAGGGTGGACCCTAAAAGAGTGTTTTAGCTTTATACTCTTTATGTATGTGCTGGCATTATTAAGGGGTTGCTAATTTCGAATATTATGTTAGAATTTAAAAAAATTTTGATATTAGGACGGACCCCACAAATTTGGTTTTTTTATTTAATACTGTTTGTAGATGCGCGGTCGATGATTTAAAATTTGATGATAGAATTTCAAAAAGTTTCTTGTCACTAGGGTGAACCCTAAAAATGTGTTTCGTGGCTTTATACTCCTTGTAAATGCGCTGGTCGCTGATTTCGATTTTGATGTAAGAATTTCAGAAAGTTTAAAAATGTGTTTTTTGTTTTATACTCTTTGTATATGTGCTGGCAATATAAAGGGGTCGCTAATTTCGAATCTTATGTTAGAATTTAAAAAAATTTTCGACACTAGGGCAGTCCTTGAAAATGTGTTTTTGTTTTATACTCTTTTTAGATGCGCTGCTAGCTGATTTTTAATTTGATGTAAGAATTTTAAAAAGATTTTTCAAACTAGGGTGGACCCTAAATATGTTTTATTTTGCTTTATACTCCTTGTAGATGTGCTGGTCGCTTATCTCGAATCTGATGTTAAAATTTAAAATAAAATTTTGACACTAGGGTGGACCCTTAACATGTGTTTTTTCTTTATACTTTTTGTGTATGTGGTGGGAGTATTAAGAGGTGGATTTCGAATCTTATGTTAGAATTTCAAAAAGTTTTTTGACACTAGGGTGGACCCTAAAATTGTGTTTTTTGTTTTATACTCTTTGTATATGTGCTGGCAATATAAAGGGGTCGCTGATTTCGAAATCTTATATTAAAATGAAAAAAATTGTTGACACTAGGGCGGGCGGACCTTGAAAATGTTTTTTTGTTTTATACTCTGTTTAGATGCGCTGGAAGCATATTTTTAATTTGATGTGAGAATTTCAAAAAGATTTGACACTAGGGTGGACCCTAAATATGTTTTATTTTGCTTTATACTCTTTGTAAATGTGCTGGTCGCTTATCTCGAATCTGATGTTAAAATTTAACATAAAATTTTGACACTAGGGTGGACCCTAAACATGTGTTTTTTCTTTATACTCTTTGAGTATGTGGTAGGACTATTAAGAAGTCGCTGATATCGAATCGTATGTTAGAATTAAAAAAATGTTTTGATACTAGGGCGGACCTTAAAAATGTGTGTTTGTTTAATACTCTTCTAGATGCGCAGGTCGCTGATTTGAAATTTGATGTAAGAATTTCAAAAAGATTTTTGACACTAGGGTGGACTTTAAAAATGTGTTTTTGGCTTTATACTCTTTGTAGATGCTATGGTCGCTGATTTGAAATCTGATGTTAGAATATCCTAAAGTTTTTTGACACTAGGGTGGACCCTAAAAGAGTGTTTTAGCTTTATACTCTTTATGTATGTGCTGGCATTATTAAGGGGTTGCTAATTTCGAATATTATGTTAGAATTTAAAAAAATTTTGATATTAGGACGGACCCCACAAATTTGGTTTTTTTATTTAATACTGTTTGTAGATGCGCGGTCGATGATTTAAAATTTGATGATAGAATTTCAAAAAGTTTCTTGTCACTAGGGTGAACCCTAAAAATGTGTTTCGTGGCTTTATACTCCTTGTAAATGCGCTGGTCGCTGATTTCGATTTTGATGTAAGAATTTCAGAAAGTTTAAAAATGTGTTTTTTGTTTTATACTCTTTGTATATGTGCTGGCAATATAAAGGGGTCGCTAATTTCGAATCTTATGTTAGAATTTAAAAAATTTTTCGACACTAGGGCAGTCCTTGAAAATGTGTTTTTGTTTTATACTCTTTTTAGATGCGCTGGTAGCTGATTTTTAAATTGATGTAAGAATTTTAAAAAGATTTTTGAAACTAGGGTGTACCCTAAATATGTGGTTTTTTATACTCTTAAGGAAGTCCAGTTTTTTAAAACAACTTTTCAATCAATTCAAGCTCCATACGAGCAACATGATAAATGTTTAATGCTCAAAGCCTTGTTGCGACATGAAATAAACATCGCTACCAACGGTAACTGCCTTTTTTTCAACTCTCATAAGAATTTTACTTTATTTATTTTCAGTAAATAAATTTATTTTTCCGAAACTATTAAACTTAACATTTTTATTGTTAATTTACATTATTTGTTTTGAAAAAAGTGTATAAAATAAAACTAATAAAAATAATAAAAAAATATATATATACAGATTTTATTTCGAATTACATTTGGAGTTGACGCAAAAGCGTAGGGAACTTCGTTCCTGACGGGGGTCCCCGACCGCACCACTTTTTTTTCTTATCTCCTGTTTCTCTTTTCTTCCTTGTATCACCTTGTCTTATCTATTATAGATTTTTATAGGTGTCTTCAGAGGACCTTTTTCTGACCTTTATTTCTATAAAATATTGTTTATAAATATTTTCATCTGAAATTTTTCTTTTCCCTCTTTTTTTCAGTATTTGATAGAAGCGATTAGACTCTCTGTTCATATTCTTCTTTATAATAATGCTTTTGCTAAACTTATATAAGGCCATTCCAAAAAATTACTTCAACAAGTTTCAAATTTAAAATCCATCCTTGTGTTGCAGTTGTTTTACTTGTTCTTTATATTTTGCATAATATGTTGGTAACTCTTTTGTGGCATTTCGGTGGTGGTTTTGCTTTGTTGTATTAAATCGTAGATTTCAAAATATTTTAGATGCTCACAACAGTTTTTTTTTTTCTTTCAAAAGAATTTTCTTTGTGCTTATCACATTTTCCAAGCAGTGCACATGCGGTGCATACAATACGTATGTCTGTCTTTTTGTCTGTCTGTTTAACCCTTTCGCCCCTACTGGGATTATATGTACCAGCAAATTTGGCAGGCTTTATATCAGAACTTTCACATTAAAATAAAATTTTTGAACTGTCCCAATAATAGTTGAATGCCTAGTCGTTGGTTAAATGCCAGATATTATACGTTTTCTGCACTTAAGTACACAGTTTTTAAAAAAATTCGTGCGTCACTACGTTTAATGTTTAAGTTTTTTATGTATAATACTGTAATTTTTCAGTGCAGCTTGCGAGTATTTGCTTATTACCTGACTACGGCGAAGTAAAAGAAGCGGCGGTATATGTGTTCGACCGGTATGAATGCATGTATTTATGTTCATCTGTTCCACCCTCACTTCTAAACTATTTATTATTTTTTGATCAAATGAGGTATCGCTGGAAGCGTTTTGATCATCTGCTGGTTATAGACTATGTGACGTTACATTAAATTTAATATAGCTTCCTCTAGAGGACAGAATATAATCCAGGATATATTAAAGATTAGAAAATTTTCAAGTATTACAAACATCTTATATTTTTGTTCTCTATTGATAACTGAAGTCAAAATTGACATATCTTTGCCAGTTTTTTAAATAAAACTTCGGGGCGAAAGGGTTAAATAAATTGTCTGCATTTTTGATTTCGTATCTTTTACTCTTCTGTATTGCTATCTTTTTCCACTGTGAGCATTCGGTCTCAATTTTAAAATAATGACGAACATATTTTTGCCTTGTTTTTTCTGTATTCCTATCTTTGGTATACAGTCTGTGTTCGTCCTTCATTCGATGCGATTCAACAACGTCAACACAAAAACGTCTGTAAGCTCGGTGACTCATGTTATCTGATACGTTTTAACAGATGCATCGGATATCATGTGCTCTGTTGTGAAGACTAAACTACACCCTGTTTTTAAGTTCTCTGTCTCGCTCTCTCATTTATAGACAAAAACACTAATATTCTTTCCTCTGTTTTATTCCTGACAGTCTGTTGCATTTCACAGACCTCGCATTGGTTTTTCTCGATTATTTATTTTTCATTTTTAAAACTAATTCTAAAATATCACAAAAAAAACTGAAAATTTACAGATTATATTAAAAAAAATACTCAGAAAGATAAGCACAGAACCAGAAAGGAAAACAATAATGAAAAAATGACGACACGTTTGACTTTTCTTCATCGTTGCCATCAGTTGTTGCATTCCACACGATGCGTGACAGTCATGTGGATAACCAGAAATTATGTGGATACCGATGACTGTTCCACTCCCTGTCACTCTGTTTCGCTACCTCCTTCGCTATATTCTCTCTTACTTCCACCATTACTGCGTATGTGTGTGACTGCATTTGTCACGTAGTGTGCATAAAATTATGAACGTGACACACACGCACGCATATCCACATAAATGAATGATTGCCTTTTCGTATTGATTGGCTTTGCCATACATTTATTAAACACTATAAATTCATGTATGGGTATTTTTTCATATTTTTTCGTCTCTTGGAAATGCTGTAGGGTGGATATCAAAATTTCAATTATTCATGTTAGACAATGATAAATAAATAATGTTGCTCTCGAAGAGATTGAGTGAGATTTCGTTGGTGTTATCGGAATAGTGTTAACGTGTCTGAGACTCGTATAAGCTTTGTTCGGTAGAAAGAATATAGTCTGAAGTTTGATTATTGTCAATCAAACAAAGGCATTGGCTTTTATTTTTTTTTTATTCAAGGTACCTTTGTGATTTGTTGTCAAGACTGTAATTAATCTTAGGATGAATTCCATGTCATGTTTCCTTTCCATTAATTCCATAATCATGTTTCTATCTCTAAATAGTATAATGATTTCGCAAACCTTTTTGATGGATCTTCGTTTCATTCTGTCATTGTACAACATTTCATCTTTTTGGCATAGAAATTTTTGTAAATTGAATAATGAACTCAATTGTCTTAAAACATCTGTGAATACTCTTATCTATTGAATAGGCACAAATAATATGCTCATATTAATGTGTAAAGATTATTGTATATGTTCGTAGACAAGTGGAAGTTCCGAAATTACGTGGGGGAACATGAAGTTGTGACGTTAACCTTCTATTTACATTAAGTTCCAAACGGTTGGAAAGCACGCTCGCAGAGAAATAATACCCGAACCTTATCTTTTAAAATCCATTTCTATACTTTATCCAGAATTATCTTTGCAATATCTTTGCAATATCTTTGCAATATGGACTTCTCTTGGACAAAAAAGAAGTGGTAAGAAAAAATCGTTAATGCTTTACCTCATTGGCAATGAGGAATATCAGTAAGTTCGCTTATTTTCCTTGTAAATTCTCAAATTTACTGCCTTTACAAGAAATAGCCTTGAGAAAACTAAAGGAGTTGAGGTGGAAGATTACTTCCTTCAATATTAAATTTTTTACGCCGGTGCTTGCTCTAAACCAGGGCGCTGAATTTATGGCGTTAACCGTTTTTTAATCCTTCGGCCCATTTTTGAGAAATTCGAGTTGCAAGGTCAAGTACATGTTAATGCAGTTTTTGTTAGAAAAACCTTTTTATTAGCTTTAGCGTCTTCATATCATCAGGTGAAACATTAAGAAGTACCTGGGAAATAATTTCTTAAAACCCTCAAAACTTAACTCTAAGGTCCACAGTGACCCTATTTAAAAAAAAACCGGTGTTTCGTACAAAAGCTTTGTTTAAAAAAATTTACATTTTTTATGCAATAATACTTAGCTAAATTAAAAAGTGCACGTTTCATGCACAGTGTTTTGAATGTTTTGTAATAACTCATAGTAAAATAAATATTATTTCCTGTTGCAGGAAAAAGACCTTCAACCATAAAATTATTTCCTTTTATTTTGATGTGAGACTTCTGTTCGAAGTCACAAGTTTGTCTGGCATTTCTTTTAGCATATTTTTTTTACTTAGTTATACACAACAAAAACACTGCAAAAAATATAATAGCATGAATATATATGCGCAGTTTGTTTATTTGTGTCATTAATAAAATTATGTTTTCATTTTTCTCTGCTTCGAAATTGCTATCTTCTAAGAAAATTGTCTTTCTGAGCGTCTGTCTTTCTGTGCGTCTGTCTGCCTGGCTGGATTGCTCTGTGCGTTTATCGTGTAATGAATGCCTCGTCTTTTGTCGTTGTTGTTCTGAGTGCTGTTCTTTTCTTGTCTATCCGGGATGTCTACAAAAAATTTTGCCAAAATGCAAACATTGAAATTATTGTGCAATTTCACAAATTGGAAAGGGAGGAGAAAAAATAGAGCTGTACCTAAACAGCCCAAAAAGCTAATAGGTTTATTTTTGGTTTTTGTGAGATGCTTACAATGCTAAAAGCTGCATTTTTTTTCCTAGAAGATTGTCTGTGAGCCAGTTTTTGTGAACTGAATATTTGTTAAATTTAAACTTTCTGACTGTCTGTCTGATGAGTAGTTTTTATGTTGCTCCTTTTTTTTTTTGTGCATATTTTGTGTATTGCTTTGCTCTTGTAACTTTGGTAAAATTTCCGTATTAATGCCAGTCAGACACTTTAAGCTATCAATAAGTTTTTCACAGCCTCACAAAACGTATATATATAAAAAAATTTTGGAAATCAAGATTCAAAATATAAGGCAACGAAGTAAAGTAAAGTATTGTAAGGTGAATTAGGGTTAAGTCAAGGGTAGAATAGAATAGGATAAGATAGAATATTAGGTTAGGGTATGGTAGAGTAGGGTAGGGTAGAATTGGGTAAAGTAGGGTAGGGTAGGGTTGAGTAGGCTAGGGTATGGTAAGGTAGGGTAGAGTAGGGTGAGGTAGGGTAAAGTAGGGTAAGGTAGTGTGAAGTAGGCTAGGGTAGAGTAGGATAGGGTAGAATAGGTTAAGGAAAGGTAAGAGTAGGGTAGAGTAGGCTAGGGAGGGTAAGCTAGGGTAGGGTAGGCTAGGGTAGGGTGTGACGGTGGTTTTTTCCAATGGCTGAGGTCAGCTCAGCCGTGCCAGGGTCAAATGAAAGGACCACAAACTTCCACAAATAAAAACAGCGCAGTTTTCCAATTAAATTTAACTTCTTTATTTATAACTTTGCCTTATTATAAACTTATTATACTTATTGCAGTGCAGTGTCGTGTGAGTCGGAGTGAGTGTTCGTCGATGACGGTTGAAGGCTACTGTTGTATATCGGTAGTCGAGAGAGAGGGTTTTAGCGAATGAAAATCGGTATCGGTGAACGGTAATCGTTAATCGCTGTCGGTAATCGGTTCAATACGTCAACAGGAAGGCTGAAAATAACGCTAAAAGGAATACTCCTTTAATATTCGAAAACAAAAGATAATAGCAAAGAGGATAGGCAGAGGTTTGGTCGATGAGTCCAAATGAGGACCCTCCAGGATCTGGCCTATTAATAAGATTCAAGTAACAAAACCAAGAGAATGATTAAAAGTGTGCCGCCTCTGGTGGATGCGAACCAGAACTGGTTTGCTCCAGAGGAAGAAGGCACAAAAAATAAAAAAGTTTGCCGCCTCTGGTGGATGCGAGCCAGAGCTGGTTTGCTCCAGAGAAAGAAGGCACGCGAAAATTAAAAGTGTGCCGCCCCTGGTGGATGCGAACCAGAACTAGTTTGCTCCAGAGGAAAGAAGGCACGCCAAAAATTTACCGTGTGTTGACTCTGGTAGATGCGAATCAGCAGTGATTCGCTCCAGAGTACGACACTAAAAAAAAATCAAAAAAGTGTGTCGACTCTGGTAGATGCGAACCAGATATGATTTGCTCCAGAGTTCTGCGCACAGAACCGCAGTCCAACTCCGTGAGCTTACCTAAAAGGAATGCTGACTAGGTTGGTTTTGTGCCGCCCTTTTATATTATGTGGTGTTAGGAACCAGTTAGGAATTATACGTTTGCCGTGTGTATTGCTGTAGTGTATTATTTGAAGCTACTCTTTTGTGTTATTTTGTCATAAGTAAGTATGTGTGTTTGTGTGTCGTCGGTTTGTTTTATGGTGTCATGATTAGGTATGTAGCGTGTGTCTGAATGTATGGTTTAGTGACGGGTGCAGTAGTTAGGTATTTGCTGTCGCTGTTATTTTGTCATAAGTAATCATTGTGTGTCGGTATGTTCAACAGCTGCAATATAATATTTAATGTTATTTATATAGTAATAATAATATTATAGCTTAAGTTATAATATAACAATTATTTAAATTAGTTTATAGATTAGTAATAATAAATTGTATTGGTAGTTGTAATATTTGTAACGTCACGTTACAAGGGTACGGTAGGGTAAGGTAGTTTAGGGTAGAGTATGCTAGGGTAGGCTAAGGTAGGGTACGGTAGTTTAGGGTAGAGTAGGCTAGGGTAGAGTAGGGTAGCGTAGGGTAGGGTAAGGCAAGGTAAGGTTAGGTTGGGTTAGATAAGGTTAGGTAATGTAAGGTAAGGGTAGGTAAGGTAAAGTAAGGTTAGGTAAGGTTAAATAAGTAAAGGTAAGTAAAGGTAAATGATTGGAGATCAAGTAAATAACTGAAGATCAAGTAAATGATTGGAGATCAAGTAAATGATTGGAAGGTGAATTAGGGTTAAGTCTAGGGTAGAACAGGGTAGGATAGAATAGGATAGAATAGGACAGGATAGGATAGGATAGGATAGGATAGGATAGGATAGGATAGGATAGAATAGGATAGGATGGGATAGGATAGGGTAGGGTTGAGTAGGATATGATAGGATAGGGTAGGTTAAAGCAGGGTAGAGTAGGATTGGGTAAGGTAGGGTGGAGTAGGCTAGGGTAGAGTAGGGTGGGGTAGAGTAGGGTAAGGAAAGGTAAGGTTAGGTTAGGTTAGGTAAGATGAGGTATGGTAAGGTAAGGTAAGGTATGCTATGCTATGCTATGCTATGCTATGGGATGGTATTGTATGGTATGGTATGGTATGGTATGGTATGGTATGGTATGGTATGGTATGGTATGGTATGGTATAGTAAGATAAGTTAAGATAAGGTAAGACAAGTTAAGATAAGATTAGATAAGATAAGGTAAGGTAAGTTTAAGTAAGATAATTAAAGGTAAGTTAAAGTAAGATAATTTAAGGTAAGTAAACTTGAG
Organism: Dichetophora obliterata; assembly: GCA_963920525.1. Classification (NCBI taxonomy): domain Eukaryota; kingdom Metazoa; phylum Arthropoda; class Insecta; order Diptera; family Sciomyzidae; genus Dichetophora; species Dichetophora obliterata. Next base: position 23,869,089 of record OY986436.1, read on the forward strand.
ATCAAGTAAATGAGTGGTTTTTAATATTGTTTCACGAAGAAAATAAACAATATTCAGCCCTATCGGGAATAATTTTTCACGCGGATTCGGAAAAGGGAGTTTTCACTTTTAAGATAAACATTTTAAAATTTTGTATGCAAATTTGTTCATCTAAGGTTGATACAGAAATTTGCACCATTAGAATATTAAAATTTTTGATGAGAACAGAAATGACCGAAAAATACAAAAATACCAAATGCTTTTATATTCCTTTTTTAGAATATCATCTTTTTGGGTACCAATTTCAATTCAAAATATCAGATTTTTTGTGAGATGGTGAATTTCTTTTTTATAATATCTCTAACTTGCAACAAATACTTTCTCTTTCCTGTCTTGGGTCTACGTGCAATTGTACTTGGTGATAAATTTAAACGCTCTTTCAGAGAAATCAACGAAATTAATACTCTCAGAAATTTGCAATCCTGTGGCAAGGTCTTCGCGTGTACTCCATGTTGGGGGATCAAATTTCAAGAAATCCATTTTTATTTCGTTTCTAATGGTATTTTTTGATCAAAGAATGCAAAAATGTAGCCAGCTCTGCCTTTAGAAATTTATCAAACAAAGCAGCAGAAACTTTTTGAATTAGTTTTTTAACTAATTCTTTATTAACCCTACGGAGAAAGCAGAGTCAATTGCCCTTAAATGACTGGTCCCATGACAGCTCCAATGGACAACTATCAACTGTTATTGACAACGCCATGTAAAAGTGACCGGTCGGTTTCATATGTTGGCAACCTTATCACGTGGTAGGTTCTGAAAAGGTCCCTTTTTCCTTAAAACAGGTCACCAATCTACTATTCTGGACCGGTCACTGGACCGATTTGTCTTCAAAAAAATTGTTACCTTGAGTTTGTTTAACTACAAGGATCTCAACGTTCCCGAAAATTAACGTTTTTAAAAACACTTCAAGTCAAGTCAAGTCAAGTCAAGTCAAGTCAAGTCAAGTCAAGTCAAGTCAAGTCAAGTCAAGTCAAGTCAAGTCAAGTCAAGTCAAGTCAAGTCAAGTCAAGTCAAGTCAAGTCAAGTCAAGTCAAGTCAAGTCAAGTCAAGTCAAGTCAAGTCAAGTCAAGTCAAGTCAAGTCAAGTCAAGTCAAGTCAAGTCAAGTCAAGTCAAGTCAAGTCAAGTCAAGTCAAGTCAAGTCAAGTCAAGTCAAGTCAAGTCAAGTCAAGTCAAGTCAAGTCAAGTCAAGTCAAGTCAAGTCAAGTCAAGTCAAGTCAAGTCAAGTCAAGTCAAGTCAAGTCAAGTCAAGTCAAGTCAAGTCAAGTCAAGTCAAGTCAAGTCAAGTCAAGTCAAGTCAAGTCAAGTCAAGTCAAGTCAAGTCAAGTCATGTCAAGTCAAGTCAAGTTACGTTAACTTAAGTTAAGCAAAGTTAGTAAAGAAGACAAAGTTCGCAAGATATTGTCGCATTAATAATCCTAACAAAATTGAAATAAAATTATGTCAATTCTGTTAAAGAAATTTAATATTTGAAAAACATATACATGTTTAAATATTTTCGAATATTAAACACTTACCATTTACGATGATGATGAAAATGATTGACATGAAAATAATCTTTAATCCACATTTTGATGACATTATTTTCGACGTGCGAACCGAGTATTAAAAAAAATTACTAAAAAAAATAAAAAATAACACAAAATAAACTCTCCGCTACTGTGTGCTGCAGGAATATGCATCCATGTATGATGAGTTTACTAGGACCTTTGCGTTTGTTCCTGTTACTTTTGCTGTTGTTGTGATCTCACTGTTGTACAATGAAGTTCAACGTTATATTATTTTTGCTTTGATTTCTGTCACAAAAATGCACAAAATTGCTTTAAATGTGGCTAATCTATGCTAAAGAGTAGCCATGACAGTTGCGTTTTTTTCTTCTCTTTTTTTGGCGATTGCGATGGTGGTAGAGATGACGGTGGTTATTGTTGGATATGGCAATGGCCAAGCCGCAGCACCGAAAGAGCGCAAGAATATCAAAAACACACGTTTAACGTTGCTTCTTTCTTTAATTTTTTAATTCGTTATGCATGCGTTCACTTTTTAGACATTTTTTCTTTATTTTTGTTATTTTTAGTATGGGTTTAAAAACACGTATTTAGTTATTTCCATGATTTTAAAAATGAACACTTTATATGGAATTTTTTGGAAAAAATTTTTTGGCCAAAAAAATGGTTCTTCCAAAAACTTTTCGTCGCTAAGAAGAATTACAGTGAATTGTAATGATTTCAATTAATCTGAAAAGAAGCAAGAAAGAAAAAATATTGTAAGTGAGATAAGGCGATTATAGGATAATAAATTTTGTTGCATGCTTTTAGGCAATATTTTAAAAATAAAAGATAAGATAATTAATGTTACTGCATACTTTTAGGCACTATTTTAATATAAAAATATCTAGATTGACTTCACATCAGTGGCGTAGAAAGCTTTTTGATGGGGGGATCTCCGTTAAAAATACAATAACTTAAAAAAGTATTCTTTTAAATACCTGATTACATCATGACTTTTTCGTAAAGTCGAATGTCATGTTTCAGAGCCTTACTTTGTTTAAACGGCGAAAAGCGGTATTTAGGTAAAAAGTTATGGGCTTGCATGAATATTTGGCCATGACAAAGCTATTCCGCTATGTGTGCCGCTATTGCTTAGACTCGTCCATAAGCGCAGCCATCTGTCCAATTCAAACGATTGCTTGGCTATGTTCGATCCCAATCCGAAGGAGTTTTTCGCCGTTTCCTAGCAGTAGACGAAACATGGATATATCACAACACACCAGAGACCAAGGAACAGTGAAAGCAGTGGCTTTCTCCGGGTAGTTGTGAACTAAAGAAGGCCAAGGTAGGTCTGTCGGCCGACAAGGTCATGGCGACAGTTTTTGGGATGCATGCATAGCCATTCACATCGATTACCTTAAAAAGGGTAAAAAGATCACAGGCAAATATTATTCATAGCTGTTGGACATTGATTTAAAGCAAAAACGAACGCATTTGACGAATAAAAAAGGCTCTTAATCATTTAGTTGGCGCTACAACCGTATGTCGGTCTTGGTCTTATCTAAGAATGTGCGACAGCCATTTCTGTCTCTCGCTTGCTTGCGCCAGTTGGAAATTCCAAGCTTCGTCAAGTTGTCCTTTACTTGGTCTTTCGAACGAAGATGCGGTCGTCCTCTTCTGCGTTGACCGCCGCTGGGTACCGAATCGAATATTTTTTCCTATGGAGCATCGTCTTTCATGTGCTGAACATGACCAAGCCAACGAAGCCGCTCGATTTTAATGCGCTTGACTATGTCGATGTCAGCGTACAGCTCGTACAGTTCATCATTCCACCGTATTCGATACTCGTCATTGACGCAGATTAGTCCGTAGATCTTACAAAGGATCTTTCTCTCGAAGGCTCCTAAAGTCTTTTCATCTGAACTGCTCAGCGTCCAGGTTTGTGATTCTTAAAGTACGACGGGCATGATTATAGAGCGCGATTTTCGTTCGTCGATAGAGGGCTCTACTTCTAAATTGCCTGCTGAGCCCAAAGTATCACCTGTTGGCAAGATTTATTCTTCGTTTGATCTCAATGCTGATGTCGTTGGTTGATGCTAGCTCCCAGATAGGCGAAGTCATTCATAACCTCAAAGGAGGTATTGTCTACAGTAACGTGGGTTCCAAGACGCTGGGACTGTTTGTTTGTTGACACCAAGTATTTCGTCTTATCTGCATTCACTACCAGACCCATTCGACTTGACTCTCTTTCTAATCTGGAAAATGCTGCACTGACTTCGCGCGTATTATGACCAATGTTATGGCTCGTGTTATGGCCTATGATATCGATGTCATCAGCATACGCAAGTAGCATAACACTCTTGTAGAATATTGTGCCACTACGTCTCAGATCAGCAGCTCGGATGATCTTCTCCATCATTAGGTTGAAAAAGTCGCACGATAAGGAATCACATTGTCTGAAACCTCGTTTGGTGCGAAGGCGTTTGATAATTCCGTGTAAAATGAAGCAAGGAATTATTTTCACGGCAAAAAACGTTTTATTTCTCAACACTCATAGTATTCGACATTGACCGTTATTTTCGGTGAAAGGTAATAGATGTAGATTACACCGCGTTTATCCCAAAATACTGTCGTCGTAACCTTTTTGGCCGAAAGCACCGTCTTCACCTTCTTCGTAGGACGTTCGGTCGGTGAAGTCCACTGTTTCGACAGTTCCTTTGTCTCTGGTTTTTAGTGATGGATCCATGTTTCGTCCACGATTACTAATCGACAGAAAAAAATCCTTCTTATCTTTGTTCAACATCGCCAAGCACGCCGTTGAATCAGTCACACAATCGCGTTTATGGTCGATAATGAGCAAAAGCGGCTATCCCATCTTGCGGATAATTTTTTCATGTCCAAATTATTTCACAAAATGTTCCACATTCATTCGTTTGAGATGACTGCGTCCTCAACAATCTCGCTCACTTTAGCTCTGCGATCGGCCAACACGATATCGTGAATTTTAGTGACCATTTCTGGTGTGGTGACTTCATTTAAGCGTCCAGAAAGTTCGGCGTCACTTGTGCTTGTACGACCGCATCGGAATTCAGTACAGCACTTGTGAATCATTTCAATCGATAGTATATAGTCCCTATAGTATTAATCAAGCCTTTCCTTGGTTTGGCTGATGGTTTTTTTGCGCAGAAAATAGTGCTTGATGAGTGCACGAAATTCACTTTTTTCCATTTTCGCCACAATTCACAAGAGCACCTGCTGTCAATGGCTACCAAACACAAACTAAGCGTTGCAGCGAGCTGAAATTTTAACAGTAGTCTATTAACAGATGGTAGAGTACAGGATCAGTGCTGCATTTGAAGTTACTATGCGGGAAATAAAAAATTCAATAACTTCTCAAATTGCCCTCATAACAAATGGTGGGGAGAGGTCCTCCCCGATTTTAACTGCGCTGCTGGTGTTGCTCAGTGTCATCCTGTAAAGAAGTATTAGTTTTGCAGGAATACTAAATTCAGAGATGGTGGAGTACAGGTGCTTCCTTTTTGGGCTATCGCAGGCGGCTTTGTAGTTGACAAAAATATGTTGGGTGTCGACTTGTTTTTCTTGGGTCTTCTCCAAAATTTGTCGTAGCGCGAAAATCTGGTCAATGGAGGAATTTCTAGGTCTGAAGCCATACTGATAAGGTCCAATCAATTGGTTTAGAATGGGCTTCAATCTTTCACGTAAAACGATCGATAGGACCTCATATGCGATATTAAGAAGTATTTTTTTTTACTGGCCATTTCAGCGCTTGGAAGGACTTTGACCTAGCTTCTATTGATCAATTGTGTTGTGCGTGTTATTAAATGTTTGATCACAAATGAACGAGAACTGGACCTACGTATTTTATGCCGACTCCGAACGGCTTATGTTCTCAAGAAGCTTTACATGGCAATTTTTTTTACTCTCTGAGGTTTGCCATTGTCTGCAGAGAGGTGACGACCGAACAGAAAAATTATTTCAATGGAAAAACTATCTGTCTGAGCTGGAATTGAACCCGGGCTACCGCAGTTCTTTAGCTTAGGGGCCACGCACTCTACCCACTAGGCTACGGCCGCCACCGGCCGAATAAGAAGGATTATTCCACGGTAATTGGCACATTGTCGGCCTTTGACTATCAACTCAGAGGTCCCTGGTTCGAATCCGGGTGCGGGCATGGTTCTTTTCACTTTCTTTGTTCTTTCCTACATTTAAGAATTATGGAAAACTAAAAAATCCACAACTAAATTGTGGAATTTAAGGACAGGAACAACTAAGGGCTGGAAATGCTTGCCGAGGTTAACGCATAACACTAGCCTCGGTTAAAAACAATTCAAATTGTCTTTCACGGTTGTTTCGCCTAATCAATAATTCTCGTATGGTTCCAATCAATTGCTCTAAGTAAATCTATCCCTTTCCTTTGAGGTCAAAGTCCAATTGGCGGGATAGATACAAACCCCATAATTGGGGTTTCCGGAATATCATTTATATTGGCGGGATTGTTGTCAGCGTCGCCATTTAGAAGCTTAGGGAGCGTTTATAGTGCGGACATACGACCGAACATATAGAGAAGTGTGCCCTCCATAACGTTTTAAGAGCCTTTCATAAGAGGCCCCGGTTTTAAAACCATCGGAAAGGCAGCCTAATTCCAGTCGCCATACATCTCAATCTTCTCATGCTCGCGCTTTTCGGCCTCTTTTTTCCGCCTGAAAATACATCTCTTTTCCCTCCTCATCTCTTTGTATCATACCTTAGCAACGTACCTTAGCAACGCACCTTAGCAACGCACGTTACAACCGACAGCAGGGTGCCTTTATAGGGGGCGTCGCGCCACTCCTGGTTGTACCACTGGTTTCGGTGAGGGTGGTGGTAGCCAATCACTTCTTCAGCAGCCGCACGCATGGAGTTGGAAATGTGTGTCCACATCGATTGGAGGATTGCTTTGAAGCAGGAGTGAGAGTCGAGTGGCGAAAGCTTCAGCTGTCTGTTTCGATTGCAGCTTGTCGACGTCTAGCTTTCTCTGTGTAGGGTTGCGTGCATTCTTAGCTGCGCACAGACGTGTACGGATCTTGTCTGCGACAAGATAGTGATTCGAATAAATGTTTGCACCACGGATCGTGCGTACATCCAACACACTGAAAGAGTGCCTTCCGTCGATCAAAACGTGATCAATTTGATTTTTGGTTTTTTGATCAGGAGACATTCAGATGCTTGAATCTAGTGCTACTTACGACCATGTTTCGTGCTGAGACGAAGTCAGTCAGCCTCATTCCGTTATCGGATTTGTTGGCGTGGAGGCTAAACTTTCCGACTGTTGGACCAATTATATTTTCCCTGCCCACCTTAGCGTTGAAGTCACCAAACACGATTTTTGCGTCGTGACGGAGGCTCCGCTCGTTAGCATTTTCAAGGCGCTCGTAGAAAATTTTTTCCACTTCCTCTTAAATGTGAAATACATTACGTTTGATTCTAAAAGACTCTTCCAATTTAGTAAGACTCTAATAGACTCTAAAGTCAATTTTTGTGAACATAAAAAAATAAAAAAATTGCTATCAATTTTAGCACTTTAAAGAACTACTTTTTGTATTTTTAAGCAACATTCTTACATAGCAAGAAAACTGCATGCGAAGATAAAAAAAAACTAAATTCTTGGTTTATTATTTTAGGTTATCATTTAACTGTACAGCAGTCTTAAAACCGTTCAAAATTTCAATTTTCAAAGATTTGCCAGAGATAAACTAAACTATTGCGTTTTGCTGCAAGGATATATGTTCATATATTAATATTATTCCATTGTGCTCTCTGCAATAACTATCGGAATATTTTGTCCTTCTTGTACACGTTGCTTGTATTATCACGTCGTGCGAATATGTGTGTGTGTGTTTTTTTCTATTTTTACTCTAATATGAGCTGAGCGAAAATAGCAGTAAAACGTAGTGGAAGCAAAAATACTGCCCCTAGCTTTATTCTTTTTGCAGGACACACCAGCAGTGTTCGGATGCATATATTGTATCACTTATTTTGTTTTGTTTTTTTTTTCTTTTTTTTTCAACACTGGATGTCATCATAACAACAAAAAGGAAAAGTCATATGATTGCGTTTTCTGTAATAAATTTTGTGGGACAACTTTTGTAGTTGTTTTTATATACGGTACCATATCACAGAAAACGTAGTGATTCTCTATTAAAAATAGGTATTAAAAGGCGCAACAGCTGAAAAAAGGAGCAACTGTAAGGTAAGGGATTCGCGGGATTTAAAAATGCAATCCCAGAATTTCAAAATTTTCACTTTAGTAGAAATTCTATACAAAAATTTTGCAATATGTAGTATTAAACCTTCCAATATACTCAAATTATCAAAATAAATAAGATTCTAGTCAAGAGATTTTTAATAATGCCTTACCCTCTAACCGCTAAATCTTTAGGAGCGACAAATTAATAGAAAATACATTTTTTTTTCTAAACTAGAGCTTAACGACAGTTAAAATTACTTCCGAAGTAAAATTAACTTTTTCGTTTTGTTGTTAGACATAGAAAAAGAAAGGATGTATCCTTCACTTCTTCATTCATAACACACAAAGTTGGATTTATTTACAGCAATAAAATATGCAAAGAGATATTACAATATCGTACCTTCTCAACAACAATTGTTTCAAATCACTAACTTTTTTTTTAGTCAATATTTTGGTCAATAAAAACAAAGAAATCAGTGCACGAGAATATTGTTTCAACGAACTTACTGCTCACACGCGACTGGCCATATATGTAAGCAAAACGGAGCTTTTGAGAACTTTCAAAGTTTTTAAGCAAAGAATGTCAAATTTCTGATGAAACTGATGGCAGTTGTTTTAAACAAAAACCAAATGCCCCTGTAGAGGAAATGAGATTTTAGTAATAGATGCCCTGAGGCACTTTTACTGGTTAGAGGGTTAAGGGTTCAGTCTAGTTAGTTGGGTCGAGTTTCTGACTGCAATAACTGTGTAGAATGTCATACTAAAAGAGCCACTAAGCCAAACTACGTTTTTCGAGCGGACGATTCTCATAACTCAGTCAACTTATAACGAATCTCAATGTTTTTTTTTTTAAATACGCGTAATTAAAATGTCTATGGAATGGACCATAATCTAACCGGTTCATTGCACATTTAATTTTATATTACTTATTTTTACGAATTCGGTACTGTCACGAACGCTATGTAGAAGTGGGTCGCTGAATCCGAATCCGTTGTCAGAATTTCAAAATTATGTAATTTTTTATAATAGGGTTGCCATCTTATATGTATTTTTAAGAATTGTAACCATCATTTAACAGTGTTAGGGAGTCGCTGATTTCAAATCTTAAGTCAGAATTGTAAAATTCAATGAATTTGTAAAAATACCAAAAAAGAAGGTGGCAACCCTATTAACCATATTGAATTTTGAAATTCTGAGTTCAGATTCGAAATCAGCGACGCCCTAACACTGTAAAATGATGGTTAAAATTCTTAAAAATACATATTATTAGGTGGCAGCCCTTAAAATTTAATTCATTCTATACTTATTTGATTCACTTTTTTCGAATCAATCACATATGAGTAATACTTTGGAAACTACTTATTCTTATTCATACTCATTTTTGGGTAAGAGACTCATGATTCAAATTTGTGATTCATAGCAAATCTCTGATTTGAATCACTGAGTTGTGAACGAATAGTACTCGAGTACTACTCATTTTTAAGTATTCGTCGCAGATCTCTGGTACTGGCCCAGGTACAGGTACTGGCCCTGGTACTGGTACGTCACCCAGTGTCTTGCTTTACGATATTGATTTTATAGAATCTTCTCAAAGTACTATAAATATACATGAAAAGTTTTGAATGTTCATATTTTTCACTTTTTCCAAAAGACATGAATGAAAATTGCCTATTTGCCGGACTGTCTAACCGGACTGGGCCCAACTAGTTAGAATTTTTAAAAAAATTCAAATTTTCTAAAAGTAGAATATTTCAGAAGTATTTTTTAAAAATTTCAGACTAATCAAATTATTATTTATGGAGATAAAGAACTTTTAACGCGTTTTTTTCAAAATCATGTTTTCGAAATCGGAAATCACTGTAACTTTAGAATGGCTTTACCGAAAAGTTTGAAATTTTTCTCACTTGTTTTATACACAATTGTCTTCCGGATGAACAAAGGATTTTTTACGATTATTTTTTAAAGCCGAAAATATGTGTGAAATTTTGGTCGAATAAACAAATTTGAACATCCGACATTTATCGAAAAAAACTTAATTTTTGAATTCCCTTCGCTCATCAGGAGCATTATTTCATTAACTAACGATCCCTTTTTTTATTTGGATCTCAAGCAAATTTGCTGTATCCGACTAATTAATCAAATATTTTGTCATAAAAAAAATAATAAAACATTTTCTTCATATATATATGAAGGGCTTGCTGCAAAAACATGATAATCCACACAAAAAATATTTATGTATGAAAAAATAGAATAGAACACGGACACTTTTGCAAATAGGCTCGAAAATTAATAAGAAATAGCCAAAATCTCTTCAGTGGTTATTCGCAATGCATTGAGTATCTACTGTTTTCAGCCTAAAAAATTGATTTTTGAGATTATGGGGCTTATCACGTTATTGCAATAAGCCCTTCATGTCTTTCATGTTAAAAAAAAAAATAATAATAATTATAATGAATTTAACATTTATTAGAGTACATAAAAAAATTTGGTGACGTCATTTGCGTGTAAGTGACGTTGTCATGAAGTGAAGGGAGAAGATTTGCTTCCAGAATAACATGATCTGTAATCATCAGAGAAAAAAATATATTTGCAATTACGCCGAGGTAATTTAGACTTTTTTTTTTAAAAAACTGAGCCTTAAAATAAATTGACAGCTCGTTATGTACTCAAATTTACAATTAAATTTTAAACAATCAACGTTAAATACGCGTTATTTTCTTACAAATAAAAATTTTTCCAAAAACTGTTTGTGAAAGTAAGTGTTTACTTTACAAATATATAAGTTAATATATAAGTATATATAAGTTTTTTCAGATGATTACAGATCATGTTATTCTGGAAGCAAAGTGGTCCTACACTTCTCGCATCGCTTCAAAAAAAAAATAGACATGTACACGCAAATGACGTCACAAAAAAAAATTTTTATGTACTTTAATAATTGTTGAAATCAATAAAAAATATTATATCAATATCTCTGACCATTTTTTTGTAGTATTCCTTTAAAAAACGCCTTCAGAATCGCTATTATTACATAAAGGCACTTTTAGTTATGGAGTCAATTCGGACCCTAAAGGTTAGGCTTCGAGGGTTAAACTGTTTTACGAAACCGTTTCACCACAAAGCTTGAAGCCGCTACAGCTAATAAAAAACTAGTAAGGAATTATCTTCGACTGGACCGAAGTTAAAATACCCAAACGGCCGTATTTTAGTTTATTAGAAGTTTTGAACTGGGTGACGTCACTTTTATAGGGCGTGTTTTTTATCCAAATGCTTCACATTTGAACTTCAGAGTTATTTTTAGTTATTAAAGCTTATAAACCCAATATCAAGTTTTAACATTAATTTTTAGAAATTTTTAAAGGTTTGACTATAATGATGACGTCACTTTGTATGGGAGCTGTGCGGAAATTTCAAAAAATCGAGTGCATAGTTAAGATTAAAACTAATTTCCAAAATTTGAAGCCAATACACAAGTTTTCTATACCTGGCACGTCTCTTTATCGACGTTACAAACGGAGTGACAAAGTTAATATACCTCATACGCATTTTTTTATGCGTGAAGGTATAAACAGTATTTCTAAAAAAACTGCATTAACATGTACTTGGCCTTGAAACTCGAATTTCTCGAAAATAGGCCGAAGGATTAAAAACGGTTAACGCCATTAAATTCAGCGTCTTAGAATTATGCTGTTATGCTATGTGGCAAGCATGTTTGCAAAAAAAAAGTGATCGATTCATGCAGTGGTATTTGTGTCAAATGTTGCTTTAGTATGACATAAAAATACTACAAAAGAGTCAACATATGACTCAGTGAGGCGCAATATTTCACAATGATATGAAATTCATCAATAACAGAGCAGCGAAGAACACTGGCAACCCAACTAATAAACAACAACTTGGCAGCACTGTGCACGCTCTCCTGCTGTGCACATCCTGAAATCCAGTGCAACTCCACTTCTCAAACAGAGGTATAGGCGGAAAAAAGAAACACAAACAAAAACCACAAAAAGCCCACCAACAACAATGATGGAATTAATCCGATTATCAACGAATAGCCAAGAAGCGAATATAACTATCTCACTCTAGTGCATTGGATCGGCTGTATTGAATTATGGCGAGAGCGCGAGCAAAAAATTTATTCAAGAGAGCTCGCAAATTGTATTATATATTGTTGTTGTTTTTATTGTTTTTGTTGGGGTTATTGCATGCAGCGTGAGTGGCTGCCAATTATTTGCTACTGTTTATGGAGTCGTAGTAGTAGCAGTAGTTAAAAAGTAGTATTACATTAACTGGCAAATTAACAAATTGTTAACCAGTATTTTTTATATTTCTATATGTTTGTTATTTTAAAAAAAAATTTAAGCACAAAAAACAACATTTTTGAATGAAATTGTTAATAACTGAAAAGCAGTTGACAATTGTTATCAAAATTTATTTTTTTTGAGCTTCAAATTTTGTTTTGAAATCAAAAAATTACAACAAACACAATGAAATATTCAAAATACTGGTTAGCAATTTGTTAATTTGCCAGAATACGGTTGTAAGAATGTTTTTTTGATAATAAATACAAGAAATCTAGAAGATATTGAACATTGAGTTTAAGATCTCAAACTTAAATTAATTTATGATCAATTTTTAATAATTTCTCGTAAAAAAAAAGTTACTTGAGCGTATACTGGTTTTAAGGGTCACTCACTTGCAATGTCGATGTCAGAATCGGATTTTGGTAGCTGCATTGAGCAGATTCACGGTCAACTACATATACGGGTTTTATCTTATTGTATCATAAAACATAGCATTTACAAGGCGTCAATCACACGGCGTTTTCTTTTCTCGAAAAAATGCTGCATTTTTTCTGCCCTTTTTGAAAATGCAGCTCTTTTTGAAAATACTGCCCTCTTGAAAAAAAAATAGTGACCTCTTAAATTGAATCGTGTTCTTTTCTCGAAAATGTTGACCTCAAAAGTAGAAAAAATGCAGAATTCTCAAAGAGTGCAGAAAAAATGCATGTTTTCTTGGGAAAAGAAAACGCCGTGCTATCAATTGAAAGTAACGTGCATTTTGCAATAAACTCCGAATGCTACTTCCGAATGCAGTACGTTCTAAGTGCTGATAGGTCAAAAGGCATTTTTTGGACAAACATAACAGAAATTAGAGGCTGGTTAAAACTCAATTTAACTGCTTTAATTTTCAAATATACCCTCAAAATTGCAAGTTACCATCAATAACCCAAAAAAGGTAGGTTTATGAGTTAACTTTTATGTAAAACTCTCAAAACTCATTCGTAATGTATAAACCACTCGATTATTGAAAGCCCAAGAATTGAGTTTTACAATGCTACGTGATCTCTATTTCTATTTTAAAAAATGGCAAAGTTAAAGTTCGAAGTAACTTTGAAAATTGAAATTTGAAATGAAACTAAGAAACATAATTTTTTTATTTTTATTTTTAAAAATTTCATCTGCTAGGCCAAGGCCCTTACAGATTACTTAGAACAATACTTAAAACTAGCTTAACATCACAGATATCTTAATGCGATTGTAGAGAGCACATAATAATTTCTATAATGTGTTTAATGAAAATATTTCTACACACGCTAAAATCTAATTGATTCGCAAATGAATTGCAATTTGAAAGGCAACGTGAAAGAGGTTCATTGGAAACATAATTAGTTCTATGGTAAGGAGTATGGAATAAGTTTAACTCTCTCAAATAACGCTCTGGGACATTAAATGGAATTAATGCTAACAGTTCAGAAGTATCAATTTTACCGTCAATTATATCCTTAATGAACATAATATTATTAAAGGTTCGTCTATCTGATAAACTACTAAAGCCTAGCAGTTGGAACGTACCCAATAATTAGGCATTGTCTCCCAAGTATATTGTCTTCTCAAAGCAAATCTTAAAAATCGTTTTTGGATATTTTCAATACGGGTAATCGATACCCCATAAAAGGGGTCCCACACAACCGACGCATACTCTGGTAGAGATCTTACTAGACTGAAAAAGATTGTGCTTGGTATTAATGGATTAAAAAAGTCCCTGGAATTCCTTTTCAGAAATCCAAATTGGGAGTTAGCTTTTGCAATAATGTATTCCAAGTGAGTATCTAAAGCAAGTTTAGGGTCAAAAATGACACCAAGGTCTTTAAATTGATTCACTCTATAAAATTCTTCATCATAAATAATTGGATTTACTTTCCGAGCACAAGTGAGGACTTTACATTTACCAAAATTAAGATTAAGCTGGTTAACGTTACACCATTGCAAAAACGATGAAATATCATCCTGGAGTTTCACGCAATCCGTACAATGGTTAACTTCCAAAAATATCTTCAAATCATCGGCATAAAGAAGTTTCTTGCAAAACTTAAAAGACTGAGTAACATCATTAATAAATAAGTTAAACGGTAAAAGACCCATGTGACTCCCCTGCGGAACACCTGATGTAACCTTAATTCAATACGAGTGAACCCATTTTAAAAATTGTAAGTGAATACCTATCATCTCAAGTTTTTTTAACAAAACAGGGTGTTTAAAATCGTTATATAATACATCCACCTGCGAACCTTTCTCAATAGCGTTAACTGCAAAATTGATAAAAATTACTAAGTTGGAAGTAGTGGACCTTCCCTTAAAAAACCCATGCTGTTTCCAAGCTATAAGGGCGCGTTTATAGTGGCGGCTTGTTGCTGAGCCGGACCGAGCTGGAAACGCGTCCTGCCAAAAGCAGCTGGAAGTGCGTATAGTGCGCGCTTGTCGCTGGTGACTTGTTTCAGCTGGTTTTTGACTATTTTGGGTTTGTTTGCATATATTAGTTTTTTTTTTGTTTATTTTTGCAACCGAAGCATCAAAAAAGCCACATGATTTCGTTCATTCATTTTGCTTTCCTCAAACCAACAAGCGCAGAGACGAAAATGCGAAAAACGCTGCTGAAACGCACTTCCTGCAACTGCAAGTCGTTTCAAGTCACTTGAGGTACCAACTTGTTTCGACTTTTTTCGCTGGTTTTTTCTGCTGGTTTTTGTTGCCTTCTTGTTGTGTTTTTATTTAAAATTTTTTTTTTTGACAAAATAGAAGATCGTAGAAAGAACGCACATTAAAAAATCGTACATCAGCTGCTGGCCCAAGATTTTTTTATGCGATGACTCAGCGAAAACGCACTTCAAGCCGCATGAAGCCACTTGATCATCCAACTGGTTTTAACTTTTTTAACTTTTTTCTTTAGGTTTTGTTTTTGTTGTATTATTTTTGATATTGCAACAAAGCAATACAAAACTAATCTAAACAAAGTCGTTATATCTTGTTGCTACTATTTTTGTTTGTTTACTTTTGTGCTTAAAATCAAATAGAAAGGAAGAGCGCACATAATAAAATTTGATAATCTTCGATTCTCTGTTTTAGATGAAACACACTTGCAGCCGCTAATCGACGAATTGCTTCACCGGCTGGTTTAGCTTTTTTCACTATTTCTCTTTTTGTTTTCTGTATGCAACAGTTGATAGAAATTTATCTTTGTTGCTTCTTTATAGTGCTGTTTCTGTGTGTATTTTTTGCGGGCAAGAAAATACAGCATAACAACAGCGAAATTTCGTGTTCTTGTATGCTTATTACTTTTCTTGTTGGTCTCCTTTGTTGCTATCGTGTGGTTCTTTGTTTTTTTTTGAATGAATGAATTCAAGGAAATACAGAATCGATCGCGACGCGACGCTGGCAGTCAAGTGTGCTGCAATTTGTTTTTTTTTTTCGTATATCAATATTTTTCCGAGGAATTTAGTTTGCTACCGCCAGCGTTGCCAACTTTGTGGGAAAAATCCCTTTTCATTCCAACAAAAAAAAAATTGTTTTCCTTGTTTCTTTTTAAATTTCATGTTATTTAACGAAAGTAATAAGCAAGCAACGTGTAAAATGAATCAAAACACAAGCAAACCGTGCGAGCGAGCGAGAAAGCAACAATCGGGAAGATGGAAACCAGCGCACAAGTCACTTGAAGTTGCAAGCTCGGCTGGCACTATACGCACTTTGAGCTTGTTTCATATGATTGTATGTGCAGCGTTTTCCAGCTTTCCTTCTCGGTTCGGTCCGGTCCAGCAACAAGTCGCCACTATAAATGCGCCCTAAGACTACGTATATACTTCCGCAAAAAGGAGCTTGTTAACAATTTTATCAAGGACTTCAGGGATAATCGATAGCTTTACGATAGGCCTGTAATTTTCAGGTGCTACAATATTGGTGCTACACAAGTAGTTTTCCACTCATCTGGGAAAACACCGCTAGAAAGAGATTTGTTGAAAATCAAATCCAATGCGACGTACAGAGTTTGTGCACAATTTTTTTAAAAACACTGGAGGAAGCAAATCATAACCAGCACTTTTGGAACAATCAAGACTTATTAGGGTCTCTAGTATTTCCTTATCTGGTATTTATAAACTACCAATGTTCAGCAGTTGCGGCAGATCGGAAAATTCATACGCGTCACTGAGAGAATTCGATTGATTAAAAAACTGTTCCAAAAAAATCAGTAAAAAGTTCGGTTATCCTATTATAATTAGAAGACTCCTCCCCTTTATATTCCATGGACGTAGGAAAACCAGAAGATTTTCTTTTATTATTCACACAAATATTCAAAAAGATTTCAGATTTGACATAAGGCCTCTCTCAATGGAGTCAATATATTTCTCATATAAGAAGTTCGCTAAAAAGTCTAGCTCTCGTCTACGCAAAACAAAAATAGCTTTGTCAGTTGACAGACCAGTTTTTTTGAACCGTAAATGATAGGGCGGGTCGATTTATTTTTCGACAATTTCCCTATGATTTCCGTATTCTATGGGTTATTCCATGAAAATTTGCCAAAGGAACATCCCTAACTCAAAAACTATCGATCGGGTTTAATCGCCAGTAGGCGCGTTGGAAAGGTGAGCTCATTTTGATCAATTTACAAAAAAATCTCCAACATTGGTCCAACGGTTCAAAAGTTCCGGGCATTTTTGTCCAAATTTTGGACCATTTTTCCATTTTTTTCATGATTTTGTCCAAGAATATTACTTTCATGGCCATTTTTTTGGCTCAATTCATTAATTAATTCAATTTAAAATTCAAAACGAAGAGTTTAAGCCCAAATTTATCGAATTCGGTTGAATAATTCATGCGATATTGCTAAAACAGAATAACACATAAAACCAACTTTTTGATTTTTTTTTCCTTTTTATTTTTTTTTTCTACAAAAATTCAAATTAAGAGATAATAAAGTATCTATCAACCTATTATCAAAAAAAAATATTCAATTTGAGTGTAGTAAAAGACAAAATCTTGGACAAAATCATGAAAAAAATGGAAAAATGCTCCAAAATTTGGACAAAAATGCCCGTAACTTTTGAACCGTTGGACCAATCTTGGAGATTTTTTTTTTGTGAATTGATCAAAATGAGCTCACCTTTCCAACGCGCCTGCTGGCGATTAAACCCGATCGATAGTTTTTGAGTTATGGATGTGAACGTGTAGGTAATATTTCATACGAACGTCAATTTGGGAAAAAATCTACCAACAAAAAGTAGGGGACTCGATTTTAACGATAGAGGTATGGTTCCTTTGGCAAATTTTCATGGAATAACCCATAGAATACGGAAATCATAGGGAAATTGGTGAATTTTTTCACTCCCTACAAATCGACCCGCCCTAGTAAATGAGCTTTATTCCTTAAAGTTTTTAGATTAACTAGCCTTCTGTTAAACCAAGGATGCTTGAAAGAAGATATTTGTTTCTTGACTGGAACGTACCGCCGTAGCCCTTCGCTTATAATACACTTGAATTTAAATTACATGTCATTAACATCAACTTACCAAAACACACTCAATGTACAGACTCAAAAATTAGCTAAGTCTGAGGAAATTGGCATACTTGAAATTGTTTGAGAGGCTACTCCCAACCCCCGTCTCTTCTCTAAAAGAATAAAAATCTACATTTAAAACAACTGTCTTGTGATGAACCTAGTCGTTTGTTAGCTACATGTCACATTTGAAGAGTTCATATTTAAAGTCAACATTAATGAAAAGGGGATTTAGGGATGTTTTGGATTTACAGAGCAACTTTTGAAAGGAAACTGGGTTGCTTCACTAATTGAAGAACTTTTAAATAAGCGACATACTCGATTAAAAAGAAAAATCAAAAGTAGATTTTAACCTTTGTTTTTAATCCATTAGCAATCTTAAGGGAAAAATTGAATTTTTTTATAAAATATACATATTAGATTATACCTCTAAACATATGATTTCCATAATATAAAATCAATCGCCATTAAATTTTTTGAGTTACAACAGATTTTTTGGGTTGATTTATCTGCTGATTTGACGAACGATTTGACCAGTGTGAACCAGAGCTGGGATACAAAAGTAATTGATTACATATAAATTACAATTTCAATTACAAATTATAATCGTAATTTTTAAAAAAATCATAATCGAAATATTTTTAGTTACGATTACAGTACCGTTATAAAAAAATTAAAATGACTGTAGTCGTAATCAAAAAATTTATTTACTTCGATTACAGTAATTGTAAAACAGCAGAATTTTTATTACGATTACAATTATTACGATATTTGTAATTATTACGATTACTGCATAAATCTTTCTTTTTCATGATGCAATTCACAAAGAACATCTGTTCTAGAATCTTTATTTGTGGTGCGGCCCTGCTGTAATAGTTCTCTTTGCATGCTTTCTTTTTGATGCCGTCCGCGGTGGCACGCTCTTTCTGATTTTTCATTCGAAAAATTAGTCTTATTTAAATCAAATATTGATTTTTAATATTTCAGAATTAATTGGATTTTCGCTCGCATCAATTTAAACATTCCTTATTATAGAGTTTGTTTTTATTTATATCAGAGAACTGCACAAGTCTACTTGAAGACTATTTCAAGTACTTGCTTAAAATACAAGTTCAAGCTTGCTTGAGCTTGATAATTTTAATCAAGTATAACATGAACTTGAATATAAATAAGCACACGACATCTTGCGACTTGCATGTATGCTAGCTTACAAGCGAACGGCACGAAGTCCCAAGTAAAGGAAAACTTTATGACTTCGCCAAAAAGCTTGAAATTGAAGGCAAGTATCCAATTGAAGCAAGTACCCAAAAACTTCAATGAGCTTGTGTAGGTTAAGCGTATTAGGACTTTTAAGGGTTCTATCTCCGTGGTTGGCAGTTTTAGGGGGTAGCTGATTTCGGAATTGATGTCAAAATTTGAAATTCAAGATGGCGGATAGAGTTGCCAACTAGATTTTCTTGTATGTTTTCGAATTCTTGTAATTTTGAAATTCTGACAAAAGGATTTGATTTCGAATCTAATGTCGCAGTTTTAAAATTTAAGATGGAGGTTTGGGTTGCCTTTTTTACCACAGTATTGCCACCTGGTAAAATGTATTTTCAAGAGTTTTAAACATCATTTAACAGCAGGGGTATTCACGATTCAGTGCACTTGCCTGTGCAGTTGAGGACTTGTGCAGTTAAGTTTTCGTGAACACACCACCATCACCATTTCAAAGCTGTCAACATTTTTCAATGCACACAAGTGCACAACTGCTCAAGTCCTCAAGTTGAAGGTAATAGTAGAAAAGCACTTGTGTAGATTTTTGACGTACGTACAATTTGTTTTTGTAAAGTGCACAAGTCCTCAACTGCACAGGCAAGTGCACTGAATCGTGAATACCCCTAGTGTTAAAGGGTCGCTGATTTCGAATCTGAATTCAGAATTTTAAAATTCGATATAGTGGATAGGGTTGCCACCTATTTTTTATTTTTACGAATTCGGTACTGGCGCGAACACTGGGTAAAAATGGGTCGCTGAATTGAAATAAGTTGCCAGAATTTCAAAATATTGTCATTTTTTTATAATAAAGTTGCCACCTAATAATATGTATTTTTAAGAGTTTTAAACATCATTTAACAGTGTAGGGGATTTCGAATCTGAATAAAGAATTTTAAAATGCAATATGGTGGATAGGGTTGCCACCAATTTTTTTTATTTTTACTGTTGGCGCGAACACCAAGTTAAAATGGGTCGCTGAATCCGAATCCGTGCCAGCCGTAAGCTAGCATACTTGCAAGTCGCAAGCTGTCGTGGGCTTATTTATATTCAAGTACAAGTTATACTTGATTGAAAATTATCAAGCTCAAGAAAGCTTGAACTTATATTTTAAGCAAGTACTTGGTATAGACTTTAAGCGGGCTTGTGCAGTTCTCTGATGTGCGCTAAATCGTTAATATTCCTAATATGTATTTGATTGTAGGAGTTTTGTTAATAATTACTCTTGCATTAATTAATATAGATAATTTGCTACATATTTACATTCTGGCTATGTATGATCGTAACTATGAATCTCCCACTAAACGATTTTCAAATAATTTTATCTATAAAAAAGCTAATATAAATCCTCTGTGCATTTACTCTTTAAACTTATTAAAAAAATTTGTTAATAAATTAGAGTTCCATGAAAATAGTTTCATTTCTGATGTTTTCTCTTACCAAAAAGATTTTAGCTGGTCAAACACTCGATATTTATCTCCGATTGAAATTTTAAATGAAAATATTAACGCTGAAATAAATGCCTTGTCTCCTTTATTGCCTGATTTTTATAAAAATATTACACCCGGTACACACAGAGGATAATATTTTTGTTTTTTATTTTTTTTTTTTATGTTTGTTTAGTCTGTAAGTTTAGATTTAAGTCTAGCTTTTAAGTAAACTTTATTGTAGAAAACTATCTTCTCTGATATCAAATGTGCCGGGAGCAAACACAGTTTATTAAATAACAAAAAATACTTATTGTATTACTCAACAAGCTTGAAGCGAAAACTTGTAATTATTTTAGAATAATACATATAGTTCTAAGTTATCTTTTGAAAAAATAGCATTGTAAATTAGGTGAAAAAATAAGACTCAATAAAATAAATTAAATTAAAAAAAAATTACATTCTGGCAACACTCATTATGTTATAAATTGATCTCAAATACATGTTTGGCAGCACTTTTAGTTTATAATTAAAATTTTAAGTCAACGATTATTGTTGACACAAATAATTAATATTTGTTATTAACTATTCGATATTTTTTAAAAATTTGGATTATTTTGCATACTATTTTGTGAAGAAAAGACTTCACGTTATGTATTGGAAAAAAGTGCATATATGTATATATATATTTTTATTTTATAAAAGTCGATGTTAAATATTTTTATGAAAAATAGCAATTTACTTATATTATTTTATTTTTAAAATTTCTTAGCAATAATTTTTTTTCATTTTAATCCAAAAAAGGGCATGAAGTAATTTGGCACGATTACGGTTTCCTTGGCGCCAAATTCTGAAAATGCAGTTTTATAATACTCATTGAGAAAAAAAGATTCACCAAAGGAATTATCGATATATCGATTACTTATCGAGTTATAGATTTCTAAAAATATTTACTTTGCGAAGTCTATGTAAAAGTTCGGCTATATCTTTGCTAATAATGGTCAAATTAATCAGATCGATAAAAGATAAAACAAATCATTTCTTTCCAACCCGGTCACGCTACAGACGGTCTTTCTGCATATTATTATTTTTGTTAGTATGAAACCGTTATTTCAAGCAAAATTCCGTTATTAAGGTTATATAAAAACATCATATATTAAAAGCTGAACTAGTGACCTTTCGTTTGAAGTAAAATGTGTTAAACTTTTTTCTCCATTGTAGCTATTTTTTTCATTTCTGTATACATGCTAGGTTGAACAGTAGAATAATATGGTTTTTTGTTTTTAACTCGTTCATTTTGAGAATGCAGTTTTGATGTACTCATAGTCAAAATAAGATCTAAAGGATGTTTTTTATAGAGTGATACAAGTTTAAATCATAATAAGACATAGTAATATATTTTTAATATCAATGAAACGGGCTTTAGTGGATAGAAAATTTTATCACATTAATGTTGAAATATGATTTCGGCCATGTGCCCAAGTGTTCAATTGTTTGTGGTTTATCGACGTAGACAAGTGACTTTACATAACCCCAAAGAAAATAATCCAATGGGGTTAAATCACGCAATCTTGGGGGCCAATTAATTGGGCCATTTCGTGAAATTATTTTTTTGTCAAAAGTTTCCTTGAGTAAATGAATTGTAGCGCCCGCTGTGTGGCATGTGGCTCCGTCCTGTTGGAACCACATATCAGCAAGATTATTGCCAGCTAATTGAGGTACGAAAAAACTTCGAATAATGTTCCTATACCATTCACCATTGACAGTAACATTCTGACCATCATCGTTTTTGAAGACATATGGGCCAATGACTCCGCCAGCCCATAAAGCGCACCAAACAGTAGTTTTCTGTGGATGTAATGGTGTTTCGACAAAAGCTTGTGGATTCTCCTCACTCCAAATACGACAATTCTGTTTATTTACGTACCCAACCCATTCAACCAAAAATGGGCTTCATCGGAAAATAAAATTTTCCATGGAAATTCAAAATCAATATCAATTTGTGCTTCAGCCCATTCGCCGAATTGGCGGCGCATACGATGGTCGTTTGGCTTTAATTCCTGCATAAGTTGAATCTTGGAAGGTTTTAAGTCAAGATCTTTTCGTAAAATTTTCTATTAAGTGGAAGGACACAACCCCAGTTGCTGAGAACGGCGACGAATTGATTGATTAGGACCACCTTCAATGCTTTCCTTCCTGTACAGCGGCTACAGATTCTTCAGTGAGCACTGTTCGGCGTCTCACGGGATGCACATTATCAGTAACAGTAAATGTGGTCCGAAAACGATCTATTGTTCTTCGAATTAGCAGCTCTGAAGGACAATTATGTACGCCATAAAATGGACGAAGTGCACGACAAGTTTGACGAACACAACCATTATTTTGATTAAAAATTTCCACAATTTGCACGCGTTGCTATGGTGTAAGTCGATCCATAATGAAATGTCAAAGCAAACAAAACAAAAAGCAACTATCAGCTGTTAAATGGGTGGTCAAATAAAGCAGTGATGCCAACTCAAAGTTGTATCATTCAATAAAAAACACCCTTTACTTACCGAATTATCGATATATCAATTAATTATCGGTGTTTTTCTTGCTAAAGATTATATTTAAGTAAAAATTGATATTGTTGTCATAATCTAATCGATTCAGATAATATTATCTATGCATTTTAATAGGCCAATCTAGTATGCTCCTTCAAAGCTCTTCTACTGAGCAATGGAGCTTAATGTATATTTAAATTCAAATTATTATCTTGTAAATGAATATCTAATAAAAAATAAAAAATAAAAAATAAAATAAATAAAAAATAAAATAAAAAAAAATAAAAAATAATATAAAAAAAAATAAAAAATAAAATAAAAAAAAATAAAAAATAAAATAAAAAAAAATAAAAAAAATAAAAAAATAAAAAATTAATAAAAAAAATAAATAAAAAACAAAAAATAGAATTTTGTTTTGATATTTGATTTCTGGTCATTGCTTAGGGATTACAATCTTTACATAGTTCCCAAAATTGGATTTAGGATTACGGCCAGTTTTAAAAAGGTCATAGGCCAAAAAAAAAAGACAAACTAATCCCACAATAATTTGGTTATAAAAACAATCAGCCTAACCAAAAAACATTTTAATGTTGACTCTAAATTTAGTGTGAGCTTTTCTGACATTATTTCTATAGAATTTGCTGCCAAAAAGATTATACTAAATTTAGAGTCGACATTAAAATTTTTTTGGATAGGCTGATTCTGTCAACATTCTGTAAAAAATTGATTTTCCCTTGCAAGAAATAGTGATAAAAACATTCCTTACAAGGAAAAACCATTATCTCAAGGAATGAATTTAATTTTTTGATGAAATGAATGTTTGGAAATAAATAAAAAGTCTATAATTCGGTCAATGAATCTTATTTAGACCATGAGTACATTAAAACTGCGTCCTCAAAATGTACGATTAGTTAAAAGAAAAACCATATCATTGTACTGTTCAACTTAGTACATAAGCAAAAATGAGAAATACAGGAACAATGAAGAAAAAAATATTACATATTATACACCAAACGCAAGGTCATTGTTTCAGTTTTTAATATATGATGTTTTTGTTTCCCCTTAATATTGGAGTTTTTAGAGGAAATAACGGTTTTATGCAAAACAAAAATTATAATATAATATAGAAAAACCGTCTGTAGCGTGACCGGGTTGAAAAGAATTGATTTGTTTTATCTCGAATGGTATCCGAATCATTCAGATCGGTTAAACATTAGGAAAGGTTGCGAGCTGTCGAAAACGTAGCCAACGAAATATTGTGCACGAATAGAATTTGTGTTGATAATGCAGATAGAGCTTTGTGCTTACTTAATAGGTTTTGGTAAATTTTAAGTTTTCTAATTTGAACTATGTATTTTGACATTTCGCTACCGTTGGCTGCGGCATAAGTTAAAAGTTCGTCAACATTTTTGTGTCGGCTCCGTTCGCTACGTGTTGGTTGTTTTCATTCAGCCCAATCGGTAATAATTTTTCACGCGGAATCGAATAAGGGAGTTTTTATTTTTAAGATAAAGCTTAAGTACATTTTGAAGATTTTTATTTTCAATTTTTAAAAAATTTTCAAAATTTTTTTTGAGCTTCCCTATTGGAAATTTTAAAGCACTTTATTAAAAAGCACATAAAAAGTGCTTTATTCTACCTTTGCATGGTGCTTTTGTGTTGTAAAAAAGCTCTTTGCTTTCGCTTTTCTTAGTGCTTCAAAAAAATTTTTGTGATTACTTCGAATATCTTGTTGAATTCGATACTACTGACACTCCCACCACTAGCATTCGTGTCATCACTAGCATTTTAGCATTCGAAAAGTTTAAATTATAAGAAAGTGTATTAGAATAGTGAAAAATAAATAATTAACTGAAAAAGTAAATAGTTTAATTGATAATATTATAGTGTGATTAAAAAAGGTAATAAAATGAGTGGCAAGTGATTAGGGTACTCAAAACGCCACTTTAAAAGATTGAACAAAGCCCTTTTTCGAATCACTTTCCGAAGCGAGAGCAAAGCACTTTTTTAACGCTTCTTGAAGTGAGAACAAAGCACTTTTTTAACGCTTTTTGAAGCTAGAACAAAGCCCTTTTTGGAATCACTTTCCGAAGCGAAAGCAAAGCGCTTTTGCAAATCACCATCCGTTGCAAGAGCAAAGGTCTTTTTCCCAATGACATGGCAATGTTAAAAAAAGGCGCTATTTAAAACGAGAACAAAGCGCTATTAACATTTTTTTAAGTGCTTTCAAAGTGCTTTGTTTCCTAAAGGGTTTATCGTCAAAATAAAAACTCCCTTTTTCGATTCCGCGTGGAAAATTATTCCCAATAGGGCTGATTATGTTCATTTCATAGGGTTGCAAGGCAACCAACTTCTATGTTGACATTTTTTCTGTTGGCTGTGTGTTGGCTATGCTTATTCTGTTCGGGCTATTAGCCGAATTTTCATATAAGCTTTATAAAGTGGACAATTTTTTGAAAAAATGTATAACTCAATAACTAAACGATATATCCATAATTCCTTCGATGAATCCTATTTTCTGAATGAACTGCATTCTCATATCTTGGCGCCACTGAAACCGTAATCTCACCAGTAATTTTTGTTTTTTACTCTTTTTCATCACTTTTCAACACTAGAGGCTAAATAAAATTAACATAATTAGAGCGCATTGTTGCAACTTAGTGTTCCTTAAATATCATATTTTTTAAACCCTTTAAAGGGTGGTCTTAACACAAAACAGTATAACTGGTTTTTTAACAATTTTTGTAGTTATGTTTTTAATACACTATTTTGTTAGTACTTCATTTGTGTTTGTGTGGCATCGCAAAATCGCCAAAGAAATAAACAATAAAAACATTGAGAGAACTAGGAAAAATAACCAATTGAGAGCAATAAAATCAGCGCATTTTTTTACTTCAAGCTTAAGCATTTATTTATTTTTTCGTGTTTTTCAATATGAATCACTTAATTTAAAACAATTGAAAATTGATATTTATGTTTATGCATTGCTTAAAATTGTTGTTTTATTCATATTCCAGCTGTTTTATTTATTATTTTTTTCCACTTTCTCAGACAGCCTTTAATTTATTTTCTCCACATACACACAAAAACAAAAACTGTTTGCATATTTTTTCATAACTTTGTGTTTACAAAAAACTTTGTACTCACATTTCTTTTCCTTTGCTCACTGCACATTGCAATTAATGCTTATTTTAGAACAATTTTTATTTCATTGCAATTGAAGTGGATTTTCACTTGAATTCATAACTAATATTATTTTCACCCTGTGTCGAACTTGTTTTTGACACCGATATTTTTACTTTTTTTTTCTTAATTCTTTCACTATTTCCTACTCTGTTACTCCAATGCATCAACAGCGGCTGCTGCTAGTTCTTTCAATTATACACAAAAACTTCGGCAAACGCGTTTTTGCCACCCGCTAATACGATTTTGACAAACGAAGACTCTGAAAATCCCGCAGCAACTGACGAACGCAGCAAAAATTTCTAGCGTACTTTTTTAGCTTTCGACCATGGTGCTACTTGTTGTTGTTGTTGCATTTGCTACTCTTTTTAGTCGGTTTCCAGTTTTGTTCCAGCGTGCAACAGTGATAGCTGTAGTTCGTGAGAGCTTCAGCCCAGTTGACTGTTGCATGAGTTTGAGAAGGCCATCAATATTGTGGAATATGGACTGTTAGTGAATGCGTTCGGCTGCTGAAGTAAATGTTTATGTTTTGCCAGACTAGATATGGTTATATTTTGGGCTGCGTTTAATGCTCCATCATCTCTATCAGAGATAAAGAGATAGGAAACTTCAATTTTGTGACGTCAAAACATATGTTTTTTCCATTTTTATGCACTTTGGTGAAACTCATTTATTGTGTACGTGAGTTCACCTCAGATCAGTGTTGCCGCGACGGTTCTAAAAAAAGTATCCATGAAAAGGTCACAAATGTATCCACTTCAGAAAAAAAGTATCCACATATTGTATCCACTGAAACTCAATTTTTAAGCTTTGCAGACTAACAGTCAAACCTAAATCAGCGCGTTAGCGTTTTTTATCTGTCAAAAATTTCTCATGCCCATACGATTTATATGTAGCAAACCATAATAACGCGGCGGCAACGCTGAGCGGTTGGAAAATCCAATTTTGACAGAGCGTTAAGAAGTGAAGTTCCACACATCAAAAGCAAAAGTGAAAGCAAAGTAATTTTAAAGTGACAACAATTGTTTATTTTTTACTCTTTTTCGAACGTTTATTGAATTTGCAATATGGAGGTAAGAATTTTGTTGATAATTATAGTTTAAGTATAGTTTTAATGCTTGTGAAAATTATAGCACCTAATAGAATTAGTGCAAAGAAACCCATGTCTTTATATTAAGAAGGAACCTAAATACAAAGATGTTAAATTTAAAGAAAAAATTTGGGAAGAAATTGGCAAAGAATTAAATCTGCCGGGTAGCATAACAATTCGCTTAATATACTATAAAATTTCTAATTGCAAAATATTTCTTTTATCTAAAGATTGACATTTGCTTGCCGCCTACCGCTTTTATTTAGGTATGGTACTTACGCGTTAACGTAAAGCGGCTATCAACGCTCCGCTCAACGCGCTGATTTAGGTTTGACTGTAACAAATAGCTTTGTTAAAATGTAATAGCAAGAAACTGGAATAAAGGTGCGCCGTGGAAACCGGGGTGTCTTTATTTCTATACAGATGGGTCAAAATTAAATGGCAAGGTCGGGTATGGGGTCTACTCAAAAGAATTAGGGGTATCCTTAGTTCGTAGGCTGCCGGATCACTGTAGTGTTTACCAAGCCGAAATGATGGCGATTAAAGAAGTTGCAACCTGGCTCTCAGAGAACGTCATCTCTAAACGAGAAATACATATTTTCTCGGACAGCCAAGCAGCGATCAAATCGATTGAGCAGGTATCCATCAACTCTAAAGTAGCCAGAGAATGCCGTGCTGCATTAGGCGAAATGTCAAAGTTCTTTGACATCAGCTTAATCTGAGTACCTGGGCATAAGGGCATACGTGGAAATGAAAAAGCAGACGAGCTTGCTAGGAAAGGTACATCGGTGACTCTAATGGGTCGAAACTCGCCGAGCATCCCGATGGCAACTGTCAAAATGCTACTTAATGAGTACACCACATCTAAAGCCAACTCAAGATGGGCTGAACTCTCAACATGCAGAACAACAAGGCTTATCTGGCCGACTCTAAACCCAAAGCGATCGAGAGTCCTTCTCTCGTTGGGAAGATCAGAGGTGGCTACGTTAGTGGCTGTTACCACAGGGCACTGCCTAATAGGCAGACATGCCTCCAGATTGGGAGTCATCACTAATGACTTCTGCAGAAGCTGCAGGGACGAGGAGGAGGAGGAAACTATCTCCCACCTTCTATGCTCCTGTCCCGCGCTTGCGAGAAGAAGGCATAAACATTTGGGGTCATTCTTCTTTTCGGAGCTTGACGACCTGTCGGAGACAAGCGTCAAACGTCTAACAAGCTTTATTAAGAGCTCAATGTGGTTCCACTCGGACTGAAGGCCAAGTGTGCAGCGGTATCACAACGGACCTCACTGGTCTAAGTGAGCTGTGGTACGTGCGTTTTGGTTTTAAGCACGTACAGCGGCTGCCGCCTCAACCTAACCTCAACCTAAGAAACAAAGCATGCACATATATAAAATAATAAATAATAATATTAAGACCTAAAGCTTAAATATTTTACATAATTTTAGGATTTATTTTTTTAAAAGTTAAAATAATGAGCAACGATATTTAAACTTTAAAAGTTTGTTCAAAATGATGCTCAAAAAGAGCTTTTCAAAGAAAGAGATTCGGCGCTGTTGTTGATATTTACTCTTCTATTAATCTTAAAAATTAAAACCGAGAATATAATTAATAACTATGAGCTCAGCTATGGCCGGGACTAGAAAAAAGCACTGAAAATTGGCAGAATTACGAGCTTTTGAAATTTAAGTTCTAAAAACATTGTTTTTTACTAAATTCAATGTAAAATATACGATTTTTTGAAATTTTGATAGCGAAAGCCACTGATGTGAATGATATATTAAAATTTCAGATGATTCGGCTGAATGGCTTTTATTTTCGCTACAACACATTGCCGAAAAAATTAGTTTTGAGATAAATGATTGTAAATAGAGTGAGTATGGTATTTGTGCTGTGCGCTCGATACCTGCTAAAATGGCTGTAGAAGCGGAGATAACGTCAGTATCCTTTCAAAAATTTAACTGTAAATTTTCAAAAACTATACTTTTGAAAGATTAAGAAGAAAAAGAAGATAAAAATTTAAGACAACCGGCCCATGCCTTAAAAAGGAACATATGTACGTTTCAGTACTTCAGTCTGTTATAAAATATGTTTTTTACATTATTTTTAAAGGTTTGATATTTATACAAACAATATATAAAACATAGCTGTTAAATTTCGATTACGTTAATAAGCAATTATATTGTATTATTATATTTTAAAAATAATTGTAATCATAATATAATCCTTGACGGAGATGTTTTTGATAAGTAATTGATAACGGTTACAAATAATCAAAAAATAATTACGACTACTTAGAATTACGAAAATAATCAAAAAGAGTACAAATTAATCAAGAAAACTTAATCCGACTACTTGTAGAAATTTTTTTTATTCTATTTGAGGTCGACTCGCATCATTTTAACGGTGAGGTTGTGAAGTGAAACCACTCATTTTTAACTGAAATCGCTAAACATGGCATGTATAGCATTTTTTTATAAAAAAAGGATACTTGACGACATCCTAAACGAGTTGAAGTGAACTGTACAATATATTCCTACCTAGCCGCTGCAATTGAATTCAACTGAACAGCTGAATTTTATTAGTGATTATCGTGACCGTAACTTTAATGATTTAATATTTTATATTTTTAGTGATTGAGTATTTTTATAATTCTATATGTGAACGTAAAATCTGCATTTGATGTAATTTATCAAAATGTATGGATTTATTTATCTATATTTCCCATTTCCACACTAGGCTATTGTATATATGAAAGTAATATGTCATTTTGTATAGTATTTTTAGTGTTTGTATATGTCTCGCCATGTACAAGCTGTCGTTGTCTCTTTCACCCATATGTTTTTAGGACAATCGTCAAAAGCAAATGTTAAAATACTCCTTGAGCAGTAGTAAATTATTCCGTAATAATATTGTAGCCAAGTGGCTTTCGATTATTAATTTAGTTAATTGTGTAACAGACCAGGCAGGCCATACATTACAGCATTAGCGAATATCGATTAATTAAAGACTCAGTAAAGTACTACTTACTAGTGCTACTTTGATTCTGTTTGATTATTTAAGAACTTTTTTTAAAGTACGGAATATTTTGTAAAATTTTATTCATAAATAAACATATTATATGTATGTATACAATCAATAAAAAAGATTTTAAAAAAACAAGAAAGAACAAAAAAGTGCTTGACAAAATTAACAGAGCAAATATTGTAATGCATTTTTTGTTCTTGTTTTTTGACAATCTCGTTTAATAATTAAACATATCTGTGTTTGTTTATCAAAAAAATTTAACAACAATTTTAGTATTTTAGACTGAAATTTTTTTAATAATCAAAAAGAAATAAACATTATTTCTAAAAGTAGCTGGATTATTTTTCTTGATTACTTTTAATTAGTTTTGATTATTTTCGTCATCTGAAGTAATCGTAATTATTTTGTGATTGTTATTATTATATAACGATTACAAACATAAAAGAATTGTAATTAATCAATTATTTCACATTTATAAAAAAATAATCGAATTGCTAATAACTACGATTAGTAGTAATTATTTAACAAATGTGATACAAAATAATATATAAATACATAAAAAAGTAATTTAATAGCTTATTCAGTTTAATGTAATATAAACAAAATGGGTTTCTATTGCCCTTTATTAATATTAAATTTATTCGTTTTTATGTATTTTGCAAAACAATATACTTTTACATATTCCCAAAAAAATCTACTAGTCTTATCGTTTATAGTAAGCTTTAAATTATAAAAAATTCATTCAGCTGCAGCTGTGCTATGAGGCAGACTTAATATATTTATCACAAAATTGTAAAGTTCTTTGTAAAGAGGTTTCGTTAATGCATTGTTTGATAAAAAGTACTGTCCAAAAATGTCTCAATATCATAATTTTTCTTAACGTTTTTGTCGAATTTAAAGAAGTTTTATATTTTTGCAAATAAAAACATATATTCATATATGAGGCTTAAAAAGTATCCATAAATTTTTCGTTACGGCAACACTGCTTGGACTTATTCCTATGGTGTAATTATTCTAAGATAATTTCACCATTATGTTTCAGGGATGTTTTCCATTGCTTTTCTGAAGTCTTTTGTGGTATACCGTTTGTTACCCATTTTCTTTCAATAATATGTAGTTTTACAGTTATCGGACCTCAAACGTAACTGGTGAAATTCTTAAATCTACCATAAACCAGGGTTGTTTTCCGTTGATTTTACGACCACATATAAATGTTTTGTGCTAGTATTGGAGCCAATTTAACGTAAAATCGAGCATAGTGCTATCCTTCTCCAACGGAGTTTCCCATCTCTTTATCTCTGATCTCTATGGTGACATGTTTAATCATTGTAATCAAAATTTGTAAAGTAAAATTTGTTAAGTCCTGGGGCCCTACTCTGTATTGCGAAGCGAGAAAAAATACCGCAAAATAGTGTAATCGGTACTCCGTAATGCTATAACCACGTGCAATTTGCTATTTAAATGCGCATCGCGTTTCATTTTCGCAACGCATTGATTTACGCATCGCAATACGGAGTAGGGCCTCAGATAGACTGCTAAATTGTTAAAGTTAACTGCTGTTGATGTGAACGCATCTGCTTAGACATTTTACAAAATCAGCTGACAGACTTCTACAGCTAAAAATCTGTGGTTTTCATAATTATTAGATCTGTTCGCGTACTTTTCTGGAAAAAAATTAAAAACGTCAATAGTAATAAAATTGAGAGAGAATTAACTTCAACTTTGAAAAGTAAACTAACGCTTTCTGGTAAAATAATGAAAAATGTCAAATACGTCTAAGAAAATCTAAAAAAACTCAGCTGCTACACACACACCGCTACCATTTGACAGTTTTCATCTTTTTACAACATGAAATTCTTTATGTAAAAACTTTAAAAAACTTGAACGGAGAGAAAATGTGATTTCCCAATTCTCTCATTAAACGAACGCTTTTCAGGCACTTTCTAGTAAAAACTTTTGAAATATTTCTTTTGCATTCGTCTACGCTAACAGACCTATTGTAACAAAGGGTCCTATTCTCTAACTGTGAGTTTTAAAGTGAGTTTATACACTTTTTCTGACTAAGCTCACTGACTAGGAACCAGTAAGTTTTTGTAAAAGCAGTGTACACTTCACAACTCACAGTTACAGAATAGGGCCCCAAGTACTTAATAACCAAAAATTTATTTTAATTTTCGAATTAGTAAGGAATTATCTCAACTTCAGTCAACTCCATTAAGTCAATTCCAGCAAAACCCATTGCCTTATTTTAAATTGTTTGAAGTCTTGAATGTTGTATTATGTTGATGACGTCACTTTTATTGGTCACGATTTTTTTCTAAATACATCACATTTTAGACTCGCAGTCCTTTTTATTTATTAAAGCTTTTGTGTACAACATCAAGTTTAAACATTAAGTCTGTTCCCGTACTTTTTGGACTAAAAATGGTTAAACTGTCAAAAGTTTGAGAATCAGAAAAAAATCTCTCAAAAATAGATAAAAACACAAAAAAGAACGGGAACGCTTTTCGGAATAAAATTGTGTAAGGTTAGGTTAGGTTCAGTTCATTGCAGTCAAAATTAAATTCAAACAAGCAATCATGATACAATAACTATTAGGCGTCATGAGAACGTGTGTCGTTCAAAACTGTTGTGAACTGTTATGGTAACGGTACCTTAGTGGACAGTGTTTTTCTCTGAATGTGTTTTACTCTAAACGTCGGAAAAATTGTAAATTATTTAATTTAATTATTAATATTGATGCGGCACCTGTATATTTTTATGAGTTGTCATTTCATTTTTTTAATTATTTGTTTGTTTGATACAATGACTATTAGGTAGCCATGACAGCTACCTATTTTCTCACGAGCTGCGACCATCGAATGTTAAACAAAAGAAAACAAAACAAACCGCGTGTGTTACACATATTGGACGCATTCAGCGGAGCCAACAATTGCATTTAAATTATTTATAGAATTGCATATTATTAATAATTAAATTATATAATTTACATTTTTTCTGACGTTTAGAGTAAAACACATTTAGAGAAAAACATCGTTCACTAAGGTATCGCTGCCATAACAGTTCACAACAGTTTTGAACGACACACGTTCTCATGACACCTTATAGTTATTGTATCATGATTGCTTGCTTGAATTTAATTTTGACTGCAACCGTAGTGCCCTCTACGAGTCGTCTTTTTTCCGTTCCTTTGAGAAAATTTGTTATCGCGATTATATTAAGGCGAAAGGAACGCAGCTATTGTAATTAATTCGCAAATGACCATTTACATTTAGTTTTTCACAATATAACATGTTGCTGGTTTCCATTCCAATAGTTTTTATTTATTTCAAAGGACTTTTTATGTTTTGGAATTTCTTTGCTAACTTGTAAACAGCTGATTTTAAGCAGTTGGACACTTTTACCATTTTTACCAGAAAAAATTTCTCGGACTAAAACTTGCAACTTTTGACAGTGAGGGGAAATTTTTTACTCTCTCGACCGCACTCTCTTTTACCATTTTTTCAAGTACGGGAACGCTCTTCGGACTAAAACCTGCAAAACTGGTAAATTGGACTAAAATTTTAGAGCACGGGAACAGACCTATTAAGTTTTTTGGAATTTATAAAGGTTTTACTTTTATGATTACTTCAATTTGTATGAAGGGTGGGTGGAATTTTCAGTTTTGCAAAGTTTTAAGCCATTGCAGTAATTTTTGTGCAATTTAAGGGGATTTTACTGATTCCATAAAGTCTCTTTGTATGGGAGGTAGCCATGGTTCCATTACATTTTTCCAAAATTTCATACTAAAAGAGCATATTAATGTTAGAGCTTATGTGCAAAATTTGTAGTCATTAGACTAATTTTTGCGGAATTGATAGAGATTTTACCATTTTGGTAAATTCACTTTGTAAGGGAGGTAAGGGAGACGTGATTTTTATTTGACTATTACAAATTTCATACGTGCAAAATTTGTAGCCACAGATAAATTTTTGTGGAATTTAAAGAGATTTTACCGTTTTGGTTAAGTCACTATGTATGGGAGGTAGGCGTGGTTTTCATCGGATTTTTTCAAATTTTATACTCAAAATACATAGTAAAGGTTAAAGCTAATGTGCAAAATTTAAAGTTATTAGATAATTTTTTGTCGAATTTAAAGAGATTTTACCATTTTGGTTGTCACTTTGCATGGGAGGTAGGCGTGGTTTTAATCCGATTTGGCTCATTTTCGAACATGACCTCCATTTTTTAATAAAAAGCTTATATATTTTATTTCGTTACGATAGCTCTAAAATAACGGCTGCTATCGTGAACACAGACATTTAGATAGACATGGCTAAATTCACTCAGAAGGTGATGCTTATCAAGAATGTATATACTTTTCTATACCAACCATGCCTTATTATCGGCGTTACACACGGAGTGACAAAGTTAATATACCACTGTTACTTTTTTAAACGTGAGGGTATAATAACAATAAAGGGCTCTTTTTATATTTTGAAACTGCAAATCAAAAATAATTTGGTATATTTTAGAACTCATTCCGAAAACCAATCATCACTACACTCAATAATTTTGACGTTTCCGACTTAAAAAATGGTAACTGCTAAGCAACAACACGGTGCTGAGCTTGTGAACTTGTCTTTTCCCAAACAAAATTATGACAGGACTTAACAAATTTGTTAAGTTTAGTAAGTTAGCAGAGCTCAACAAATGTAGTGAAGAATAACATTAGAATTTTTACACAGAAAGGGCATATTTTTCTCACCGTTCGGTGTATAAAAGTAAATATCAGATAAGATATTTGTTTTGTACCCTGTAATACTACGTTTACAGAGGGCCAAATGATTCATTTCAGCTCATTCAGCCATATGAGAAATGGAATCATCTCATTTCGCACACAAATTCTCAGCTGCAATTCAACCCATTTGAAACAAATGAATGAGATTGGATACGTTTTTACAAAAACTTATTACAAACTATTTCGAACGCATTCAATGGAGAATGGATAATAAAATACGAAACACATTATGGAACCTGTTCGTCAAACAACAGCCATGCTCGAATCAATTTGATAGTTAATGCCCAGTTTCCATGTGATCTAAGATCTCCCCCTATCACATCTTCTGTGGGAAAGAAATAGAATGCGATTGCTTCTTGATGGGATTAATAAAGGAATATTTTGCATTTTATAGCATGTGGTATACTCTACGATCTCATGTGGTCCTGTGAAAAGATAGGATGGAAACATTAACTGTATTTTGTAAAAATATTGATTAAATAAACATATTTGATCAGAATGTGTTACAATTTTGCATAAAATTTATATATTTTAGATTTTTGACACTACTTTTCTATACGTTTTGCATAAAAATCCGATCCCTAGGCATCACTAACAACTATTTTGAAAGCATCCAAAGAGCCTGTTCTCACGCGCCTTACGTTAGGCGGATCATCGGATTAATTTTGACGTCTACAGGTAAGGTGGGAAGTGGGAAGGTGACAAGTTACGTGAGGCAGCATTTTCAAAAATTTTAAAAATTTTGCGATTCATTTTGACGTCTGTTACTTTGAAGTTTCATTGTGCCTCATTTTCCTCGTGGTTCTCTTATGTTTTAGCGCAAATAAATTTTGTTTTGCATTGGTTGGGTTTTCTGTTTGCGTTGCTGTTTAATTTAAGACTTACAAAGTAATGAATTCTCCGAAATTTAACACCACATTTATGGACTGTTCTCGGAATGCAAAATAAGGCGGGCTTAAAAAAGTCGGTAGTAAGAACACCTGACAGATGCATAGTGTCAAAATAACGCCATTACTCTGCCTTTTTTAAGGCGAGTGAGAACAGGGTCAAAGATGCTTTAACATGTCAAATAGATGTAAAATAAAATAGAAAAAAATTTAAGAAATTTGTGAAAGTTTGCTGTAATCAATAAGTAATCATTTAAGTTACAAAAAATCGTTTATTAAATCTTTAATTAAATAATTTACAAAATATATAAAAAAGTTATTAATATTAGGTCTGTTCGCGAAGTCGAATGCAAACGAAATATTTCAAAAGTTTTTACTAGAAAGTGCCTGAAAAGCGTTCGTTTACTGAGAGAATTGGTTAATAGAGAGGAAATCACATTTTCTCTCTGTTCAAGTTTTTTAAAGTTTTTACAAGAAGAATTTCATGTTGTCAACAAGATGAAAACTGCCAAATGGTAGTTTTGTGTGTGTAGCAGCTGAGTTTTTTTAGGTTTCCTTAGACGTATTTGACATTTTTCATTATTTTACCAGAAAGCGTTCGCTTACTTTTTAAAGTTGAAGTTAATTCTCTCTCAATTTTATTACTTTTGACGTTTTTATTATTTTACCAGAAAAGTACGCGAACAGACCTATTAAATTGACGATTTTATAGATTCCGTGTTGTTAGAATTTTATGCCGTGGTTGCATCTAAAAGCTGGTTTTATAGAGCTGGCAGTGGTTGGTGTGCTTTTAAATCTTGACGCGGTGGACAACTTCATGATACCGTCTAGACTGACTCCAACTTTTTCGACATTTTTAAATTTTGGAATTTAAAACAAATGCAATGAAATAATTTCTTAAGCAAACAAATAAAAGCTGCACAACATACAACAATAAACCAAATGTCATTATGGCATAGCAAGAATAACATATATCCACCTCGCTCATTATAGCAGAAGATGTGCTTGTCGGAGATGTTTATCGGCCTTTGTAGTCTAGTGGAGAGTGCGCTAGACTATCAACCCAAAGGTCCCTGGTTCGAATCCGGGTTTGGGCATGGTTCTTTTCTACGTTTAAGAATTACGGAAAACTTAAAATACACAACTACATTGTGGAAAATATGGAATTAAAGGACAAGAACAACTAAAGGCAGGAAATGCTTGCCGAGGTTAAGGCATAACACTAGCTTCAGTCAAAATCAATTCAAATTGTCAATCAATAATTCACGTATGATTCCAATCAATTCCTCTAAATAATCTATCCCTTTCCTTTCAGGTTAAATACCAAACCTTGTTTGTATAAGGCGCATGCCTCGGTTCTTTGATCTTTTTTTTAAAAAAAATTCTTAGATCTCATGGAAACCGGGCTTAAGAAGCTAATTTGACGGTTTGTCGAACCTGTTGGCCTGTTGGTAAACATTTTTGATTATCTCCGCGATGATGGCGAAAAACAACAAAAATTCTTCGCTTGTTTGCCGAACACGTGGCTTTAATTTGAACGCTACTTCTTTCGAAGAAGTTTGACCCGCCATTTTGTTTGAAGAACCAGTTCGCTAATGTGTAAGCTGCTTAAAAACAAAAAAAAGGGAACAAACAACAAACAACCACTTGTCAATTGAAATGATACCTTGCAAAAAAAAACATTGTAAACACTTTTAAATGACTCATTTCAAATGAGTCATTTGACCCAATCTAAACGAAGTATTAGGTGTTTATTTATAATAATATACAAAGTGATGATTTCTTTAACACCGAACGGTGTCATTGTTAACTATTCAAAGGCTGTTCATTACATTGGATTTCGATTAAGTTCGATTTGAACCAGTTTTTTTTTATTTTAATACAATCAATTCAAATTTTAATAAAGTCGATTGGGATTAAATAAAATTTCTTTTTTATTTTTATTGGTACAAAACAGCGCCATTGCCAATTTTATTTGGACTAGCTTTCAAATATCACTGAAAACTTATCACAATACTTTTCACAGGAGTTACTAAGTTTTTCAACTTTGGAACCCTATAACTTCTAAGCGAGATGAGAGCGGCCATTAATTTTTTCAGATTTAGAATTAGAAGCCTTTATTCTGAAAAAATTCATTGTTGCTAAAAGTAAAATATGTCTAATTTTTTCAACAAGCCGGGAATCCCAGGAGTTATTGTTGTAATAGATGGGACACATATTCAAATGATTAGACCCAGTAAAAACGAACATTTATTTTTAAACAAAAAATTAATGTACATCATTAATGCTATGGTGGTATGTTAAAAGTTGTCATATTTTATTAATCTGTTAAACTATGTGGTCTTAATCTTTAGATATGTGAGCACAAATTTTATATACGTGCAGTAAATGGATCATACGGAGGTGCATCGCATAAATCAGATCTATGACACCTTTCCCACGAGCGGCATTATCTAAAGCAGCGAAAAACAGAAAGCGAAAAACAGGGATCATTGATAAGTTTATTTTTAGCCAGAAGATAGATAAATATTTGTAATTAAGTGTCTTTTTAATATAGGCGATTCCAGCTATCACCTTGAAGCTTTGCTTTTAATTCCATACCAAAATTCTCTAGAAAATTCTTTAGAATGCTACTACAATCAACAATTTTCAACTTTTTTCCCTTTTCAACAATTTCACTTTTACTACAATCAAAAAGTGAAACCAACAATAAAGCGTGTTTGAAATTTTAAAAGGTAGATTTCGATGCCTTCTTACTACTGCAGAACCCCATTACTCACTGGAAAAAGTTGTTAAAATACTGATGTGTGTTTTACGCTTCATAATATATGTTTAATCCATAATATTGAGTCTCCTGCTCTTATAACAGAAGCTTCTGCTGTTGTCACTGTTGCATTTCGGACTGCGTTCTCTTTCTCATATCCAAAACTGTCAAAGTCAGTTTGTTGCGAATGAGAGCAAAATTAAATTAATGGCTGCATTCAGCGGAGTCAACAGTTGGTAACTGACTATTGTGTTAAAATTTCTTGAGAACCTTTGCAATTAAATTATTTACATAATTAAAAAATTATAAAAATTAAATTAAATACAGCCCAATTCTGAATGATTTTTCCCGGGGAATTGGAAAAGGGCGTTTTAATTTTTAAGATAAAGTTCAAAAACATTTTGGAAATTTTAATTGTCTATATGTTCATCAACCGTTCATATTTATGAGTGTAAAAAAAAGGTGTTCTTAGCTGCTATCTTAAAAATTAAAACACCTTTTCCGATTCCCCAGAAAACATTATTCAGAATCGGGCTGCTTATGTATGTTTTGTTTTCCTATACCTATACCCATACCTAAAACATTAATTAGTTTTTATAAACACATATAATTAAAACTTAATAAGTTATAAAAAAATCCTTATTTTCTTTCAAGCCAAAATACCACGCATTGGAGGTCCTAAATACTTACCAAGTTGGCGCAACAACCTCGGTATGTCGGTCATGGCCTCATCTAAGAATTTGCTCCAGCCATTTCTGTCTTTCGCTTGCTGGCGCCAGTTGGAAATTCCAAGCTTCGTCAGGTTGTCCTCTACTTGGTCTTTTCAGCGAAGACGCGGTCGTCCTCTTCTGCGTTGACTGCCGCTGGGTACCGAAACGAATATTTTTTTCACTGGAGCATCGTCTTTCATGCGCTGAATATGATCTAGCCAGCGAAGCCACTCGATTTTAATGCGAATCTGAACTGCTCACCGTCCAGGTTTGTGAAGCATAAAATAGGACGGGCATGATGAGCGATTTTCGTTCGTCGAGAGAGGGCTCTGCTTCTAAATTGCCTACTGAGCCCAAAGTAACACCTGTTGGCAAGTTATTCTTCGTTTGATCTCAATGCTGATATCGTTGGTTAAGTTTATGCTGGATCCCAGATAGACGAAGTTCTTCCAACCTCGAAGGTATTGTCAACTGTAATGTGAGTTCCAAGACGCTGAGACTGTTTTTTTGTTGACACCAAGTATTTACCTTATCTGCATTCACTGCCAGACCCAATCGACTTGACTCTCTTTCTAATCTGGAGAATGCTGCACAGACTTCGCGCATATTATGACCAAAGATATCGATGTCATCAGCATACGCAAGCAGCATAACACTCTTGTAAAATATTGTGCCACTTTGTATCAGATCTTCATCTTTAGGTTGAAAAAGTCCCACGATAAGGAATCACCGTGTCTGAAACCTCAATTGGGAACAAATGGTGAGGTGGGCTGGTATTGCTCAGTGTCATCCTGCAAAGTAGTATTAGTTTTGCAGGAATGCCAAATTAAGACATGGTGGAGTGTTTCCTTATTGGGCTGCAGAAAGCGGCTTTGTAGTCGACAAAAAGATGGTGGGTGTCGACTTGTTTTTCTTGGATCTGCTCCAAGATTTGTCGTAGCGTGAAGATCTGTAGTGGAATTCCCAAAAATTTAACGATAATAATCGTTGTCGTTATCGGTCATTGTGCGTGCTACGTTCATAGAAAATTACAGTTTTCGTTTGCTAACGATATCGAAAATCTTCGTTAACGCGTTTGGAAGTTCCATTACTGATCGATTGTAGACTTTCCAGGTCTGAAGCCACACTGATAAGGTCCAATCAGTTGGTTTACAATGGGCTTCAATCTTTCGCATAAAACACTCGACAGGATCTTATATGCGATATTAAGAAGGCTTATCCCACTGTAATTGGCACAAATAGAGGGGTCGTCTTTCTTGTAGATTAGGCAGAGCACACTGAGATTCCAATCGTTTGGAATATATTCTTTCGACCATATTCTGCATTTTTAAGCCGAGCTATAGCTGTCATAACTTCATCATACTCCGGAATATCAAATTTTTTTCCGCCTGAAAATACGTCTCTTCTATCCTCTTCTCTTTGAATCGCTCCTTAGCAGCGCGCGTTGCAATCGACAACAGGGTGGATTTGTAGGCGGCGTCTTTCTCTGCAGTGGCGTCGCGACACTGCTGGTCGTACCACTGGTTTCGGCGCACGCATGAAGTTGGAAATGTGTCCACTGCGCGCATATATCATCGATTGGAGGAGTGCTTTGAAGCAAGAGTGAGTCGAAAGCTTCGGCTGTCTGTTTCGATTGCAGCTTGTCGACGTCTAGCTTTCTGTGTAGGGAGGTCCTGCAGCATTTAAATCGACTGGTACCTGGGGCCTTACTCTGTAATACGATTTGAAAAGCAAATGCGATTCGAAAACAAAATCACACCATGTAAATACATGAATAAAGATTATTAAATGGCAGTAGCTTCCACCTGTTTTAAAATGCTGTTTTTTGAACTAATAAAAAATTCGTAAAAAAAACCATGTAAATACATGTTGACTGTTTTCGAATCGCATTACAGAGTAAGGCTCCTGTTTCCACAGATTTTCCGATGTTTCCTTAGCATCTGCTGTCTTTATGAAACCTTCGACCAGATCCGAATGAGCACACATAAAATTGACTTAAATTTAAAATTGTCTTTAAGCTGAAATTTTCAATTGATTACTCAATTCTTAACAATTTTAAATCTTTGGGAGATAATTTAATTTATAATCACAATAATTAGGATAGATACTGAAATAAATTGGCTCACTACCTGCTCTTCTGCTTTCACAAAGTCTTTTTGTTTATTTTTTCGGTTTTCTCCAAATAAATGAATCCGCTGAGGTTGGATCAGACAACCATTCTGTAATCTCTTTTTGTCTTAGAAATAATCTAACAATACTTATAGAAAACATTCGATCGCAGTTCATTAATAAACAAGTTTATTGAATTAGTTTCAATCATCGCTACTTCAATTGTACGCTCTTCTGTGGTTTTACAAATTGTTATATTTTTTGTTTATCTTTTATAATTTCTAGGTTACTTCGATATAATGTGTTTCATTTTTTTGTTGTTGTTACTCTTTTCATAAAATGTAGAAACATTGCAATTTTAACTGGTTTTTTTCTTGCATTGTCTGGTAAAAAAATCAATTTTAGTTTACGGTTTGCTATATAAATGAAATATATAGGAGAATGACAATATAGGAGAAGAGAACAAGTAGGTTACATAATATATAATTGCATTAAATCAAATTCAAGGAAATACAGTGTTTTGAAGTGAAAACAGCTAGCATTTTACTGGTAAAAAAAAATCCTGATTAGTATAAAATTATGCAGTAGCAAACCAACCGCCGACATGGTTTCATAAGGGAATTCTTTAAGATTTATAATAGTATGTATATATATAATATTTATATGATCAACAATTTCTTAATATTGTTTGCTAGCTTAATAAAAATAAAATATGTTTTGTTTTATTTTTGTGTTTGTTTTTTTTTGCAATTATTTTGAAATCTTTGCGGAAAACGTTTTTGACTGCATCCGAACCGATGAGGGCGACTGCTATGTGTTATGATAGTTGCGTGAGGGTTTTCTATCGCTTGATTCCCCAGGCATTGTTGCTTGGCACTGGTACACGTCGTTGACCGGCCTCGCGTTGCATTACTTCCATGATGCTGGTGGCAGGCA
This sequence comes from Dichetophora obliterata, assembly GCA_963920525.1. Lineage (NCBI taxonomy): Eukaryota > Metazoa > Arthropoda > Insecta > Diptera > Sciomyzidae > Dichetophora > Dichetophora obliterata. Next base: position 23,911,400 of record OY986436.1, read on the forward strand.
GCCAGGACTAAAGTAAGCAGCCAGGAATAGTAAAGATATGAATTATAGAAGGGAAAATGAATCAGAAACATATTTGCAAAAGAAAAACTTACGCGATCTTTTTGCGCGGTGGCTACAACATTGCGATTTGGCTCAGCATCGTAGGCGACCGAATCAACACCGAACATTTCGCACATTTCATGTACTAGTTGACGCTTTTCGCGATTCATTGTTGGAAATGAATGACTGCGTGACTTTTGCTTGCTTTCCTTGGCCAACTTGACGAGTGTGGTGAGTGCATCGTAAATGGATTTAACCAAGACAGGATCACGTTTGGCAAAATTGCGTATGAAATCAGAATATTTGGTCATAAGCTTCTGTGGCAAATCAGGATTGCGTATTTGTAGTCCAATGGCGAGGCGGCGATTGCGTTCCAACAGACGGCACTCCTCATTACAGTCGAGTCTGAAAATAAGAGGGGAAACGTGTAAAGGGTTCCAAAATGCTACAAAAAAAAGCACTAACGGCTAATGATTAAAACAAATTCTAATGTGTACTAATTTTAAGCGCATTTTTTGGTAAAATTTCTCTAAAATTCTTATAAAAATAATCAATGGCAAACTGAACAAGTGTTTTTTTTTTGTTTGCTACACCAACTCATCAGCAGTCTTTTGAGATTTGTAAGGTCAACGAACTTTAAAAGCCATATATCACAAGATTCGACAAAACCAAAGCGAAATTATACGTGCCTTTGACTACAAAGCAGCGATTTTGGAATCAATGGCAAATTGCGCAAGTGTTTCGTTGTTTGCTACACCAACTCATCAGTAGTCTTCTGTGATTTTCAAAGACAAGAAACACTAAAAGCATTATACCACAAGATTCGGCAAAAGCAAAGCGGAATTATACGTGCCTTTGCCTACGAAGCAAATACTTGACTAAATACTTTTTAAAACTCCTTGTCGTGCCTATAAAATTTTTCTCTTTTTTACAACCTTGCAGAAGGCAAAACTTAAAAAGTTCACAATTTTATTAAAAAATACTTACGTTTTATTGGTTTTGTTCGTCTTTACTGGTGCTAAAATCTCGCTCAATTCCATATAGTTGCCGCGCTGCATTTCGGCCATGGACGAAGCCAATTGAGCAGTAGCAATGCGACTGTATTCGCGTGCCAAGTCATAGCAGGCACGCAGCTGCTTGCGATTGCCGCATTCGCATTGAACCTCAACCTAAGAGCGTGAAGTAACGTGAATAAAATACTTTTGAGAAAAAAAAAACAACTTGGGTCATACCATTTCCTTGCATGGCGTTTCTGGACACACGCCATCGTGACATGTAGCCATACATTTGTGACCACAGGCGGCACGCAATGCCGTGCAACTTTGCTTACACACCTCACCTGTTGTCAGCTGACAAACACCCTCGTGACACGAACGTATACATTTATGACGCCCACACGGCAGTGGTTTCTGGCATGCCAGTCCGCAGCTGAAACTCTGCTGCGAGCATGGAATGGTTTTGCGTTGTTCATGCTGCCCGAAGCACCATTTGGTAGTGAACATCATGCAAGGTGGGCAGCTGGCAGCCGAATGGCAGTTATGCTGCGGTGCATGCTCACAAGGATGTAAACGCGAGCATGGACGCTTGCATATTGGGCGTTTGGTGCCGCATGGCACAGGTGGATAGATAACCTCAGCACCGCATTCGCAGAACAGCTCCTCAAAGGAGCTGCGATAACATGGTGGACAATTGCCTCGATGGCATTGCTGATCGCACTTGTGCTTGCCACAGGACAGCGTATAGTTGCAAGGCAGCGGACAGATATGATCGATATCAATGCAACATTCCTGGTTGCATTTATGCTTGCCGCAGGAGCGTTTCTTGACACAGCGCTTTTTGCAACGGGCATCGTCGGCACGCGTCGAGAGCTGGCGACATTTAATCATTTGATCCATGTGACCACAACGACATTTGACTGCCGTCTGCTTGTTGCAAGGTGGGCAATTTCCCAAGTGGCACTTGCTGGTGCAGTGATGGGGATGGGCTGTAAAAAGAAAAAAAATATATGAGGTTATTTTAAAAAAATAATTTAACTTAATATAGACAATATTGACCTGCTTTGCCACAACGCAAAGTTTTTCCGCAAATGCCTTCACATACGGGTATTGGATCCAGGCATGAAGTGCGCTGTTCATTCATTACAGGCAACTTGCCACAGGGGCACGAGGTGACCATTTCGGGGCTCTGTTTGCACGGACGACACTCGCCGGCATGGCAACAATCTTTGCACTTGTGATTGCCACATGTCAAATCGCGTCCACAAGGCTTGCCACAGGAATAGTTGTGCTTTTCGTGCGAATCACGTGTGCAAGCTACTTGACGCTCCTGCTTGGTGCAATGACATTTCTGCTCCACCTTCTCAGCACATGGTTGGCACTTGCCAGCGTGACATTTGTCAACGCAAGTATGTAGCTCGCAGTTGAGTAGCTTAGCGCAAGTGGCATCGCATTCGATTGGCTCCTTGAGGCAACACTGCATAACTTTTGTTGTTTTGCCACAGCCACATTCACGCTTAACATTGGCCTGGCACGGTGGGCAAGGGCCTGGATGACATAGCAAAGTGCAGGCATGGGCACAACCTTCGACACGTCCACAAACCTCGCCACAAGAGTGTGCTATGTCTTGACGCGTGTAGGTTGGATTTTTGAGCTTGCCACAGAAGCAGTAGTAGTCGCGTGGCACTTCTTTAACAACATTTTGACAGGCAGGGCAACGCCAACCGTCATCGGATTTAGAACTAAAGGCCCACTTGATGATGCACGTTAGATGTAGAATGTGATAGCAATTGTTGCAAGACCAGACCGAGTGATGTGCTCTAATGGGTTCAACACAGACCAGACACTCAAGACGACGCGTTTCTATGTCACGCATTAATTTTTCACGCTGCGATAGCTTCTCATTTTCCGGATAGACTTTCTTTGGGGATTTCTAAAAACACAAAAAGAAAAAGCTCTGGTATAAAATGCCAAAGATTTCAAACATATTTTTGGTATGGTTTAAGAATAAATTACTTAAACATTTACTGAAGCATCTTACATTTCTTCCAAAACATTGAAGTTGCTTAGCAGAAAGTGAATTTTTGTTACTTAATACACATTTTTAGGGTTTTATTAATGTCCAGATTTCAACACGGTTTGCAATAAATTTTTACAGGAATTTTAAATTTTTTTATGCGAAATTTCCATACAAAACTTAATTTTTATACAAATAATAATACAAAAAGAAAAAAGTGCCAACTCGAAAAAAGGATTTTAAATTTTAATAATCGAAAAGTTATTTGTGTTAGGTGTTCTTTTTTGGATTTGTGGAGTGATTTGAAGTTGTAAAGCATTCCATGCGCCATGAATGTTTGCAGTACAAGTTGAGGAACAGTCGTGATTTCATTTCAAGATACACATGTTGACAGAAAAATAAGTGTGCTTTTTTTAAATCACAAGAATGCTTAAATTTTGTTATTGAAATGATCTCATATTTCGCTTAATGAGTCGTCCTGCAGACATTTCTGTAAGGCATCAAGTAACTTGACAACCATAATCGCCTCAAAGATACAAATCCAAAGCAATTGCTTGTTGTTACTTGTGTTCAAATGTAAACGGTCCTGAAAAAACCGTTTTATTGCCCATTTCAACCCTTGAAAGGATTTTGACCGAGCTTTTGTCAATTGCGTTGTGCGTGTTATTAAATGTTCAAACACAGATCGAGAACTGAACCCACGCATTTTATGTCGACTCCGAGCAGCGGCTCATGTTCTCAAGAAGCTTTACATTGCAGTTTCTTCTCTCTGTGGTTCGCAATTGTTTGCAGAGAGTTGGCGTCGAGACAGAAATATTAATTAAAATAAATAAAAAACCTTTAAGTTTGAAAGGAAATTAAACCCGGTCTACCACGGTTCTCTAACATACGCATTCTATCTAACAGGCTACGCCTTAATCCTCCTGGTTTTGTCATCTGAGTCATATTTGTTGTCATTCAGCCCAATCATGAAACATTTTCTCCCGGGAGTTGTAAAAGGGAGTTTCCGTTTTTAAGATAAAGTTTTAAAACTTTTTGTAAATTTTTAATGAAGTTTTGTTTATCAACCGCCAATATTCATTAGTGTAAAATATAAAAATGAGATGCCTTTATCTGCTATCTTAAAATCGGAAACTCCCTTTTACTACTCCTGGAAGAAAACGTTACATGATTGGGCTGATTATGTTGCGCTGGTTTTCGCGAACAACAAAGAAAAGTTTTTCGTTTCGACATTGATCACCTAAATCGATTCAAAATGGTGTCCCCGGAGCGTTCTTTTGAGTTTGCTGAATAGTTATGTCACATGGTTGCGGAACGATATGAATCCAATTTGTTAGAAAAAAATCTCAGAGTAAAAAAAAAACCCAAATAATGCTCTCTTAAAACGTTTTGAACGGATCCAATGGACATGTTGGCAGGCATCATCAAGGTATTTAATTGTTTACCAACGATTTCGACCACCAATTCCTTGACATGCTGCTCATCCTTTGATGTTCTTGATCGTCTTTGATGAGGTTCATCTTCGAATCTTTCTCGTCCCTCTTTGATCATCTTTTACCACTCATTCCGCAAGCAAAAAATTCTCTTATTGTTTACGAAAACGAAAGCTAAACCACAGAACATAACAGTTTGAAATTTAACGAACTTGAAATTTGAACGAGTTGAAGTACAGAGTGTAAATTACCGGGGGTCTCAGTTCGACTTCGAATGCTCTTTCACTCAAGTTTCGTTATACAAACGTCCGGAGAAGCTTTGGGTTATACTTCTGTCGCAGCGTTCGTTTTGACACTGCCCATACTTATCTATAGATGCAAGTTCTTGACCAACTTATATTGTTGTATGTCTTTTTGAAAAATAATTCTTTTTTTTTCATTTCTTCTACGGACGCTTGTACAATGTTTTTTTTAACGTACTTTGAACTGAAACCTCAGATTCTATACTCTCCGTGGTTGCAGTCATGTTGTAGCTGTTCCGAACGAGCAATATTTTTTATATATATAAAGATTATTTCTTCCAAGAAAGCCAATTTCAACTCATTACTCTTTAGTAGAAACAAATTTGATTTAATTCATTCCGCACAAGGGCAAATTATTTTGCAATAATTGCACTTTATGACGCTCGTCTCTTTTGTTTTAGCTTTATTCGCCGATTTTTTTTTTTGCTTTATTTTCCTCTTCAAGTGAAAATAAGGAAAATTTCGCGAATTTGGTCCTTTTGGTCTTATTTCACCTCGCCAAATATAAGGTAGATCTCATTTTTTGTAAGCAGTATGAAACAGTAAGAAAAGATTAGAAGTTTTCTTTGGTATGCATTTTTCATTTTCAAAAACTTAAAGCGAATTCGGATAAAATATTTGCTCTTTTTTTAAATAATCACCTCATTCTCTTACGCGTTCGTTTCCATGCTGAGCAAATTCCATGCTGTTTTGATCAAGCGCACATCGCACAATGTAACGCGCCTATATGGCGAGTGGACAAAGATTTAATGAGTTGGCTTAGAATCATGCAAAAAGAAGTTTCAGGATAAGATAATTGTTGACACAAAATTTCGTTTGAATCGGATAAATGATGACACGCCCACCTTTCATATATAATATTTGGAAATCGCTAACTTGTTATAATTCCCAAAAAAATTGTTCCAGACCAATCAAATTGTGTACTCATATTTTTTTAGCATGAAATAGTGTTAATATGTATGATCCAAATCCTCTCACAAACACACCCAACTCCCATGTAACCAAAATCGGTAATCATAAAATAGTTATAAGTGTTAGTTATATTTGAGATAATTTTTTTTACCAAAAAATTAGTGATACATATTAGTTATTGAAAAATTGTATTGATCTGGAGCCTTACCGATTACGCTATTTTGCGATTTTTTTTTCGCATCGCAATACAGAGTAGGGCTTCTGATATAATTTGTTGGCAAATTATTCCTGACTAGCTTATACCCGGCACGCCCCGCTTCGCTCCACGCTTATCCCCTGAAAAGTGGTCATAACTATAGTGAGGCCACGCCTATTTTAAAAAATTTCGTTTTTAATTCATTCATTCATTCAGAAGTTTTTGGATTTCAGTAATGAAATTGGATATTTAAGCAACTTTCTTAAAAATAAAGATCAAGTTCGAAAATGAGCCGAATAAAATTAAAATAACGCCTACCTCCTATACAAAGTTACTTAATAAACTTGGTTTTACACGTTTTTATTTCCCTTAAAGTCACAAAACTTAATTAACTGACTTGAAATTTTTCACATAAGCTTTCGTTATTGATATTCAAAGTTTGAAATTTAACAAAATCGAATAAAAGCCACGCCTACCTCCCATAAAAACTGAAGTCGTATATAATATATTATATTTAGTGAATTATATCAATTTCTTAAAATTAGGCGTAAATATAGTGCGACCACATCCATTTTTAGCACAGTTTCCGACAGTAACCATACGAGCAGATATGTTATTTTGAGAACTTATGTTATTTTGAGAACTATAAAATTTTAATTTAAAACGACCCAAACCGTCTGAAATAAAGCATTTTGACTGATTTATGGCGCTAAAAGAGTGTTGCAACAAATTTTTCGTAAACTATCTCGTTCTCGAAACAAATCAACTTGCAAAATTCCAACTCAATGGGCCCAGTAGTTTTGAAGTATATAGCCATCAGACACATGTTTCTTAGCTTTTTATATATGGGCATTTCCACCGAAAAGTCAAAAAAATTAAAACTTATAATTTTATGATAAGGTATGCGACAAAAAGATAAGGTCAGTCTGTTTTTTCTTTGTGGAGCTCAATTTGAGTGATTACTCTTTGGATCTTGTGGATTTTATTGTTCGATAGAGAGAATGCAACAAATAAATTCTAATATAATGAGTAAACAAAGTCCCGTTAGTTTTAAATACATCAAAAATGAAAAAAAGCTAAATTTTGCTGCGACAAAATGATAAGGTCAGTTGCAATTTTTGCATTGTTTGGTCAGGTGAGTGTTCCGTTTGTATTAAAATTTGATTTATTTTAATAATTAAATTATTAAACAGTTTTTGAAGAGAAATGGGTCGTGGTAAGAGTCTCACTACTTACGAGAAAGGATTTATTGACGGAAAGGTTGTTGAAGGAGTTGGAATGAGACAAATCGCCAGGGACCTTGGAAGATCACTGTGTGTTGTACAAAATTATTTGAAGGATCGAGAAAATTATGGGAAAAAAAAGAGTCCTGGTCGAAAAAAAGTACTTTCCGCGACCACAGTGCGCTCCATTGGACGAATTGCCTCAAATTCTACCATAAGTGCAGCAAAAATTAAGGCAGAGCTTAAGCTTACTGCATCCAAGAGGACAGTACTCAGAGCCATCGACGGAAATGAATATTTGAAGCGAGCCAAAATGAAAAAAATTCCTTGCCTCAATGCTGACCATAAAGCGAAGAGGCTTGCATTCGCTAAATTAAACATGTCAACCAATTGGCATCAGGTAATTTTATAATAAATAAAAAGAAAATCATTTGTAGGTTTTAATGACTGTTTTTTTTTTCTTTCAGATGATTTTTTCGGACGAAAAAATTCAATCTTGATGGCCCAGATGGTTTGAATTATTATTGGCGGGATTTAAGAAAGGAGCCTCGATATTTTTCAAAAAGAAATTTTGGTGGTGGTTCGTTGATGGTGTGGGGAGCATTCAGCTCTATTGGAACATAGCCTCTCGCATTTCCGTCAACACGCATGAACAGTGCTGAATACCAGGAAGTACTCTCCACATGTTTGCTGCCTTTTCTTGCTGAAAATCGAGAAGCGCTGCTTGTTTTTCAGCAAGATAATGCAGCGATCCATGTGAGTCGGTCAACAAAGGAGTGGTTTGTGGGCAATTCAGTGGAAGTCTTGGACTGGCCCTCACGCTCACCTGACCTGAATCCCATGGAGAACATGTGGGGAATTCTTGTACGTGAAGTTTTTGCCGATAACAGGCAGTTTAGCACTGTTGCTGATCTGAAAGTGGCCATACTGAATGCCTGGAGAGAAATTCGGCAAACAACATTCGCGAGCCTGGTAGGATCGATGCCGAGGCGTATTTTAAAGACAATACAAAAAAATGGAAGCCAAATTAATTAAAAAAATTTATTCTGTACATTAATAAACTTGTTTTCGTAAAAAATTGCAACTGACCTTATCATTTTGTCGCAGCAAATTTTAGCTTTTTTTCATTTTTGATGTATTTAAAACTAACGGGACTTTGATTACTCATTATATTAGAATTTATTTGTTGCATTCTCTCTATCGAACAATAAAATCCACAAGATCCAAAGAGTAATCACTCAAATTGAGCTCCACAAAGAAAAAACAGACTGACCTTATCTTTTTGTCGCTTACCTTATTGGCTGGAATGCATAAAAAGTGAGCATATGCTCCGACTCGATTTTTTAAGTAAATTCAAGAGAGTTTATGAATTTTTTTACTTGAAAAATCGAGAAAGAGCAAATGCTCACTTTTTATGCATTCCAGCCATTATCTATTTTCATTTTTTTAATTTAAGCAATTTATACATAAATTTATTTACGATGCTGATCAAATCGTTTGCACTGTTTCATAAATGTAGTTTTTCTTTTTCGTAAATGTTTAGTAAATCTTTCGTAAGCTTTTTGCTTTAGTAAAAATGGAAGGCATTGGCTAAAGATACTGAAAAAATGGTTGAGGCAATGAAAGCACAATATATTAAATTTGTGTTTTAATTACTAAATTAAATAAGTACTTAACTACCTAATTACTTGATTACGCAATTGAACTACAATGGAAATTTAAGTAACGTAACGCCAGATAAAAAAGCTTAATAAAAAAGCCAGAGAAGAATTTAAAAATTTATCACTTGCAAAATGATCTTATGGGGCTTTCCATAGTGATTGGTGGGACAGTTTACTCCAGAATCCGTAATGTTTAGACCTGTAACTTTGCATTTTGATGTAATATAATGATCAAATAGGTATTTTACAATAGATTATGAACCGACTTATAAAACATTTACCGAAAAAATAGCTCATATAAATTTTCTGGTAATATTTCATTGGTTAAAGAAGTGTCACTGGTGGGACAATGAAAAATATCTCACCTCCGCCTTCTGTTAATCGAGATTTTAGCCCAAATACTATACATAGCCAGATGTCTTTTACTATGCGATGAAATGATTAAATATACTTCAACAGAAACTAAAAAATAGTACCAAGTTTAGTTTTTACAAGAAAATATAGAAAGTAGAAATTGTGACTGGTGGGAAATCGTGTTGTGACTAATAAAAAAAACTTGTTTTCTCTAAATAATTTTTACAGATCATGTAAATTAAAGGTCTGCAGCGAACCATCCGTTCTACTTGTACAAACAGATATAACAAGTAAAAACCCGATTATATTGGTACAAATACAACAAATGGTAGAACTGAACGTATGCTTATATGCTTTGGAATGAGCATTGTAGTCTTTGGAATGAGCATTGCTCTCATTGTAGTGTAAGCTTTTTTTTTCTTTATCTGTTCCACTAAGTGGAGTATCTGTTTTAACTCTTTTTTAAATGGATATATCCATTCAATATGAATATTCCACCCCGTTCTCTTTGTATTGATGTTGTGTTTTCCTATTTCTATTCCACTAAAAGAACGTAATGGTGAGTGTCCTTCTGTGAATGGACGTATTTCGTATTTGTGGCAAATTTAAAACATAAAAAAGTGATTTCTTAAAATTGGTAATTAATAACAGAAGAAAAACAAAAATGTCTAATGTAAGTAAACATAAAATTAAAAAATTAGCATCCAATTATATGTACAATAACACTGTGCGACAATTTTGATTTTGTTTTTGTATCGAAGATACCGCTGCTTGTTTCTAGATGAGGAGCACTTCCAGAACACGAACTCGTACTCAGTTTTGTCGTAGAACGTCTTAATTGTTTTTAATTGATCAATTCATTTTGCAGATTGTTGGGCTATTTAGAATTTTTATTATAATTTAAAATGAGAAAGAAAAACATAAAGAAGCTTGCATAGGATTAATTTTCCCAATTAAAATGTATGGAGAATAAGATGTAGGTATTCCCAATTCCTCCTGATGGCAAAACAAAGCTGAATAAGAATACCTAGTAGTTTTAATAAAAATGCTTAAAAAACTTGTATTCCATATGAAAATTATAGTGCGTCGAAAATCGGACCCCGAATTCTGTATTATCGATATATCTGTTCTGTATGTGATCAAACTAGTATTTTTGATACTTGGTAATTTCACTCTCTCATACCTATTCCATCGTTATCTAAAAGAGAAATATTCCATGCATACTCAATGCTCAGAGAGCGAAACAGATACAAGTACATATAAGAAAAAATAACAACACACAACTGGTGTACTTGGATGGTTATTTGCAGAACTTTAATGTAAACTTAACTATTATACATGATGTTAAGAATAAATTGGTTATAATCATATCAATTTAAGAAAATAACTCATTTCCCCCAATTCTTCGTACAAATCGTACGTAACAACAGTTTAGAAATGCCCATATATACTTGCCATTTTGATCAATATCCTTAATACAATACATGTCAAACGAAATAAAAATGTCTTATTTTCGTTTGTTTTGTAGCGTCGCTCTGTATTTATGTTACCACTTTTCGCCTTGCTTGAAACTCATGTTTTTTTTTTGTTGCGCTGCAGTGAGGTTTTTTAATTCTGGCATGATTAATAGGGTACTTTTATCGACCACGCCCACTTTTTTAAAATTATGTAATTGCTCCCATATAGTTTTTAACAAATTTACTTCAAATTGTATACACATTATACTCCAGGCGAGGTAGAAATAAACATTTCTTACGCCACGCCCCCTTTCACGCCCCTTTTCACGCCAAATTTAAGTTTTAAACTTTTTGTTCTCTGTACAAATTTGTTCCTTCCAACGGATTATTTTTTATTTGGTAGTATATTGCTCTTAATACTGTTAACGTCGCCATATTACTATGAACCACGCCCACTTCACCGCCCCCTTTTTTTAATTCAGATACTTACTTATACCACTAACAATGTTTGCTATACAAAATAATTTTTTTGTAATATGTATTTACCTAAAGTTTTATATACTTTTTATCTACAGGTAAGGTAGCCATAGATTTTTTATTACCAAATCCCCCTTTTTCGCCCCATTTTACTTTAATTATAATTAATCTGCTTTCAATCTATACATATAAAAATGAATGTCTGTCTGTCTGTTTGTTTGTTTGTGCTTTATAGGAGGCCAAACCCTTGAACCGATCTTCCTGAAACTTTCACAGCATGTTACTATGACTCTGGAAAGAATAATAGGCTATATGAAGTTTTTATTGGACAAAGGGGCGTGGCACCGCCAATATAACCCACAAATTTAAATCGCCATATTTTGGGCATTTTTTTACCTACGTCGATGATATTTGGTACACATGATATTGGCATAATTAGGAATACGTACCAGGAGTAAAGTGGGTGGGACCACGCCCCTTTTTAGGAAAATTAAAAATTGTAATATAGTCTTAACTACCGGACCGATCGTCATTAAATTTTCACAATAGGATATTCTTACGAAATAATAAATTCTTGACTATATAAAGTTGTGAGTGGACAAAGGGGCATGGCCTCGCCCATATAACCCAAAATTTAAAATCCTCATATCTTGGGCATTTTTTGACCAACGGCGGCAGTATTTGCTATATATGGTATTGGCATGAATAGAAATACGTACCAAAAGAAAAGTGGACGGAGCACGCCCCTTTGTTTGCGATATATTGGAGGCTGTACCTGTTAACCGATCTTAAATTTTCACAGCGTGCAGCTTTGACTCAGGAATACTTATTACATGATAATATTTTTCGACCATGCACCTCCTTTTTTACTACGTTTATTAACGGCTTTACCTCAAATTTAAAATACATATTAATTAAAATAGTGGGGTAGCCCCATTCTCTTTCTCCCACAACTGTCTCCAAAAAAGCTGATTTTGTAATATGTGTTAGTTAAAATAGAGAGTGGGGCAACCCCATTCTCATTCTCCCACAACTGACTGCGAAACAGCTGATTGTGTTATTGCTGCTTTTTGATTGGTCTAAAAGTAATAAGGGAAGCATGAAGCAAATTACATGCGGTTCAGTGCTGAATTCCAATTGGTTTACAACAAAAAAGGGGAGAAGCATTGCAATAATTAAATTAAAATTAAATAAATAAATTTTTGTAAATATATAAATACTTTTAATTTTATTTTATAACGAGGGGGGTAGCGAAGCACACCGGGTTTAGCTAGTTAAATATAAAATACAATAAAAAACGTTAATAAATAAAAATAGAAAAATCCTTGAAGTATGAGAGTAAATTTTTCAAGGAATGAAAATTAAGGTAAAATTTAGTAGAAAATATCTAGATAATTAAGCATTATTAAAGTCGAAGGCTATAACTTTCATAAAATATTGTACTTCTACCTTCTGTTTCTGTAAAAACCTGTTGCATCTAGCTGCTTTTAAGAAAAACCACTTAATTTGAAAAGTCTTAAAAATCTAATTTTGCCCTAAAATGCACTGATTTCCAAGACATTTTGTAGGTACTCTTAAATTTAAAGAAAAATAAAATAGAATTCATAATTTAAAACAAGTTGTATTAGCAACCATTATTTTGTATTAGCAACCATTTTTTAAATTTCGTTAATTTGATAATATTGTTTTTTAGGAGATATATCTAAAAGCTATCCGATTTAAAATGTTTTAGCATGACGTTTAAGTGAAGTTAAATAAACTAAATTTACTCTTTAAAAACACAAATAAGCAATTTTATGCGGGTTTAAAAAAAATATGAAGTTGACCTAGAATTCTAATGTGCTAAATTATTTATTTAATTTAGGCTAAAACTCATTTGTAAAAAAATTTCATGGCCCTAGCTTTTGTAGTTTGGAGGTAATGCAAATGTCATCCTGAAATCGAAAAAGCGTACTGTGCACTGTGCTTGCTGAGCATAAAAAGAAAAGAGAAGAAAGTAACATGGAGTTGTTGAAACTCTCGCAACACAACCGCCTGAAAATGAAACGATTATGTAATATGTGGCAGCTAGGATGATTTCTTAAAAACTTATTACTTTAATTAAATATACTTATTAAAATTTCGAAGAATAAGATTTAATTAATAAGATTTTTTTTAAATATTTTCATAAAAATCGGCCCAGTTCTTTTAGAGTTTACAGGTAAAAGAAAGTTTGCACTTCAATTTTATATAATAGTATAGATATAGACAGATATTGTATTTAGTTTTTAAAATTTACGACTTTGTGTCTTTGATAGAGATGGGCGCGTGCTTAAAAAATAGTTTCATGCGTGCCCGTGCTTAAGAAAAGCAAAGTCGTGCGTGCTTTTCCGTGTGCGTGCAGTAAAATTGTACTACTTTCACATCACTATTTCAAAACTAATACAAATAATAAAAACACGTTCTATTGTTATAAGAGTTCCAAAATTTTTTAAGTTGAAACATGCGTAACTTTTTCATAGCTACTTTGCAAAGTTTTAATTCGTGCTTTGTCTTGCGTGTTCCTGCGTTTTCGTGCAAGTACGAAAATTAAATTTCGTGTTCGTGCGTGCCCGCGCCTCAAAAATGTTGCACGCGCAAAACTCCAATCCTTAGCTAATTTTGTCTACTCGACATGCGTCGTGATGCTGCGATATATTGAAATTGATCATTACTGAATTTTTAAATGATGAAATAATTTTATCGCTCGATTTCAGTTGATATAAAATTAGATTTCCGAATTTGCCTTGGAGTTGTCAACAATCTGGAAAAATCATACAATTGTTTCATTCACGCATACACAAACCCTTATATTTGCGCTGTTCCCTATAAACATTTGGACGACCGTTGGAAGAGAAGTTGGTTTTGGCGACGTTTCCGCGATTCGCCTATATGTGTGTTGGAAGATTAAGTGCTATTTGATCTTCTTACGACTCTTCCGCGATTCGCGTATATGTGAGTTGGAAGATGAATTGCTATTTGATCTTCTTACGACTCTTCCGCGATTCGCCTATATGTGTGTTGGAAGATAAATTGCTATTTGATCTTCTAACGACTCTTCCACGATTCGCCTATATGTGTGTTGGAAGATTAATTGAATATTTTGAAATCATATACAAATTTAAAATTGCATCAAAGTTAGCATTGCGTAGAATTTTCATATTGCTTCAATAAATTTGTTGTTCCTGAAATAAGATTTTCATCGCCTCTAGACTCTACAACGGAAGATTTGCTGGCGATGAAAATGCGAGCTCGCTGGCGATGGTGTTGCGAATTTTAGACGCTCGCTGGTATTGTAAATTTTTGTAGGCGAAACGCTTTAGACTCTACTAGGAGACTCGTCTGCGATTCTTTTTAATGAACCGCTTAAGGCTCCCCCCAAAGACTCTTCTTCGATGCTTTGTAGAGATTCCCTAGCGAGCCTTCAATGCGATTCGGTCGCGACTCTTCTTCGCGATTCCCTTGTAAGGAACCAACTACTCACAACGGAGCACTCACTGGCAATGAAAATGCGAGCTCGCTGGCGATGGTGTAGCGAATTATAAATGCTCGCTGGCGACACTTCTGCGATTGCAAATGTTTGTAGGGGTTGTCGCTCGTCAAATTAGAAATAATTCTATACCGGCGACAGCAACATTGTCATGTCGCTGCTACATTTTCATCAAATTCACCTCTATAAGAAAAGCATTTAAAAATAATTTGACCGTTGTCGCCATGTCGTTGCCATAGTGAATGTGTTCAGTACATAAATGTCACAAAGCCCAAAGCATGTTGTAACGCCCAAATTAAAAAAAAAAAATTGTCACAATAGCCAAATAAAATGCCATCAACCAAGGGAGCCCTTTTTCAGTAGGCAATTCTATGAGCAATAATTGCTTTCGCCGCAAGCAGTTTGTTGACTACTCGGGTTGAAAGGGGACTTTCGTCAACCTCCTCATGGTATAATAAACTGCTTCGGTCGAAGGCAATTATTGCCGAGTGAAAAATGGCATTCCATTTGGGCATTGCTAAATCGAAATTAAAGGCTATCGCTCAAATGAAAACATTGGGTGTTATGACATTCGATTTAGCGTTTGTGACCATTTTTTCTTTAAATTTGGGCGTTACGACATGCTTTGGGTGTTGTGACAGTTATTGCTTTGGACATTATGACGTTGAGCGTTACAATATGACGTACGCCAAAAAACCCAAAGCAACATTTCATACAAGGGCAAAATTTGAGAGAATCTTAAGATATCGGACTTACTTCCATTTAAAAATGAGATCAAGCCAATTCGGATCTAATTGTCTTTAGAAAGAGCAGATATTAAAACACAATCTGTGTAATACGTAAGTTTTGATAGAATAAAATGGTTATTTTATAATTTTATTTTTTAATTAAATTTTATGATTCAACAACAAAAAACCATGATAAAACAATCTATTAGGTAGCCTTGACAACTACCTATTATCTCACGAACTGCGGTCAGCGAATGCCAAATAAAAGAAAACTAAAAACATTTTGACACAAAACAGTTTTGATATCTAAATTTTGCATCAGGTGCCATAGCATGCTGTCGTTTTGATTTTCTTTTGTTTGACATTCGTTGATCGCATCTAGAACTGTCGCTACTAATTGTATTATACTATGCAAAAAACTGTCAATACATGTTATGTTTTGAGTATGACCACAGTAGAACTAGACAAGGTAGTGTTAGGGCTGAATGTGCTCTCTTTCTAAGTGACCATAACTGTCAAATTCAGCCATTTTGGTATTTTTGCCAAGTTTTGCTTTCATATTGCATTCTCATTGGAATGTCAACTTTGTTTCGGTTACCGGCTCTCCGACCTAACACTACCTTGTCTAATTTTGCCATTAGTATAACTACATAAATTAGGCTTGCTTTGATTGGCTCTCTGCTATATGTGTTAAAAAGGGTTTGACCTTGTCATATTTTCAAGGGTAATATTTTCTTGCATAGAGGCATATTTTACAGAGCTGATTTTATCGAGGCTGTCCCATGCATCGTGCTCCGCCCGACGCTTAGGCCAGCGCGTTGCGGACCAGTCGCATCGAAATAATTGTCAACGATATATTAAGGTACGATGACTGACATAGGTCATGCCAAAAAGCCCAAAAATTTTCCTTTGGGTGATGTGACATTCCATTTGGGCGCTTTAACTATTATTTCTTTTTAAATTTGGGCGTTACGACATGCTTTTTTGAGCATTACGACATTTCTTGATTTGAACTTTCTGACGCCGGGCGATATGACGGCGCGCCGGGATTTATTGCATATGGTTTTCGCCCAAAATAATATGTCTTAAGGTCCAGTGCAAAGTCATATGGCCTAAATTCCCAAAAATTTTACAACAAATTATACAAAGCTTTTTGGGCGTTGCGACATTTACTGCTTTGTGCTTTATAACACATTGGGGATAAGTCGCTACACCGAAAAAATGGGTCAGCTCATATATTTGACCACTCTAGGCGTCAGTTTGGAAGAGATATGAATTATTTTTCTTAATTTTTTGTATGCTAGAAAGAATGGTAGATAGGGGCTGCATTTTGGGAAAAAAAGTTAAGAGTGAAAAAATAATAGAACCTGTAGTGGAATTCCTAAAAATTTTACGATAATAATCGTTGTTGTTATCGGTCATTGTGCGTGCCAGGTTCAAAGAAACTTACAGTTATCGCTAACTACCCATATAAAAAATAGTCGTTAACGCGTTTGGAAATTCCACTTTTGGTGAAACATTTCACCCCTCTAGGGGCCAACCCTACCATATCCACTGTTCAAGTTAATTTATTTGAGTAGCACAATTTATTAACAAAAACTATTCAAGAAGACTGAAAAAGGTAAGAACGGTCTGAAGTTTTAAGGAAAGAGCGGTCATATTATTTTTCTTCACTGGTGATATGAATCGTTTGTCAAATAAATAATATTGATGAGGAAGAGTGCTTTTTTTCTCATCATCTGCGAGTTTTTGCGATCTTAAATTTTAATTTAATACCGTTCAGCATCCAATTAATTTTAGCATGCAATAATTTAACTTAATGTAAAGCTTCGTTGAGTTTTGGTATTTTCTTCAAACATTTGTGCAGTTAGTTTTGCTTTTATTGGGCGAAATTTATTTTTTGTTTGGTTATTTTTCCTTCAGTTTTTGGGTTGTTTTTTATTTCGGAGGTATTTTCTATTGCCAAACTTTAACCTTCACCTGGCATGCTAATCCTGAGTAATATACCTGGACTCGTGGGGTACGTATGAACCCGTGATTAAAATCTTTGTAAAAATTTAGATTCAAAGATAGTCTTTAGATAACACTTTAAACTGTAGAATAGTCCAAATTGAAAAAAATAAAGATCAGCGTTCATAAAAAATCCAGAAAACTAGAAAAAATTCCAAACAAATCAAAACGAGAAAGAACGTGGGGTACGTACGTACATATAATATCTACGTACGAGGCCAGGTGAAGGTTAATAGAGACAGGAGTCAATGTTTGACTTCCTTATGACATGAGGCACTCGATATTGCACTGTTTATTGCTAAATATATTTTTATAAAAATGTTCTTGATAAACTACTGAGAAGGTATTTTTTTTATTATAGATCATAAACTGAGCCTTTAAAGATTTCTTATTGTTCTTTGTGAATGAAGTCAATTAACTTTAATTGGTAAATTATTTAACATGTGTTTTTAAAGGGGCTATTTAACCTCCATAACTTGCCGGCATCTAACTAACTAATATCACTTTCAGCTAATTACATTTTTTAAAACAAGATATGAACGAAGTCGGTTAAAAATGTGCTGGCATTTCAGCCACTAAACTGCCAATAATACCAACTAAATGGAATGAAAAATGTATTTTTAACAAAAATGCGCTTATTACTTTGTTTTAAAATAAATAAGTTAATTAAACTGTGTGCAATAAAAGGAATAAATATTTGGCCCGAATGTAAAAACTGTCCAAAAACTATTGGGGTCATGTTAAAAATCTTTACATTTTTTGATACAGTTCAAAATTAAAATTGAATTGCTGCATATAATAAGCTTACCTTTTCCGGTGAAGGCAGCGGACTATCTTTGCCATTATCCGATGAATATTTTTCATCTACACGGAATCCATTGATGCGATCACGATTGCGGTTCCAATCGTCACGCCGTTTATTGCTGCGATGGTTATCATAACGATCACGTTGGTTACTGCCACGATGTGCAGCATGGCCAGAGCCACGTTCGGATCGCTCTATTTCGGCACGTTCAGACCGACTTTTGGTATAGCGGTAGCGGGAAACGGGCTTGTCCGACGTAGAGTTGTTGCCACCGCCTCCATGGCCATTTGCAAAACCATTATAGGAAGAGCGCGAATTGTTAGTGTTATTGTTAGTGTTGTTGATGTTCAAATTGTTGCTACTATTACTGCTGCCTAATGAGTTGTTGGTCATAGTGGTGGTATTTGACGCTGGCTTGTTTGTGGTGCCGGTCGCACGCAGCGAAGACGACGAGGCAGTTGTAGTTTGTGCGTTCCGTAGCATATCTGTTTCTGGTTTAGATTTATTAATGTTTTCTTCTGTTGAAGTAGCTGATTCAATGTTGGTGTTGGTATTTGATGAACTGTTTTCTTGCAGCGCATTGAAATTGGCTTCAGCGACAGTCAATAATCCACTAGTTGCTACGGTGTTTGTGGTATTGGAATTCTTCAAGTTATTTTTCACCTGGTCCTGCAGACCATCTCCTGCACCATCGAGACTATCGTTCAACGATAGATGGTTAAAACGTGGCACAAACTCTGGCGCAGTGGCATGCAGATTAGATGCGGAAGAATTGACAACATCAAAATCAAACCCTGTAGCAAATGGGTTGGCATAATAAGTGGTGCCACCGATACCAGACGTGCCAAATGGCGTGTAAAGATTGTCATAGAGATGATCGTTGGTGTTGCTATAATTGCTGCCGTTGAGATAGAAATCATTGCTTGCATTATCGTTGTAGGGAAAGAGCTGCGAGCTAGATGAGTTGCCCGTATTGTTGAAGAGCTGCAAAAAATAACATTAAAAAATACCTATAGCAAAAGGCATTTTAACAAGTAAAATTTAACATACATTTGAACCTGGTGAATTGTACAGATCAAAAGAATTCGTATTGGTGCCAAAGAAACCATCACCAATGATGCTACTGCTGTCTAGTTCAGCGCCGTTAGTTGAAGCCGCATTTCCGCTCCCACCACCCAAAAGATTATGTTGCATGATGAATTGATTAAAGTTTACATAATTGTTGTTGCCATGTTGGTGATTTTGTTGACTAGTCGATCCCAATAAAGATGCTTCCAGTTGGTCACCGCCGTCACCTAAAAAACGTTGCCAGAGCTCCAACGTTGGGTGCTGTTGCTGCTGCTGCTGAGAAGCTGCTTGCGGCGTTTGAGACTCTGCCGACATCTTACAATGGCGTTGGTTTTTGCCGTCTCCAGCCACTACAGCAGCAATTTTTATGTATGCCTTTTTTGTTTAATTACTTTTTTTTGCGCTTCTCCTTTTTATCATATAGAAGAATCAAGAAAATGTATTCCTTCCTCTTTTTTTTGGCCAAAATTGGCCACTAGCTGTTTTCTTGCGCTCAGAATCAGGTACTTTTTTTTTTAATTCTGCCCACGCTGGCGAAAATTTAACAATTCCCAAAAAAAAAAGTGATGAAAAGTTTGCACGCGACGAACTCGTAAAAAGTTTATATCTGCAACAAGAAAAGGGCAAAACACAAAAGAATTATTGATGAGTTCCGCTTTACATTTTTATTGCGCTTGTGAAATACGTTTTTAAGCAAATTTTTTATTATTAGGAAATTGATAAGGATGAAAAAATCGCACGCAATTTTTTTTGTTTGAAGACAATTTTTGACACTATTCGTTGGAAGAATGAGTTGGAATTTTCAATGAAGCAGCAGTCTGTGGCGAATAAGAGACGACAATAGAAATGACAACATTTCACTAAGTTGCCACCAAGGTTGCCAGTATTGTGGGAAAAATCCCATTCGTGGTAATTTTTAATTGGTCTTGGGAAATTTTTTTTTGGGAATTCCCATGGTATTTTTTAATTCAGCGTGGTATTTTTTAATTGGCGTGGGAATACAGCGTGGTATTTTTTAATTGCATGGGAATTTGGGAATTTTTTCTTAAAAAGTTTTTTTTTTCACTTTTATTAAGCAAAATCTTAATCATAGTATTAGATGATCGACGTATATATACAGTAGAGTAAAGCTATAAGTTTACGCTGTACATTTCTTCAAACTTAATGAATAAATTACATATTTGTTTTAAGATCAAGTTGACACCACAAAATTGCATAAAAACGAATAGCGCTTTTTCTTTTCTGAAAAAATTCTAAAAAAATTCTAAACTTAAAATTCTGATCTTTCTGAAAATTCCACATTTCTGCATGCAAGCGTTAAGCTTACAAAAATTATTTTAAAAATCCAAAAAAAGTGAAATATATAAGACTACCAAAACAATAATAGACAATATTTGCAAGTTTACTTATCGAATCCAATAATCAGCAATTATCTTTTGAAATCAAAATTAAATAACAGTTGCCATAAAAAATTTATATATATTTTATTTTGTTTATTTTTTATTTCTGAAGTCACTTGTGTATATTATTTTATATGAGAAATAAGTACCTACATTTTTTAAAAATCATATTGTGTTGAAATTAACTGTTTATCTCTTTACAAAACACAAATATCTTTGAAAACTAATATTTAATTTATTTTGTTTATTTTCTATTTTTGAAGTCACTGACATGATTTTATATTAGAAATAAGTGCCTAATTTTTTGAAAAATCATATTGTGTTAAATTCACTGTTTATCACTTCACAAAGCACAAATATCTTTGAAAACTGTATACATATTTTATTATGGTTATTTTTTTATTCTGAAGTCACTTTTATTATTTGATATTAGAAATAAGTACCTAAATTTTTGAAAAGTCATCTTGTGTTAAAATGAATTGCTTATCACCTCACAAACCACAAATATTTTTTAAAACAATATTTTTATTTTATTTTGTTTATTTTTTATTATATTAGTTTTATAAGCATACTATCGTTTTAGAAATTATTAAATGGATACATACAAATAAAATTCACGATCTCAAATATAAGACGAAAACATGTGATATGTGTAACAATTAACTTTATGTGAAACAATTTGTATGTTCCCAACTAGAACTGATGGTCCATATTTGGGTTGCAGCGACGTCGTAGCGTTTATTTTTGTGTCAACATTGACATGATGTCAATACATTGGTTACGTTACAGAGATCACTATTTTTCGAAAGTGGTGCAACACAATGCCGACATTGTTTTAGTAAAAACTACTTTGAAGTTACTTATTACATTTTAGTATAAATGCATTATAGAGTTGCCAATTTTGTTTACAGCCATAATTATTATAAATTATTTTATAATTAGAATTTATATAAAATATAAGAGTACAACATAACATTAGGTGTTTTGGATATTTTTTGCAGCTAAATTTAGATGGGAAAGAAGATTTTCGGTAAAAAACAGCCAAAACTTCTTAAAAATTTAAGCGCAATCTAAATTTAGAAAATTTTTTAATAATTTCATATTAATAGAAAATGTTTTAAAAAGTTTTGTGGAGAAAGTATTGTACACAAATTTCAGTAATAGTTTTTAATGTAAGCAATCAATAAAACATAGTTGAAAAGCTTAACAATACAATATAAAAGCAATTTCATGTTTATTGTTAGGAAAATATAATAATAATTTGCGGCCACCATTTTAAATAGAAAGAGCCTACACTTGGGTCGCAATTATCTAATCGTTACAAAATGATAACATCTTAAGTTATTATTCCATAGGTGAGTGATGCATTTTTTAAAGGTAAAACTTGATTAATCGTTACAATATTCCGTGACCTAGTGGTAAAATAGTATTAAAAAGGAAAGTTACATTGAAGGCTTTTTTTAAGAATAGGAATTTTTACAAATAGGAATTTTTACAAACTTTTCCCATAAAATATTATCCAAATCAGTATCTCTGAAACGTCGTCATGTAAAAAATGTATATTAAGTAACCTGTGATCGCAAAATTCTACTTGGGTTATTTATTTGTTATAGTTTTGAAACATAGACAATAAATGCAAAATTTTTAACTATCGACGTGTCTATTCATTTCTGCTTATTTAAATGCAAAAATTTCTGGTATTTCTAAACTTTTTAAAATTTCTTATACATATGGGATTTTTCGTGGTATTTTTTAATACGTATGGGATTTTTTGTGGGATTTTTAAATGCATATGGGATTTTTGGTGGTATTTTTAAAACGCGTGGTATTTTTGTGGTAATTTTAAATGATCGTGGGATTTTTTTTGGTATTTTTTAATTGCTGTGGGAATTTTTTTTGTTTACCTTTACCATGGGAATTTTGGTGGTATTTAATATATGTGACTTTGGGAAAAAGGTAATTTTCGTGGGAATTGTTACGAATTTTGGCTGGCAACCTTGGTTGCCACATATTTTGTAATGAATAATGAGAATGTCATTAAAACATGGAAATTTAAACAGGTGTTTCATTGTTGGAACAAATAGGGGGTTTCAGACGAACGTACATGTACGCTGACATGTACGATGACAAACTAACGGGAATATTTTGTTGAGCTTTCAAACAATCGTACATGTGCGAAGACTTCATTTCATTGCTGCCTCTCAAATAGAACACATCGGCGTAATGGCTAAACAATTTTTTGATGACCTTATGATTTAGCAGTCATTTTACATATTTAGAGAATTGTTTATCAATTTTAATTAATTATAAACAATTATAAAATGTTTCAAACGTTTTTCATATTAATTTTCTCCAATATTTTTTCCGCTTCGTTGCTGTTCACTAGAGTTGGGTCGTTCCGGACCTGCATAGTTCATGGAACTATGTTCAGTCTCGGACATAGTTCCAATCATTCCATCTGTACGATTTAAGCATGTTCAAACAGTTCTGATTGCAATAAAAATTTTTTAATTGAGCAACATCTCTTTCGCACTTACATAAATTAATCGAATTGTTTGAGCGACGACAAGTAAGCCAATTATGCATGTGAGAGTGAAAGAAATAATAGATAAAATTAAAAATGATATATCGTCATTCCAGTTGTGTGCATTGTTCAGCATTGCTGTTTATTTTTGCTTTTAACATATGAAACAGAACAATCACGAAATGACATTGAGCATGCTTCTGTTACTTTCATTCTTATAAAGAGAACTGCTGGAACTATATAGTTCCGCGAACATGCTTAAAGCTGATGAACTATATAGTTCCGCGAACATGCTTAAAGCTGATGAACTATATAGTTCCGCGAACATGCTTAAAGCTGATGAACTATAAGATGCAACTGCAAATGATTTTCAGCAACATTATAAATTTACAACATGAAGTTTATTTACTAAATGAAATTATTTACTAAATGATAGAAGTTAATTTTTTATATAAACTAAAGAAATGTTTTTCTTTAATTAAAAAATATAGAAATAAAAAATATTGAACTGTTCTGCAGTTCAAATAAACAAAGGAACTAAATAGTTCCGCGGACATGCTTCAAATTCCCTCTGTAGTTCAACAAGCAGACAAGCCAAATAGTCTATACAGTTCAAATAAGCAAAGGAACTAGATAGTTCCGCGGACATGTTTCCGTGAACTAGTTCCTTTCTTCAAAAGAATCGTTCCATGTCCGTTCCGTCTCTGGAACTGTTAAGCACAAGCCTACTGTTCACCCGCTGACGATTTTAATGAAATGAAAAAATGCAGCGAGTCGGACCGACATGCGTTCATAACATCGTACATGTCGGTCCGACCGGCAGAAAAATCAAAAATTTTTGATTTTCGTCCGACATGTCGGTCCGACGGTCTCATTTGCTTTCGAATGATCGTACATGTCGTCGAGCATGCCCAAGTCATCGCACATGTACGATGGTCTGAAAGCCCCTAATCCTACAGGAAAAATTTTGGAATTGCAGTTTACGGCCCACGCGTAATTTTTTTCTAAATTTTATTAAACGTATTTGGGCCTCCTAAGTCTAAAAGTGTAAAAATAAAATGTCGGTGTCGATAATTAGGAGAGAATTTTCGTGAAAACTTGACAAATTTCAATTAAATCCTTCAATTTTTGTAACCCACTGCGATGGTACTTTGGGTCACACACGAAAAAGAAATGCAAGATTTGGGATTGTATATTTATTATTTTTTATGAGCTTTTAGATATATGATTGAAATAATATATGATATAAAATAATATATGATTTTATGAGCTCTTATATCAAGAAAGTTTTGAAGAAAAAAAAAACAGCCTTGTATAGAATCAATTACAGAGCAGACTAGACAAACTGTTTCGGAAGGAGCTACCCTTTCCATGTTCAGTAGTCTTGAATGATTCAGCTGGGCCCAACCCATTGTTTAAATTCTATATGATTTGTTACTTATTTAAATAAACTCGTCTTAAATATACGACGTTAAAGCAAAGGGATTTTCATTTTTAGGTCAAGTCTAAACTCCACCAGGGAATCTGTTCTAGTTGTCATTTCATTTAAAAATTTGCATTGTAATTTGAAGATTTCAAGAATTTTATCTCCTAAAACATTTGAGAGCGACCTTTTTTAAAGCTGCATAGGATTAAGGGGCTTTTAATCTGGGTGCGTAAAGAAATTAAAATCAGCTCCCGCTCTTCTGAGTAATCTTTGCTGTGAGTTAATCATTTTATAATATTCAGAGCGTATGCGGATAAAATATTCATTTTTCTTTGAACGCTTTAACTGCTTTGCTCGTTCGTGAGTTTGTATGCCGAGAAATTTTAAAAGAGCGACGAGAGAGCAATGAGAGATGTTGAGTTTTCATCGCTCGTGAATTTTGAAATGATAAACTCATTGAATCGCTCGCTTTCATTTGATGCGAAACTTTAAAATTTTCGCACATAAAAATTGAAAGGATATAAATCAATAATATTAAGAATTTTTCATAATAATATATTTAATTAAAAAAACTTAAAAATCATTCTATTTTAGGAAATTATTAGAAACTGAGATAAATAAACAAAAAGAAACATTTTAAAAATGTATTAAGTATTTAAATATTTTATTAAAAAACGCAAATAGTTCATCATAAAACACGTATTTATTTTTAATTAACAAGATCACTTGTTGAGTCAATAAATAAATAAACGCAAAAATTGGGTGAGATTTCATAAGTTCCACTGAACTTGTGTCGATCGAAAAATTTTTCGATATCGATCGCCAAATATTTGTTGAAATCATAGAACTCGTATCGACTCGTATGAGACAATTAATCTCACTTGCCGACTCGATAAAATACTTTTCGTAGCTAATAGATGGCGTTGAGTGCAGAATCATTGAGGCCGTAAAACCGAGAATATTTGTCGATATCCGTTGGTGAGTATTGATGTAAGCAATTGATAAGAACGATTGTTTTTATATGTATATTTTAGAGACATGAGACAAATATAGAAAAAATTAATTTAAAGTGCTCGTCAACTCCATGAAGTTGGACCCGGATATAGCTTTTGTCAAAACCTTACTATTATAACGTTCAGAATTGAGAATCCTGTGCGGTTATAATAAAGATGTTTATTTCTTGTCGGAGCTATTATTTTTACATGAGTTTCTTCAACAAAAAAATATGTATTTGCTTCTATTTCTTCGCTTGCAGTCATGCCAATGGAACTCCACTTTGAGCAAAACCTATGCTCTTATCACGTATGACGAGAATCGTTTGATGATATCGTTTCAACGACACTTTAATATCAAGTAACCTTTAATTTTATGTATCGTCCAAACGATATCGTTTTGCTAGTTTTATGAATGGCAAACAACTGTCAAATGATATCGTCGAAACGATTGCTTGACGCGATAGTAGTTGAATATAAAATAGTATCGTTGAAACGATCGTTGAAACGTGGGAGAAAGAGAACCTTGCCTTTTGCAATTTCTAAAATGATTTTTGTATTCCTCTTAAATACATATAAATGCTCTTTTGTTGATGCGAACATTTTTTATGAAACTTTAAATGAGTATTTAAGTAAATGAAATTGTATCAATTCTAAATTATTTCATAAAGAAAACCAACAACAGAAAACCAGAAAAGCAAACAATTTCATTTGACAAATTTGTCGGCAACACAGTTTTACTTTGTGGGTTAAGCAACTTATCGAATGTATCAATGATCCCATGAAATTGTTCGACAGAGAATTCTTTCCGTATCGATATCGATGCGGAATGAATGATAAGACCCATTATATCTATGTTTTATTACTGTTGAACCCCAAATTTTCTCCTGAAGTCTCGTTATTAATATACAAAAAATTGTATTCAAAAAGCCTACAATTAAACCTCTCAGTTGATATGTAAATGTATATATTTTTTACATATCACAAGATATTTAACAAAGTATCCCACAATCATAGGTTACATTTACTCTTCATACTAATAAACAAAACATTACAAAATGTGTTTTTCATAGTGAAAATGAGCCAAATATGTAACAAAAATACAATACACATAGAATAAATCAGACCTATCGGGAATGATTTTTCACGCGGATTCGGAAAGAGTTTTCACTTTTAAGATAAAGCTTAGGAACTTTTTGAAAATTTTTAATGCAAATTTGTTCATCTACGTTTGATAAAAAAATTTGCATTAAAAATTTTCAAAATATTCTTGAGTTTTATCTTAAAAATCAAAACTCCCTTTTCCGATTTAGAATATGTTTTAGAATACATATTCAGTAAAAGGGGAAATAATGAGTCTTCTTGTCTTATTTTTTGTTTGAGTTGGATCTTAACTATTTCTGTATTTATGAAATTATTTCAACCGGCAGTAATAACGGCAGTTAAAAAAGTTAAAAGTATAATAATATTTTAAATTTTTAAAACAATTAATAGAGTACATTTTTTATTCTTTTACACTTATATTAGTTACAGAGATAAAAACATTGCTATCGATCTTCATATCTTTGCAGTGCATCGCTTAGTTGCTTATCATTACACATTCCATTCTCATTTATTTCGCAAACAGCTGGAACAGCGACTGCAAGCAGATGATATATGACTCTTACCATATGATATAAAATATGACTTTTACTTTTGACTTCTTTTTTACTTTTAAAATAAAAGTAAATGTTTAACTGTTACTTTTGATATAAAAAATAAATCAAATTTTAACTTTTATATTTGATAAAAAAAATCAAAGTTAAATTTTAACTTTTATTTTTGATCAAAAAATTATAAGTAAAATTTTAATGTATATTTTTGATCGAAAAAATAAAAATAAAATTTTAACTTTTATTTTTGATCAAACAAATACAAGTCAAATTTAAAAATTTATATTTGATCAAAAATAAAATTTTAACTTTTATTTTTGATCGAAATAAAATTGGTCAAAGAATAACGATTATTTATTGACTTTTTTAAAAAAGTCGGAAAAAATTAAAATCATTAAGGATTATTATTCCTTAAGCCTGTATGACACTTAATTTTTTTTTGTCTAATTTCAAAATCTGAAAACAAGTGGCGCGTGGGCTAGACAGATATATATTGTAGGAAAAGGATTAAAACATACATCGTGCCAATTTTTCACATCTCCGGTACGTCACTATCTTATCTCTCTCTTCTTATTGACTGCGGAAGAGCTCAAGCTAGTTTTTGACACTTACAGTCAAACCTAAATCAGCGCGTTAGCGTTTTTTATCTGTCAAAAATTTCTCATGCCCATACGATTTATATGTAGCAAACCATAATAACGCGGCGGCAACGCTGAGCGGTTGGAAAATCCAATTTTGACAGAGCGTTAAGAAGTGAAGTTGCACACATCAAAAGCAAAAGTGAAAGCACAGTAATTTTAAAGTGACAACAATTGTTTATTTTTTACTCTTTTTCGAACGTTTATTGAATTTGCAATATGGAGGTAAGAATTTTGTTGATAATTATAGTTTAAGTATAGTTTTAATGCTTGTGAAAATTATAGCACCTAATAGAATTAGTGCAAAGAAACCCATGTCTTTATATTAAGAAGGAACCTAAACACAAAGATGTTAAATTTAAAGAAAAAATTTGGGAAGAAATTGGCAAAGAATTAAATCTGCCGAGTAGCATAACAATTCGCTTAATATACTATAAAATTTCTAATTGCAAAATATTTCTTTTATCTAAAGATTGACATTTGCTTGCCGCCTACCGCTTTTATTTAGGTCAACGCGCTGATTTAGGTTTGACTGTTAGGCTGTGTGCGAATTGATCTAAATTTAGGTAGATCGAGAATTTCCTAAATTATTTAGGAAGCATTTAGGTAGCTCGAGAATTTCCTAAATTATTTAGGAAGCACTGCTTTATCGACCCAATTTAGTTTAGGTCGCATTTAGATCAATTCGCACACAGCCTTAATATTTGATCGAAACTTAGCTTTAGCACTACTTTAACTGCTCTAGTTACATTGTCAATGAATAAAAATTGGACAAAACAATGAAGTATCATACGGGCTTTAGCTAAGAAACATCACATTGCTATATTCAAATATCGAATAGACTTGATCTTTTCGTATCTTATTTTAAGTTAGAAAGAAAGAGCATGCAAGCCCTGCCTTAGGTTGCGGTCAGAGTGAACGCCGATTCAGACAGACAGGCAGGCATGCGCAGGAAGTAACATGCAAAGAAACGAGAAAGAAATAACTTTTGTCCCGCTTGTTCACATTGTTTGTCTGCACCTGTCCGCCTGTCTGTCCGCTTCAGCGTTCACTCTGTTTGCAACCTTATGGTGTTTGCGAATACGAGTGTAAAATAGACACACTTTTTCTATTTTTATAGCACGTGGTATCCCTTGTGATTTCATGAGATACTAGAGGATAGAAAAAGTTAATTACTCTTTCCATTTGACTAATTGAATCATGGTATAATTATTTGACAAGGTAGCCGCAACAGTTTTTTGGCGTTTGGTAGTTGTCAAAAACAGCTAAAGGAGCTGTAGTTTGCTGCTGTTGACTAGCTACAGTTCCCGACAAAAAGTTAGCACTTGAACATTTCCCCAAATATACAATTTACTTTGAATGTTTAAGCTATTTCTCTAGGTGAAATAAGTCATGTGGTTGTGCTCTTTAGGTATTTTAAGTACACAATGATTAAACCTTCTGATAGAAATACCGTTAGTTTACAAATTCTGAAAAAATGCTGTGACAAAATGATAGCACATTATGATGGATTGAGTTCAGTAAGTTTTAATAATCCGATAAAAAACAAGTTTAGTTTTTAAAGCAAAGTTGCCACGTTAAATAAGTAGAAGTACTTCAAATGAAAAGAAAATGGGACGTGGAAAATGGCTTTACAGTGCGGAAGTGCAAGCTGCTTTTAATCTTCATTTAAAAACTGGAAACACAGTGAAATAGTAAACAAATGAAGCAAAAGTCGTAGTGATTACAAATTTATTAAAAAGCCTACACAAATATGGTAAAGCCTTTAGCAGTGGATGCCCAAGAGTTTCTAAGGGTAGCTTCAAATTCTAACCTCACTGCCAGAAAAATTGCTAAAACAGCTGGAGTGAAAATACATGTCCGCAACATGCAAAAGATTTAAAAAATAAATCAACTACAATTAAACTCAAAAAATTACAAAATAGACCGCCACTTACAGCGAAATATCGAGCAGCAAGATTGAAGTTTGCTGACGATCACTTTAAGTGGAGAACTGACGAAAAAAATGTAATCTCGACGGTCCGGGTGGTATGCCTTTTTATTTCCACGATTTGAAGAAAGACCGTATCCTAAGTCGTCATCAATATGGGGGTAGATGAGCAATAGTATGGGCTGGAATTGGCTATTGTGGAAGGACTGAAATTAAGTTTATTCCCACAAGAATGAATCGCCAAAAATTATCTTAATTTAATTGATAATAAAATAGTTAATCGTGGATCACAATTAACTAAAACTTCATTAATATTTCAACAAAAAATTGCTGCTATATATACAGCAAGAATAGTAACAAAGTTTTTTCGAGAACAAGATATTAAAATATTGGAGTGGCCCGCACGATAACCTGACCTGAACATTAGTAAAAACTGTTGGTGTTACGTTGCAATGGAAGTTCATGCCGATAATAGGGAAGTTTGTGCAGATAATAGGCAATATAATGCCATTCAGGAACTTTAAAGTAGCATAATTTCGAATTGGGAAGAGATACCGAGAAAATACATCAAACAACTTTTTTAATCACTACCAAAAAACAAAGGGAGGCTCCACTTCATACTACATGCTAATATTATAAAAATTGAAAATGGTTTTCTTATAATTTTTTGCTTTTGAATAATATTGTGCTATTTGTCGTACATATGAATAAGTTTTTGTTTTTTCTGACCAAGTTCGATTTTAAAACGAAATTTCTATATATTTTCATTTTATTTTTTAATTTAATTACTTTATAGTAAATACAAATTTTTAAATTTAATCGCTATCAATAAAATTTAAAAAATTCTAATGTGCTATCTTTTTGTCGCGGCGTGTATGCGCTCATTTTTTATTTTTTTTTTTTATTTATTAAATTTGTTCGCGAAGTTTATTGGAATGTTTTTAGTTTACTGCGATTGACTAGCTATGTTTAAGTCGTTGCTTATGTTTTCACATTACTTTGATTAATTGCATGAACAGCTAATTTTGACAACTACCCATCTCCGCTCTTGAGAAAAAAGCCAGTCTACGCTACTAACTTGTCAAATAATTATACTTTGATTTGAATATAAATTTAAATAAAACTGTCATTTTCGGTTCCTGTTCAAATGTGATATATCCCGAGTCTGGTATTTTTAGTTGAACACATAAAGGCCCAGTTATAAAAGACGTAACGTAATGTGGTCTAATGTCAATTTAGCAGTGTGTTCTTTCACTTGTTTCAAGCAATACTTTCTTATACAAGTGATTATAATAAACGTAACGTAATTTAACGGGACGTAAAGATTCGTTGGATTTCGATTTCTGCGTTACTTTACATTACGTCTGCTCAAAGAACTAAACATTGAGGTTAGATTCGATTATTGCGCTATTTTATATTGTTGAACACGTTTTTTGTTGAATTTTCGTTATTGTGATAGTTCTATATATACACAGCTATGGATGACAACATTTTAATATAGAACATGTACGGGAACGTGCAATTATATACGATAAACAACTGCCTGGCTACTGCCTATTATAATTGCGTTTTCTTACATTACGTCCCGTCACGATGACAGTTGACAACATTAAGCGCTGATTATAATAGACGGAACGGAACGGAGTCAAGTGTCATTGTGGCGGGACGAAACGGTTTCAAACGGAGTGGCGATTATAATAGCAACGAAAGAGGGAGATAAAATATATTTTATTACGCAACAAATTCCATCAATTCTTCTTTTTTTATTATTTTAAAACATGATTTCAATCAAATTTTATCAAAAATACGGAAAACAAAACAAATGCAGAATAAAATTAATAGTAGCATCTGTCAACATAAAGTTTTTGCTCAAAACGTAACGGAACGCAGCGGAAAAATCAAAAATCTATAGATCTCAACGTCACGTGCCGCTCCGATCAGTCTTATTATAATCGAACTCATAAGAAACTCATGCAATAGATTGTAAAGTGACATTTCTCAACATTCTATAACGTTCCCTTCCGTCTATTAAAATCAGCGCTTTCCGTTACTTTACATTACGTCTATTATAACTGGGCCTTAAATTGCCTTGTTCAAATCGTTTGTCATATCCAACAGAGCAACTTGGGAATTCCATGTTGAACACCATATGTGAACACCCCTAATAGCTAATATTGATTTTTTATAATATGGCAACATCTTCATTTCTCATAAAGCGTTATGAGAAAATAGCTTTATGTATTCCCATTTTAAAGCTTCTTTGCTGGTTAAATCATATTTATAATCCCGATAATTATATCCAGCAAAACTGTGGAAATATGCAGCATGGAATGGTTTAAAAAATTAAGTTCTAAAATGTTTCACAAAATTATTTTGACATGTTGCAATTGTTTTTACGAACCCACATACAAGACAAAAAGAGACAAGCAATTTGTGATTTTTGCATTCTGACGCGTGTTTTTTGTTAAGAAATTGAAAAGCCACACAAAAAGAGGTTATGTTTTTAGTTTGGCTGTCAATCATTTGCTGGTTTTTTTTTTGTTGATCTGAATTACTTTTGCAAAATTTCAATATTTGTAAAACACACTAGTTTTGAAATAATTAAACTTATAGCTTACAAGCACATGAACTGTAGATGAAATATTTTAACTTTAAACTAATTTATTTACCATAAGCTTTAACACTTTTACCAGCACTTTAAATAGTTTGCTTTTATAGGTGAAAACACTGCAAGAGAACTGATGAAATTCGTTGAAAAAACGATAGCTAAAAGAACTGAAAAGTACTTAAGTAGCCTATAAGTGATGTGTTTATCTCGCTCGTGCATTTCGTGGATGAGGCATTAGAGTAAAGAGGAAAACAGCTAGATATTGGCAGCTGTGAATGAGGGAAATTATCGTACGTTATCGATAACACTAAGTAGGGGCACATTAAATGTTGAGGTTTGTGTCTTGAATAAAGTTTCCTGAATTCTCGAGTTTTTATACGAACGAATATATCCGGTTCGTGAGTATACTTTGTGATAACCGATAAAATGCTACCGTAAAATTTGTTCTTAAAAAGTGTTATAAATACTCAAGTAAAATCTCATATCATTAAAAAATTTATTTTATTTTATATCATTTAATTAATTCTCTTACAAGTTATCTACAATTTACAACTTAAAATATTGCCTATGAAGTATAGGCAACTCTATCTACAATTTTTAATTGGCTGTAAGAAAAAACTTCATATTATAAAAACGTTTGCAGTTTATAAAATTATACATATTTATAAAAAAAAAACAATCACAAAGCAATAAAATCAACATCACAATAGTTTGAAGAAAATTAAAAAAAAAACACATGCCAAAACTGGACGGATGCTGCATGCCATCATTGCATGCCGCTGCTGCCGCTGCTGCACTTCCGCAAAAAAACAATGCACTTTGAAGCGCAATCAAAACGGTCTCAACGTTGATGCTAGTTGTTGCTGAGCGGGCGGAAGTAATGGCTGCGTTCCAAACGATGAAGCCGTCGACATTCGCATGCCAGTCGATAGCACATTTGATGCCGTTGGAGGCAGACGAAAAGCCATGTTGTTGGCATACTGCGAGTAGCTGTCGTTAGTGTCGTTGCTGTGGATGGTTGATGCTGGTGATGGTGCGATTCCAAACAATGTGCCTGCTGCTGTTGTTAAGTGGCTGGCGTCCGACGCCGTAGTCGTCGTCAAAGTCATTGCCGGAAATGACATCGGTTGTAACGGTCGATATTGACATTTTTTGGCATGCGTGCGCATGTTACTAGACTGTGAGAAGGCCTGATTACAGTTGGGATGTGGACAGACATAAGGCTTGCAGCCGGTGTGATAATTCAGATGTGTCTTCAGGTGATGCTTCTTGGTGAAGGCCTTCGGGCAGATGGGACAGTTGAAGGGCTTGATGCCTGCAAAGAGGGAAAATAAAACACAATAAATTCAAGGAATTTGGAAAATGGAAAAAGAAAAAAGGCATTGAGATATTGTGATATTTTAAAAAGTATTCATTAACCTACAAAAAATTAATTTGTGGAATTTATGAAATTTTATTTAACCCCAATTGAAGAAAGTGTGCTCAAATAAATGTAAAATAGAGCGATTTGCATTTGGTGAGTATCTCAAACAAAGACTAAATATTAATATGTACATACTTTGCTGGTAATTTGTAGTTTCAGTTAATATGATATTATCTATATATAACAAAACAGTTCGGTACCATTATCTCCCGTGTTCTTCTCAACCGATTTGGATAATTTTTCTCTTAAAAGAATAAGAGTAGGGAGAAGAGTTGAGACATATGACCTAAAACATGAGCGTTCAAAGAGAATTTCTTAAACAAAAGCTAAGTTATAAGCAATGAAAGAACACGGTGTTTGAGGAAATTTCAGACATTGCTGATATGTACAAAAACTA
The DNA here is from genome assembly GCA_963920525.1 of Dichetophora obliterata. Lineage (NCBI taxonomy): Eukaryota > Metazoa > Arthropoda > Insecta > Diptera > Sciomyzidae > Dichetophora > Dichetophora obliterata. The sequence goes on from OY986436.1 coordinate 23,945,575, forward strand.
TTACAGAAACTTTTTGTTATTTCATACGGATACCCTACAATAAGCATTTTTCTAGTGTAACTATTATATTCGAACGTAACATTTAAGTAGGTAGTGTGCATACGCCTTTATTTATGAAAGGCTGTGTTAAGAACAATTGTGAATACTTTTGCTTCCTTTTTCTTTTTTCTTTCTTCTTGTGTAATAAATCAAGCATGCACTTCGTAATAAATTTACGCTCTGATTAAAATTGAAATAAACTTATTCTTTTGTATTAAATATTACAAATCGTGTTTTTATTGCAAGCGGAAAATACAACAGATTATTTGGCGACGAGGATGGGATGGTGAAATCCCGGATCTACAAGATTTACTACGATAAAAAATTCAAAGTAAGCCTATACAATGAAACCCGGTGAAGGTACAAGCACGAAGCCGGAAACTCTTACCATGAATACAAATTATCAGTGGGATGTCGAGAAATTTAATCCAGCCGTATATAAATGGCATCGCTGGGTAAAAAGGCTAGAAAACATCTTTATTGATATGGAGATTCCCGATGACAAAAAAATTGAGAAAATTGCTACATTTCATGGGCTCCGAGGCTTATGATGTCGTGTGTGACAAGTTGGCGCCAGAGGTTCCTGAAAACAAAAATTACAAGGACATTCGTGAAATGCTTGAAAACTTTTACAATCCAAAACCAGTTGAAATGGCCGAAGTTTTCAAATTCCAAAATCGAAAGCAGCATGAGGGGGAATCAGTACAAGAATTTCTCCATGAGTTGCAGAGGTTAGCAATAAATTGTGGTTTTGGAGCGTATTTAGATAAGGCTCTCCGAAATCAGTTCGTTTTTGCTTTAAGAGCAAAGAATATTCAAGGCAGATTGCTGGAAACTGAAAATCTAACCTTAAAAAAGCTATCGAGGTCGCTTCAGCAATGGAGGTGTCAGCAAAAGACATTAGGTGTTTTCATCAGGAAAAAATTGCAGCGATACGGGCTGGAGATCGCAAAAAATATTCGCAACCAGTTCAAAAGAAGTTCAACAAAAAAAAAAAATGGTCAGAAAGTGGTTCTGATAAAAAATTAAGCATGAAGGTAACTACAAACTACACTGGGAGTGAGCAGTCCAGAGGTAATAATACGAAAAAAGAATTACGATGTTATCGTTGTGGTGAACTAGATCATTTTGCTAATAAATGTAGTAAAATTAATGAAATTTGCAGGAATTGTAATATTAAAGGACATTTAGCCAAAGTTTGTACCAAAATTAAAACTAATTCAATTAAAATACAAGCTATTCAAGAGATTTTTAATATAAATAAAGTCGATGATGATTATAGGAATAAATTCATAATAACATTAAATGTGTATAACAAATTAATTGATTTTGAAATAGATTCAGGCTCTGCAGTGAGCGTTATTACAGAAGATATATTTGATAAATTATTTGTAGGATCAAAATTAAAACTTCAACGGTCTGATATTAATCTAATCTCTTTTTGCAAACATAAAATTAAAGTTGAGGGTAAAGTAAATGTTCTGGTAGAACACAATAACCAAAATTATAATTTAGATTTGTATGTTCTTTCGAGTGGTGGTTCGGCATTATTGGGAAGAGAGTGGATTCGTCAGTTGAAAATAACCCTAAATGATGTTAACAAAATACAAATCAATGAAGATATGGAATGGAAAAGATTAGTAGAGAAGTACAAATCGGTTAGCAAAAGTGAAGTGGGTAAAATTTTAAACATCAAGGCATCATTAAAGCTGAAATCAGATGCTCAGCCGGTTTTCATTAGGGCAAAAACGGTGCCATTCGCGCTGAAATCAATGATTGAAACAGAATTAAATAATCTAGTTGTTAAAAAAATATTAACACCAGTGGAAACACCCAAATGGGCAACTCCAATTGTTCCCGTGTTAAAAAAAAAAAATGGGGAGGTAAGAATTTGTGGATATTTCAAATGAACACTTAATCAACAGATCGAAGTGGATGAACATCACTTGCCAACGATAGATGAACTTTTCGCAGAAATGGCTGGAGGCAAAAAATTTACAAAACTTGATTTAAGTAAAGCATATTTACACTTAGAAATGGAAGAAGAATCCAAAGAATTACTTACCTTAAACACACATAAGGGATTGTACCAATGCAATCGCTTGATGTTTGGTGTAGCGAGTGCTCCTGCCATTTGGCAGCGTACAATTGAGCAAATTTTACAGGGCATTCCTATGACTACAGTGTTTATTGATGACATTAAAATTACCGGAAAGAATACAAAAGAGCATTTACAAAATTTAGATGAAGTTTTAAAACGATTACAGGCTCATAATTTAAAAATAAATTTAAACAAATGTTGTTTTATAATAAAGATGGAATTCAAAAGCAACCACAAAAAACGAAGGCTATAGAAAATATGCCAGTACCGCAGAATAAAACGGAAGTGAAAGGTTTTATTGGTTTAGTCGAATATTACTCCAGATTTTCATCGGAATTAGCAAAAATTTTATATCCTTTTAACCAGCTAACGCATAAGAACACGACATTTAACTGGACTAAGGAATGTGATACTGCGTTCAAAAAGAAAAAACAAATTATGACGTCGGATTTAGTCTTGGCACATTTCGATCCATCATTGCCGTTAGTTTTAGCTACGGATGCATCTCCTTCTGGCGTAGGTGCAACTTTGAGTCATATTATGGCGGATGGTCAAGAACGTCCTATTTACATGGCTTCAAAAACGTTAAATGATACACAAAAAAAATATAGCCAGATTGATAAAGAAGCGTTTGCCATTATTTTTGGAGTTAAAAAATTTTTTCAGTATTTATTTGGGAAAAAATTTATACTACAAAAAAAGGATTGCTAATTTTGTCCGCTAAGCGCATGCAACATTACGCCATGTTTTTACAAAGTTTTGAATACGACATAAAATACAAAAAATCAGAAAATCATGGAAATGCAGATGGATTATCGAGTTTACATATAATCGATGCAGATGAAAATGATTTAAATGTTTGCGATGTTTACGAATTGAATGTTTTGAAAGTGTTGCCACTGAGTGTAGAAAGCCTGGCTATGGAAACAGCGAAGGATGCCATCTGGAATAAAATATACGCGGCTATTAAAAAAGGTGTTTACGTGGATAAAATAACAACGTATTACATAGACATAAATGAGTTTACGATTCAGAGTGGATGTGTGTTTTGAGGAGAGGGGGCTGTAATACCTGAAAGATTACGTAAAGAGGTGCTAAAGGAACTTCATGTTGCGCATTTTGGAATAGTTAAGATGAAATCTCTGGCACGAAATTATTGTTGGTGGCCAAACATGGATGCGGATATAGAAAGAATAGCAAAAGACTGTTATGAATGTAATAAAATAAATAAAATGGCACCTAAGCAACAAATTCATCCATGGGAAGAAGCGTGGTTTCCTTTTCAAAGAGTACATATAGATAACCCACATAACGGTGGGTACTATTTGATTTTAGTTGATGCATATACCAGGTGGCCAGAAGTACATTTCATGAAACATATTACTACAGAGAATACTATAGAAGTGCTAAAAAAGATATTTATTAGTTTTGGATTACCAATTGGCGGAAAGATGTGTACAAACATTAAAGAATTCACTAAAAGCAATGAGATACAATGCAAAAAATACAATGGAAGACGTTTACAATTTTTTGATACAATACAGAAAAATGCCACATACTACAACCGGCGAAAGCCCAGCAAAACTAATGCTGGGAAGAGAAATGCGTACAAAAATTGATTCGATGATTCCAGTCACAGAAAAAAGACCATTTAAGATCTTACTGTACTAATTCTTAATTTAAATAAATAAATCAAAATAAATCGAAATAAATCGAAATGGAAATAAATATTGATAGTTCCCGTTATTTTGACATCAAACTTATGACGATATCTCGAAAACTCTCGCTTTCCTTAGTACAACGTATTTTCGTATGAAAAGTCGTTGGTTGAGAAAAATAACGGTATACGAAATATTTTTTGTTGGTAATATTTTTCACGGATATTATGTTAAAAAAATGCCCATTATTGTGACATCAAAATTATTGCGATATCTCAAAAACTGTAGATTTTCTCAGCACAGCACGTTTCCTTGGATCAAGGTCATTGCCTCAATATGAGAAAAAAACGATTGAAATTTCAAGTTTTGATTTTGCAAGCATATATCTCAGCCATTTCCCAATCGATTTTCATTAAATCTTCTTTGTCTGAAAGTTAAATTAAATGACTCTGAAAAAATAAGAAAATATTTGCAATTACCTCACCAATTCAATGTTTTGTATTGTTTTAAAAAACCTCTAAAATATTTAATTTTAGTTCAAAATTAGACTGAAATTTTTTTTGTTGTAAATTTTTGTTGTAAATTGCTTTTTCCCTACACTCTTTTATATGACATATCATTTATCTGCAAAAAAAGCTAAATTTTGACGAATTCAATTAACAGTTTCTATCATCGAAAATCACGAGCTAACCCCTATGATTTTTTTGATAAAAAATAATTTTTTAAAAAGGTTGTTTTCATATATTTTACAAAGTTCTGCAGCTTAGAAAATAATTTCTGTTAAAAAAAATGTTCAATATTTCACAAAGCTTAAATTGCAATTACGATTACGAGCTGTAAAATCGGCATTCATATTCAGAACAGAGACCGTAATTAGTGTGCATTTTATAATAAAAAGCATAAAATAATCTTTTGACTTTTTCAATTTTGAGCAATAAATAATAATTATTTCTGCTTTTTATTTTTTTAAGCCAAATATAAAAAGCAAAACTAGCCCGATATTTTATACGCACAAAATAACCATTGATTTTTTATTTTTATTTTTTAAGGCAAAAATTAAAAGCAACACTAGTCCGATATTTTTTTGAGCAGAAAATGACTGTTAAGTTTTAATTTTTATTTTTTAATTTATATATTTTTGAGGTCAAAATAACTGGTAATTTTTAATTTTTATTTTTAAGCCAAAAATAAAAAGCAATATTCGGAAAAACCCTAACTTTACTATTCACCCTTTACGGTTTTGGTTCTCCCGTACACTTAAATCCTTATGTTGCTTTTCATTTTTGCCTTAACAAAAAAATATCAAAATTTACCAGTTATTTTGTACTCAAAAATATATCGGGCAAATTTCACTTTATATTTTTGCCTTTAAAAATACAAATCAAAACTTAGCAGTTATTTTGTGCTTAAAAATATATCGAGTAAATTTCACTTTTTATTTTTGCCTTAAAAAATAAAAATCAAAACTTCCCAGTTATTTTGTGTTCAAAAAATATTGGTCGATTTTTGCTTTTTATTTTAGCTTAAAAAATAAAAAGCAGAAATAATTATTTATTGCTCAAAATTTTAAAGGTCAAAATTTTAAAAAATCAATTAAGAATCAGAAATTAAGTTTTACATTGTGAGAGAATTGTAATTCAAACGGCTTTCAAAACGACGGTACGACAATTTTTTCAGAATGCTTTTTTGCTTTAAAAATCTACAAAAAATATTATATACACTCTTTGATTCAGAATTTCAAGTGCAACTGCATAACGACATAAGAATGCATTCAATGAATGCAAAATTGATTTATAAATTCTTTAATTCACATTCATTTAAAAAAAAAATGATTAATTACTAATTTCAATTATTCATTTTAGTTATTTAGTATAATTAATAAATTTTTTTATTCATTTGAGTGCTATTCACAAAAATTACAGAATTTTCTAATATTCCTTTTTTACTCATTATTCATTTCTTTTTCATTATTCATTTTTTATTCATTATTAATTTTTTATTCATTATTCATTTGTTATTCATTGTTCTTTTTTTGTTCATTACTAATTTTTCATTCGTTATTAATTTGTAATTCATTATTCATTTGTTTTTCATTATTCATTATTCAGTTTTTATTCACTATTAATTTTTTATTCATTGTTCTTTTTTTATTCAATATTCATTATTAATTTGATATTCATTATTCATTATTAATTTTTTATTCATTATTAATAATTTATTCATTATTCAATTGTTATTCATTATTTATTTTTTGTTCATTATTAATTTTGTATTCATTATTCATTTGTTCTTAATTATGCATTTTTATTCATTGTTATTTTTTTTCATTATTCATTATTTATTTTTTATTCATTATTCAGTTTTTATTCATTATCCATTTTTTATTCATTATTCGTTTATTATTTATTATTAATTTCTGATTCATTATTCATTTGTTATTCATTATTCTTTTTTTACTCATTATTCATTTTTATTTGTTTTAATTTTTTATTCATTATTAATTTGTTATTCATTATTCAGTTTTTATTCATTATTAATGTTTTATTCATTGTTCGTTTTTTATTTTTTATTAATTTTAGATTCATTTTTAATTTGTTATTCATTATTAATTTGTTATTCATTATAAATTTTTCACTATTCAATTGTTATTCATTATTAATTTTTTATTCATTATTCATTTGTTCTTCATTATGCATTTTTTATTAATTATTATTTTTTATCATTATTAATTTTTTATTCATTATTCAGTTTTTATTCATTTGTTATTCGTTATTAATTTTTTATTCATTATTAATTTTTTTCGTTTTTATTAATAATTAATTTTTGATTCATTATTCCTTTGTTATTCATTGTTCGTTTTTTATTCATTAATTTTTTATTCATAGTTCACTTGGTATTCGTTATTTATTTTTTGTTGATTATTCATTTTTTATTCATTCATTTGTACTTCATTATGCAGTTTTATTCATTATTAATTTTTTTCATTATTCATTATTAATTTTTATTCATTTTTCAGTTTTTATTGATTATTCATTTGTTATTCATTTTTAATTTGTTATTCATTATTAATTTGTTATTAATTTTAAATTTTTTGTTCATTATTAATTTTTTATTCATTATTCATTTGTAATTAATTTTTTATTCATTTTAGTCCTAAGCCATAAATAAAATATAAATAAAAAAAGAATAATGAATAACAAATAATAATGATTAAGAAATGAATATTGAATAAAAAATGAATAATGAATATTGAATAAAAAATGAATAATGAATAATGAATAAAAAGAAAATAATAAATAAGAAGTGAATAATGAATACAAAATGAATTATGAATAAAAAATGACTAATGAATTACAAATAAATAATGAATAATGAATAATTAATAACAAATTAATAATGAATAAATAATGAATAACGAGTAAAAAATGAATAATGAATAAAAAAAATAATGTAAAATTCTGAAATTCTTTGTGAATTGCTCTTTGTGAATAGCATTCAAATGAATAAAAAAATGGATTCATTATTCTGAATAACGATTTTAAAAAATTTAAATGAATAGTTAATAATTTTTTTTTTACAAAATGAATGTGAATTAAAAACATTATTTATAAATCAATTTTGCGTATGGTGAATGCATTCTTATTTCGTTATTCACTGCTTCACTTTTTTTGTGAATAAAATCAAATTGAATGCATTCTTTTACAGCTCTGACGATAATCGATTATATTATATTTTTAAAAGAACTGTAATTATTATATAATCCTTGAAGGAGAAGTATATGATTAGTAATTGATTACGATTATAAATAACCAAAAAATAATCACAATTACTTTAAATTTCGAAAATAATCAAAAAGAATCAAAAGTAATCAAGAAAAAATAATCCGACTAATTTTAGAAATTATTTAAATAATCAAAAAGAATCAAAAATAATTTCTAAAAGTAGTCGGATCATTTTTTCTTGATGACCTTTGATTATTTTAGATTATTTTTGTAATCTAAAGTAATAGTATTTTTTTTGATTATTTGTATCATTTGGATAATTTTTTCTTGATTACTTTTGATTATTTTAGATTATTTGCGTAATCTGAAGTAATCGTATTTTTTTGATTATTTGTAATCGTAACTATTTGATTAGGATTACAAACAGTAAAAAGCTTTAATTAATCAACTATTTAACCTTTAAAAAAATTATCGAATGACTAATGGTTACGATTAGTAATCATTATTTAACAACTATGATTCAAACCACTCCAAAGTTTAATACACAAATCTTTGTTTTAAGTCATTTCCATATCTAATATATAAAAATGAATGTTTGTTTGTTTGTTTGTTCGTTCGTTCGCTATGCGCTGCAAGACCGTTCATCCGATTGCGATAAAACTTTGTCAAATTATTGCTTTCACTAACGCGAACAATAAAGGCATATTTAAAATTTACCACACCCTATTTTAGCGCCCACAAATCAATAAAACTGCTATATTTAAAACAGTTTTTGTCGTATTAAACTAAAATTTGGGAATTAAGTTCGTATGATAACTATCGGTAACTATACTTAAAATGGGCGTGGTCCCAATATAGCTACGCCTACTTTTAAGAAAAGATAAAGAGGCTTCGAAATTACTGGTCCGATCGAGCTAAAATTTTGGCAGTGGATTTGTTTCGAGTGCGAAAAATTGCCACACCCTCTTTTACCGCCCACAAATATATAAAAAATTCGCGATATCAAATTGCTTTGGAGTTGTGGGTCACACAGCCTCGAAATTCGATATTCAACCACAATTTACACATGTCGTTCCACTGATGACATTTTATGGGAGTTAAACAAGGGGAAGTGGAACCTCCGATACAACCAAAACTTGCGATATCGAATAGTTTTGGAGTTACAGGTCACACAGCATCGGAATTCAGTATTCGACATAAATTTATGCATGCAGTTTTATTAATAACATTTTATGGGCGTTGGAAATGGTGGAGTTTCACCTCCCCCATACAACCAAAATTTGTGCTATCGAATAGCTTTGAAGTTGAAGGTCGCACAGCATCGAAATTCAGTAATCGACCTAAATGTACACATGCCGTTTTACTGAAAACATTTTATGGCGTTGGACAAGTACAACCTAAACATGCAAAATCGAATATCTTTAAAGTTATGGGTAACACAGCGTCAGAATTCAGTATTCGACCTCAACTCATACATGCAGTTTCATTAATAACATTTTATGGGCGTAGGAAAAGGGGGACTGGCATCTCCCATACAACTCAGATTTGTGCTATCGAATAGCTTTGGAATTATAGGTCGCACAGCGTCGGAATTCAGTATTCGATCCGAATTTACACATGCACTTTTATTGGTAACATTTTTTGGGCGTTGAACAAGGTTGAGTGACACCTCCCATACAACTCAAATTTGCGATATCGAATAGCTTCTGAGTTATATGTCGCACAGCGTCGGAACTCAGTATTCGACCTAAATGTACACATGCCATTTCATTGATTAAATTTTATGGGCGTTTGCCACGGGACCTCTTATTTGACCCAATTTTGCGATATCGAATTGCTTTGGAGTTATAGGTCGCACAGCGTCGGAATTCCGTATTCGACCTTCATTTACACGTTCAGTTTCATTGATCACATATAATGGGCGTTGGTCAAGGGAGCGTTGCACCTCCGATACAACCGAAATTTGGGATATATAGCAGATTTGGATTTATAAGTTGCACAGTATCGAAATTCAGTATTCGACCTCAATTTACACATGCAAGAGAGCGTGGCAGCAACGCGCCGGGTTAACCTAATATGTAACTTTTTAAATTATAATTTGTTTTAATACGTTGATTAATATTTTGTTATTGTTTCTTTACTAAATTTTTTAACTTTATTGAAACGTTTTTGTTTTTGTAAGTATAAATAAGGCTTTTTTTATGATTAATTGCATTTTTGTTTTTTTAATTTAAAGTACAGTAATTTTACGGTAAAATCAGTAAAATTTACTGTACGGTACAGTATTTAGACAAATTTTATGTAACATCACTGCACACAGCTCTGTTGAAGTGTTCTGAGTCACTCTCTTCTCTCTCGTGCATGCTACAGCAACGATGTTTAACAGAGCTGTATTGCTATTGGTTTGCACTGTCCCATTGGGAAAAAAGGTTTTTACATTTGCTTAGTTTTACCTATCTTAATGACAACTTATTCGATTAAAAATATTCGCAATAATAATCTGCAAATGTACTCGAAAATACCTTTCTAACGATGGAAGATTTATGAGAATATGCTGACGTTAACACAGGTAAAATGGCACCACAATTTTTTTGTTTGCGTAATAATATATAGATAAAGTGATACTGGTGCGAAATTTAGTCATAACAGCTTGAATAGCCTGTTCGCTGGGTCGATTATGACGACCATAAAAAAGGACGTAATTTGCGAAACACATTTCTCACTGAGCACGAATTTTGTTAATAAAATTCAATGATTTGCAAGCGCTGTAAGTTTATTTATGATTTAATTGCAAAACTTACTGAGCATTTTTGGCTATGCCACATGTTAGAAATTACGTGTGAGGTGTCAAAAAATTTACACTGAAAACACAAATAGCTAAAAAATCACCCTTATTTAAAACAATTTTATTTTATGTATAGAGATTTTAGATGTGGATAAGGATAACCTCCCTTTGGGGGTGCGAAATCTTTTTTCCCCGGGTGCCAGCAATGCTAGCTACATCACTGGAGTCATGTAATAATTTAACGACGACAGAATTTCTTTAACTTTTAAATGAGAGGTTTCATAAGGTTAAATGAGATTATGTGCTATCACAATCAGGCCCGGCAAATAATGTGGGTATGGTGGGTAGTTATACCCACATGGAATTTTGTAGGTTGGTAATAACCCACACAGCAAATGCTTCCAATAAAATTAAAATTTATCATATTTGTTCCAAAACTTTTTAAGGGTCTCTTCCAACAACCATAAATTACTTCAGTTAAACTCAGCAATTGATCTTCATTTAGTTGACCAGTTAATAGTGTCGCTTAAAAGTAACTTTGAAAATGACTCGGTGATTTTTTTTAACTATTAATTCGATTCGTTGTAGGAAATTGCGACGATGTCGACACTGTAATAAACTATTAACTGTAAAGACTTCGAAGAAGAAAGAGTAATGAGCGATAAGAAAATGTTCATGGAGTTATTGAAGAGGCAAAATGAAGTAGTAAAAATGTTGAAAGGGGTTGTTGACTTCCTGAAAAAATATGCATCACATATTCATATCATATGCATATTCATACCATATGCATATTCACACCAAAATTGTCAGGTTCGTATGAAATAAGTTTTTCCGTAGATTTGTTTCTTAAGACGTATCTGAGGGCAACAATGTTACAAAATCGTCTAAATCACATAACCATTTTACATGCTTATTCCGATGAATGTAAAAAATGGATTTAAATGTTTTACTAACTCAATTTATAACAAAATGCTCCAAGAGGAGTGCAGTTTTTGCTTTAAGATAACTTTGCACTGTTAAAAAAAAAAATGAAAAGTCTCAATATTAAACATTTATTCTAAAAAGACTATAAAACATAGAGACTTGAAATGTTTTTGCGTAAATAATACAAAAAACAATGTTCTTGCTAGGTGGCGTAAAAAAATGGTATTTTCAGCCGAAGTCAACATATTTTGGTCCAGAGCTATCGGAAAAAAAATCAAAGTGCATATTAATCGAAGTGCTCGAAAGGAATATTTCGAGAGAACCAATCTGCGTCAATGGTGGCTCCCGAATACGGTGAGATGCCTACTATACCCACGCCCGGCCTGGGTACAGCTATCTATACTAAACTAATACTACCCAGCAAACATAAAGACTCTTTTAAGACTCTTTTTAGACTCTTATTTATGAGGCTTTATCGTCATTATGCGCTTAAAAAAAAGACTCTATTTTGAGTCTTTTTTTCTAGGTTGAGGGCACCCCGATATGACTCCATTGGAGGGCACCCCGATATGACGCAAAAAAAAAACACTCATGACTCTAATTAAATACCCTCTTAAGACTCATACTAAAGACTATTTTGTGAACCTTAAAAACCCTCATTAAACCCTCACATTAAATACTATTTTATGACTCATATAAATGACTCTTTTAGGACTCATATTAAAGACTCTTTAAAGGCTACTATAAAAGACTTTTTCAAGACTACTATTAAAGAGTCTTTTAATACTACTGTAAAAGACTCTTTTAAGACTACTATTAAAGACTATTTTAAGACTCATAATAAAGACTATTTTATGACACTTAAAAATTAAAGAGTCATAAACCCCTTTCACATTAAATCCTCTTTTATGACTCATATAAATGACTCTTTTAGGACTCATATTAAAGACTCTTTTCAGACTACTCTTAAAGCCTCTTTTAAGACTGCTTTTAAAGACTCTTATAGTACTATGTTTATAGATTCCTGGAATTCCCTGAACTATGGCGCCAGCATAGCAAGCGCCTTATTTATACAGAAACTACATTCACATGAATTACAGGAACTTCGCGAATTAAATTTTAAGGGAAAATAGAAAACTTTTTCTTAAAGCATTGAACTCAGATTCGATTTTCGTTTACTAGTCCATGATGACTAATGACTATAATGACTCGTAATGACATTTTAAATAATTATTTTATTTATTTCTATAATCATCATAAAACTCGCATAAAAATAACTGTTTTGTGAGTCTTTTTTTATGAGTCCTTTTTATGAAAACTCATAAAACACGCATAAAAAAGGATTATTTTATTAGTCCTTTTTATGAACACTCATAAGACACGCATAAGAAGGATTCTTTTATGACTCATTTTTATGAACACTAGCAAAACACTCACATAAATGACGCATTTTAGAGTGTTATTTTATGAGGGCTCATAAAATGTTTGCTAGGTAATAATAATACTAATACAAATACTAATACAAATACAAATACTAATACTAATACTAATACTAGTACTGATACTTATACTAATATTAATATATTAATATTAATATTAATTTTAATATAAATATTTTATTTAATATATGTATATTAATTTTAATATTAATATTTTATTTAATATATGTATATTAATATTAGTATTAGTATTAGTAAAAGTATTAGTATTAGTATTAGTATAAGTATTAGTATTAGTATTACCTAGCAAACATTTTATGAGCCCTCATAAAACAATACTCTAAAATGCGTCATTTATGTCAGTGTTTTGCTAGTGCTCATAAAAATGAGTCATAAAAGAATCCTTTTTATGCGTATCTTATGAGTGTTCATAAAAAGTGTTCATATTAATATTAATCCTAATACTAATACTTATACTAATACTAAAACTAATACTAATACTAATACTTATACTAATACTAAAACAAATACTAATACTAATAATTGTAGTATAGGTTGTAGCGACAACTACCTTTATTTACATGCACTTTGATTTTTCTGTTTCCTATAAGGGGCCCTCTGAAAATGACTCCTTTTTTGGGCTCCACCTAGCAAAAGGAAGATGCATTAAAAACAAAAACTTATTTAATATTATTTTTAGTATTATTTACGTAAAACAATTTCGAATCTCTATGTATAATAGTCTTTTTACAATAAATGTTTTAAATTAAACGGTTAACTAAGCCCAACATTTCCTTACCTAAGTTTTCAAAAAGGGGGTGGCGGAGTTTCCAAACTTTTCTTACGAGTAAAGACCGACCAATGAACCCCCCAATAACATTACTTGCAATACTTTTTTGCTACTACACTTAAACTTACCTGAATGCAGTCGATGATGCAGCGTCATGTTGCTACGATCGGCGAAAGATTTGCCACATACCGAACACTGATACGGTTTCTCGCCGCTATGCGTGCGCATGTGCTGTTTAAGTAGCATTTTACGCGAGAAACGTTTGCCACATTCGGCACATTTGTGCGGCTTAACACCGGTATGAATGCGCACGTGCATGTTAAAAGCCACTCGCTGATTGAAGGACTTTGGACAGTAGGGACATTCGTACTCCTTCTTATTGCGATGAATTTTCATGTGGCTGCTCAGGTAGCCTTTGTCATTGAAGGTCTTACCACATTCAGGACATTCGGCAGCAAATTCTTTAGTGCCTCGATGCACCGAAAGATGATATTTGTAGTTGCGTAGCTGAGAGAAGCCTTTGCCACAGTCTGTGCATTCGTAACGCGGTGATTTGTGGGTGCGTTCATGGGCCTAAAAATAAAAAAAAGTAAAGAGAGAAAAAGAGTGGTTAAGTATATTATTATAAGCGTTGAGTCGTGAAATTTCTTGCGTTCCTATTGGTTCAAATGCAGTTTTTCTCTATTTTTCTCTTTGGGCGCTCTAACATAAACTGCCATTTTTTCAGGTTTCTACTTTCAGCTACCTGTGTGCGGTTACCTGTCTTCGCTCTTAGCCAATAAATTGTGTTTGGTAGCAGTTGTTGTTTTTGTTAGCTTTGTTTTTGTAAGCACCCATTGTGGTGTCCATTTTTTGCTCTCACCCTAACCAGTAGATAACCAGTTTTGTACTCACAATTATATTTTTGTTTCTTCCTTTTATGCTAATCGCGAATTCATTTGCATACTCAATTATGTTCTGAGCGCGAAAGAGTAAATGAGAGGTTGGAATGGACACCAGATAGGGAACCGGTTACTGTTTTGGTAAACGCCTATTTAGGCGCCATAGGCTCCACCTTTTAAGTGTTGTGTTGAACGTTCAATGTTTTAACTGGTTTTAAAGAAAAACAATACGAAATGTGTGTGGTGAAGCTCAAAAAGAAGAAAAAAGAAAAAGCGAAGCAACCAACGGGTTTGCTTGAATAAAAAATAATGATTGAATTTCTACCAAAAAAAAATAATGTAGGTGCTTACAATATCATTGTACTACAAACTATATGTTAAAAACAAAAAGCATAATATAAGTAACCCGGTTTGCGGTAATGCATACATGTATTTCTATTGAAGGTTTTATTAAGCGCCATTGTAACTTTTTTAGGTCTTAAAACATGAACTGTTATAGTTAAAAATAGCCATTAAGATAGTCTCATATTTCTAAAGCCAAAGTCAAAGTGTTGTCATAGAAGCTTACAACATATTTCTGAATTTTGCAAAAACTTATGTAACTACATACTATTAAAGTCAATTCCTGGATTTCGGGATCCCGGACGATTTAAGCCCCTATAAATCCCGGGATTTTCTTTCCGGGATCCCGGGATTTTTAAATAAAAAAAGTCTATTAAAAATATTCATGTAAATGGAACCATTTCAATTAAAGTTGAATATAGAATTAGAAAAACCTTTTATTGAGGCTAAAAAAGATGGTTAGAAAGATGAGTGTGAATCACTCAAGCAAAGACTTGCAAATTGTTAGCAGAATTTGCAACATCTGGAAATCAACTATGTATTTCAAAATTGTCAGATATTACTTTGTGACTTAGGAAATAACATTCTATTGTGATGACGGCAATCGTAATCGAAACTTACAAATTGCTTACGATTATCGTTCAACTACAGGGTCCGCCAAATAATTTTTTTTTGAAAATGCTATAAAAAAAAACTACTGGATATTTTCTCAAATTTCTTTTTTTATTTGAAAGTACAATCCTTCCGGTTAATAATGGAAAATAATTTCATTCAAATGGCTGCCTCGGCTGGCCATGCAGTAGCCTACACGATCGGTCCAATTTTTAAGCACATTATCGATTGTGTGCAGCTGTATTTCACAAATGGCTTCACGAATATTGTCCTTTAAAGCGTCAATTGTCTCTGGCTTGTCGGCGTAACACTTATCTTTGTGGGCACCCCACAAATAATAGTCCAACGGTGTCAAATCGCAGCTCCGAGGTGGCCAAACGACATAAGCTCTGCGGCTGATAATGCGATCTTCAAAAACAGGGCGCTAAACATCGAGTGTAGCTTCGGCTGTGTGGCACGTAGCGCCATCCGGTTGAAACCAAATGTTGCCAATATCCTCCTCTTCAATTTTTGTGGACAAAAATTCGTTCAACATGGCCCGATAACGATCGCCATTGACTGTAACGGCCACTCCTTGCTCATTTTCGAAGAAAAATGGCCCCAATTATGCCTCTGGACCAAAATCCGCACCAAACACTGACTCGTTTTGGGTGCAGCGGCTTTTCAATGTATGCGTGCGGGTTTTCTGTGCCCCAAATGCGACAATTTTGCTTGTTTACATACCCGCCAAGATCAAAATGAGCTTCATCTGAAAAGATGATTTTTTTTGGCAAAATCGGCATCTTCTGTAAGTCGATCGCAGGCCCACTTAGCGAAGCGAAAACGCATTGGATGGTCAGTTGGCCTCAACTCCTGAACCAAGTGGACTTTGTATGGCGTCATACAAAGGTCTTTATGCAAAATTCGTCTCAATGATGTCTCCGAAATGTTCAATTGTTGAGAACGACGGTGAATTGATGTTGATGGCGCTTCACGTACACTTTCTGCCACAGCAGCAATATTCTCGGGTGTACGTACTGCTTTTGGCTTTTCACGCTTTGGTTTATCGATGAGGATGCCAGTTTATTTCACTTTTTTCACAAGATAACGAAAATACGGAGCTGACGGTGCTTCTCTTCTTCCAAAATCCGTACGCAATTTTCGCACACATTCTGCAACATTACCATGATTTTTAAAGTAATGTCGCAAAATTTCCCAGCGTTGTTCAAGCGTATACACAACCATATTCGTTCAGCGGAAGGATAAAACTAATTATCTGTCAAATCAGACATGAGCTAAGTGTTACCATTCACGAAATAAGCACTAGTTGAAAAAAAACGTTAGATGGCGGACCCTGTATTTTTCCAATTAACATAGAATCAGAACGGTGTTTATCAGCAGCGGGTTATATTGTAATAATATCCGAACAAAATTCTCTGATGAAAAAAAAGACTCGTTGTTGTTGTGTAAAGTATTATTTTAAAAATAATAAAAAATAAAAAATTTAATTTTGAAAAGTATTTTCCAACCTTAATTTGCCTTAAACCCAAAAAAAAAAAAAAGTTACGACGGTGTCTAAAAAATATTTTAGGGCCACTTTCTCAATGTCCGGTTAAGCACTAATCAGAACTTTAACCAGCAGTTAGCAAAAAGCTCTTTCTCAATGTTCGGTTAAGACTTAGCTGTCAGTTTAGTGCTGATTAAGTTAACGACAAGTTGTGGTTTCGGTTAGCTGCTAATCGAAGGAACAGCTGACAAGATTACAAAATCACAATAAAACCGACGGTTGCTTAACCAGTACTTGGTGAAATAAAAATTATCTTTTAGCTATCATATGGTTAGCTAACTCCTGGTTAAGAACTCGACTAACCGGACATTGAGAAAGTGGTCCTTAATATTTATATAATAATTAGTGTCCTACCGAATATTCGGTTTCGGTTTCGGTTACGTTTAGTTTCAACCCTTTTTGTCAGTTTCGGCTAGTTTCGGCTATTCGGTCTCAATATGGCCGAACCCCGAAACCGAAGCCGAAACTTTTGGTAAAAATTTCTTGCATCAGTCATTTAACTCAAATATATACATATGTTTGGTTTAATCAAAATATTTACAACGCGTTATACAAAACTAAAATCATGAATTCGTCTATAACTTGATTTGTCGTGTAAACGCAAATTTTTTTGGTTAATATTATGCGTTCGATACTATCATTTTCGATTTTATCATTTCTATTGCAATTAACATTAAAGTGTTATCGGTACTGTAGCCAAAAAGTGATAATTAAACTTCCGAATGAATTCTGTGCTTGTGAAATTAAGGAAAAGAAAACGAAATATTTCTATTCTTATATTCACTAAACCTGAAAAAAACATATGTAGATACTTTGTTTTATAGTTCTATAAAAATGTACGTCGTAGGTATAACGTAAGTTGTCCTAATTACGACCGCTTGCCTTATTCCGACCACTTTACTTTTTTAGAAATATCTAATTGCAGGCATGTCTGATCATGTTTTAACTTGCTGCATTGAGCCGACAAATATATTGCGCTTTGATTGGCGTTTGTGCTTTATAAATTGATTTTGTTCGGTTAGTTTGTTAAATGAAAGTGTAGCGAACGGACGAGTTTTATGTATTTAATGTGACGAAAAGCTTAATTTCTTTATTTTTAAATAAAGCTGATAAACATAGAGGCAAGCATATTTTCGATAAGTTTCTCATTGTATACGTATGCTATATTTATTAGGCAAACGCAAAAAATAGATTTTTTTTTCATGAAGTTGTCAATTATAGGTTGTTAATTATAGTCCTCAGCTGCACTGGCAAGTGCACTGAATCGTGAATACCCCTACTCATACTTTTTCAGTGCTGTTCAAATTTTCAATGTGCACAATTACTCAAGTTTGAGGCTACGGTAGAAAAGCACTTGTGCAGATTTTTGACGTACGTGTATTTTGTTATTGTAAAGTGCACAAGTCATCAATTGCACTGCTGAATCGTGAATGCCCCTATTGTTATTATTGTTGGCACTGCAATGGCACTGCATATTTGAATTTTTGTTTAGATATCAAAAATTGATTTATTCCTCCAAAAAAACATAAAAACTGGGCTTGATGAGCTTGAAACTGTTGTGGTAAGTTTTTTTATTGGATGTATATTGGAGTGGAACGAAAAGTATGGAAGCAAAAAATCTTCTTCGTCTTTATTTGATCTATAATTTTGTTTTATGCATATTTTATGTCCAATATAAAGGAGCAGAGATATTGGCAAATGACCGATTTTGGTGAACTTTGAACCCGAATATCTTCTAGTGCGTACATGGTATCATAGAAAGCTCATGACAGGTTTCTAATAATGTCTTAATTAAGAGGTTTGCATCAAAAGAATGGGGCGTACATTTTTCAATTTCAGATTAAAAAGAAAATTTCAGTGAAAAAAATGGTAACGAAATACAAAAACCTCAGGCAAAGTCAAAAGTTATGTCACAGAAAAAAATAAGAATGCAGAAAAATTTTTTTTGACGAGGAGTTTTCAAAAATATATAAAGCCGATGAGGTTAAAAATTCGTTCCACTCTAATGTACTGTGTGCATTAGAGCATACCACCTTACAGGCAATAAAACAAAAATTCGCTGCATACCAGCTTATCAAAAGCATTTTTGAAAGACCATTCCGAACAATTTACGTTTTTCATCATATCTTCGGCATTAACAATCCGATCTTAAAGTATGATACATCGATTATTTTTGTTTGAAGAAGAAAAATTTTTTTGCTTCAGAGGTCATTGACCTTAGATACCCCGTTCTGGTACTTACCCACCAGACCCCGGTTTGTACCACGCTAACGTACCACATCAATATCAAAAAATTAAAGCTCACAAAAAATCATTTAACTTTTATAATATAAGTTTTTCGATTATTCCACTGGAACTATTTTAAAAAAATAAATGTTTTTTGCCGAACGTAGGGGTCACTTTTTCGAGTTTCTCCCTCACAGCGAAAAAAGGTATGAAAGCAACCGTATTTTTTTAATAAAAAAATTTCCAAAGGAATTAGAAAATTATTTAAAAAAAAAATTTTAATATAACACGTTCTTATACTTTTTAGTTCGTTTTAAAAACGTGTTATACTAAAAACTATTTTTTTATTTTAATAATTATTTTCTGATTTTTAGTCTTTGTTTTGTCTTTTCTTTTGAAATGCGATGCATTTACTTGCTCTGGTTCCTGTTCATTTTCGGTAGGAGTTTCTTTATCTACCTTTTGCGATGGAAGTGCTTCTCCTTCTCTAGGTGTCGCAAAGTGCGCTTTTTTCGATTTTATGATGACATTTGCATTATATCAGAAACTATAAAAGCTAGAGTGATGAAATTTTGTACAAATGAGTTTTAGCCTAAATTAAGTAGCAGCACAAAAAATTCTAGATTAACTTCATCGCTTACCTCCCTTACAAACCATTTTTTTTTAAATAAAAAAACTGCATAAATGGCTTCTGTGTTTTCAACGAGTTAATTTAGTATATTTAACTTCACTTAATCGTCATGCTAAAAATATTTCAAATCGTTTAACTTTTAGACATATCTCCTATAAAACTATAATATCAAATTAACGAAGTTGAAAAAAAATGGTTGTTAGTACAAAATTAGGTCAGAACTGGTTTCAAATTATGAATTCTATTTTATTTTTCTTTAAATTTAAAAGTACCTACAAATTGTCTTGGAAATTAGTGCAATTTAAGGCAAAATATGAATTTTTAAGTGAGTTTTTTAAATAAGTGTTTTTTCTTGTGCGCAACTTTGCGCCATCAATTTCTTAAGAAACATAAGGCAGATATAATATATTTAATAAAAGTATAATTATCGGATTGTAAGGAGGTTGAACTATTTAGATTTTTTCCACTAAATTTAAGTAAAATAAAAACTGCTTAATAAATTTAGAGACATTTTTAACATTTTTTTAACATTTTGCTACAAATTCAATGGTAATTAAGTCAATTGAAAATAAATGAAAAACAAATTTAAATACCTGCGTTCTCTTCTAAGTAATAAATGTTTCAAATTGCCTTAATTTTTTTAGCTTGGAGTGCGCTTCTTTTTTTTCGAAAAAAGTTTCAGCTTTCAAAAATTCCATCAAAATATCAGAAGAGATCAATTTCATAATGTTTCATCATAATATTTAATCAATTAGTGTCGAAAAAAAATATATATTTGTTAATTCAAAAAATAAAAAAAATCTTATTCTAAAATCGGATCATGCGTAGTGTGGTTGTCTCTTTGACCATTGCCATTTTTTTCTTGGTATAATTCAAGAACAGCGACAACTCTTTTTTTTAATATTTTTTGTTGAATTATACGGATTTTAACCTCCTAAGTCCAAAACTAGAAAAATTTCAGGCCGCTCACAATTGGCTTAGAAGTTATAGGCCTACAAATTTTGCTGTTTTTTTTAGTGTTCCGTGTTAGGGGGCATCAAAAAAAGAGGTAATGTGAGTACCTATTCCACGAGGTATCAAACATGAAAATCCATACATAACTTTTTAAGATATACCTATTCTTATATTTACGAAAGCATTACACTAAAAATGTTTATAATTTTAAAAGTTATGCTTGGATTTTCATGTTTGATACCTTGTTGAATAGGTACTCGCATTACAAAGAGTATAAAGAAAAAACACATTTTAGGGTTCACCCTAGTGTCAAAAAACTTTTTGAAATTCTAACATCAGATTCGAAATCAGTGACCCCTTATATTGCCAGCAGATTTGCAAAAAATTATAACAAAAAATATATTTTTAGAGTCCACCCTAGTGCAAAAAAATATTTAAATTTTTACATCGAATTAGTGACCTCTTAATACTGCCACCATATACACAAAGAGTATATGCTTTATACTCATTTATTTAAAAGCACATTTATAGGATCCACCCTAGTGTCAAAAACCTCCTTCAAAAAATTCCTACATCAGGTTCGAAATTAGCGACCTCTTAATGCTGCTAGCACATATACAACGAGTATACAAAAAAATTACACGTTTTCAGGGTTAACACTAGTGTCAAAAATACTTTTTGACATGTTAACATCTGGTTCGAAATCAGCGACCTCTTATACTGCTAGAACATATACAAAGAGGGTTCACCCTAAAAATGTTTAAAATTCTAACATAAGATTCTAAATCAGTAATCAGCGCATCCACAAAAATATAAAACAAAAAACACATATTTGGGGTCCACCCTAGTGGCAAAAACATTTTTGAAATTCTATCAGATTTGAAATCAGCGATCCAGCACAACTTTCAGCACATACACAAAAAGTTTAAAATAGAAAAGACACATTTTTAGGGTTCACCCTAGTATCAAAAATACTTTTTGAAATTCTAACATCAGATTACACATACATTTGCTGTAGTTTGTATTTCTTAAAACTTAATTGCAATTAAGATTCTCACGTATGATTTAAAACAAACACACTAAAAAAAAAATAACAAACGCGTTTTAACGAAATCAGAATCTATATGTCAGAAACAGAGACACAGAGAGAGAGAGTTGCGCACTAGCCTACTCGTTTTTTAGCTGCTAGAATCTCAATACTCGATCGCATGTACACAACGCACTCGCCTGCTAGTCTGTAGTCTGCTCATAATACACTCTCAGCAATCTCACTGTTACTTGACGGTTTCTACCAAATCCGACCAAAGACTTGAAAGTTGGTGCAACGAGCAGTCCTTAGCCCCTTGACATACGCCAAGTTGACCGATTGGGTCCGTACAAGGGCCGAACATGGCCTAAAAATAATCCAAAAAGACTGCCGGTAGAAACTTTGGTTGAACAACGGCACACGGTGGGGCGATCCCATACAAAGGGTTGGACATCCAAAAAAGAAAGTGCATCTTTCAAATTATTATAATATTTTGATGCATTTCGATAGAAATATATTTGGGCTATTTGAATTTGGCAGTTTTTTATTTTAAGTACGTACTTTTGTTTTTGTAAAGCCCCAAAGTTGATATTTTGTAATATAAAAAAATATAGTCTTTTTTTTTAAAGTACTATAACATTTTGTTAAACTGCTTGATTGAACAGATCTTTATATTTTATGAAAGGGTATACTCTAAACTCTTAAACCAGATACTTTGTTTTTAAGTTTTTTACTATCCCGTTATTGGGATAAGGAATGAAAATTAAAACTTAAAAAAATTATTAAATTTGAAAAATAAAAAAACGACTAAGGTTGGCCAGGATCAAGGTACCTTAGATTACAAATAATGATAGTAAGAAATGTTTTAAAAAAAATTAGCGCGCGCCTTCTGAGAATTTCACTATCAAAATTGTATTCCTCAGGTTTTTATAGCATTTCTCACAAAGTTTGCCTATTACAGCGTAACTATCGGAACTGATTTAGTTTGATTAGCGATAAAAACATGCGAATGGATAAAAACAAGTATGGGATACATATATTTTCTTTAACCCATTCCGGCCCGGCTCCGTGACCTTTTGTAATCGGAAAAATAGATAATTTGCTTTGATTGCGGCATAGCATCCATACTAGTAAAGTGACGTAAATTTATTGTACTAAATAAGTAAGTGCTGGAAAGGGTTATGGTGGAACGACTTCTTGATTGTGTGAATGCGAGCCTTTGCGAAAATCAGTTTGGTTTTCGTAAGGGCAAAAGTGTGATTGATGCGTGGATGTTTGTTAGGAATGTTGTTGCGGTAAGTAGCTCCAAGTATGTCTTGGGGTTATTTATTGACTTCAAAGGGGCTTTCGACTATCTATGCTGGGAGAGGGTTTTAGATAGGTTGAGTGTGATTGGGTGCCAGGAAATTAAGCTCTGGAGGAGTTATTTTTCTGGCAGGCGTGCATGTGTTGTTGGTGTAAACCAATGTGTGTGGATGGATGTTGTTCGGGGCTGTCCGCAGGGGTCTATCTGTGGTCCATTCATTTGGAACCTCATGATGGATCCATTGCTAAGGCGGCTTCGTCAACTGTATGAATGTTGTGCGTATGCTGATGGCCTCCTTG
Organism: Dichetophora obliterata; assembly: GCA_963920525.1. Classification (NCBI taxonomy): domain Eukaryota; kingdom Metazoa; phylum Arthropoda; class Insecta; order Diptera; family Sciomyzidae; genus Dichetophora; species Dichetophora obliterata. Next base: position 23,968,857 of record OY986436.1, read on the forward strand.
TCTTGGTTGAAGGCCGGTCTCGTGCTGAGCTGGAGGCTAGGGCAAGTGAGGCCATGAGCATTGTGTGTGAATGGGGGATGGGTGTTGGTGTGAGTGTGGCCATGGACAAGACCGTGATGATGTTGCTGAAAGGCAAGTTGGGTCGACATCCATGTGTAAGTGTGAATGGGGTTAGCCTTAAATATGCGACTGAAGTCAAGTATTTGGGGATAACCATGTGTGAAAGAATGAATTTTGTTGCCCACTTAGTGGCACTCAAGAGCCGATTGCTATCGGTCGTAGGGTGTGTGCGTCGTCTGCTTAGGAGTGAATGGGGCCTCAGTAGGCGGGCTGTGCGGCTTATGTATGGGGGTCTATTTGTTGCTTGTGCAACTTTTGGTGCTCCTGTATGGGGTCACGTGGTCAGGTCTGCTGTGGGATATCGGAAGATACTCTCTTGTCAGAGAGCCATTATGATTGGGTGTATGCCTGTGTGTCGTACGGTATCTACGGATGCTTTACAAGTGTTGTTGGGGGTACCTCCTCTTGATCTTGTAGTGATGCAGCTCTGTGTTACTTATGGGATCAAGAAAGATGTGCCCTCCTTATTGTTTGAATGGGTTACGCACTCGGATGTAAGGTGTATGAATGAGGGTGAATGGAAGGCTTTGCTGTGTGAATGTGTGAGGTCTAGATGGCAATCTAGATGGAATGAATGTGTGAATGGAAGGGTCACGTATAATTTTATACGTGATGTTATGTTTGTGGCTGGTCACCCTGACTTTCGCTTTAGCTTAAGTCTGGGTTTCCTTTTGACTGGGCATGGTTCTTTCAATGCTTTCTTGCATGAAAGAAACTTGAGTGTGAATGCGGAGTGTGAATGTGGGGCAGTTCGTGAGGACTGGTTGCACGTGCTTCGTGAGTGTCCTCTTTATGATGACATTCGTGATTTGCGTGCAATGGGTGTGTTGAGTGTGAATGGGGATTTCGACCTAGAAAATGTGCTAGCTTCTAGCGAACACCTTTCTAGGTTGGATCAGTATGCATGTCAGGTGTTTGAGAGGCGGCGCGCCAGGCGTTTTTGAGTTTGTGGTATTCATTGTATGTTTCTGCTTTGTGTGAATGTGTTGGTCCAAATTGAATGGTGTGTGAATGTGGCTGTTCACTTCTTGTTGATTTGTCCCTTTATGTCTGATTGGTAACCAGTCCGGAGCTGTGATGAGATAAAACTGGTAGTAGTATGCTTTTAGTATGCTACGAGGTCCGACCAAAGACTTGAAAGTTGGTACCACGGGCAGTCGGTAGCCCCTTGGCATGCGCCAGGTTGACTGATTGGGTCGGCCCTTCGGGGAGATTCGTGGTGGCTGTGTGTTTATCACCTATATCGCGGGTAGAGCTGCTCAGCTCGGTGTAGGTTTGCATTCTCAAACCGGGTGCCGTACCCCAGAGTACGGAAGAGGTTTTAGATAGGCCTCCACCCCTACCAAGGGTTGCGACATGTCATCACAACATTTAGCTAATTTGGTACCTTTGAACCCTCAAAGGGGCGTTGGCCGACGCAATATTTCGGTCCCACGCTATGGAGCACCGTAGAATTAAGCCTACGGCAGGTGTCTACGTAAAACACATTGGATTTTCTGTACTAAATAAGTGTAGACAATTTTATATTTGCGAAATCCAAATATTTTGGTATACTGTTTGTTTATCTGAGACGTCAGGTTCTTGAGATATACTTTAGACACGATGCAAATATCGTCAAGAATTCCAGAATACAGTACAGATAAAGGGTATCAAATCCACTTAAAAGTGATCTGCCAATAAACACAGTTGTGTTATATCTTTAACCGTCAATAATTAATATGAAATATATTTTAAAAGTAGGCAGAAGGTGGCAGAAGTAGGTGACGTCTATCAAATTAGCACCGTAGTAATGTGAAAATAAAAAAAGGCAATATTGCCATATTTTAAACGACAATCCAATGAAAAATCCCATGTTTTGTGACTTGATATTTTTGATTTGAGGAAAAAAGACGTGTGTTATTATATTGTGATATAAAAAATTTTCGATTTTTAGTTTCAAACAAAAGATATTTTAATTTTTTTAAGGGAAATGAAACTTATATCATTCGAAAGGAACTGCGCCCTACATATATGTGCAGAATCATTTTCGATTTTAAATTTATGACCTCTGACCCGAAATAATGACATTGACAATTTGTATTATTTTTAAAAAGGAATCTCAGGGCTAAGAAGGGGTAAGAATAGTGAATGAGGTATCAAATGAAAGATATGGCTGCACAGTATGATTACATTTTAAATTGGTGACCTTCGACCTGCAGTATGAACGTTAAAAGAGCATTTATTAAATGAAAGCTAAACTCTAACAGATGGAAAAATATAATGTAAGAGGAAATTTTAGACATTGATAAGGTGTACAAAAAATACTTCCGACATTTTGCGCCATCTCTTACGGATACCCTACAATAAGCATTTTTTTTATTAAAAGTGTGAATATATATTGTGATATTGAAATTTCTTACAAATAGCAAATTATGAAAAATCTCCGTTATTTAAACATGAAAATTATTGTGATAGCTCGAAAACTAAACATGTTTTCAGTACAATGTATTTTTGTATGAAACTACGTTGGTTCAGAAATATAACGGTATACGATAGCTTTTTTGTAATTTTTTTTTCGAATAATATGTTAAAAAAATTCCCGTTATAATGACATCAAAACTATTGAGATGTCTCAAAAAATGTATATTTTCTCAGTACAACGTATTTCCTTGAAGCAGGGTCATCGCCTCAGAATGAGAAAAAAAACTATTAAATTTCAAGTTTTAATTTTGCAAGCAAATATCTTGGCCATTTTTCAATCGATTGTCATCAAATTTTCTTTGGCTGAAAGATCAATTAATTGACTTTGGAGAAACAAGAAAAGATTTACCGTTCTATTTCCCATTCAATGTTTTATATGCTTTTAAAAATACCTCTAAAATATTCAGTTTTTGGTTAAAAAAATAGGCCAAACGTTTTTGTTGTTGTAATTTTTTTCCTTATACAATTTTCTTTTTTCACACTCTTTCATATGACATATCTTTTTTTAGCAAAAATTGCATCATTTTGACACATAATTCAAAAAACGGTTTCTATCATCGAAAATAATTTTTCATCGAAAAACCTCTATAATTTTTTTGATGAAAATTTAATTTTTCAAAATGTTGTTTTTACATTTTTACAAAATTCTACAGCTCAAGAAATAATTTCTATGAAAAAATTTTTTAAATATTTCAAACCACTCCAAAGTTATTTACACAAATCTATGTTTTTAAGCCATTTCGTTATAATATAGAAATAGACGTAGGAAAAACAGTTCTTACGTGTTTCTGAAGCGATTTGGATAATTCTTTTAAATAAATTAGAGTAGAGAGAAAAAGTTCACCGAATATTTTTGTGACCTTTGAACTGAAATATGAGCGTTGAAAAATATTTCTTTAGTAAAACTTAAACTATAAGAAATGGCGTAAGAGGAAATTTTAGACATTAATACAATATACAAAAAACATTTTTCGCTATCTCTTACGGATACCCTACAATAAGCATTTTTTTATGTAACATGTGTGAATATATATTGTTAAGGTCTCTATCCAGCTCTCAAGTAATTACTCCAGAAAAAAGTTACTTAAGTTTCTTGAGTGTAAAAAAGTAGTAGACAAGTAATTTTGACGGCGAGAGTTTTGACAGTTCCAGCATTGTATCACTTTGTATTGAAAATTTAGGCTGATTTGTTTTCATCAAACATTGAAATAAATTTGTTGCTATAAATATTGAAATAATTCATTAAATGAGTAATGGCTGAATTGCAAAGGTAAGTAATAGAGAAAAGCGTTTGTTTACATTTTATTACATTTTGTTTACATGTTGGCAGACCGCTTCTTCCGGACAGCTTTCGACCGCTTCTCGGAAGACATCTGCCCCTCAAAATTGACTGCCTCTTCTTCTCCCTCCGTAGAAATGTTCATGTGCATGTCTAAAATATTCTTTTATTAATTTTAAATCAATTAATCAATGATATCAATAAAATTATTTACCTTTGAATGTTGGTTGCAAAAATTTTACTTGAAGTAATAATATAACTTGCATATATTTCTTGACATTCACAGTGTTACCGTTGTCACTTTTCAATGAAAAAAAAGTAGTAAGAACAGAAAATTTTTCTTACGAGCTGGATTCTCTTTCAAGTAATTTTGTCAAGGAAAAATTACTTTTCGATTACTTTTCAGATTTATGTATGAAAATAAGCTTTACTTGAGAGCTGGAAACAGGCCTTTATGGTGAAATTTCTTACAAACAGTAAATTTTGAAAAGCTTCGTTTATTTTGACATCAATGTTATGACGATATCTCGAAAACTGTTACTTTTCGCAGTAAAACGTATTTTTGTATTGAAACTTAAGATTTTCTTAGTACAGCACATTTTCTTAAGGCAAGGTCAACGCCTCAAAATGAGAAAAAGCTATTGAAATTTCAGAAAGTTGGTCGAATTTCGGCCACAGGCGATACTAGTATATAAAAATAGGCGTAGGAGAAACAGTTCTTCCGTTTTTCTAAACCGATTTTGATAATTTTTAAACAAATTAGATTAGGGAGAAGATGTTCACCGAATAGTTATGTGACCTTTGACCTGATATATGAGCATTGGAAGAATATTTCTGAAGTAAAACCTAAACTAAAAGAAATGGAAGAACATGGCATAGGAGGAAATTTTAGATATTAATACGATGTAGGAAAAACATTTTTCGTTATCTCTAACGGATACCCTACAATAAGCATTTTTGAAAGTTTATTTTGTATATTACAAATAGTAAATTCTGAAAATTTTGATATAAAAGTTATGACGATATCTCGAAAACTGTTGCTTTCTCTCGAAACTTAAGAATTTCTTAGTACAACACATTTTCTTAAGGCAAGGTCTCAATGCCTTAGAATGAGAAAAGCGATTGAAATTTCAGAAAGTTGGTCGAATTTCGACCACAGGCGATACTAGTAAGGGTTAATAAATCACTGTTTGCTCTTAATATTACATATAATTTGTTTTTAATAGAAATGTATGCTGTCTTTTAACATCCTTCAAATGTTAAAGGCTAATAAATTGTTGTTTAAAAACACATTTTGTAATAAAATACTGGCACGAAATATCGCTAAACACAAAAAAAATGGTTTTCTACCATTAATTGTTTAGGTCTCCTAGACCCGCTACGCTCATAAAGGTTAAAGGATTTAATCAAATTTTTTTTCAGTTTTCGATTGTAACGGTCCTGAATTACACTTAACATGTTTTTCTAGTTCAATTAAATAAATAAAACTATAAAATATTTACACTTCTTTGAAGGAAAAAATTTGTCACATAACGTATATCACGTAACGTATCATGCTATCGTTTGTATAGAAATAATTAAAAAAGATTTTTCAATGGAACAATTATGAATATGTGGCAATATTATTCCAGATTATATTAAAAAACTTTCATAAAAAAACTCGTGCACACTTCGCAGATTTTTTCGTTTTTATTGATGCAGGTAAAAACCACTTCTATTTTATGTCACGTAACGTATCATTTTTGGTGGCTTCCATATGAGAGCCGAACTTTGGACAACTCTTAGCTTTTACACGTTGTATAGTGTGCTTAGTAAACTATTGAAAAATCATAATAAGAAAACTGTAAGTTTAATTTTTCTTTGTTTTTCTACTCATTAAAGTCGTACGACTGTCACGTGCGTAGCTAAGGAAATGCCCATATGTAGTTAGTTAAAAAGAAAGCTGCTCATTTTTATTGTAGAAAAACGGTCTCTGTACGGCTGCTGTACGACCGCTGTTTGAGCAAATAGTCCTGCAAACGACCCTTGTACGACCCTTGTAAGGCCGAGAAAACTATTTGAAGTTAAGCCTTGTTCGGCCGCTGTTCGGCCTAAGCTCAAAAAGTTTTTATTTTTACTCAGGATTTTAATAAGAGTAAGCTCCAAAAATTGCCATTCAAAGCTTTTTGAGAACATTAGCCGTTCGAATTTGGCATTAAACTCGTAGTTCCAGTTCCCGACAGGGGCGTACCGAGGCCATTTTGATTGGGGGAATATCAATGTATTTCGGCCGACTGGATACCCTTAAGTCCCGACTTTAAATGCAACATAGTTGAATTATATAAGGTTACTCATCCGTTCGATCAATATAAATAAATCTTAAGGGGTATTATAATTTTAAACGGCTAAGAAAACCACTTTGTAATTATTTTTACAAAAACTTTTTTTTAGTAATGAATAAATAAGCTTTTCGCAATTTGGACATCATTTTTCAAATCCAAAAAGGTGGCAATGATTTCTCAGCTTTTACAACAGGTAACTGAAAATTTTTTTAGTTCATCTAAACGATAATACTTGAAACTATAAGATAACGTATAATCAGCCAACTAAGCCTCATAACTGTTTTTGGCGCCATTTTCAAAACAAAAATTGAAAAATTACCCTATTTTTTTACATTTCTAACGCTCTAAAAATTCGAGTTTTAGGTTTTAACAGATGATTGTAGGTAATAATCTTAGAGATTTTACAATAATAAATATAATGTAAAACAGTTTAAACGGACTTTTTCGTTAATCGTTGGTACCGTTTTAAGAAATCCTGAATTTTTTAATCCACATATTGTAAGAAAATAAAATAAAAAATTTTCAACATTATTGAATCAGCACTTAAAAATTTTTTTCGTTTTTGTTTTAAAAATTCTTAGTTTATATGTGTTAAAAATAAACAGTGCTTTCAATTTCTTGTACATTTTTTTACAAAATAGTGTTTTAAATAAAAAATACAAACTTAATTTTTAAGTATAACATTTAAGTATTAATTCTTCTTTTTTTTATAGGGTTTCTACGCCTTCTCATAGATCATAGAATACTTCGAATTCTGCTTTCAATTGAAGTGAATCCAACAAACAATGTTTTGGTAACAATTTTATTCATTCTAGAATTCGCATTTGGGTCAAGTTAGTAGAAGATAGAATTGGATTAAAGAATTCATACAGAGGCTTTATTGTTTCTAAGCAATTGCTTAATTTATCTCGCATCAGTGAGGTTATCTTATCCAATACAAGCTTAAATTCTCTTCTATAAAAACAGTTTATCGAAAAATAAGCCGCGTTGACATTGTTATCATACAAACGTTTCGGCGCTAGACGACGGCGATGGCGAACTGAGAATTCCTTTTCAGCATCAACATTGAAAGATCTTCACAATGCAACAGCACTACTAATTAGGCTATCCGTATCTTCAGAGTCCAAATTTATTGTTTTCTAATGATTTAAGGGTACTAGAAATAAATTTCATAGCATCCAAAATATTCAGTTCAACGGCTTGAAGAGATTCAGTCAGGAGTTTCATATTAACTTGCACCTTTTTCATAAAATCAAGACTTACAGCCCTATTCTGGCAGCTTAACTAAGCTCACCACATTAACAAAATAGTTAATATTAACAATTTGTTAAGGTTTCGTATTCTGCTGCAAATTTAAAAGCTCTTTTCCTTACAATTTTGTTAATAACAGAAAGAGTCTTAACAACGAATGAAATAGTATGTGTTTAGAAAAAAATTGTTGTGAAAATAATAAAAAAATATTAAATATAATCTAATATTGAGTTTAAACACATTAAACTGAAAAATGGAAGAATTTTTTACTTATTTTAGGTGTTGATAATAAAATCTTTCAGTAGTCGTGGCAAATTTTTCAAGCGCTTGCAAAGTCACAATCTGCACTCGAAGCATTTGCTTATATAGCGCATCTCTTCTTTCAATAGGCATATACGACTTGACGATTTGACAAGAGCGTAATGGCTCCGTAGCAACTTATTATGGATAAGCACAATATGACTCGATCACTCGACTGTGTACGACTAGTGTGACCAGAAGATTTTTGAAAAATATGCTTTTTGTTAAAAAAAAATATGCTAAATATTCCACTTTCAATTTTTATATTCCACAAAAATATTCCACTTTCAATTTCTAAGATATATATCTAAATAAGTCTAAATATGCATATAAAAAAACACAGAATCAAGTTTAAAAACATTTATTTATTTGATTACTATCGCACTTAAATTTATTTTCTTCTCCTATAAAAAATTATAAACATTGTTATGGTTTTTTGAATTTTAAGTAACGATGTACAATATACAAAACTAAAATTCAGGCACATCTTCGAGGTCAATTCTTAAATTGTTGCTTGTATTATTATCATAGAAATTCGCATTTCTAAATTTTTTTATTAAGCTATCTAGTATTTGATAGGCATTACAACACTTTTTTTGAGCATGCAGCCATGTTTTTACATTCAACAAATTATTTAAGAGTTTTTCTTGCATTATATTTCGAATTTTCGTTTAAATAAGAAAGATTCATATAACTAAAAATGTTCTCAACCTCAGCATTGCTAAATGGTAAGCTAAGCGAGAAAAGCACAAATTTTGATAAATCTTCAGATTCCGAACTTTGATCAATAACTTTTTTTTCTGCTTTATTGTTTTGAATCCACATTTTAAAATAGTTAAAAGAAATAGCTATTGTTAGCAATAATAGTGGTTTTCACGATGTGGTGCATTTGAGATAAATTTTTGCAAAATTAACAATACTTACAACTTATTGTGATCGAACCTTCAGTAAAGTACATATTGTATTCTTAAAATCAATTATATTAATTTTTATTAAATAAACTCACAGCGGAGCCTTTAGCTTGCTCCATGCTGATTAGAAATGCTTGTACAATCAGCTGATCTAATACACAACTTGTATATTTTCCACAGGGTTCTATTTTGAAAACTGAATTTTGTTTTTGTTATATTAAAAAATTTACTACATATATCAAATTTATCAAAAATACCCAATACAAGAGAAAATACAACACATCGTGAATACCTCTAATGTTTTCTTAAGTAAATTACTTACTGCTGTAACATAATCCATAAAAAAATCTAACCAAACAAACATATAAGCAAATTTACTTCACTTTTTAAGCTGCGTAAAGTTATTACATGAATTGCAATAAAATTGACAACGAAGAAGTTAACCACAAAATGAATTCCTTATATTGCGTTTTACAAGGTGGTTCAGAGATAAACAAAAAAAATGTCGATAGCCAAAAAAACCAATTCAGTAACCAAATAGACATTTTTTTATTGCAATTTTTGTGAATTTTGAAAAATATAATCATACGAAAAATATTCCACTTTTTATGCTGCATATTTTTATAAAAAAAATATGCTTCCCGAAGCTAAAATATGACAAAGTGGAATATAATATTCCACTCTGGTCACACTGTGTACGACATTTTGAATCTTGAAAGACAAACGAATCGATTTTCAACATGCATGGTGAACTTTAAAAGCTTTTTAAATGATGAACTTGAACTTTAAAATGATTTTTAAGAATACCAACATTTACATAACATAACAATCAGCTTAACAAGAGCTCCTTAACTATTTCTTGTTAAGCTAACAACCAGAATAGGGCTGTTATAATTGAGTCCACAGAAATGAGTTGGTTTGATAGCGAATATGCAGCATTTCGAGTCCACTTGTCAATTTTCTTAGAGCTTTGGGAAATTTCGTTTAAAACATCAACAATGACATAAAGCGATGCTTTTATAATAAATGAATTTTGAATGTAGATTTAAAAATGGTGTTCTTTTTGCCATCATATCGAGTTTAAAAGTTGAAACGGACCTTTTTTCAATAGTTTGACTAAATCCTTTAAATTCATTATTTATTTATTTATTTATTACAATTGTATTTAAATTAAAATGTTAAGTCTGTGCAATTAAAAATTTTACATCAGAGTTCTTGAGCTAAACAAATTTCTTTAAACATGTTGGCCGATTTCGATTATTAAATCTTTTATTACAAATATTGGGTATTTCTGCATAAAAATTTCAATCTCAGAAAGTTCTACAAAAATGTATTAATTAGGTTTTAAAAAGGGGAATATGTGTGGCGACTGAGTAAATCTTTGTTCGTTTGGGCTTGTTTTATTCCACTTATTTTTCCAATTTTTTGACAAGGTATTTGTATCAGGGACTGTTATCATTAAGCTATATCCTAAATTTGAACATTTATCATTATTTTATGATTTTCAAGTTTTTGCTCAGATATAAAAATAGTAATCTGTTTTTATCTTTTAAATTTTAAATAAAAATCATTAATATTTTTTTGGTCAAAAAAAAAAAATATCAGTTTCGGTTTTTATTTTTGGTCAAGGAAACGGTTACACAATTGGACTAAAAATTCGTTGCTCTCTTTTACATTACTATGCATTACTATTTCCGAACTTTTTTAACAAAATGTATACTACTTTTCTGAACTTTTTCTGCATTTTGTCACAAAGGAACACTGGATTCGTTTACAACAAATCAACGCTGATACGACTTGGCATAACATAAGTTGACCGACTGAAGTTTGTTTAAGGTACGACTTAAAATGAGTTGGCCGACTGAAGATAGTTTTGGGTATGAATTAAATTGAAATAGCCGACTAAAGTTGGATTTTGTTATGAAAATGGCAATAAAAGGTACGACTGGCTTTGATGCGTTCATAATTATTGTTTACACAGCAAAAACAAATTTAATGAACAGCATACGTTAAAATTAATTCATTGATTTTAATAAAAAAAATCATTGAATTTTAATGAATTGCTCATAGTTTTTAACGTACTGTTCATTGAAATCAATGAAGTTATATTCATTAAAAATGTCTAAATAAATATCAATGATTTGTTTTCATTATTTTAATGGACTTTTCATTGATATCAATGAAAAGTACATTGATTCCAGTTGTAAATCAAATTTTAACGAACCATACATTGATTTTTAATGAACATTTCATTGAATTCAATGTTTAGGTCATTAAATGCAATGTATAGTTCATTAAATTCAATGTATAGGTCATTGAATTCAATGCATAGTTCCTTGAATTTAATGAATGGTTCATTGAATTTAATGTATAGTTCATTAAATTCAATTTATAGTTCATTAAATTCAATGAACTATACATTGAATTCAATGTATAGTTCATTGAATTCAATGTATAGTTCATTAAATTCAATGCATAGTTCATTAAATTCAATGTATTCAGTTCATTAAATTCAATGTATACTAATTTATTCCCTTCCCAATTTTGTTTGAAGTGAAACGCGAAGTTGTGAAGACGTGTGGCAATTGTGTGTGTAAATAGTTAAAAGGTGATAATAAATTAAATTAAAAGTGAAGAAAATGTTGTGCTTTGAATGTAAAATAAAATTTAAATCTGTTGAATTACTATTAGTATTAGTAAATAACAGGAAATATACCTGGCATTTTAAGTGGCTGCTGTCATCATTTTCAAAAAATGTTTACATTTTTAAAGGATGAAAACCACATAAAACATAAAAGCTGTGCGGGCAAAGTTGGCAGAAATTGAAGATTTCACTAATTACAGTGGTATTCTCGAGGCTAAATAAATAAATAGTTATTTTTTTTCAATTAATATCTTTCCAAACAGTACTGCTATGAAACTTCTTTGGAGCCTTCATGGGTATTTGGTGTCCACTCAAAAAGTATGAAGTAAGGACAACTTTGGAAGAAAAACTTTCCTAAAGCATACAATTACCAGTTCCCAAGAGGCATTCGTTTTTGTTGGAAGCAGCATCCAAGAAGTCAAAAATATGCAACCAGGCGAAAATATTCAACCAAAAATAAAGTCGATCAACTATTAATCCTTGCTGTTGGAGAGAAGAACTTCTCCTCATTCCTCATTCATGGATGGTGTAAAATTTCAAATTTGCTAGTTTTATTAGAGCCGTAGATGTGTGCTTTAAAATTTTTCAATTAGTTCAATTAAAATATCCTGCGGCATGCACTCTCCTGTGGCAGTTTATTGCCGTATATTTTTAAAAATTTAAAAACTATTCAAAATCTTCGAAAATTTGTATATTAATTGAATCTTGAAAATAAGAAAATATTGTTGAAATTGTAATTATTTCCTTATTTTAAAAATGTTTAGAGAGGGATAAACAAATAATTCGTTAAATTTAATGTATAGATCATTCATTCCAATGAACTAAATACATTAAATTTAATGAAATATACATGGAATTCAATGAACTGAATCATCAAATTCAATGAACTGTACATTGAATCCAATAAACTAAATACATTAAATTCAATGAACTTAATACATTGAATTCAATGTATTAAATGTATTAAATTAAATGTATTAAATTAAAGTTCATTGAATTCAATGAACTATAATACATTGAATTCAATGAACTATACATTGAATTCAATGAACTTTAATACATTGAATTCAATGAACTATACATTGAATTCAATGGACTATACATTGAATTCAATGTAAGGTTCATTGAACTATACATTGAATTCAATGAACTATACAATGAATTCTATGAACCTTACATTGAATTCAATGAACCTTACATTGAATTCAATGTATAGTTCATTGAATTCAATGTAAAGTTCATTGAATTCAATGTACTTTTCATTAACACAATTTAATGAAAAGTTCATTGAATTCAATGAAAAAATCATTAATTTTGGCATTTTTAAATGAACGTGTTCATTGAATTCAATGAAGTGTACATTGATATTCAAGGAACCATTCATTGACAATCACTAAGTTTAATGAACTATTCATTAAAGTATGAAGAAAATTCATTGAAATCAATGACCACAGTTCATTGGACCAAAATCAATGAATAATTCATTGAAATTAATGCACCTTTTCATTAATATAATGTACCTTTTTGGTTCAGTGTATAAAAATCAATATTTTAAAAAATTTTAGTAAAAAATAACAATTAGGTCGAATCTAAAAAAATAAGAAGGGTAGTCTACCCCTGAACCCCCGCTAGTTACGTCCTGGTTCCCGATCATTTGTGTATAAATATTTAATAACACTCATCACAACACAATCGATTATAAAGCAGCTCAGGGTCAAGGCCCTTTCAAAAGCTGAAACAGCCAATAGTTTTTTTTTAAAGGAAAGAACACGTGTGAAGCATGTCAGCGCAAACTTATGATTAAATCATCCAAAAATCATTAAGGAGGAAGAAAATTAAGACATTAATAAAGTAAAATCAAGTTTTACATGTCATTTACGATCACCAGTTAAAACTGCGATACGTCATCAACTCATTTGTCACAGAGAGGTGTGGCATTTTTTTTACTGCATTACAACCGCTTATTACAGCGATGAAACTTAAAAATTTCATTTTGTTGAGGTTGTTAGATAGGTTGTAAGTTTGCCCATCCTCGCCTGGTCATAGCGTATTATCTCCATTCAATTTGCTTCAAGTTTATTATCTTGATTGTAGTCCGAAAACACTGGAAATTCATCGGATTGAGTGAAAGTGTTCTAAAGAACTATTAAGCCAAGCGGAAGGTTAAATTTTTAAAAAAATTACCTACTCGCGATCTACGTCCTATTGTATAGCTAATATTGTATAGTATTGTATAATTCACACTTTTGCAAAAAAAAAAAACAAGGACGTCTGTAAGCCAGGAAAAAATTAGTTTATTATCCAGACAAAAGTGATGGTATTCTTTCGGTATTCCCCTTGAAATTTATTTCAAGTGTGTCTCTGCAATTCTGAGCCGAGTTTTGAAATTTTGTCAGCAGTTATATTGTCTGCATTTAAATGCTTTTAAGAACCTTTAAACTCTATATACCGAAAAAAATGTGCGGAGTTAACCCAAGTTTTTTCATGAGTTAAAAGAGTTTTTGAGAAGTTAAAAACGTTTTGTCGCCGTAAAACGCAAAATGAATTGCATCAATATTTTTTGTTAATATCAAATTTTTTTTTCTTGATACAACTCATTTTCAAAGCTTGGAGTAAATTAAAAGGAGTTTCAAATTAACTCTGCATCTTCTCCGAACATTTGTCCTTTTAACTCCATTAAAACTTATTGCAACCATCTATGAAGAACGTCTTTGTATTTTAAAGCTGAAACGGAGTTATGTTTAGCACGAAACAGAGTCTGTTCGAGCAAATATTTCCGTTTGTTCGTTTTACTTTGAATGAAGAGAAAGTACTCAAATATTTTAACAAGCAAATCAAGTGTGCTGTAAGAATTAAGTGTTGCATAATGATAAAAAAGGGCCGTTTTTACTATTGCGAGTTATATCTTTTCGTATATCTTTACCGAAGTGAAACTTCTTATGCGGTTATTTGATATAGAGGGTAAAATTTTTCGAGTCTCGTCACGAAAAATTGTGTACACAAGCAATGATATTTTTTTTGTATGGGGACCCCAGAAATGTGGTAGATAGAGTGCTGGTGTGCTTAGAAGAAATGTTCAATGAAAAAATCAGTAGGACCAGACATTAGACCCTCTAACGGTCATAGATTTTTTTATATTAATTATAATAAACTTTGTTTCATTTTGTGTTTTTTGTATCGGGATCCCCAGAAGGGTGGCAGATAGAGAAAAGGTGAGTTCAAAAGAAGTGTTAAGGGGGAAAAATTAATAGGACTAGCTCATGTACTTGTCCTCCCTAAGGGACATGATGTTTTGATAAGAATTATAAAAGCCATTCTTTTTAATTTTTTGTTTTTGGTATGAGGACTCCCACAATAGATCCCCAAAGATGAATTTTTTCGCGTTATCTCGTAAATATCAAATCACGAACATATTCCGCATACATCGCAAACCATTAAGACCAGTATTACTAAATGAAGCATTAACCAATGACATGAAAATATTAAATAAACAGAATATTTTTTATGAAAATTTTGTATTGTATTTCGTTTGAGATGCTTTCTCTTTCTTTCTCTCTGTTTTTTACAAAAATCTATCTTATTCTTTATATTAAGAAGTTTCCTTTCTGTACTGTACACACACTATACTGTAACTTTTTTTAACCTGCGATGTATTTTTTATAGAAAATTTTGGAAAACTAAACAATTTTATTAAATTTGGTATACAACTGTTGTTTTGTAAAGGAATTTATGAGTTTTTGGAACATAGTGAAGTCTCATGTTATCATATTTTATTTACAAAACTACATTAAACACTAATAAACAAATTTTTAATATATGTATCACGACATTTAGGCAACCCTGCTCACTTAACACAAATCGCCTTGAGAATATTCTACCTATTTTTGTACCAAATTTAATTATTCTAGAATCAATGTATATCGGAATTAAGCATATTAAATTAAATGCCACGTCCATTTTTGCATTAGTATAGGAACACAACTAACTCATATTTTAAAAAACTTTCATAAGCCTAGCGTTCAACCTGTTCTTTAATCCTTACTACATTTTGATAAATGCTTAGAAAATATCTATTCCCTCATTCAACGAACAAAACGACAGCAATCAATGCAAATATTTATCCCATTTTTTAAATACATATGTTAAATACAAAATCCCTTTTTTTAAAAATTCCCCTTAAAAACAAAGCAATGAAACACTGTTGAAACAAATTTTGAGAGCTGAGCGCAATTTACAGCACTATTCTGGCAAACTAACAACTTGTTAGCTAGTATTTAGAATATTTCTATGTGTTTTTTGTAATTTTTTTATTTCAAAACAAAATTTGAAGCTCAAAAATAGATAAATTGTGATAAAAATTGTCAACTGCTTTTTAGTTATTGGCAATTTCATTCAGAAACTTTTGTTTTTCGAGCTTTAAATTTTGTATTGAAAACAACAAACACATAGAAATATTCAAAATACTGGATAAGCTGCTCTGTGAGTATGGAGAACAGATTCTGTTTTCGGCGTTAAACATGTCTTTAATTTCCTTTGTATTCAATTGAAATAAGAAATAAATAAAAATAATTAAATACAAAAGAAATTACAGGTTCTTTATTTGTCTCTTTTGTGGGTGAGTTTGTTTATTTTTAAAGCTTCATGCTATATTTAAATGAGTGGATTCTAGTTTTTTTTGGAGTGAACTCAAGATTTAAAAATTCTCAATTTCTCAACCTTAAAACAACTTAAAACGGAGTCAGTACGACTTTTCAAACAAATCCAATTTTTGAAGTAAATTGAACACACAAACGGAGTTAAATATAGTTTTAACAGCATTGGAAGAATACCATGCACGAAAAGAGTTAAATTGACTCCGAATATGACTTTATTTACTCCACTTTTTTTGGGTGTACCAAATAATTTTCTAAACACTTGTTCTATATATCCTTAAAAGGGTTTAAATTGCCGCTTTTCAAGACCTTTTCAGATAGGTACTAAATTTTTACCATTACGCCATTTTTCACTCACCTGTAATGTTTGTGAGCAGCCAAAAACTTTATCACATATCCTGCACTTGTAGCTGATCTCTTCGGAGTTCAAAGCGGCGGCTGTGGAATTTGTAAAAGTATCCAGCTTGTTATTTTTGGTACTGACTTTTAAATTTGCGACCGTTGTCAGCGAGATCAGCGTGTCACTTGTTGAGGATGATGCAGTAGAGGATGCAGCGCAGTGGTTTAACATTATTTCGGCAGAGGCTTTGGTCTTCAAATATGGCGAAACTGAGGCGGAAGCCAGCAGCGATGAGGGCAAGGCAGAGCTTAACGAGGATTTGTCCGAATATTGCTGATAGTAAACAATGCAATCGGAACAATCACGCGTACACAACTTCGGGCGAAAGATATCGTGCGTTGGTGGCGCCGTAGATTGGGTGCAGGTTAAGCTGTTGCCGCTGGTGGCACTACAGCGCGGCGTTGTAGTTGTTGTTGTGCTGGAGTGTGCAGCAGAGTTAAGTACATAGGGCACAAAGTAGCGCTTTGCATAGGCAGCAGGATGCGATGCAAATGCTTGATGGTAGGCGGGAAAAATGTGCGGGAAAAATTGCGCATAAAATTTGGTAGCATTGGCGGCAGCAGCGGCGGCCAGAAAATCCTGATGAAATGCCGCCGCATAAGTTGTGGCATATGGATGGGTTGTTGTTGTAGTGACGCCGGTGCTAGATTTTGATAAATCCAAGATATCCGCTGTGGCGGCAGCACATGTTGTAGGTACTGTTGTTGTAGTTGCTTTTGTGCTGTTGGTTTTTGTCGCTGCAGACCACAACGACGCATCCTTTTCACCTAATATACGATTGATGCTAAAGTCCGTTACTTGTGGTTGTGGCGGTGTTGTTGGGCTTGAACATTTGTGCTTCATGCTAGATCCTTGAGATTTTGTAGGTGCAGCCGATTCAAAACATTGCATACGCTGTAGTATTGCATGCTTAAAACCCATTTTAAGATCGTTCATCACTCGATCAGGTTAATTGGGTGTTTTTATTTTTATTCTTTTATAAAATATCTCTAAAAAAATAAATTGTTAACACGTTCTTTTCGAATACAAACACTTTCCGTTGTCGGGAGCGCGATCAACCTGTTGCGTTGCACGTCAAAAGTTGTTATGTTGCATTGTTATTTTGATCGCACGTCTTTCATTAACTGATCTCACAAATGATGATCAAACTAAAAGCGCTCTGTCCCAGTCTCTCTGTCAATAAGCCAAGCTAATACTGCCAGCTTGTTTAGCCAGCAGCAGCAGGAGCTGTATGGTATATGATCAACAGCAAGCATCTACAGCAACAGCAACAACAAACGTTAAATGTTGTCAACACAAATCTCAATTGCTACCTACTTCATTAACGTATCTAGTAGCAGCAGCAACTCATTTGGTCAAGCTATTGCTCTCTCTTACAAACTCTCTTTCGTATGCTCTGTTTTGACTTAGAGTTTTATGATTTTTTTACGACTTTAGATTTTGCACTGAGAAAAAATTTGGTATCAGCACTTAATGGCTTTTTTTAATTAATTCTTTGGTCCGGTTATTTGTGAGAAATTTGATATGTCATAAACAGGTCATAAAAATGTCATAATAAATAAAATAAATTAAAATAAATTCAAATAAAAAAATTTATTGTTTATAATTCAAATTTTAGCAAATGCATTGTATTGCAAAGAATAACAATGTACATTTGGAAATAAAAAAAATGAAACAACATTCTATTAAACGTTTTTATATGCATTCATCCAAAAAACTCTTTCTATGAATAACTCAACGTGTTATACCAGGCTCGGGTAGCAAGGTTTTATTGGGAGCTCAACTTTTAAATTTTTCTCTTCGGGATGGAATAAGTTGTTAGTTGTTTTTAGTTATTTTTTAATACTTGAAAATGCATAAAATGATTTCTCACTTTCTAATTTGTAATTTATGTTATTAAATGAACAAAAAAGAGAACAATTAAAAAAGTCTACGAATATTCGGAATCAAAATCATTCAAATAATAAAAACCTAAAAAATGAATTAAAAAACTACTGAGAACTATGGAAAATTACCTAAAAACCAGAAATGTCGAAAGTGTACAAAAAATTGCTCAAACGTTAGTAGCTTTGCTAACTGTGGATTATGACGGAAACGGTGTTTTTGCATGTCAAAAAATGTCTCTGCTAGAGCAGAAAAAGATGACATGTGAACAAAATCCGAGTCTGGCTTGGAGACGATACCAACAACAGGAGCTTGTTTCAACAATTTTACTATGGCAGATGTAAGTTTCATAAGCTACTAGCCCAATTCTGAATGATTTCTCCCGGGGAATCGGAAAAGGGAATTTTAATTTTTAAGACAAAGTTCAAAAACATTTTGGAAATTTTTAATGCCAATTTGTTCATCAACCGTCACTATTCATGAGTGTAAGCAAACAATTGTGATATCTTTATCTGCTGTCCTAAAAATTAAAACACCCTTTTCCATTTCCCCGGGAAAAATCATTCAGAATTGGGCTGTACATCTTAAAATAGGAATTTTATAAGGTATAGATAGGAATTTTTATCTTGCGCTGATATACCAAAATGTCTGAGCAGCAGCTACCGGAAGTTGATTCTAAAAGTTTAAGCCTCAAATTTCGGCTAAAATCTAAAGTGCACATTTTTTCCGTTAAAATATTTTCTTAACCTTTATCGTTTGTTTGTGTAAATTTTACACACTCTTCAACTTGAAGCTGATATTTCTTAAATATAAGTTCATCAAATCGAGCTTGGATTTTTGCTCAATGTAAAATTGTATGCAAAATTTATGTTTTCTACGTTTTTTTTCACGCTAGGTGTCGCTGCTAGCCTACAGAAAACATTTCCCTAATAGGTTCTTGTGTATAAAATTTACACACTACAGTTAGCGAAATTGCTTTCGGTGCAAGTTTAAATGTCAGTGCCAAACTTTACAAGCTGGATACTTTTATAAATTCCACAGTCGCCGCTTTGAACTCCGAAGAGATCAGCTACAAGTGCAGAATATGTGATAAAGTTTTTGGCTGCTCACAAACATTACAGGTGAGTGAAAAATGGCGTAATGAAAAATTTAGTATCTATACTTGAAAAGAGGCAATTTAAGCCCTTTTAAGGATATATAGAACAAGTGTATAGAAAATTATTTGGTATAGAAGTTAAAGGTTCTTAAATGCATTTAAATGCAGACAATATATCTACTGACAAATTTTCAAAACTCGGCTCAGAATTGCAGAGATACACTTGAAATAAATTTCAAGGGGAATAACAAAAGACTACCATCACTTTTGTGAAGATAATAAACGAATTTTTTCCTGGTTTACCGACATTATTTTTTTTGGCAAAAGTGTGAAATTTTTGTTATATTTATAAAAGGACGTGGATCTTGAGAAGGGAAATTGCAAAAGTTGTTTTTTTTATTTCTGAAGAGTACAGTAAAATTTTGTTTTTGATTACTACTTAATTTTTGTTTGTTTAAGTCTAGCTTAACAACATGTTTTTTTTCTTTTTCTGATAATTCGTTGCACCGTTATGTTTAACTTTGTTTATCCGCTGCTGACTTTCGCAAGGAAATTGTTATATGTGTAAAAATCTTTCTTAGTGATTTAAATCAGTTACTGATGAGAATACTAAATTTAGCTATAAAATTAACTATGTATAATCCTTTATTGGGTAAGTGAAAGAATATTTTTTTTAATTCGATTACTTTTTTCAATTTTTCAATTCTTTTTAGTATAAAATGCCTTGCAGGACAACATTAACTAAAAATGAGCGCTGTCGTATAGAAACCGATAGGGAATTTGGAGTCAAAATCGGTAAAATAGCCCTGAAATTAAACAGGTATAGGAACACAGTCAACAACTATTTATAAAACTATCAATTCTATAATACAGTAAAGAGACCTGGAGCCAGCGGTGTCAATTGGGTAGAGCTGGGGGGCATTTCCCCCCCAAGGATCTGATACTATTATTTAATAAATGGATTCAAAACCATCTAATCGTAGTAGAATTATACACTGAAAAATTTCAATGCACTGTTATTTTGTAAATTCGTCTAATTTTTACCAGATTTATTTAACTAATATACCAATTTTATCGCATATTATTAATTGAAATATATCTGATTATACGTTACATATTATTTTGGCCCGACTAAAGTACAGTTCACCACAATATTCAAACCGTTATCGTTCTTTGGGTCATGGACTAGAGCGCCACCGATACGAAAGGCGATGGTATTTCTTCTAATCTTCTGATTAAATCAGTTTTATAAACAAAACACAATTGTTCTTCCAAAATCACCGTTGCAGCGTATTTTGACAAAATTCTATTGTACTATAAGCTGCGTGGCATCTCCGCTTTTAGAAAAACGATTGTGTTTGCTTATAAGACATTCGTGTCTGAGCCAGAGGAAACCAACGAATTCATTATTATAGAGTTTCTCGAGAGTTCACATTCAGTATTTAACATTCAAATTTCAGCAAAAAAGCAATAATTGTGTACTCATAATTTTCTGTTCAAGACAACTCAGAGCTAATGAATATATTAGAAACATTTGATCTGGATTCGGAAACATTTTTGTCCGAAGATTCAATAATACAATTTTTTTAAACTGTATTCCACCCACGTTGATGAAATTGTTCTCAGGAACCAATTGAGTGCGGCGAAAGAATATTTGAAACAAAATAAAACAAAATCAATTAAAGATATGGTACAGAGTTTAGAAAAAATGCTAATAGCTTTCTCACAAATAATACAATTAATGTATATTGTTTTGACATAGGGATGTGCAACTGCCTGCAAAAGTCGACTTCGACTTTTTCAACCGTTGAAAGTGTAAAAGTTGACTCATCGACTTTTTGAACCTTTAGAAGTCGACTTTTCAACTTTTTTCGACTTTTTTTAAAACATTTTTGTACCGCTTTTGTAGGGCAGTTAAGAAGCAAATGATTCAATATGAAAAATGTGTTTTAATGTTAAAAAATAAACAAAAACATGGTACTTCAGTTAATAAACAAAATAAAAAAAAAAACAAAATATTGCAATTTTAGTTCTTATACAGATAATCAGACTTGTTATGAATAATTTTTCCGGGTAATCGTAAAAGGGAGAGTTAATTTTCAAGATAAAGTTTAAGAACATTTTGGAAGATTTTAATGTAAATTTCTTCATTAACCGACAATATTTATGAAAGTAAAAAAAAAATGTGAGTCTCTTTCTGCTTTCCTAAAAATTAAAACTACCTTTTCCGATTGCCCAGGAAAAATGACTAAAATTGGGCTGAATATCAGGCCCTAATCGCCAAATTAACGTAAGCGTTATAAACCAAATTTTACAAGAGAAGCATTTTCCTTGTGTTTTTATTTTTTGCATAAGCGGTACATGTAAATTTTATTGTTGTGTTAGATATTACTTTAGAACCGTTTAACGTAGAGATGAGAAATTTTTGGAGTTGACGATTTTGCTGTCGTACTATCGTTTGCCATTTAAAAACTATTTTCGAAAAAGTGGCGCTTACGTTAATTCGGCAATTAGGGCTCAATATATTTGTGCACAAGTTAATGCACAATCAAGGGAACCACATGTCTTCACCAACTGAACGTAGAAAAACCAACATGTTAAGATGTTCTGGCGAAAGCCTGTTTCGCAATTGGTTTGCTATGAGACCAGCATGAGAAAATAACCTTTCGGATGGCACCGAAAAGGAAATTCAGTTTTCATGCATTTCCAGACAACAAGCGGATTTTTATTAAGTTTTCGATCAACAGCTGGGCGATCCAGATAAAGGCGCAGCTGAGTGGGCACCCCTTCAATTTCATCAGTTGTAGAGTCCATGCTTGTTTAAACAAAATAATATGTCACTGTTATCGGATTCTTGATTATTAGATGTTGATGCCGCTATCACAACTTCTTCATTTGAAATTATTGCTTGTCTCATCTCGGCACTCACAAGATCACCTAAATGGAGGGGAGGGGGGGGGGGTAATATTTGCAGAAATTATTTATGTACAGCTGCTTACCAAGGTGAAAGATTGCTTGAAAACGCTCACGGATATTTTGAAATTCGTGCTTTTTGAACCTAGGATCTAAAAGTGTTAAAGAAGTGTATGGTTTTGATGACTTATTTTAAATTCTTGCCTATTTGACTTAAAGCAGAACATTCCTGTTTTCTATTATAAAAATTTAATCGATTTGAGCGTAGTTTGAATATTGTGAATAAAAATTGATATTAACAGCCAAAGGCAAAGTAACAATTGTTAGCCAGTATTCTTAATATTTCTATGTGTTTGTTGTAATGTTTTTTTTTTTCAAAACAACATTTGAAGCTCAAAAATAATAAATTTTGATAACAATTGTCACCTGCTTTTCAAATAGTGACAATTTCATTAAAACATTTATTTACGCGTGTAACGTAATCAGATGATACGCAATTGCTTTGTCACACTTCCACTTACAGTCCCTTTTTTTAATTTTGCTGACTTTTTTTAATTTTGTTAAGATTTTTGTTTTGTCTAATATGAAAAAAGTCGAGAGTAAAAGTCGTAAGTAAAAGTCGACTTTCGACTTTTTTCAATGTCAGAAAGTCGATTGTCAAAAATGATCTAGCAAAAGTCGACTTTCGACTTATTTCGACTTCGACTTGCACATTCCTATTTTGACACCACCAGTGACTACCGCATCCAACGAAAGATTTTTCTCCACTTTAAAAAAGAGAGTGAAGTCATATCTTCGTACAACTGATGGCTGTGGAACCAGAAATGGTAAAAAAGTTCAACAAGGAAATCGCGTTAACGAGTTTGCCCTCAAGCATCAACGTCGTTATCCACTGGAACAAATCCAATATATATTTTTCCCGTTAAAGGATTAAACATTTTATTTTTATTTTTAAGTCCATGGATTTAAAGGCATCTGTGTGTATTTTGTAATATGTATTAAATTCATACATATGTGTATAAAAATGTGTATAACTGTGGTTTTATTAAATGTTATGTTTTACGACAAAAATCTTATTGTCATTTTCGGCCCCCCTAAGGTTTTGGTGAAATCACGCCACTGCCTGGAGCTAAGCCAAAGGTAGATATATGGCAAAAACGTGAAATTAAACGGCTTGCTACAAAAAAAACTTAACTCCGTCCAAATTAAAAGAGAATTATCGCTCACAGTTACCAAGAGGTAAATTTTACATGACGATGGTAACTTCAAGTACCAAAGTCGATTAGCTAAACCTAAGCTCTCCTTACCTCGTCATAAAATCAATTAAAATTTGCCGAAAAATACAAATTCTATGAAAAAGAGTGGAAAGTTATCATCTTAAGTGACGAGAAAAAAATTTACTTTTGACGGCCCTGATGGCTGTCAGAAATATTGGAGAGATTTAAGGATCACTGATGACATGGACTGGTTTTGGATACGGTGGAAAGACCCAAATCTGTTTTATTTCTCACAAAATGAATTCGTAGACTTATGTTGACCTTATGAACAATGTTCTAATAAATTTTGGCAAAGAAACTTATGGTGAAACTTGGACTTACCAGCAAGACAATGCACCAATCCATACGTCAACACGTGTCGAGAATTTCTTCACATCGAGAAATGTACTGTTATTGGAATGGCCTGCCATTAGTCCTGACCTTAACCCTATGGAAAATCTCTGATGAATGCTTTCAGATCAAGTCTATAAGAATAGGCGACATTTTGACAACTTAGCTGGCTTAAAAAGAGCCGGAATACCGGAAGAGTGGGCAAACATTGATAATTCTGTTTTGCAATCTCTAATAAGCTCAATGTCACGGCAATTAGTTAGTGTTGTTATTACTAACGGAGGGCATACAAAATACTAAAATTTTATTTTATGAATTTTTCTTAAGTTACATAAGATAATTAATCAAGTTTCGGTTTTACACATATATTTATTTCCTCCAGTGCTAATACAAAATTAATTTTTTTAATTTAATAAACAATCGTGAAAATAAACCTATATTATTTTGAATTTTTATTTAGCACGCAGTATTCAAATAAAAATAAAACATGAAGGTTATTTGAATTCTTGTATCAAAAAATTTAAAATATTGCTTTGCATATGTAGCTATTTCGCTGACTGGAAAATCTTGACGCGCCTATGTCACTTTTCTTCTGCTATAGTTAATTTTTGTTTTTTTTAAACCAAGTTCCTTTGCGCGTAGAAATCGTCACGTAACAGTGAGATTGCTGCGTGTGTATTCGTGCGAGTATCGAGCAGGCTATTATTATAAACACAATTGTGGCTGCAGGCGGATGGCGTGTAGCCTGCCAATATAGAACAATGTATTTCTTATGTTATAAACACAATCCACATCACACGCCGAGCCTGTCGTGCGGCTACAGAACACGCAGTAGCCGGACAATTTTTATTTTCTAACTTGACAGGCGTGTATTGAAAAACAAATAAAAAAGGCTGTGTTCAGACGAGAATCAAATGACTGAATTAATCCAAATCTGTGGTTTTTTTTCCAGCTAATAATATGAACTATGCGAGAGCGAAAATTAACTTCGATCATAATCAAAATTTTGATAACGCTCAAGACCTGAATCAATTAGTCAAATAGAGTAAAAACGAAGAAAAGAAAGGATTACCTTAATCATTTGATTGTCTTCTGAACATAGCCAAAGATTGTATTCCACATGTCAGCAATAATTCTACAAGCCAGTGGAACTTACACGTCACACGCCCGTAGCCCCGATTGTGTTAAAGGCCGCTTTACATTACCCTACTGTGTGTTAACACATGTCAAAATTTTCATGTGTGATAGAAAGTGAGATGGTGTAAACAACGGAAAGCAATGTGTGTTCTGATTTTTTGGCATGTCGTACCACATTTTATTTTTTGGTTTGTTTCTAATTTCATTACACATTCTATCCCACCAGAGATGCATTTTAAACTCGAATTTTAAACTCGTAATGTATTTTCAAATGGAATAACAGAAGGAAGCAGTTTTACAGCTTATTGAACTTTGTAGGGGCTTTCAATTCATTAAAAACCGATTCATTACTCAAATTTTCACGTTTTAGTATAGTGTAAAGTATTAAAAATGTAGTGCGGCTCTGTGAGATAGTCTAAAAGCGAAAAATTTATTTATTCATACAAAAATTAAAAATGACAGCATGATGAAATTCAACAATACTTTCTATCTCACATGTGGTAACACACAGTAGGACAATGTAAAGCGGCCTTTACAATCCCTTTAGGAAACAAAGCGCTTCGAAACCACTTTCAAAGCACTTTACAAAACCACAATAGCGCTTTGTTCTCGCTTTAAATAGAGCTTTATTTAACATTGTCATGTCATTGGAAAGAAGACCTTTGTTCTCGCTATGAAAAGTGATTCAGAAAAGCGCTTTGCTCTCTTTTCGGAAAAAGCGCCTTCTTTGTTCGCACCTGCATTCGCGACTTAATATTTGATGGCGTTTATTTTTGCCCGAAGTATTATTTTACATTTACGTTTTGAATATCCAAACCACTTGCCACTAATTTCAGTACCTTTTTTATGAAAACCTTACATTTTAACACTTTATAAACGATTTAACCTTATTTTGTTCACTATTTTGCTGCAACAATTTTTCATGAATTAAACTTTTTGCATATACTAGTGATGAATAATGATGAGAAAACAATAGGAGATATTAGTGATGAGAGTACAATTAGTCAGCAGAGTAGATAGAGAAAAAGAACGAAGAATCTCGAAGGCAAACAATTTTCTTAAGCTGAATTTGTAGCGGGAGCAAAATAACTTTTCAAAAGCACTATTCGTAGGCAGCATGAAGACCTTTTTATTTGCTTTTTAATAAAGCACTTTAAAATTTCCGACAGGGATATAGCTTATATAGCAGTGTCGGGCAGCTTTGCACACTTGAGATTGTGTTTGTGCAGTAAAATATGTATTCCTATCACCTACAGAACGATCAAAGCTTCAGTGTTCATGCGAATGTCAGGCAGTCAAGATCTGCGCTTGCGTTTTCCTTGAATATATTATATTATATCTGTGTCGATAAGCAATAATAGCTTAAGTCGATTTAAGACAGAACTAAGTTATTGATATAGTTATGTTCCACGTATACATCTTTATGAACACAATGTCTAGAACTTCTAGCATGTCCTTAGCCAAAGATATGACGCAAAAACAAAATACCCTTTCATATAACTCATATGGCGATTGAAAACTTTGAAGCAAGATTTCTGGAAAATTTGAAATAAGACTTAAGCTGTTATTGCTCATCGACACAGATGTAACGTAAGAGTACACAGTATAAAATTTTATGTATGCAAAATTTTTGGAAGTATGTATGAAAAAATGTTTTATTTTTAGAAAATAACTGCATGGCGCGGCATCAAAGAGGTAAAATTAAAAAATTATGCATAACAAGGCATTACGATAATTTGCATGGCCAATATAAGGTAATTGTGGCGCATGCGATAGAGAAATTAATTAATTATTTAAAAGCGACATGTCCACTTATCATATCATATAGTGATCGGTTCCAAGTACGTGTAATGAAAGCATTTTCCGCTGTCAGTTTGGCCTTAGCAAAACACAATAAGCAACATAAGCACAATAAAACAACATATTTGCTTTTTACTATGAGCCTGTCTTTTTACATTTCCGTATGCTTAACTGTATTTTTCCATTATCCGTCTACCGGTCTGTTTCCTTTTGACATTACGTCCACTCCTTATTAATTTAATTTCGCAATACAAATCCGAGCAAAAAATATCCCATAATGCCTAGTAAGATTTCTGCAAAAAGCTCTTTAGCACTACTTTGTTTACAGTGTGAGCTTTAAAGCGCTCAAAAATACATACTCAAGATGAGAAAGAATAGGTGTGCAAAGCTGCCCGACACTGTTATATAGCTTGGACGAAGCTTTAGATTACTATTGGAAAAAGCTTACAAGTAATTGTAGAATAAACGAAAACGATCCCTTGGAAAAATATTCCTTACTATAAGCTTAATCCAAGTGTTTCTTTACAATTGGAAATTAGTATTTGAATAAGCTTAATCCAAGTGTTTCATTACAATTGGAAATTAGTATTTGAATAAGATCTTTCCAAGTGTTTCTTTACAATTGGAAATTAGTATTTGAATAAGCTTTTTCCAAGTGTTTCTTTACAATTGGAAATTAGTATTTGAATAAGCTTTTTCCAAGTGTTTCTTTACAATTGGAAATTAGTATTTGAATAAGCTTTTTCCAAGTATTTCTTTACAATTGGAAATTAGTATTTGAATAAGCTTTTTCCAAGTGTTTCTTTACAATTGGAAACTAGTATTTCAATACGCAACTCTTATGCATAAATATATTTACCAAACGGTTCGAGAAGCTGTACCGTCCTCATTTCTCACTATCAAAGTCGACTTGCCTTCAAGAAAACTTGCCTTGTTGCATTTTAAGCGCTCAGTTGTGGGTTGTTGTCAATTAAATGCAATATTTTCCACAATTAACTCGTGGATTTCTATGTTTAGTTTCGAAAAATCTTAAATGTAGTAAAGAGCAAAGAAAGTGAAAAGAACCACGACCGAACCCGGACTCGAACCGGGGACGTCTGGGTTGATAGCGCACTCTCCACTAGACTACACAGGCCAACAGTTAACAGCAATCACAACTTTGAACAAATGCAAAATTATTACCTTGGCTAACATTTTGCAAGTACGATTGGAAAACACTTACGTAAAGCAAGTCTTTCCAAGTATTATTGTACAACACTTACTTTTTGTTTTTTACACAATAATTCTACAAAGCAACTTGGAAATGTTTTATAAGTTTGCTTGAAAAAGGCTTAGTTTTTGCATTCTATGTATACTTAATCCAATCACTATTTCTAAATGGCTGATTGGGAAGATTCGAGCAGACTAACAAACGAGTAGGCGAGTGCGCAACTCTCTCTTTCTCTCTCACTGTGTGTTTCTGTTACTGACACGTATAAATTTCGTTTAACCGCATTTGTTATATATGTGTGTTTGTTTTAAATCATACGTAAAAATATTTATTTTAATTAAGTTTTAAAAAATAAAAACTGCAGCAAATGTGTGTAAAATAGTGTAATCTGATGTTAGAATTTCAAAATATTTTTTGACACTAGGGTGGACCTTAAAGATGTGCTTTTTTATTTTATACTTTTTGTGTATTTGATGTAAGAATTTCAAAAAAGTTTCTTGACACCACAGGGCGGACCTTAAATATGGTTTTTTTATACTTTTTATAGATGCGCTGATCGCTGATTTCGAATCTTATGCTAAAATTTTAAAAAAAGTTTACACTAGGGAGGGCCCTAAAAATGTGTTTTTTGTACTCTTTTATAATCTTTGTATAAGTGCTGGCAGTATTAAGGGGTCGCTGATTTCGAACATGATGCAAGAATTTCAAAAAAGCTTTTGACACTAGGGGGAACCCTAAATATGTTTTATTTTGCTTTACACTTTTGCAGATGTGTTAGTCGCTGATTTCACATATGATGTTAGAATTAAAAACATAATTTTTACACTAGTTTGGACCCTAAACATGTGTTTTTTGTTTAATACTCTTTGTGTATGTGCTGCCAATATTAGGGGTCGCTGATTTCGAATCTGATGTAAGAATTTCAAAAACTTGTTTTGACACAAAGGTATACTCTAAAAATGTGTTCATGTGTCAGAAAACCTATTATAAATACTTACATCAGTTTTTGCCAGCACATACATAGTGTAAACTAGAGATGGGAGCATGAGTAATTTTTACTTACATTCACGCACGCTCACGATGTGGTTTTTTTATAAACATAATAAAATATTTGACTCACGATCACTCATCCTTAAGATGTGCTTTCTTCTAATCACGAATGCTCACATGTAAAATTATTTTTGACTGACGATCACGCACGATCATGATGGCATTTTTTGACTCACAAGTGCTCACGAATAGAATTGTTTACGATTAGGCATGCTTACTAACGAAAATTCTTTAAGTGATTTTTACGGTTTACAAGAAGAATACGCATGAGTTTTTATTAGATGTTTATTTTGTGCTTTAATTAAGTTTAAAATAAGAAACGAAAGTTCAACTAATATCTTATAAAGATACATCTTATATATTAAAATTATATGAATCAATAAATAAGCTTGCAGCAAAATGATTAATATTATATAGATACCGCAGACCATAATTACAGTTGAAATGAAAACTTTTTAATCATTTAAATAAATTTAAAATCTATTGAATTTAATTAACAAAAAGTATTATTTGGAAAGCAAACAAAGTACTTAGATCAGCATTTTTAATGATAGTTTTTATTTAAAAAAAGTAATTTATCCAAATTTTAAACCAGCAGTCCGGATATCTTCTTTCCTTTAAAATACGACCAGTAACCGAAAAAACTATTTCGGTCAGTGTTGCATTTTGTTTGCAATTGGAGGAAAAAGCGTAAAACCAAATTATCACTAAATTTTGCACAGATTTGAAAAATGACGATAAAAAGTCACGACGAAATTTTACTCACGCACGAAGTAAATTCAATCACGTACGCTCACGAATATTTCGTAATTTTTTGTTGGGTTCGCTCACGATGAAGACGTGATTCATTGTGACATGCGCCCATCTCTAGTATAAACCAAAAAAACACAGTTTTAGGGTCCACTAAAACTGAAAAGCGATTTGCGATCGAAAACAAAAAAAAATTGGCACGAAAGCGAGCAAACAAATGCATCAGCACAAAGCATAAAAGCAAAACAGTCTGCTACGACTGTTCAAAACTGATGCTGCTTCGACTTTCGATTTTGATCACAGTTTCAATCAATCAAAACAAAAACTCACTAGGGCGGACCCCACAATTTTTTTTTGTTTGTTTAATACTCTTTGTAGAGTCGCGGTCGGTGATTTCAAATCTGATGAAAGGATTTCAAAAAGTTTTTTGTCACTAGGGTAAGCCCTAAAAATGTGTTTTGTGGCTTTATACTTTTTGTAAACGCGCTGGTTGCTGATTTTGAATTTGATGTAAGAATTTAAAAAATTTTTGGATACTAGGGTGGACCCTAAACATGTGTTTTTTTATACTCTTAAGTATGTCCAGTTTTTAATCAAACATTTCAATCAATCAAGCTTCATACGAGAAACATGATAAATGTTCAATGCTCAACGCCTTGTTGTGTCATGAAACAAATATTGCGGGCGACGGTAACTGCCTTTTTTCATCTCTCATAAGAATTTTACAACTTA
This sequence comes from Dichetophora obliterata, assembly GCA_963920525.1. Classification (NCBI taxonomy): domain Eukaryota; kingdom Metazoa; phylum Arthropoda; class Insecta; order Diptera; family Sciomyzidae; genus Dichetophora; species Dichetophora obliterata. The sequence goes on from OY986436.1 coordinate 23,999,374, forward strand.
TTTTTCAATAACTAAATCCTTTTTCCTAAAATATTTAATGAAACATTTTGATTTAATTGTTAATTTACATTATTTGCCTTGAAAAATAAAAACAATAAAAAAATTAAAAATATACATATTTTATTTCGAATTACATTCGGAATTTAAGCAAAAGCGTAAAGAACTTCGTTCCTTTTTTTTAATTTTAATACTATTAAAAAATTAATTCTAATACTATTAAAATTAATTTTAATTTTGTATTAACTGTAATACTTATGTATAACAATAAAAAAATATATACTCAAATATCCCTAACCATTTTTCACAATCCCTAATTTAAAAACTCCAAAAATTTCTACCTAATTAGGTAAAATGTCCCTTAAGTACAAAATTATTGATCTTAGTACTCAACCCTTTCAGTAGATTTGCCCAATACATTGGACACGTCAGAAAGTAATTTTTATATATATTTTGCAACGCTTTTCTTTAAATCAAATTAATTGGTTTTATGAAAAAAATATCAACCAACATGATAAAAATAAAATTAGAGAGAGATATTTGACATTAAAGTCAGTTGGATTTTCGATTTTGTGCCGTAGAAAAGCAAAAACAATTTTTTTGGTCTATATTATACGAAAAAATCAATCGTACAAAATCAAATTTATGTTTTTTTATCTTTTTTATGGCTATAATGAAAAGCATATTTAAGGGGTTTAAAAAACAAAGATCTTATGGGTTGAAAAACCTTCAAGGGATTGGGAAAAAGAACAGTTTGTGCCGAACAGGAGCAAAATTATTTTTTCTTTGTACAAGCTTGCAAGACGTAAGCAGTGCAGGTAAAAAGCAATGGTTTGTTTTTTCATCTTTTTAGGACCTAAATTATAGGAATATTAACTCAAAAAAAAAATATTTTGTTCTTAGATTATTTAGCCTAGCCATTGAAGGGAAAACATTTAAATATGACTTTGGAGTTCCTGCTCAAACTCACTGAATGAAATTAGTATAAAATCGATATAGTTAACAACGACCAGTGTAGCTGTGCTAACTTGACAAGTGCATCTACAATATTGAAATTATAGGTTGATCCATTGTAGCTAGAATTCTAAGATCTAAGGAACAAGAAGACGGCTGGTTTCTTATCATGCTCAATGCACGTCGAACAAAAATGTTATTTTTTCATTTGGTTTTTTTTTAAGTGTAGTAGTTTCTGAACTATTCTCTTAAAAGTTCTCATTTTCGCCTGATTTGATCATCTACCAAGTATATTTAATGTAAATTAATTAAGCTCGTCTGCAGTTCATTTCTCCAAACCAACTTCTAGCCTTGCTCTCAATTTGTCATAAATATACAAAGACTGAGACTAACTGTCTACACTGGCTTTAATCGGGATCCCACGAAATGTTATGCTTGATTTAACTATGTCGCTCTTCTATGGTTTAAAAGTTTCCTTTCAGCCAGCTACACTAGATTGCTTGTGACAATTATTCGCCTCTAAGCTAATCTTTTCTTCTTTTTAGACTTGTGTGTGGCTCTCCATCGCGGAGATTGTGAGTGAGATCAGCAGAGTTGTAATTAATTGCGGCAATAAAATGTGTGGCCATCGTTAAAAGGTAAAAACTTTAACCGTATGAGTTTATGAGGAATTTCACTTGGGAGTTTAACTGCGGTGCATGATAGCCTTTATGACATAATGTTTTGTTCACTAAGATAGCAATGAGATGAGGATCCCTCATTTTATTGAGTAGAATTAAAAGGATGTTACTTCAACAAGTTCATTAGCGTTGTCATTGTGTTGATTAGAGCTCGGAAGTTGTAGTAAAAGGCAGTTTTTGTTTGGTTACAGGTAGACATTGCTTACAAACACTGAAATTCGTTTCATTTAACGCAGAGTTCAAAACGCCAATTTTAATTGGTTTTTTTGTCATGATTCTCCTCTTTTTAAATGTCCATTTTTTGCTTTTTACAGTATTATTATGCATATTTTATAATTTTATCTTTTAATGAATCATTTTGTGGATTAAATTGCATTTTTATAGTATGTACTAGAGATCTGCAACGAATCACCAAAGTAGTACTCATATGTGATTGATTCGAAAAAAGTGATTATCTCTCATAATAAAATATTGCAGAAAATATTGTGAAAATTCTTTTGAGATTAAAACTGCATCAGAAAAAAAATTAATAGTAATAATTTTTTTTGCAAAACAAGCTTAAAGTTAAAAAAATAATAAAAAATATATTTTTCAGATTTTAGTTGCTATAAATTATTCCATGGTTAAAAATACCAAAAAACTTTAACAGATATTAGTTAACTAATTACAAAGCTTTAAAAAACCGTTGGGTCCTATGTGTAAAACTTTTTAAGTTATTGCATTATAACTGATGACACCTGTGAATGTAATTTTTTGCTATACTTCCGCTTATAATTTAAAACAGTGGGAGATGGACCTCCCTTGCCATACAATTTTTTTTTGTGTTGGCCCAAGGAATCAAACAGCGCCGGACTGAAACATTGATTTTGATACATACACCCTGTATAATTATGTAGGGACTCCAGTATAAGAGTACGAATATTTAAGGAGGTAAAAGAGTAGGTCTTACTTACTTACTTAGCTGGCGCTACAATCGTATGTCGGTCTTGGCGTCATATAAGAATTTGCGCCAGCTATTTCTGTCTCTCGCTTGCTGGCACCAGTTGGAAATTCCAAGCTTCGTCAGGTTGTCCTCTACTTGGACTTTTCAACGAATAAGCAGTCGCCCTCTTCTGTGTTGACCGCCGCTGGGTACTGAATCGAATATTTTCTTCACTGGAGCATCGTCTTTCATGCGCTGAACATGACCTAGCCAGCGAAGCCTAGAAACTGTGGTCTAGATGATGATTCTAGCGCAAATTAAATCAAAAAATCAACATATAGTTTTACCCAGACAAAATTTTTTAACCGGAAAATGAACTTAAAACGGCAGACAAGTAGCCTGTTTATTGGAATAGAAATGAAATTATTTTGGCATGGCACGGCGGGAATTGTACCAAAACCAGCCAGTTGACTGCCACTGTACAGAACAGCAAACTGCAAGTGGAGCATGCAAGTGGCGTTCAGTGGAACCCAGTTGGCAGGGAATGTACAGAGCAGAACACATGCAGGTAGTGGCAGGCAATTGGATGGGGCATTAACATGGCATTGAATGCAAAATATTGGTTTCTTTTATATATTTGAGCTTATTTTATTTAACTCACAGTTTTTGGTCCTTGGGATTGTAGATTTTTTCGATTGACGCAGATTGGTCCGTAGATCTTACGAAGAATCTTTCTCTCGAATGCTCCTAAAGTCTTTTCATCTGAACTGCTCAGCGTCCAGGTTTGTGATGCATAAAGTAGGACGGGCATGATGAGCGACTTACAGAGCGTGATTTTCGTTCGTCTAGAGAAGGCTCTGCTTCTCAACTACCTACTGAACCCAAAGTAACACCTGTTGGCAAGAGTTATTCTTAATTTGATCTCAATGCTGATGTCGTTGGTTGAGTTTATGCTGGATCCCAGATAAACGAAGTCTTTCACAACCTCGAAGGAGGTATTGTCAACTGTAACGTGGGTTTCAAGACGCTGGGATTGTTTGTTTGTTGACACCAAGTATTTCGTCTTATTTGCATTCCCTGCCAGACCCATTCGACTTGAGTCTCTTTCTAATCTGGAAAGTGCTGCACTGACTTCGCGCGTATTATGAGCAATGATATCGATGTCATCAGCATACGCAAGCAGCATAACACTCTTGTAGAACATTGTGCCACTAAGTCTCAGATCAGCAGCTCGGATGATCTTTTCCATCATTAGGTTGAAAAAGTCGCACAATAAGGAATCACCTTGTCTGAAACCTCGTTTGGTGACAAATGGTGGGATAGGTCCTTCCTGCAAAGTCGTATTAGTTTTGCAGGAATGCCAAACTCAGACATGGTGGAGTACCGGTGCTTCTTTATTAGGCTGTCGAAGGCGGCTTTTTGGTGGACAAAAAGATGGTGGGAGTCGAGTTGTTTTTCTTGAGTCTTCTCCAAGATTTGTCGTAGTGTGAAAATCAGGTCGATGGTGGACTTTCCTGGTCTAAAGCCACACTGATAAGATCCAATCAGTTTGTTTACAATTGCCTTCAGTCTTTCACACAAAACGCTCGACAGGACCTTATATGCGATATTAAGAAGGCTTATTCCACGGTAATTGGCACAGATAGGGGTATCGCCTTTCTTATGGATTGGGCAGAGCACACTGAGATTCCAATCGTTTGGAATGCATACTTCCGACCATATTCTGCATTGAAGCTCGTGAAAGCATTTAAGTAGAGCCTCCGATTTTAAACAGCTCAGCAGGTAAGCCATCAGCTCCCGCGGCTTTGTCATTTTTAAGCCGAGCTATAGCTGTCAGAACCTCATCATAGTCGGGCAACGGAACCTCGACGCTGTCATCCGTAATTGGGGTTTCCGGAATATCATTTCTATTGGCGGAATTGTTGTCAGCATCATCTTTTAGAAGCTTAGAGAAGTGTTCCCTCCATAACGTCAGTGTAGTCTGGACATCTGTCGCTAGATTCCCATTTTCATACTTGCAGGAAGACACCCCGGTTTTAAAACCATCTGCAAGGCGTCTTATTTTTTCGAAAAATTTTCGGGCCTCATTCCTGTCACCATAAATCTCAATTTTCTCCTGCTCGCGCTTTTCTGCCTTTTTTTCCGCCTGAAAATAAGTCTCTTCCCTCTTCTCTTTGAATCGCTCCTTAGCAGCGGTGTTGCAATCGACAACAGGGTGGATTTGTAGGCGGCGTCTTTCTCCGCAGTGGCGTCGCGACACTCCTGGTCGTACCACTGGTTTCGGCGAGGGCGGTGGTAGCCAATCACCTCTTCAGCAGCCGCACGTATGGAGTTGGAAATGTGTATCCACTGCGCGCATATATCATCGATTGGAGGAGTGCTATTAAGCAGGAGTGAGAGTCGAGTGGAGAAAACATCGGCTATCTAATTCGATTGCAGCTTGTCGACGTCTAGCTTTCTCTGTGTAGGGTTGCGTGTATTCTTAGCTGCGCACAGACGTGTACGTTTCTTTGCTGTGACAAGATAGAGATCCAAGTCAATGTTTGCACCACGGATCGTGCTCACATCCAATACACTGTAAGAGTGCCTTCCGTCCATCAAAACGTGATCAATTTGATTTTTGGGTTTTTGATCCGGGGACATCCAGGTGGCTTTGTGAATATTGAGATGCTTGAATCTAGTGCTACTTACGACCATGTTTCGTGCTGCGGCGAAGTCAATCAGCCTCCTTCCGTTATCGGAGGTGTTGTCGTGGAGGCTGAACTTTCCGACTGTTGGACCAAAAATATTTTCCTTGGCCACCTTAGCGTTGAAGTCACCAAGCACGATTCTTACGTCGTGACGGGGGCAGCGCTCGTAAGCATTTTCAAGGCGCTCGTAGAAAATTTCCTTGGTCTCGTCGTATTTGTCTTCTGTCGGAGCGTGCGCACATAGTAGGCTTATATTAAAAAATTTAACCTTGATGCGGATTATGGCAAGCTGTTCGCTCACAGGTGTGAATTGCAGGACGTGGGGCCGTAGTCTCTTGCCAAATGCAAATCCGCATCCAATCTCGTGCTTGTCCGCATGGCCGCTGTAGTAGATATCATAGGGTGCATGCCGAATGCAACCCTGTCCCTTCCATCGCATGTCTTGGATAGCAGTGATATCAGCTTTGCATAGTTCCAAGACATCAGTCAGTTTGATAGAGGCACCTTCCCAATTAAGTGTTCAGACATTCCAGGTGCATATCCGTAAATCATTATCAGTTTTTCGTTTGCGGTAGTCGTCATCAGATTTGTGGATCAGTTTTCTTCTATTCTTATTTGTTTTCATTGAAATGGGGTTTTACGGGTGGGCTTCAAATCCGACTCACAACCTGTTTTAAGCTTAGGGGGGCCCGCCGCTCAGATTAGCCGCCAAACTAAAGGTTGACAGTTTTGACGTTGCCCAGGAAACACCACGCGGATGTTTGAGTCAACTTGAGGCGTTTTCACAAGGATTATGCTGGCCTCGCCAGGCTGAGACCGTCAGACATGTTACCCTGTAAAGGTTCGCCTCCATTTTCTCAAGGGAGTAGACCTAAAAGAGTAGGTCTAAAAGCAAAAATCGTATGAGAGGTGGGGGTCTATTTTCTCACCCTTAGGAGCTACGAGGTTAACAGTTATTTCATGACTTTGATTTATACTATTGTTTCTAGAGTATAGTATAGTATAGTATAGTATAGTATAGTATAGTATAGTATAGTATAGTATAGTATAGTATAGTATAGTATAGTATAGTATAGTATAGTATAGTATAGTATAGTATAGTATAGTATAGTATAGTATAGTATAGTATAGTATAGTATAGTATAGTATAGTATAGTATAGTATAGTATAGTATAGTATAGTATAGTATAGTATAGTATAGTATAGTTTAGTATACTATAGTATAGTATAGTATAGTATAGTATAGTATAGTATAGTATAGTATAGTATAGTATAGTATAGTATAGTATAGTATAGTATAGTATAGTATAGTATAGTATAGTATAGTATAGTATAGTATAGTATAGTATAGTATAGTATAGTATAGTATAGTATAGTATAGTATAGTATAGTATAGTATAGTATAGTATAGTATAGTATAGTATAGTATAGTATAGTATAGTATAGTATAGTATAGTATAGTATAGTATAGTATAGTATAGTATAGTATAGTATAGTATAGTATAGTATAGTATAGTATAGTATAGTATAGTATAGTATAGTATAGTATAGTATAGTATAGTATAGTATAGTATAGTATAGTATAGTATAGTATAGTATAGTATAGTATAGTATAGTATAGTATAGTATAGTATAGTATAGTATAGTATAGTATAGTATAGTATAGTATAGTATAGTATAGTATAGTATAGTATAGTATAGTATAGTATAGTATAGTATAGTATAGTATAGTATAGTATAGTATAGTATAGTATAGTATAGTATAGTATAGTATAGTATAGTATAGTATAGTATAGTATAGTATAGTATAGTATAGTATAGTATAGTATAGTATAGTATAGTATAGTATAGTATAGTATAGTATAGTATAGTATAGTATAGTATAGTATAGTAAGTATATTATATTATTGTATACTAACTTATTTTAAAAATTAATTTGAAAGACAATGAAATGACCTTTCGAAAGATGTACCAACGAACCCACCCCACGTATTCATTCCCAAGCTGCGCTCGTTTGAAGATGAAGTCAATCCGTTGACACTACTAAATTTTCACATTGATCGCAATTTTCTCTGAATGTTGCTTTATAAATCAGAATTTTTTTTATCATCAAATCTATGTTTTATTTAATTTTCTTTCGAATGACATCAAAATCATAAACATATCTTTAAAAATAACGAAGTTAGTTGTACTTCAAAAATTACGTTGAATGGAACCATCTATTTCACCTCATTAAATATTCGTACTCTTACACAGGACACCCTGTATATTATATACACTATATAGACATGTGCTTAGAAACTTTTTTATACAAATTTTCATGCTATTAATATGAGCTGTTCAGCTGTTTTTGGCGGTTTTGTGAAATATGTCTACTACAATGCTCTCTAATGTTAAAATTTTATGTACCTGAAAACCTGACAGTTTAGTAGTTTTGGCGGTTTCGTAAAATATATGTACTACAGTACAATGATGCTAAAGATAGATCAAAATAGATAGCGCCTAAATACTAGTCGTATCTAAAACCTGTTTATACAAATTTCCATGCTAATCATATCGTCGCACAGTGGGCTAGAAGCCTGTTTTAGCGCGAATTAATTATATGAACTAATATGAAAAGCTGAAGAGATCGTCATTTATTCAATTTTGTTCGCTGAATCCGAATCTGACATCAGAATTATGCTGCAACTTAACCCTTTTGCTTCATTGTATCCATACGGATACAAACTTTTTATATCAGTGCAAGTTTGCAGAAGAGTTGCAGCTTAGAAGAACGTTTAATAAAAATAAAATTGAATTTTTTTCGAAAAATTCACTGTGCCGTTGTGTTGCTTTTTTGACGAAATACCGTATTATATATCTTCGAATTATACATCAAAATTTTTACTGTAAAATTCCTCAAAATACGAAATTTACATAATCAAAAACTTCTTCTTCATGCTCTTGTAACGTGGGATAATGTGAGTTGAAGTTATCAAATTTTCGAAAAAATGTTAATCCAAATTTCACTTAACAGAGCTTTTTAAAAAAATGTACTGAACAAAATGCAATGTTTCTTATAGCATAAGATAGAAAATTTTATTAGTTTCTAAATAAGTTTATATTGATAAAAATTGTTTCATTAGTTTCATAGTGATATGCAAAATACTGAAAAAGAAATTTCTTGTTTTTTCGAAAAAACTGAATTTTTAGCCAAAAAGCCTTTAAGCCGATTGCGCGACTAATTCATGTTTTTGAGAGTAGTATTAGAAATCAACGTGTCCCGGTAACTTTTCGAAAAACATTGAAAAAGTAGGACGTTCTAATGTATACTACTTCTTTTCGTATATCTATCAAACTCAGCCGCCTTATAAATATCCTCGGCTACCATCAGAGCCAATGCAAAAGCAGTGCTGCATAGCATCAGAAGCATCTGAGCACAGATGTAAGAACAAAATCGAGCAACCGAAAAATCTCAAAATAAACCTCACCTTGTTACCATTAAACACCGCATGCGAAACATAAATGATGACACGGTGCAAGAAATTCAGCTTATTTGAATTAATGAATTGACCAAGGAAGCATCAGTTGTTTACATTTGATATCCTTGATGCTCGCTCCACACTTAACATGAATGTAGTTAAAACGAGAAATTTTTTATGAACTCTTTCTTGGTGCTACATAAAACCCACTGCAAAATTATTGCAGTAGCTTCAGCAGCTTAATGGCTCCAATGCTTGGTCAGCAAATATATTTTACGCATGGTGCTCCTCCAACTATTTGTCGACATCACGTTAACATTGATCCTTATCAGTTGGGTTTAGTGGGTCTTGGCTAGCATTCACCCAAGTTTTGTCATTGTATGAGCTATAAAAAATTAAATGTGATCGATAGCACTTTTTTTCTAACTTGTTTCTTCTTCGGTCTAGTTGTCATCATAAATTGTATGAGGCTACAAACTTAACTGGCCCAAAAACCTCGCCTTGCAACAGCGGCTCTTTAATAAGCAGCTTGTTGCTAGATCTGGCTTCTCTACTTCTTCTGATTTAACTTGTTTAATCGGAGAGATTCGCTGAATTCCTTGAAATCGCTAAAGATCGTTGTGAGTTGTGCTCTTGCCATCGTTGTTGTTGTTGTTGTTGGTTTTCTTAATTTCAATTTTAATTACTGTCACTAAATCATCTCGCGGGGTACTCAAATTAAGCATGACTAATGTTTATTAACTGCTAATGGTTTGTTTTACATAGCTACGTGTTGCCTGCTCCATCTCCATATCCATCGCTTGGTTCTTTATACTTCAGCGTCTGCTGTCTGTTGCATTCGATTCTGTGTAGTCCCACTTCTCTTAACGTGGCTGTTCTTAAAAACGGTTTACTGTAGATTCTCGTTGACATTTTGACAAATTTTCGAACTACTAACTCTGCTAACAGTGTGGTGACCATGCGTGTGTTTTTTTTTTGTCCTTTGTCCTATGTTGTTTTATCAACATGCGTAGCCGGAGCTGTAGTAATCTGATAAGTTGTATCGATTCTTTCTGCATTTTTGTTGTTATTTTTCATCGTCACTGCTGCTGTGTCTTTTATGGTCTCGCGTTCACACTATTAATTATGCTGCTCAGTGACCTGAAGGTGGTCAGCATTTATCTTGCTGTGCTTTTAATGTCTCTCGCATTGGCCGGCGGTATCTGAGCGCATATTTATCCTATATTTGGCTGTGTGTGTTGTGAACTTTAATGTCATGTGTTATCGGTTGTGCATCAGCAGGGGTTTTTCATTTTAATAGTGAACACGAAATGTGACGGTTTCGCAAAGTTTTTGTTGGATATTTAAAGCAATTTAAAATGAATTATAATGGCGGGGTAATACGTTAATGGGTTGGAAAAGATATACTTACGTTTGTGAAATCTATATGCATAGCACCATGAACTCATGCAAGCAAGGAAACTAAACTTTATAAAAGTGATTTCATACTTGAATAAATCAAAATTGCAAAAATAAACCAATATTTGACATAAAATATAATTGGCTCAACAACGTTGGGAAAGTCAATGTTAAATTATTTTAGATAATTAAAAGGTCATAACTATAAGCAAAGTAGTATGTCAGTATTATGAATGTCCTGCACGCTGAATTTTTTAAGTTCGCTTTTCAGCCTTAGTTATTTTAGTCGGATAGCTTAAGCAATCGGTTTCCGTACTATAAACTGTATTACGTTTATATAATCGTCAGACCTGGCAAAAAAGATAAAAGTACCGACGAATTACTTTTCTATTTTATTGAGGTAGAAACTTGTAGGTTTTCTTATCTTCTCGTTTACTTCTGTCCAAATCTTCTGACATTTTCACTAGTTTTTAGGTTGCAGACAAAAACCTTACACTTTTAGAGTAATGGTCATTAAGAAAGTTCTGATCCACAAAATTCCAAAAATGATCAGATTTGAAAGTTTGAATAGTCTATGTAGATGTAAATTGGGACTCTTATTTTAAGTATCAAATTTAAAAATTATTCTGTTATACCGTTTCTATGTTAACGATAGGTTATTATTTTTAGTAAATTTCAATAAAATGTTTCTACATTATTGCAAATAAGACACGTTTTTAATAATTGATTCAAAGAAGTAGTATATTTAATTAAAGGTATTTGAAATACCTTTTATTTATTTCTACATTATATTCCAATTGGATAAACATCTTATGCTCTTTTAATTAAATTATTTTAATTTTTATTTTGTTTCTAAAAATTTTCATGAAATGGAACATAAATTTGCTTACGAAGTTATCAAAATTAAATAAATTGTATTGGTTCATAATTTTATTTTATAGTTTTACAAAGAAAATGACATACAACTCTAAAAAATCTGTCACGAAATTCAAAAGTAATAACTTCCAAAGTGAAAATGGAAAAAATCTACTTTTTCAAATTTTATGTTTAAACAGCTTTAGCATAATCTTAAATATCAACTGCTTCTTTATGTATAACGAAACGAAGGCTGAACGCATTGAAAGAGACGAGCAAAAAAATTTGGAAAAATGTATTGCTTACCGTGTCTTGCACCTCATTCAGCCCTCGTTTCATTAAGGCCTGTTTCCAGCTCTTAAGTAAAGCAAATTTTTCATATAATAATAAAAAATAAACTGGCCATTCCAGCCCTTGGAAGGACTTTGACCTAGCTTCTATTGATCAATTGTGTTGTGCGTGTTATTAAATGTTTGATCACAAATGACCGAGAACTGGACCTACGTGTTTTATGCCGACTCCGAACGGCTTATGTTCACAAGAAGCTTTACATGGCAATTTTTACTCTCTGAGGTTTGCCATTGTCTGCAGAGAGGTGACGACCGAACAGAAAAATGAATTCAATTGAAAAAACTTTCTGTCTGAGCTGGAATTGAACCCGGGCTACCGCAGTTCTTTAGCTTAGGAGCCACGCACTCTACCCACTAGGCTACGGCCGCCACACATTTTTCATATAAGAAACTGAAAAGTAATCAAAAAGAAACTTTCTTTTTTCAAAATTACTTAGAAGGGAATCCAGCTCTTAAGAAAAAAATTTTTTTTTTACTACTTTTTTTCAATGAAAATCAGGCACGGAAACACTGTGACTGAAAAGAAATATATGCTCGAGGCATTGTTTCTTTAAGTAAAGTTGTGAAAGTATCTTTGCAGATATATTTATTTTTATTTTTCTTAGCTATAGTTTGATGATTGTTTACGAAAATGATGACATAAATGCATGTAAGGTAGAGGTAATGCAGAGTTTATGCAATCCATGCAAAAGAAAATATTTAGCAAACTCAAAAAATTCATACAGAAACAAATCTTTAAAATCATTTAAATTGAATGTTTATAAATTCAAATAAATGCCTGAAAAAAAATCTTTGTTTCGTAAACTAAAATTAGTCCAGCGTAACGGAAATTAGATTCGGTTACGGAAATTAGATAACATAGCATTATATGGTAAAAGTTATGCGACTTTGGTCAGTAGCCTAGGCTGCCAATGCAACAACAAAGAAGATAATGTAAAGAAGTAATAACGTCCTCAAAATAGTGTACTTTCATTCCCTAGTCTACTTAACATGCATATTCTCGGGGTAGAAACGAATACTTCTTTCCGTCTGAATTATTCTGATAATATTATAGCATGCTAACCCATTTCCTTTCATAAATGCACCAAAATTAAGATTTCAAAAAGGAAAAACTCTGATTTAGGCTCCTGGAAAGAGCCATTATCACTGTTTTTAGGAGATCGCGAGCTACCTATATATAATAATCTAGAACTTTTATGTTGGGTAAATTCTATAGACATCTGTGGATCCTTTCAGTTAATAAGAAATCTTTTTCCTCCGGTTCGTTAAATAAGCCCTTTTTTAATGGAGTCTCCACATGAGGTACATACTGTCGGTAAATAATTACATTGTATTGTAATTGCAATAATAATGAATTGTGGCAGTTGGGACGAACATAATGAAAAAAACACTTACCCACTTTTTAGAACTCTCCTCGTCCTAGCCAGGTTTTGATTGAGTACGCTAGGTAAGCATTTTTAAGCAATTTAGGGGAAATTTACAACTACAAAAATAAACAACCTACTGGTTTTTCTTAACCACACTGGACTAAGTGTCATTTAATTCTTCTGGTGTGTTACTCACTTAAACTTACAGGTAGTTGGGGATTATAGTAGCAAAACAGCGCAATAGAGCTAATTAGATATCGCTGATCGTTAGTATCACCATCAGAGAGAGAACAGCTTGAGTGCATTTAAATGACGTTTGGAGTGTCACGTCAATATACGAGATACGAATATTTTTTCTTTTTTTTCAGATGGTTTGAATATTTATTGTTAAAAAACGACGTTACTTCATTTAAGCTTATTCGTTCTCCTGTGAACGGAGACGACTGCTTGGATTTGTCAAACGGTTCGCCAACTGCTTTGCACGTTACACGATTTCTTTACGTTTTTTTGAAGAAACACCATGAGCGACTTCGCCGCAATAAACACGGTTTTGCATCATCAAAACTTCCAGCTCCTTGATGTTGTGTACAACGAACTTCTTAAAGCCGGTAGGTTACATATGAAAAGTGCGTTTGTTGGAACCACAACCAATGTTTGGCATCAAGTATTGACCCTTGAAGCGACGACGTACTCTGTTGTCAATACCTTATGGTTTGCGCCATTTATGAGACAGCTTAGCATAACGATCCGACTGATGACGGATAAAATGCTTTGTGCTCTTCTTCACAATTTTTGGCCTATAAGCTGGGCGAATGGTCATCTTGGGGCAATTTTATTAATATGCGTTTTGCATTAAAGTTAACCCAGATTATTTGAATAGCCTGCATGTAAAAGGCTACGTGAATACATGCACCAATCGCTGCAGATAAAAATGCTATAGCGTAAGGTTGCAGACAGAGTGAAAGCCGATTCAGGTAGGCAGGCAGATAGTCACAGGTAAACTTTATTTCTCTCTCGTTTCTTCGCAGGTTACTGCCTGCGTCTCTCTGCCTGCCTGTCCGAATCGGCGTTTACTCTGCGGGCAGCCTTAGGTTGCAAACAGAGTAAAACCAAGGCATAAACCAGGCAGGCGCAGGCAGTGCACTGCGAAGAAACGAAATAGAAATAACTTTTTCTCGCTTGTTCACATAGTTTTCCTGCGCCAGCCTGCCTGCCAGCCTGCCTGCCAGCCTGCCTGCCTGCCTGCTTTGGCGTTTACTCTGCGGGCAGCCTAAGAGCACTCGTGATAACGAACGTCTACGACACAAGAATGCACAACGAAGCAAGATATTAGTAACATTCGCAAGCAAATTCATGCTTTTACGTTCATTCGCACCATGAAAAAAATATTAACTGCAGCTCTCAAAGTAAAGAGAAAACGCTAACGAGAATATATCGTACGTATTTATTGCATTTTCGTTTCGTGGCTGGCGGATTAACGGAAAGCGTCTGAACGTGTTGAAAAAAAATTGCGTCACTCTAACGAATTGCAGATTTCATGTTATTTGCTGTGGTTACGCAAAAAATAACTAAATGGAATAAAGCAGGGACAACAACAAAGAGGAACGCGTTGCTAGAGAACGGCAGGGAAGAGTAAAAGTATATATATTGAGTTGCAGACACTCGAGTTCCAAGCGAAGCATCCGAATGTCTTCATTGTCTGAATGCTGCCTTCGTATTCATTCGCAAACCGTTGTTTACGAGCTTGAGCCGTATGAATTCATTCATTTTTGTGTGCGATTGTAGCTGATGGCGATTGTTATTCGAATGGCAAACATTATGAATGTTCTCATTCGAATCTCCGATCACCATTCAAATAAACCAAAAAAATAAGCTAACGGCTCGACAGCCTTTTTTTTGAAAAAAAATTCTGCCAAAATAAAAATAAATTATTTATTTTTGTGAGATGTCAAATTTACTTTCGTACTACTTTTTTCTACTTATGAAATATATTCAAATATTTCTTAAGCAATTACTTGAGAGCTGGATAGAGGCCTTTATACATAAAGATCTTGTGCTAGAGTTTTAAAAATATATTTTTTAATGGTTTTTAAGAACACAATATATTGAGAGTATGATGTAAAAATTTCAAAACAAAATTTCAAAATAATCATAAATAAATAAATAAATAATAAATAATTTCAAAAACATAATCGAGAGCGTGTTATATTGCGCGCTGTGTGTTGTTAAAACTTTAAAAGCATTTTTCGAAACTTTTTTTTGATCGTGTGTTTTAAAAAATTCTATCAAACCGATTGAATTGAAATTTAAATACATTATTTTACACGCCAATGGCTCTCGTAGGTAGCTGAATTGACCATTTTGAATAATTTTTTCTATTTTCCCCCCCGATTTTCCACAAAAAAACACGATTTTTGAAAACTTCTGCTTAGAAGTCCTCTAATTTTCTTATATTTTAATGAAAATGTTTAAATCTGCATCAGTGTTGGCATTTAAGCCCGTATGATACTTCATTGTGTTGTCCAATTTTTATTCATTGAAAATGAAACTAGAGCAGTTGAAATAGAGCTTAAGCTAAAATTCAAGAAGTGTGAGTGTATACTCATATAGTACGAATTGGACAAAAAAATGTGCGACGGACAGCATTTTTAATGCATTGTTTTTGACGTTTCTCTCAATTCTTTCGTCGTTAAGTTTCGATCAGTTTCGATCAAATATTAAGTGTCAAAAACATGCTTGAGCTCTTTCTTCCGCAGCCAAGAAGAACAGAGAGATAAAATAGTCACGTTGCGGAGATGTAAAAAAGTGGCACTATGCATGTTTTCATCCTTTTCCAACAATATATATATGTCTAGCTAACGCGCCACTTGTTTTCAGATTTTGAAATTTGACAAAACAATGAAGTATCATACGGCTTTAACAAGGTTTTTTAAGTTTGTGACGGTCACATGTCGTCAAAACTCACAAATGTCGCAAACTCGATTCAACTAGATTTTCCCAAACAAGAAAACTATCGATAGCACTTTATATTGATGTTGACACTTGACAGTGTGATTTAAAGTTTTCGTCCCAATAAAATAAAATAGTGGCAACGCCACAGTTTGACAGCGCAACGTTTTCTTAAGGCCCAACCAAGTTATGCTTAAGCAAACAAAAGTTTGAGAGCAAAAGCACGCTCTTACACAGCAATATATAAGGTCGCCCAAGTTTTGTCTAAGCATTGCTTTCGTTCAGTTTTTCAACTTTCGTTTACTTTTTGAAACTTGCTTTTTGAAAGAGAGAGCGCTTGACATCGTAATTTGCTAAGGAGAATAGGGTTGCTAACAGTATTGAGAATGTGTTTAATTAAAATGTTTTTATTTGAATGTCAAATTTTTCAATGAAAAACATTGTTTTTGTTTTGTTTGTGTCTATTTAAGCAAATTATGGAAAATTTGTATATTTTTGCTGTGAAATTTTACGTTTACCATAGCTTATAAGCCAATCAGCGCAATAAACATATTTTTTTGTGTTAGCTGATGGCAACCCTTTTTAACATATGTATACAATTTTTTTTTATCTGTCAATTGGAAAAAATACGTTCATTTATTGGTTCAAAATGAATGCAGAGGGCGGATTCTGAAAAACGCTTAAGCTAAATCTCCATCGCTAAAGCTAAATTTATAGTTTTTAGCGATATTGCTATTCTGAAAAATTCCATCGCTTATTTCATGCTAAAAATTTAGAGACTGAACGAGCTTTTAACGAAGTATAAAATTAAAGCTGTCATAGCTAAATTTTTAGCGATTGCTGCGATTCTAAACTTTTTTTAGCGATTTACAGAAACTCTAATTTTATTTTTAGCTATAAATTTAGAGTCTAATATTTTGTTGACGCTAAGTTAAAAATTAAAAGATTTTTCAATTAAAATTGTAATTTTTGATATATATATTAAGAAAAATTAATGCTTTGTCTCTTTTGAATGTTTTCAAAGAAAAATATACCAATTTAAAGCACTTTTTCGAAAAATTGCTGTTTGTATTTATCAGTTGTATTAATATAAGGGGTATTCACGTTTCAGTGCACTTGCCTGTGCAGTTGAAGACTTGTGCAGTTGTGCAGTTAGGTTTTCGTGAACAAACCACTAACACTTTTTCCAAGCTGTCAAATTTTTCAATGAACACAAGTGCATAACTGCTCAAATCTTCAAGTTTTAGGCTGCAGTAGAAAAGCACTTGTGCAGATTTTTGACGCACGTGTATTTTGATTTCGTAAAGTGTAGAAGTCCTCAACTGCACTGGCAAGTACACTGAATCGTGAATACCCCTATTGTTATCATATAACATGCTTTTAGAAAAAGGTTTCATCTCTTAAAACATTATAAAAATTTTTGAAATGAATTGGTAGTTTGCAAATAAGCTAAAATTGTTGTGACACACTCTTATGTGATAATTCTGTATCACGAAGAAGCACACCAACGATAAGAAAGACACTTGAAGCAAAACATTTCTATATGGAAGAAAGTATTGCTTCTTGTGTCTTTCTTATCATTGGAGTGCTTCTACGTTATACGGAATAATGCAGTTAGTTTGCAATTAAGTCATTAATTGACAAGAAATTTTGCACCTAATTTTTAATATGTAAAATGTACTCTGAGTGCAAAATTTTGAAGCATTGAATGAAACCTAAGCCTCCAACGACTGTTTTGGTATTTAGAGTTGAACCAGTCAAAATAAATCCTTACTAGTTTTTACATACATAGTTTTATTTTTATTTTGAATACAAAAATTATTTCTAGTAGTAGTGGCAGTCAAATGCGTCTTAAAAAAACTCGTTCATTCGCTGAAAAGACGTCAAAATTTCTGGATAACATTTTCAGGTTTCATTTGCCACAGCAAAAAATGACAATTTAAACCAAATGGCACACAGCCATAACCAAATCAATTTTTTGACATAAGAATCGCTAAAACAACGCTACCTGTGGCGAGTAGTAGAAGCAACATTTTTAGCTAGGCGTTTTGAAACTCAGAATCGCATTTTAGCGAAATCGCTAAGGAATTGAACGAAGCATTTTTTTAGCATTTAAGCGATAGAGATTTAGCTTTAGCTAGGCGATTTTCAGAATCCGGCCTCAGATCCAAATTTTAATGAAAAACTTTATTATACAGAGCGTCCAAAAACATAAAAAGATATATGAAAAAGCTGACAGGCTTTACTTCAACAAATTTTTCAAAGAACTTTTGTACTCTTTTAATCTATTTTTTTCAAGATTTTGTGAACGTTTGATTGAGATTTTTTTAAGCATGAAATCGGCAACTTGGACAACTTTTCTACTTCATCATACTTTTCGTCAACTTTTCTCTGAAACTTTTGTTTGCTTAAGCATAACTTGGTTGGGCCTTTAGACGTCCAAGATTCCTATTGCATTGTTTGTGCCGCTTTTTTGTGCCATCAAAATCAATCAATCAATCAAAGTGTTGAAATTTTCTTAATTATTTGGAATCGGTTTATACTAAGAATATTTTCATTATTGTTCTGCTGCTGATATTTTCAACAATGAATTTGAGTCAACCAGATAAATCGGATTCGCCATCTGGATGTGGTGAAAGTGGTGGCGGCAGTGGTGGAAGACCAAATATTTGCAACGCTTCTAAGGAAAACGACTGATCCTATTGTGTTCTGGGAGTTAGTAAAGCGCAAAGATTCGTGTGCATCCCTTTCAAATCTTGCGATAAAGCTGTTTAATATACCTGCATCAACAGCACAGATCGAAAGAGTTTTCTCTAATTGGGGGGACATTCATTCCGACAGACGAAACCGTCTTAGCGAGGAGCGGTCTAAAAAATTACTAGGCATATACTTTTCCTTACATATCAATCAAGGAACGGATACATTTGCCAATACCGAATCCGAAGACAAAGAGTAAAAATCTAAACTGACTTTTTTATTTTTCGTAATTTGTCGTATGCGACATATTTGGAATTTTGGGAAAACGCATTTTAAGTTTAAAAACCGTTTGTCTCATCTTAAATATTTTATTAATCTACTTTTTTCTTTTGCCTAAAAATAGGCTACTTAGATTGTACTTAGCTACTAGATTAAAAAATTATCAATACATAAAATGTTACAGTATTTTTAAAATTTCAGACTTTGTCGTATATGCGCCTAAAAGTAACGACCGTTCAGATGCGTAGACGACAAAAAAAATGCGTATACGACAAGCAAGCATAAACAAAAAAATGACTCGTTTTCAAATGCATACAACACAATAAACAAACAAAAGAAAGCTAATTTTTTTTATTAATAATTGCATTCTAACTGAAAACAGTTCAAAATTCGTATACCACAAATATGTATTCAAGCGACGATATGACAAAATTTGTTGAATAAAAATATTCTCAGTTTGAATTCGGTCTTGTCGCAAACTGTCAAAACTGCTTTAGGTATACGACGCTTACGACCGTAGGTCATAAACGTCGTTAATGTCGCATATGTCACGCGACATTTGTGACATGCCAACACTGATCTGCATATAAAAAAATTTGAACGATTGTATTTAATTTTTTCATAAAAAAAATTATGAAAGAAAACCTTAAAAATTAGGGCGGAGCACCAGACTACATTCTCAAATAAGCTCAAAAGAAAAAAAAAACAGATAGATGACATTAAAAGAAATTATTAGATCTACTTCGTCTCTTGTTTTTACTTTAATTTGTTTCTCTTATGATAAACCATGCGTAGTCGCCAATCATGGACTCCTTCCAGGAGCCAGTGTATCAGCGCTCCATAATTTTCATTTCCTGGTGAAAAATTTTTCCATGCTTATCGCTTTCATAACCAAGATTCGGAGAGAAACATATTGTTTATTTCAAAACAAAAACTTTATAGGTATTTAACTTGTAGAGCCCAATGCGTTTCCAGAAAGTCAAGATTTAAGTAGGTTTGTATAAATCGATTTTGTAATCGATTTTTTCTATTTTCACTCAGGTAGTTTTTACACTTGTACTTAGTGACAGATTTTTTAGAGTTGTATGCTGTTTTCTTCGTAATATAACATGCTTTAAAATAAAATGATGAAACCATAAAATTTCCTTCATTTTTATAACTTTGTAAGCAAAATTTTATGAAAATTTTTAGAAAAAAAAATAAAAAATTCAAATTTTTTAATTATTAGAGCCTAAGATGTTTGTCCAATCGGAATATAGTGTAGGAATAAATGAAAGGTTTTTCAATTACTATTAATTTAAAATACTATTCATTTAAATCAATTCATAAAAACCAACCAATTCCATGTTTTATTTGCAATAACATGGGATCACCTTCTCGAAATTCACTAAAAATAATAAACTATCGATAACTTAAAAACGGTGTTACAGAATTATTTTTTAACCTAATATTTGGAATCAGCGTCGTGTTTTAATGAAGGATTGCCTAATATTTAACCCAGATGAGAATGGTTGTCGCATAGTGTAATTGATCAGACTTCGAATGATGATGTTGCTGCTCCCCTCATTTGACTAAGAGTTTCTTTAAAGTATATTTTTTTTCAACCTGGTCAAAAATTTATCAATCTGATTGACGATCCTAATAACAAAGTTAGCGTTATCCCAACTTTCGATCAGCAATTTTAAATTCTTATTGTTGTTACCGAGACAATGCTTTGGTTTTCGAGCTATTTTGCCTTTGTTTTGCTAAGTTGTTAAGTTTTAAATATCGCAACAATCCATTAACGACATAGTTAATAAATTTTATTCTCTCATAAAATTAATTTCCATTGATCAACACAAAACAAAAGAGAGCAAAGGCCCTACAGCACATTCAATACGAAAACTGAACTCAATAAAAAGTTTGTAAATAATGGTGTCTTTACATAGTGGACCACGTTAATCTAAAGCTGAAATTCCTTTTGAGTTCCGTGACGGCATTGAATTAAAGCGTAAATCAAAGGAATGTCTTTCGTATATGTGTATATTGTGGATTTCCTCTTCCCATTGGGATATAGACTATTAGCGCTACAAGAGTTACGTATAAGCTAAGTGACTGTAACGAATTAATTGATGATGTTGCCACCTGCTGCACAAAGATCATTTCAGATAATATTAGGGATTACTATGAAAAGTATTATGGTAATGTTAATGTTATAAGGTGGAGATTAGGGTGGGTAAAAAAAAACAATTATTTTATTTTTAAAAGTGACAGAGAAAATTAGGGTTCTAGAGACCTTAAAGAAATTCTCACCAAATATGAGCTCTTAACTTTCCAATAGAAAGTTCCTCATCATTATTTGTTTGTACAGAAAAATGTTTTCCAAGCATTTTGAAGGAAATTGAATGCTTTACAAAAAAGGTTTCCCATTTTTTTCCGTAAACCTCACCATTTGAATGATATTGAAGATTTATGGCGTTTTCGTTTCTCGAAAAATGCAACATTTTTTCTGCCCTTTTTTGGAATTTCGACCTCTTGAGAAAAAGAATTGTGACCTCTGCAATTAAATCGTGTTCTTTTCTCGATTATGTTGACCTCAAAAGTAGAAAAAATTTGGAATTCTCAAAGATGACAGAAAGAGGGCAGAAAAAATGCAACATTTTTTCGAGAAACGAAAACGCCATTAAGTTTGATTATTTTAAGACATATTTATGAATTTTATAACTCGACAATAAATGACTATTATAAAATGCACAATACAAATTTTTTTAGGAAATAACTGCTCTATAAAAATGAGTTGGCGATTAAATTTAGCGTTCAAAAGATATTCATCATCAAACTTTCATGCGTACTGATTTTAAGAGATTTTGATTAGATAATCGAAAAATTTCGATTTAGGGTATGAGTTTCATACAAATTTAATTTTTTGTCATTAATATAAGTATTATTTGAGTTTTATTCTCAAAATATTTAAAATTGAAATCACTTTTTGATAATACCGTTCAATTAAATATAAAGAAGAATATTGTCGAAGCTGTTTAGACACGCGAAAGTTTGGATTCTACAGAAAAAGATTTATAATTGATAAAAAAAGTTTGGATTCAATTCTGCAAAAAAAAATAATAAGTGACTTTGTTTCTAAGAAGTTATTAAAACTTTTTGAGTTCTTTGATCTGCCGTATGATTTTCTTGACAAAAATATTGATTTATGGTCTACTGATGACAGTTATAATGAAAATAAAGAATTTTTTGCACAATTGAAAGTGGCAGAGCGAAGTGTCGCAATAGTAAGTGAATATAACCAATGCTTAACCTAAAACGAAGAGGAACTTCAATTTTTATTGCAAGTAGTTAAAGAGCATAGAAAAAATTACCCTACAAAAAATTGTTTGAAAATTAATAACTTCATTTGAAAATTGAAATAAAAAACTTTTTTATAACTAATTGGACATTTTTTTTTCTCTAAAACTGAAACATATCATAATATATATATAATGAAAACTTAGCTTTTTTTATTAATAAATAATTAACTAACCGATAAATAATGTACAATTTATTTTTATATGTAGACAAAGATACTTACACACACAAAAAAAATTGAAAAATATTTTGAAGTTTATCAGTTGATAAATTTTCTCAAAATTTATAAATAAAATTGAAAATTTTCAATTATCTAAGCAAAAACTCTTAAAATCAGTACACATGAAAGTTTTGTGATGAATATCTTTTGAACGCTTAATTTAATTGCCAAAACATATGATACCATTTTTATAGAGCAGTTAATTCCCTACAAAAATTTGTTTTGCGCATTTTATAATAGTCACTTATTGTCGAGTTATAAAATTCATAAACAAAAATTAAATATGTCTTAAAATAATCAAACTTAAATCTTCAATATCACTCAAATGGTGAGTTTTACGGAAAGAATATGGGATACCTTTTTTGTAGAGCATTCAATTTCCACAAAATTTTTTTCTACAAAAAATGGGAAAACATTTTTCTGTACAATCGATTAATGATGAGGTATGAATTTTTTTCTATTGGACAGAGAAAAAAGAAACTGCGATACGGAGCATCTTCCTATTAAAGTTAAGAGCTCATATTTGTGAGAATTTTTTAAGGTGTCTAGCAACCCATTTTACGTGTCACTTTTAAAAAAAATAATTGATTTTTTTGACCCACTCTAGTGGAGATACGAACTGCTACCTAAAAATAAAAGATCTATAGTACCTCCTTCTCAAGGCTCCGCTAGGTTGGCGGATTACAAAATTTCATCCAGACCTATTTCTCTTATGTATTTGAGTATGTTTTTAGGTTCGAGGGATAAAATTTGCTCTAGACTCAGCTCATAGTTCCCCAGAGTTAGCTAACGTCTGCGAGCGCCACAGCGTCGCAGTTTGTAAGTAGGTGTATTGGAGTCTCCTCAGCTTCTTCACAGAAACGGCAGTTGCTATCGGTTTCTATGCCCAATTTCATCAGGTAATATTTAAGTTTGCAGTGTCCTGTAAGAAACCCCGTTAAAATTCCTAGATTTTGTTTGCTTAAGCTTATACACAATTTCCCTCTCTGAGTGCTAAAATCTCTGATTAGCAATTTAGATTGTCTTAGCTTTGGAAGGCTTTTCCAAAGATTTGATCGTTTGTGTCTCTCCTCCCTTCTTTGTTATTCTTTTTTGGAATGTGTGCCCAATCCACAGAATCGCTCTGGTCTTATAAATTTTGTGGCTGCGCCCTGTCGCGCTAAGTTATCAGCTTCTTCGTTACCTTGTATTCCTTTGTGTCCTGGGACCCAGAGTATAATATCCCTCCAGGAAATGGAAACACTCGCGGATATAAACAGGAAACATTCCATGGAATGTAGGAAGCATTCCCTTCCGTTGGACACTTCATTTTTTTTTACATAGCATGTCATAAAAGGAAAACGTTCCTCTCCGCTGTTTTAAAAAATGAATTGGAAGCAGTCCTCTTCCCTGTTCAAAAAATTAATGTGGAAACATTCCTCTCCATTTTTATGAAAATGCCCGGCCAGGATTCAAACCCGGGACCCCTGAGCGACAGTCAAGCGCGCTACCACTAGACTATCGAATTCTATAATAAGCGGCTAGGAAACAATGATATTAATATTTTCTGCATTCTTCATTCATTTATCACATGCATTCTTAAAAAAGCAGTTTGGAAACAACATAAATAGAAAACTACCCTAAGGCTTCCGAAAGATACGGTGGGGAATGATTCTTTATCACTTTTAGATGGAAGTCTTCTAATTTTTCCTGGAGCGATTTGTGTTGTTCTTCCTAGTTAATTGAGTTTTGTTAGGCATTCCCATGTTAGTCACGATGGTATCTATCAAGAAACTAGTACTTTAATTGCTGCTTGACTGTCCGACATCACAATTATATCCTGACCTTTGTATTTCCGGTCAGGGTTGAATTGTGCACACAGCTGTATTGCTAGAATTTTCGGCATATACTGGGTGTTGTCCCCATAGGTTCAGAGTGCTTTGTTTTTGGCCCGTACACCGCTGCGTCTACACCTTCCGATGTTTTGGAGCCATCCGTGTACCATGATATACTATGTGATTTCCTGGCTTGTGGTACTATTTCGTTGTCCCACTCTTTTTTGATACTAAGCTTAATATCGAAGTGTTTTTCGCAGTTGTATTTTTTCACTATATCGTCTCTTGGTATATCGATGTAAGGTATTTGCTTTGCAATATCCTCCTTCTCTCTACTTCTGATAGTTTTACCTAAACCTGTCCCCAATTTAGCGATGCATAGCAGAGTTCGCTTTGCTACTCCCTCTATAAAGAGGTGTAAGGGGGTTAGGTCAAGAACTAATTCTTGTGCTGCTGTAGGGCAGGTTTAGCCAGCTTCAGCACCTTTGTTAGCATATTTCTCATTGTGAATAGCTTGGTTCTTCCAACCCATGCTGCTGCACCATAGGTGAGGATGGGTCTCACCATCATGGTATACATCCAGCGGGGAATTGTTGGTTTACAACCCCAGCTTTTCCCTGCCAGATTCCTACATACCATGAGTGCGCGCGTAGCTTTGCTTATAATCATCTCTGCATGTTTCTCCAGAGAAGTTTTAAATTATTGTTGTCATTGTTTTTAATTAAAATAGTGCTACTTATTTACTACGCAAATATAAAAAAAAACTTGTTAAAAATTAGACTTTAACATTCTATTTTTTAATATCACTGTGCATGTCCAAATATCAAACTAGCTGGAGACATATCATTTCAGCATAATTCGAGGAAGCTGAATTTAATGGCGTTTACCGTTTACGTGCCGTTTTCGAGAAATTGAAATTGAATCAATGTCAAGTACATGTTGATGCAGTTTTTGTCAGAAAAACTTTTTTCTCATTAACTTGATCAACTTTATGTCAATGAGTAAAACATTGAGAATTGCCTGGAAAATAATTTCTTAAAACCGTTTAACCCTCGAAACCCAACTCTTATGGTCCGAATTGACCTCATTAATCAAAAAATCCCATTTTTTCGTATAAAAGCTTCTTTTAAACAAAAACAAGTAAGCTTTTTGATGGAAAAATATTACCCTGATATAGTGGCGTTTAATGAAATAACAAATGAAACCAAATTAACCAACCTTCTGTGTCCCTAAAACGACCTGAAAGGTATTAAAACTTAGTTTTTTATACATATTTTTGTATTTTCTCAGATAGATACATTTGTTTCTTCTACTTCTTCATGTAAATTCCAACAAAATTCTCCTAAGAGAGCATCTACACGCAGAGAAAAGACATGATTGAGAAATGATTACTGCAATAATAATTTTTTTACTAAAATTATTGTATTATTTCTGGAAACACAAATTTTTGCCTTAATAAAGTCATTATTTACTAATGATTGTACCAAAAATAACATTTTAGTTGAAATCATAACATCATTGAAATTGTCAACATACTATGAGTGCCTCAACTATTAGTTGCAACAAAAATGTTGTAGTTCTGTCAATCATGATAAATGTGAATATAATTATAGAGACAAACATATAAGAATTTTGAATGTTTGTCTGAACTATTCTTTGATTGTTAGCAAACGAAGCAGAGCATAACCAAAAATCGAAAGAATTTATTATGTCTGAACAGTTTGCAGGAAAAACTTTCACTTCACTCAGGCACAATAAGTTTTATCGATTCCTGGCTATGTGTTGTTTCGTTTGTCAACTGTTCAATTATTGTGTTTTGTTTTAAATCGCCTAATCCTCAAAACAGCGCACAGAAAAGTGACATTTTTGAATTTAATTGAATCAAACATACTATTTCTATTTACCGTAAATATATTTCGCAATTCTGACCATATTTTGTTTATCACAAATATTGCTATTTTTGTGACAATGCACTTAATGTTTATGAATGGCATTAGTCAAGCGAGCGGTAGTAGCGGCTGTAGCCTACTGGTAGTGTGTGTGGCTCGTAAGCGAAAAAGCCAAGGTTCAAACCGCAGCTCGGACAGAAAATTTTATCAAAAAGATTTTTCAATTGTATTAATATTTCTGTTCAGCCCAGACCAATGGCAAACCTCTGGAGAATATCTTTAATAATAGTGCATGAAAATAAAAAAAATAAAATTATTGTTTCAATAATATTCTGGATCCTAAAAATAAATTCATAATATAGAGTTGTTACAATCATTCTATTTTCGACCCAATAAGAGAATAATGATTGTTTCAATAATATTTTGGTTGCTACAAAAAAGTTCCTTTTCTAAATATAGTTGTTATAATCATTTTATCATGATCAAAGAAAATATTACATGTTTAAGAACATGTTAGCAACAATCATAATCCGAATCATACTATGATCATCTTAAAACATGGTTGTTGCAACTATGTTTTTTCTCTGCGTTTAGTTTTTACCACTGTACCAGTGCTTGAGTCACGCCGTCACCTGATGGAAACGTTCGCCACGCTCATCAGATTCGTCTGGAGATTGTTGCCCTAGTTTTTCAGCGTGGCAATGCAGGAAATGAATTTTCAGCGACATTCTTACATTTAAAGTATGGAAGGCGGCAAGCATTCTGTCAATGTGTAAGCGCCAATCGTCAGATCGATGAATTCTTAGAACATACTTAATTACCGCTTTGACACAATTCTATGCCAATAACTCATTATGGCTGAGAGCTAGCTTCAATGGCTCATCCTTCAAAAAGCGACGAATATCGGGTCCATTTAGTATTCATGTAAAAAAAAATGAGTTCAACGAATTACGCAAAATTTTTCCTCGGCTGAGTGGGATGAAATTAAAGGAAGGTTGGTGTTTACATGATTTTAAATTTCGTTTCCTAACGTTTTGTTTTTACAGGAATACTAAATGGACATCACTTTTTGAAGGATGAGCCATTTAAGCTAGCTCTCATTTGTAATTTCATATAGCGCCACTATATCAGGGAAATATTTTTCCATCAAAAAGCTTACTTGTTTTTGTTTGAACAAATGTTTTATACAAAAAAAAGATTTTTTTGATTTATGAGGTCAATTTAGACCATACGAGTTGGGTTTCGAGTGTTTAACTGTTTTAAGAAATTATTCTCCTGGCAATTTTTAACATTTCACTCATTTGCATGAAGTCGATAAAGTTAATGAGAAAAAAGTTTTTCTAGCAAAAACTGCATCAACATGGACTTGACTTTAACCTTGGATTTCTCGAAACGGGCCAAAGAATAAAAAAACGGTAAATGCCATTAAATTTAGCGACCTGAAATTATGCTGAAATGATATGTCCCTTGCTTGTTTGCAAAAAAAGTAACCGATTCATGCACAGTGCATTTATTCGTACAAATCGTTCGTAACGCCAGTTTGGAAATGCCCATGTTATAATTTTTAGTGAGTTTCGAAAAAGTGTTAATATATTATTGCAAATAAGACACGTTTTTATGAATTGATTTAAATAAATAGTATATTTTATTAAAGTAATTGAAATACCTTTAATTTGTTACTACATTATATTCTAATTGGGTAAACATCTTATGCTCTATTAATTAAAACATTTGAATTTTTTTATTTTGTTTCTAAAAATTTTCACAAAATGGAACAAGTTTGCTTATAAAGTTATCAAAATTAAAGAAATTATACGGGTTCATAATTTTATTTTAAAGTATGTTCTATTACGAAGAAAATGACACACAACTGTAAAAAATCTGTCACGAAATTCAAAAGTAATAACTTCCAACGTGAAAATGGAAAAATCTATTTTTTTCAAATTTTATGCTTAAGCAACTTAAGCATATTCTTAAATATCAACTGCTTCTTTATGTATAACGAAACTAAGGCTGAACGTTGTGAAAGAGAAGAGCAAAAAAAGAGTGGAAAAATGTATTGCACCTCGTTCAGCAGTCTAGCGTCGTACAAAATCAATTTTTTTTAATGGTTATTAAAAACAAAACATATTGCGAGAGTAATGTAAAAATTTCAAACCAAAATTCAAAATATTGACGAAGTTTTAGCACATAGTCGAGATCGCCGATCTCACCCTTTCTATATAGAGCTCAGCAAATTTATTCCTTCTTTTGATCAAAATACGATCTTTAAGAAATTAAAGAATTAATGGTGCTATCCCCTTACTTAGACCTTAATTTATTGCATATAACACCTGCGGAGTAGAAGCACCTCTCCGCCTCAGCGCTTGTTAGTTCGGTCGTTAATCGTCGAATCGTAAGGGGGATATTTGCGATGGTAGTTTGAAAAATTTTATTAGCAATTTAAAAATTATTTTCCACAATCCCGGGATTCGAATAGAATAATTCCGGGATTTCAAGATCCCGGAATTGACATCCCTAGTACCATACACACTGTAGTCATCACAAAAGTATTGTAAACAATTTTATGAAATGAGTACAGTTCTGATGCATGTAGTATCTATATTATTAACCCATTACATAAAATATTAAATAGCTGTATGCAGCAAGTACATAGATTATTGACCTATTAAATCCATGTTAAATAACTTTATATAATAAGTACATAGATCATTGACCCATTACATAAAACTATAAATAATTATATTTACAATTCGTTTATTTTTACATGTATTTATCACTCACACACGTGTTGCTTCTTTGCAAACTAAGAAACAAATGACATAAAACAGCAAAATTTTAAGCCGATTGTTGACCTGTGAATGATTCGGTGAATTACAACAATTATGAAAATCTTGAAGTTGCTGTAAAAGAAAGGAAAGAGCTAGGCGCTGACGAACGCTGTTTCTTGTACTGAACACATGTCTCTGTAAAACCGCATAAGCGAGATTTGTACAGAGTCCATACTTTATGTATTGCATACAAGTCTCACTTTAATCACATTAGCGAAATTATACTGAGTAAATATTTTGTGTATTGAATAAATGCCTCAATTTAATCGCATAAACGAGACGTGTACTGAGTCTATATTTTATGTATTGAGTACATTTCTTGCAAAACATTGCAATAAATATTGATTGAGTACACATTCCTTGTATTTATTAGTCAACAATGTACTCAATACATAATTCGATGTATTGAATACATTTTTCATTCATTTAAGTAAGTGAATAAATTGATATGCAACCAGTACACGCTCACTTTACCCAATACATATAGCTCTCGTTGCGTTCCCATACAAGATGCTGTACATAGATTTTACAGCGCAGTGAAAAAACTCCCAATGAAATAACTCCCAAATGAAAAATTAAATAACTCCCAAAAGTTGGGTGATATTTCATTTTTATTGGGAGTTGTTTCATTTTTTTAATTAAATAACTCCCAATTATATAATAACTCCCAAAAAAATTGAAAATGAAATAAGTCCCAAAATATTTGGTTTGGAGTTATTTCATTTTACTTGGGAATTATTTAATTTTACTTGGGAGTTATTTTATTTAACTTGGTAGTTATTTCATTTTTATTGGGAGTTGTTTCATTTCTCTTGGGAGTTATTTCATTTAAGTTGGGAGTTATACGCGCTGTCAAATAACTCCCAATGAAATAACTTCCAAATGACAAAATGAAATAACTCCCAATGAAAATGAAATAGCTCCTATTTGTTCCCTATAAAGCTACCGTAAATAGTTTTAAAATAAAATTAAAAAAAAATTCAAAAAAAATTTAAAAGTTGTTTTAGAAAATAGCGCGATTTTTAATAGAGACAAATCTTTATAGGGACAAAGCGGCGCAAGAGAAAAATTGTTATTAAAAATTGAGAGATTAATTATATATCAAAATTATTTTCGGTAGCTTCACAGGGGAAAAAGCGCAGCAAGCAAAAAATTGTTATAAAAAATCGCTCGATTTTTAATTTTTTTAATAATATTTTAAAACTATTTTCGGTATAAATAAAAACTATTTGATTTGTCAATAAATCGCGCGATTTTTTAGAACAATTTAGAACAATTTCGCCAAAATTTTGGGAGTTATTGAAAATTAATTAACTCCCAAAAATGTATGAAAACTTTTTGGGAGTTATTTTATTTTTTTTGGGAGTTATTTCATGTCTCTTGGGAGTTATTTCATTTCTCTTGGGAGTTATTTCATTTCTATTTAGGGCCATTTTGTTCACAAAGGGCATAAATATGATTTAATTCTTGGATAACTATCTCTAGGTTAATTTTATACCAAGCGTATAAATCGGGAGACAAAAAAGTGGTTTTGTTCACATTTTATCCCAGCTTTATGCTTAGAGCATAAATCCGCTCTCAGTTTATATCGATTTCCATTAGAATGTTAGAGTGTTGCTCATTAATTAAAAAATGTGTGGGGATTTTTGGTTTATTTTTGCGAATTTGGGGGTTGGAGTGAACACTAGGTAAAAATGGATCGCTGATTTTGCATCTGATGTCAGAATTTTAAAATTCTGAAATTTTTCTACACAGAGCTGCCAGCTAAACATTTTTTTAAGAATATTAAAC
Source organism: Dichetophora obliterata (assembly GCA_963920525.1). Taxonomy (NCBI): domain Eukaryota; kingdom Metazoa; phylum Arthropoda; class Insecta; order Diptera; family Sciomyzidae; genus Dichetophora; species Dichetophora obliterata. The sequence goes on from OY986436.1 coordinate 24,029,857, forward strand.
ATGAAGAAACAGTATTGGGGGTTACTTCTTCCGAATCTGGTGTCAGAATTTTAAAATTCAAGATGGCGGATAAAGTTGCCACCTAATTTCTTGTTTAATTATGCGAATTCAACTCTGGGAGAAACACTAGGTAAAATTGGGTCGTTGATTCCGAATCCGTTGTCAGAATTTCAAAACTCGAAAATTTTTCTACACGTAGGGGTGCCACCTAAAAATGTTTTATTTTAAGAATTTTAAACATGAAGAAAGAGTATTGGGGGTCGCTAAGTTCGAATCTGAAGTCAGAATTTTAAAATTCAAAATGGTGGATAGGGTTGCCACCTTAATTTTTTGTAATTTTATGAATTCGGGGCTGGCAAAAAAAATGGTACACCAAAAATGGGTCACTGAATCCAAATCCGTGGCCAGAATTTCAAAATGATAAAGTTTTAAAATAAAAGGGCTGCCACCTAATAATATGTATTTTTTAGAATTTTGAACATAATTTAACAGTATTAGGGAGTCACTGATTTTGAATCTGAAGTCAGAATTTTAAAATTCAAAATGGTGGATAGGGTTGAAACCTTAATTTTTTGTAGTTTTATGAATTCGGGGCTGGCAAAAAAAATGGTACACCAAAAATGGGTCACTGAGTCTGAATCCGTGGCCAGAATTTCAAAATGATAAAGTTTTGAAATAATAGGGCTGCCACCTAATAATAAGTATTTTTAAGAATTTTAAACATTATTTAACAGCGGTAAGAAGTCACTGATTTCGAATATGAAGTCAGAATTTTAAAATTCAAAATCGTGGATAGGGTTGCCACCTTAATTTTTTGTATTTTTATGAATTCGGGGCTGGCAAAAAAATGGTATGCCAAAAATGGGTCGCTGAATCCGAATCCGCGGTCAGAATATTAAAATTATAAAATTTTGAAATAATAGGGTTGCTTTTACTTTTGAAATTACATATTATTAGGTGGCAGCCCCATTATTATAAAATTTTATCATTTTGAAATTCTGACCACGGATTCGGACTCAGCGACCCATTTTTGGCATACCATTTTTTTGCCAGTCCTGAATTCATAAAAATACAAAAAATTAAGGTGGCAACCCTATCCACCATTTTGAATTTTAAAATTCTGACTTTAGATTCGAAATCAGCGACCCCTTAACACTGATAAATGATGTTTAAAACTCTTGAAAAGACATATTATTAGGTGGCAGCCTTATTATTTCAAAACTTTATCATTTTGAAATTCTGGCCACGGATTCGGATTCAGCGACCCATTTTTGGTGTACCATTTTTTTTGGCAGCCCCGAATTCGTAAAAATGTAGAATATTAAGTTGGCAACCCTATCCACCATCTTGAATTTAAAAATTTTGAGTTCAGATTCGAAATCAGTAACCTCCCAATACTGTTCCCTCATGTTTAAAATTCTTAAAATAAAATAATTTTAGGTGGCAACCCTGTGTGTAGAAAAATTTTCGAATTTTGAAATTCTGACAACGGATTCCGATTCAGCTACCCATTTTTACCCTTATAGTTCGCGCCAGCCCCGAATTCGTAAAAATAAAAAATTAAGGTGGCAACCTTATCCAACAACTTGAATTTTAAAATTCTGACACCAGATTCGAAATCAGTAACCCCCAATACTATTTCCCTATGTTTAAAAATCTGTATTTTCAATATTTTGACACCAAGTAAATAAAAAATATTAAAATGAGAGTGATGAGAGCGAATTAAAAATCTTAACTCACCAATTTTCACGAGTAAAATATTTCTGGGGTTAAGCTATCTCGCCACCATTTTTATCTTCAGCTTGAAGAGTTAAATGCTTAACTCACTGTGAACAAATGAAAAACTGGAAAAATAATGGAATTAACTGGGGGATAAATTTATCTCTCTGTGAACAAAATGGCCTTTAGAGTTATTTCGTTAATTTAATTTTTATTGGGAGTTATTTCATTGGGAGTTATTTAATTGGGACTTATTTCATTTTTGGTTTGGGAGTTATTTCATTTTAATTGGGAGTTATTTAATATTTTCATTTGGGAGTTATTGCATTGGGAATTATTTCACTGCGCCAGATTTTACATACATGTCTCTGTATTGACTACATACCTTTTTTCCTTAGTGCAGTTATTTGTTTTTGAGATTAAACTTTTCTAGATCCGGTCGAACTAATATGACTAATTAATTGTTAACGTGTTTCTTATTTAACGTCTGAAAGGCAGTTCTTTGTACACTCTGTTCGTATTTGGAACGCACTTCCTAATAGTTTAAGATAGTGTAATAACGATATGCCTACCATTCAAAAACAAACTGTTAATAAGATATTTAAACTTTGTTGTGCCGGTTTTCGAAATAAATAAATAAATATAAATAAATTTCATGATGATAAAAAGTTATCACTTTTAATAAAATTTTACTTTCTACAAACATATTAGGTTCAATGGCACTTTAAAAACTAGTCAATAAAATAGACGTCGGGAACAGGAAAACATTTTTACAAATTGCGCCCATTATTCTTGAACGAAATTTTGGCAAAGTGTCCTGTTGTTCCTTCAAATTATACCATTGAAGAACGTGATATGCCACATAAAAAATATTTTGAAATAATCTACTTTAAAGATTTGAAAAAATGTATTTTTGTATGAAAAAATGGGATTGAACAAGGAGACTTCTATAAAAAGTTCCAAAATTTAATAAGAAATAGCCAAAATACTTAATTTTGTTATTAGCAATCCATTCAGTCTAAAAAAATTAATTTTAGAGCTCATTGCAGCAAGCCCTTCAAAAGTAAAATCTTTAAAAATTTTTAGTGGTAACTAATTTTTTTTTTTTAATTTGATCAGTAAATTTTAAAGGATCAGCCAGAAAAACTTAGAACGAAAATGAAAGGCGAAACTTTTTGCGTTTTTAAGTTTAAGTTAAGGGTATAGGGTCCCACTTTTGCAACTGCACCTATAGATAAGTTTTTATATCATGCTGTAACTTTCAAAATGCCATTTATTTCGTTTTTCTCATCTATCGCCAGTGTAATTTTTTAAAATTTTGATTTAGAACTCAGAACCGAATTTGAACCTAAAATATTATTTTGATCAACCCGAACACAACTTTTTCAGAGCTTCCAGTTCCTGATTTCGAGAAGAATTTTTAAATCAGAAAAATTTCCCTGACTAAGACTTTAAGATCTGGCCAGGCTTCCTGCACTGATGATCAATCGACATTGGTTCGCACGACACCGCACCGTAGGCATTCAGACAAAAGTGCAATATTGTCACTTCTGAACGTAATTTTATACACTCTCAAGAGAGCAGTTATTGTCGTTTGCTATTTTGATTTTTATTTTTGTTTCGGTTTAACTATTTGCTCAGTGTTGAGCCAAGCCACGATATAGCTAAAGGTAACTTGTTTTAGAGGAAGCTACCACTTTAATCTTCCTCAGCAGAAAGCAAAAATGTTGATTTTTTTTGTTGTGTCATCACTCTGCCAAAGTCACGTGCGCTATTTATTGCTCTTTTCCACTATCAAAACTCTTCTTGATCTTCATCTGTTTGTGCGTGCCCAATCACCCACTTCCCACCGCTGTTACTTTAGCGGGAGACAAGCTATTATTCGTTGGTCTTTGTTTGTCTCTTCTCGCTCTTTCTGTCAATTAGCTGCTATTTGTAACTGTTTGTCGACAACTTGGTTAATTGACAGTATTTATGAACACGTCCGTAGCCGTGGATCGTTTGATCTGATGGTTCGATTGTTTTTTTCGCGCGCGTTCCATTTATTTAGTCTTTTTTTCAACATATGTCTACCAATTGGTATTGGTTGTTGTAAAAATATGGCTATTATATTTGTTGGTAGCTGGAATGTGTCGCATACGTTACGTTTTCGCTGATCTTGCCTGATCCCTCTGTCACTCTGTATGTAGCTTGTGTTTTGCGCTTAGTTCTTCGCCAAAACGAATCAAGTAGATTCTATTTTTAATTGAGCTTATGATTTATGACATATTTTGTTATTATTCTGGATCATATGATCTCTCTGTGATTTCTTCATTAGTTGCGCAATTATTTTAATCAAAATTGCTGAAGCATCTAAGCGTACCCTTCAAGACGACATTAACTGAGCTTTAATGTGTCATAAATAGTTACATTGTTTTGTCATTTAATTAAATGAACACTTTAAACGTATCGAAAGCTATTTGCGGTCTTAATCACTTTAGCCAACAAGTTCCATTTCGTTTGTTTTTTGTTTTGTCTTAAAGCATTATTTAATAAAAATTTTTAAAGCCAGACTAATAAAAAGAAAAAGATGACACTCACCTAGTTTAATGACACTTTAATATCTTTTACAACAGAGCTTTTGTGGTAATCGTATAGTCTTTATAAAATAAGCACGTACACATTTACACTGGATCACAGATCAAAATTTTGATTTTAGGAACAGAGTATGAATTTTTTTTCAAACATTTTTTCACTTAATTGGTTATTGACATTTAAATTTTAATGATATAAATTTAATTATCTAACACAAAGGATGGCCATAGAAACAGATGCTTTAAAAGGTCTATGTTTTTATGAATTCTTAGAAAATAAATAATGAATGTGCTAAAAAGTTTTAGATTAAAAGTTATAGCAAAATTCATGATTTAATTACTATAGGTTGTCCATTCATTTGACGTTTTCTCACAAGAAGGAAGATATACTCCCGTAAAATTGAAGAGGAGAGCAAAAGAGTAATTTTTTAATGACAAAATATAGCTCATGTGTCTAAATATCATACGTTTTCGTAGTACTAAATTCCCAAAGATACATTTGACTACTGCTTTTGCTACTACGTTTTTCACTACTTGTTTGTATTGATTGCAAATTTTATTGAGTTTTAAAAAAAGTTAATGACAATGCTTTGTTGTGTAAATCAATACAGAAATAATAAAAAGAGTCTATACAGCACACATAGCCCAAAAAATTTTTAAAATTTATGAATATTTGTATTATTTTTTATCTTTGAATTTACAATTAGTAAAAAAAGAGTCAGTTTAGAAATACCACCTTGTTCAAAAAGAAATGTTCATTCACACTGTGAACCGGCGTATCAGCGTATCGGCGTATCAGCGTCTCTCGATGACATTTGGTAAAGTGACAGTGTTTTGTTTACAACTTTTTTCGTGTCTTCGATTTCGTATCTTCGATTTTTACGATGGAGTGATGGCGACCGCCATTCACTCGCCTGATGCCTGGTTTGCGTGTAATACTCGTACACCCATGTCTCATCACCAGTAATGATGGATTCGATGAATGATTCGTCATTTTCGACCATTTCCAGCATCTTTCGCGATAGCAACTCGGTCTCTTTTTTGCATGAAATTGAGTTCTTTCGGTACCAACTTCGCAGCGACACGTCTCAAGCCCAATTCAGAGCCTGAACAGAATCAAAAATCGTTGCGATCGACGATTCGTTGTTGTTGGAAAATACATGCAAAATACGCAGCTCGTTTTCTGCAACGATTAATCGCAGACTTAGAATCTAAGCTATTTCAATCGTCGGTCGCAACGATTTTTGATTCTGTTCAGGCTCTCATTCTTCAAAATGTTCTGAACGGATCCAATTGAAATGCCGACGTCCTCTGCTATCTCTCTAATCGTCAATTTACGATTTTTGACCAACATTTCTTTGATTTTTTCAACGTTTTCGGTTAACAAATCGTTTAAACTACTTGTTTGCCTTCTGATACGATAGAGCAGAGTCACCGTAACATTTCACCAACATTTTACGCGTATCGGCGCAGTTGAAACCATTTTTCACACAAAATTTGATACAAACTCGTTGCTCAATTTTTTCTTCCATCGTAAAAATCGAAGACACGAAAAAAGTTGTTGTAAACATAACACTGTCACTTTACCAAATGTCAACGAGAGACGCTGATATTTGGCAGCCTTGTCATAGACACATGTGGCAACCAATTGAAAAATTTTCGAATCGGACAGTTAAGTCCAGTTCACAGTGTGAATGAACCTTTCTTTTTGAACAAGGTGGTAGATGTCATTGAAAACATGTTTTTATATATAGATTCAATGTTTTCGTACCAATTTGCTTAAATGTTAAAATAAAACTGAAGCTACAATAAGTAAGCATGCAGACTGAAAGCTTTTAAGCGACTCCAGAATTTATATAAGTATTCATTGCTGATTAAGCCCTTAGCTCGAGACAGAGTTGGGCGTAGTGCACGAAATGTTGAGTGCACTCAGCCTTTCACTAGCACTAAAATATATTGAAAGAAATTCTATTTTTCACTATTTATTTACAAGCTTAGTGATAGTGAAGCATCTCTTCACTATCACTACGGATTTTAATGGTAGTGTTATATTGTTGCACTATAACTAAATTGAGTGGTAGGTACTAAATCTCCACTACACTCAAATAGTGCAAAATTTGAACAGCCACTTAATGAAAGCTGCAATTGAAAGTTTTTCACTCAACTTTCAAATATGATTGGTTTTAAAACTATTTCAGTTAGACTTGAATTAAATAAAATCTATAATTAAGAAAAACTATTTTTCGAGCTTTTGGTCATATATGTTTACGAAGAAAACAACAACAACAGCTCTGAATGAGCATCACCAAGCTAGGATCAGATAGACAGTTTATATTAAATTAGTGTTATTTAAAATAATAGTTTTATGAAAACTAAATTGCTTACAACAAATTATTGTTAGCATAGCTTCTTTTTCTTGTTTTACTGAATATTTTTATATTTTACTAAGAATAGCATAGAAACATACAAATTTCTGTGTAATATATAAATAATCAATACTACAAGTAAACTGTTCCTGTTTTCTTTTAATTGAGTGATAACGTTCTGTGCTGTACCACTATTAGTGAAAGTATTTTTTTTGCACTATTTATTTAGTGCAAAAAAAAAAAATTTTCCATTAGGCTGTAAACATTTTTTTCCACTATTCTTACATGAATTTGAGTGAGAAATTTTCCTCTATCACTATCACTCATGTATAGTGAGGCTTTTATTTCTCAATTCAGCAGTCAAAAATAATAGAAGATAGAGAATAATTTTACACTATCATTACATGTAAGCTGAAACTGCAAATTTAGTGCACTACGCCCAACTCTGGCTCGAGAGCTAATTTTGAGCATAATAAAATTGATTTGTAAGCATTTAAATTTTTTTGAGTCGTTACAGGAATGACATAAATTGTCAGGAATGAAAAAATCGTCTTTATTAAGAAATCGCAGCTATCAGAGATAACTAAAACACTTTTCCGCACGTTTTTATCATATATTTGATAACTACTTTGATAAACTAAATTTCGTTTTAGTCTATCAGTAACTGAATACACAGTTGGTTACAGAAATGACAACTTTATCTTGGTTTCCACGTGTCAAGATTTTAAAACGACGCTTAAATTTACGCAGTGGAATAAATTTGAAACTTTTAGGTGATGGTCGTCATTAGTTTATTAGATTAGTTTTGGTTAGATTAGTTTTGGTCAACAGCTTTCATTTTATTAAATTAAATAGTTGACCATCGCAAAAAATATATTAAACTTAGAGTCAATTCAAAAAACGAATATGGGTTTTTATATATTCAATGAATGATAAAATTAGGTTTTTTTTTTAAAAAGATCAAAGAACCGAGGCATGTGCCTTATACAAACAAGGTTTGGTCTTTGACCTGAAAGGAAAGGGATAGATTCATTTAGAGGAATTGATTGGAACCATAAGAGAATTATTGATTAGGCGAAACAACCGTGAAAGACAATTTAAATTGCTTTTAACCGAGGCTAATGTTATGCCTTAACCTTGGCAAGCATTTCCAGCCCTTAGTTGTTTCTGTCCTTTAATTCCACATTTTTCACAATTTAGTTGTGGATTTTTTAGTTTTCCACATTAAATGTAGGAAAGAAAAAAGAAAGTGAAAAGAAAGTTAATAGTCTAGCGCACTCTCCACTAGACTACAAAGACCGACAATATAAAATATATTTTTGACAAATTAGTGCTGCAAATTTTTGAGAAAATAACGGTTTTATCACTAATTAAAAGCAAAAGTAATATAAAACTGCTCACAAAATTAAAATTATTGCTAATATTTATTTTGTTTGTATTTTGTCTAATACATAATTTAATTATCTTTCAAATGACATGTCAATATTTTAGATCTATTAGATAATGGTTAAGATATAGATATTTTACTGAACAGATATTGTTCCAAGCTAAAAATTTTATAAATTACATGAATTAAATTGCGAGCTTTACATAGATCAAGCAAGTTTTTTAAGAAGGCAACAACAACAACTCTGTATAGAGTCAATCACTTAGCTGACTAGACAGTCTGTTTCGAAAATCGCTACATTTTCCTCTTCAGTAGTCTTTGCGTGATTAAGCTGTGATCAACTCACTGTTTAAATTTGTATATGACTTCGCAGATTTAGGAATTCATTCATTTGAATTATATGGCTGCTAATCATATGACATTTTAAAGCAGCAGTCTATTTATAGATCACCGCCATCAACTCTACCAAGGTTGCCTTATGTTCTAGTTGCTTCTTTATTTATTTCAATATTCTTTGGTGTTCGACAGTTTGTCGAAATGCACCATATAAATGAAACGATTTTTTTGCTTCGCCAGAAGCTAGTGTTCTAACTGAAAGGTGGCTATTTTCACAACCAAATGTGAATTTAATCGCAATTTAATTCATGTAATAATTTAATAGATCATAAAACTAATAAACTACATAAACCAAACATATTTTCATGAATTAAGATTGTGAGCTTTAGATCAAGTGAGTTTTCAAGAAGGCAACAACAACAACAACAACTCTGTATAGAGTCAATCACTTAGCTGACTAGACAGTCTGTTTCGGAAATCGCTACATATTCCTCATCAGTAGTCTTTGAGTGATTAAGCTGTGATCAACTCACTGTTTAAACTAGCATATGAATGGGCAGATCCTCTAATTCATTCTTATGAATTGTATGGCTGCTAATCATATGACACTTCAAAGCAGGAGGCCATTTTAGATCACCGCCATCATATATCATCATACATATTTTCTTTTGTTCTAAACAAAAAACCATTTTCAAATCGTGGTGCCCCTGTTATTGTAATATAGAATATATCAATATATAGAATAAATACTTTATTTAAAAAAATTCACAACGAAACACTGAAACATAACTTTTTTCTGAGAAGACAACAAAACCCTGGTTGTCATTTATATTTTAGAGAAAATATATTTTTGTTTACATATTTACGGGTGTTGTTAAACGAATGGACAACCTTTAATAATTAAATAATGGTTTTAGTAATTGACAAACCAAAGCCAGGGCTTGGAAGTTCGAATGATGGCAATACTGCTCGACGTTTTTTTGAAAATGCAGAAATAACAGCATCAATAACCCAGATTGATGTAGAGCTTATTAAAAGAATGCATATTATCTTAATCGAAATTTCATGCGGACACGAAGTATACATCGAAAAGTTTTGAGACTATGCGCTTGAAAAAGCAGGATATTTTGTGCAAAAATACTCATGGTATAATATGCCCCCAACTGTGCATAAAATCTTCATTCATGACCCTGAAATCATAAAATATGTTTTATTGCCGATTGATCAACTTTCTGAAGAGACGCAAAAAGCAAAAAATAAGGACTTTAAATATTTCAGAGAGCATTCTTCAAGAAAAATAACCACTAAAAAACCCTTGAGGATATTTTAAATAGGTTTTTAATAACTTCAGACCCAATCATTTCAAGCAAAAGAAAATTACCGCAAAAGAAGTTGCGAAAGTTGCCACAAATAGCTCTTATTTTGCATGTACCATCAACAAATGAAGACAACACTGAAGATACGGAAAAGTCCGATGCAGACAATGATGAAAATATAGGTGAAAGTAGTGATATAGATTTTTATGATACAAATGACAAAGACTTAAAAAGCGGCAGTGAATAAAGTTATTACAAGTAAACAAAAACTTAAAAAAGAAAATTTATCATATTTGTACGTGTGAAAAATTTGTTTTTAATACAAAAAATATTCACTAAAGGATATCAACTAAATGTTGTTTTTATTTAATTTGGACCCATTGTAACTAAAAAAATGTCAAAAGTTTTCTCCGTCTCCTAATTGAATTGATACCATCTTTCATGGGCCAATACCCCACTGTGCGCCCTCCGGTTCTGGTGCAGGGGGTAGGTTTAGGGAGATGATGCATTCTTAATTGATTTGGAAGCCTGCTCTTCCTGTAATAACTCCTCATCTTTTTTATATATCCTCAGTTCTGTGGATGAGAAACCATAGTCTAATATGAATATTTCAGATGACAAGAAGGCCAGCGACTCTTGGTTCATAACGAACGTTACCAATCTAAAGTTCCCCTTCGGTTCTTCATCCCTCGTGACACCTACCAGTCTGCTGTTGGCATGCCATGATTTCCCAGCCTTATTTTCTCCAGTAGGGAGAGTCAGAGTTTTAGGGTCAGAGTGTTCGGCAGGGACCCGGAAACGCTCTCTTAGTCTGTTAGGGATCAGATCCCTTTCTATGGTCGCGAGACCCTACCTCACCAGTCCTAGAGATTGCGATGGAATTTATACAGGTTTTACCATACAATGACGTCACTTTATATGGTAAGTGGGCGATATTTTCATTTTGCTTTACCAATTTCCTAGCATCGAGTGCATAGTAAAGATTTAAATTTATTTGCAAAACTTGAAGCCATTGTACTCAATTTTTTGGATTTTAAGGAGATTTTACACTTTTCACTTCTTCAAGTCACGTTGTATGGAAGGTAGACGTGGTTTTTATTTGATTTTTACAAATTTCATACTTAAAGTACGTATTAAGTGTTAAAGCTTATGTACAAAATTTTAAGTCATTAGAATAATTTTTCGGTAAAGTTGTGGTTTCGGTTAGCGCCATTTTAGGGTAAATGATTTCGAAGATGCTGTCAAACGTTAAAATTTAAGATGGCGGATAGAGTTGCCACCTAGATTTTTTTATTTTTGCGAATTCATGTAATTTTGAAATTCTGACAACGGATCTGATTTCGAATATAATGTCACAGTTTTAAAATTTAAGATGGAGGTTAGGGCTGCCACCTAAATTTTTACCACAGTATTGCCACCTAATAATATGTATTCTTAAGAGTTCTAAACATCATTTATCAGTGTTAAGGGGTCGCTGATTTCGAATCTAAAGTCAGAATTTTAAAATTCAAGATGGTGGATAGGGTTGCCACCTTAATTTTTTTTAGTTTTATAAATTCGGGGCCGGCAAAAAAAATGATACACCAAATATGGGTCGCTGAATCCGAATCCGTTGTCAGAATTTCAAAATTATAAAATTTTGAAATAATAGGGTTGCCACCTAATAATATATATTTTCACGAGTTTTAAACGTCATTTATCAGTGTTAAGGGGTCGCTGATTCCGAATTTAAGGTCAGAATTTTAAACTTCAAGATGGTGGATAGGGTTGCCACCTTAATTTTTTTTAGTTTTAGAAATTCGGGGCTGGCAAATTTTAAAATTCTGACTTTAGATTCGAAATCAGGGACCCCTTAACACTAATAAATGACGTTTAAAACTCGTGAAAATATATATTATTAGGTGGCAACCCTATTATTACAAAATTTTATAATTTTAAGATTCTGACAACGGATTCGGATTCAGCGAACCATATTTGGTGTACCATTTTTTTTGCCGGCCCCGAATTTATAAAACTAAAAAAAATTAAGGTGGCAACCCTATCCACCATCTTGAATTTTAAAATTCGGACTTTAGATTCGAAATCAGCGACCCCTTAACACTGATGAATGACGTTTAAAATTTTTAAAAATACTTATTATTAGGTGGAAATACTGTGGTAAAAATTTTGGTGGCAACCCTAACCTCCGTCTTAAATTTTAAAACTGTGACAATATATTCGAAATCAAATCCGTTGTCAGAATTTCAAAATTACAAGAATTCGCAAAAATAAAAAAATCTAGGTGGCAACACTATCCGCCATCTTAAATTTTAAAGTTTGACAGCATCTTCGAAATCATTTACCCTAAAACTTCACACCACGGAGTCCACAGAATCCTTAAAAGTCCTATTACGCTTAAGCTTTCTCTAAAGAAGCTCATTGACTTTTTTGGATACTTGCTTTAATTCAATAATTTGGATACTTGCGAGGCTTACAAGCTTTTGCCGAAGGCATCAAGCTTTCCTTTACTTGACACTTCGTGCCGTTCGCTTGTAAGCTAGAATACTTGCAAGCTGTGCGTGGGATTATCTATATTCAATTACAAGCTATACTTCATTCAAAATTATCAAGCTCAAGCTAGCTTCAACTTGTATTTTAAGCAAGCGCTTGAAATAGACTTCAAGTAGGCTTGTGCAGTTCTCTGATTTGCAGGACAAAATCAAAAAATATGTAAACACGAGACAGCTGATATGATGTTTTTACGTATTCACAATTCAAAAATTCACAATTAGTCATCTAACCGACAGTTGCTTAACCAGCACCTGGTGAAATCAAAATTATTTTTTTAGCTATCGTATGGTTAGCTAAGTCCTGGTTAAGAGCTAGACTAACCGGACATTGAGAAAGTGGCCCTTAGTGTATTTATAAATATTTTTCTTTTATAAAGAAAATTTCTAATAAGAAAAATGTTTATAAATATATTTTTATAAATTGTTAAATAAGTAAAAACATGATACTCTTTTATGACAAAAATTTATGGTATTAAATATTAAATGGTTAGAATAACAAAAGTTATCTAATACGACGTTTACATTAAGCCAAATGACTCATTTGAAATGAGTCATTCAAAAGTGTTTACATTGGTTTTTTGCGGAAGTGTCTCATATCATTTGACAACTGGTTGCTTGTTGTTGTTTTTTTTGTATTTGTTGTTTGACGTTTTCCTTTGTTTTTAGTGTGTTCAGTATTTTTTATTCATTCTCCATTGAATGCGTTCGAAATAGTTTGTAATACGTTTAAAAAGTATATCCAATCTCATTAATTTGTTTCAAATGAGTTAATTTGCAACTGAGAATTTGTATGGGAAATGAGATGATTTCGTTTCTCATTTGACTGAATGAGTTGAAATGAGTAATTTTGCCCAATGTAAACGTAGTGTAAAGGTGTTCCTTTTATTTTTAAAAAAACGTCTTCTTGATTTCATTTCGAAGGTTTAATATTATTTTGATTTGATGTATTCTGTTTTTTTAAAGATTTTTTCTAAATCGTTAATATTTATTTTTGTTTTAATTTAGAGACTACATCTGACTTTTAAAAGATTTGCTTTTGATTTTATTAAGAAAGTATTACTTTAATTTTAAAGAATTGTTCTAAATGTATTTGTATTAACATTAATTTTACTTCGATTTCTATAACTTTACTTCGTTAGATTATTTTTAAATATTTCATTTTAAATTTGTATCATAATTTTATTTTCTATCAAAAACTTTTTATATTATATATATTTAATATTTTTATTTATATTTTATTTTATGTTTATAAATTGTTTAATATTGGCATTTCCATGGTGTCGCACGTGACTGTTGTACACATTTCAAGTGGAAAAAATGTCATAATAAAAAAAATTTAAAAATAAAAAAAAGGCGGACCTTATAGCTCTCAATTAGCCCTTTAATTATTGGTATTGTCAATTGTTGGGTCATTTTTACTTCTCAAGATATTAGCAAAAAATCAAGGTGGTCGCACGTGACCAAAAACAGAAGTGGTTTTCTTGGCAAAAACTTTAAACGCGGATTTCAGCGAAATGAGAAGCAATGTTTTTATGTAATTTTTTTTTAATGTTGTGCATTGATGTTCCTTAAAAATGGCTAGCACTGTAGACATAAAGGATTTATATTTTGTTTTTTTATTTAATAAAAGAGATGGTCGCACGTGATATGTCGCACGTGACACTTCGTTCGATCACCATATTTGTTTTTTTTTTCTGCTCTATAATGAAATTCAAATAAAGAAACTATGCATAAGTCAACAAAAAAATTTATTCCAACATAATAATAAAAAACTTAAAAAAATTTCATGAGTATGGTTTTGTGTATTTTTGTGAATAGGCAATTCTAGCTGCTTTTAATTCTTGACCATCGCAAGAAAAAAAGTGCAAATGAGAAATGTTTTGTATTTTTTTAACTGCTTTCCATTTTTCGTCTAAATTATAAAACAAAGCATGCTTTTCAATCTCATCAGATGGCGTAAAAAAGATTTTTATTCCATTTATGTTATTTTGTGCACACTGATAAAATGAAAGTGCGTCAGGTATGACAACATTTTTTGATTTTGTTATCTGCCACACTTTCCTTTTTATAATTGCTCCGACTCCATCGACGGCTCCCTTTCCATGCGAGCTAGCAAAGAAATTCCATTCTACTGAGGAACATCCTAATTGTTGTATAAAATCATGCAAGCTTGACAATATAAATTTGTTTTTAAACTGAGAGCGGCTCCCATCAGAGAAAATAAATATTTTTGAAAGACTTCCACAAGATTTCTGCATTTCAATTAATAGATTTATCAAAAAAATAAAAGAATCGTGTTTGTTGTGTGTTAGCTTGTCACTGATGACAGCAAACGAATTTGTTGCTCCTGACATCCAAGCTACACAAGTAAAAATTGATACTTGGCGATAGCTAAAGTGAGCACTTTGGATCTCATTCTGGTGCGTTAGCCTATAATTTTCCGCAAAATCTATTTGAATGGATATTTCCGTAGGTTCTAAGTTGATTTTAGTTTCCTCAAAATATTTTTGCTGAGCTCTTTTCACAAAAAAATGAGTTTTAAAGGAGGGTAATTTTTTTTCCACATCAACTATTAAATCCGAAAAAGTTGCAATTGTATTAGAAAGGAGAATTCGATTATCTTCTTTCTTCCAATTCTGCCAGGTCACTTCATCTTCCATATTTGATAAATAAGCTAAAGGAATGTATTCATTTTTTAAATCTGTTAAGCACTCATTGCATTTACCGGTCATGCAATTTTCATTCTTAATGTTGCAGCAAACAGATTTAAGAAAGCTTTCAAAGTTTCTAGGAAATGAAGGTATAATTTCAGCGCAGCTTTCTAACGTATAACCAAAATTGGCATGGTACATACAAATACACATATTATGAGGAGTTTTATTTACCAACTGCACATAGCGTGGTCGCATATTAAAAAAGGTAGATTTGCCAACTGCTTCCTCTGCATACTCTTTTTTATACAGTTCATATGCTTCACTAACTGTCATTATCATGAAGCGTTTAGCGATTAATTCTCCATCAATGAAAATTATGTCCTTCTTTCCTGAAGCTTGCACACTAACATTATCGTTCGCATAAAATTGCTGAATGGAATTAGACAAGCTTTCTGGAAGCGTAGTGCTGGAATTAGTGTTTGGATTTGTTTGTGGAGGCTGCTTATATTTTGAAAATAAAACTTCTAGAACTTTTCTTTTTTTCTCTATGTCCCCTGGCAACGCATCCTCCACTTTTTTCACAGCTTTCGCCAAAGTTTGCTTGCATTTGTAAGGTTCCATTTGTATTTGATTTGATTTTTTAATTTGCGCAGCATTCTCCCGACTTTTTCTCTTGCGTATGCGGTCATCCTGTCTTTTTGCTTCAATAATTTTATTATTTCCTTTAGCCGAATCTTTCCACTTTTGCCTATTATTTCGCATTATTTCCCTGTTTTTAAATTTACTATTTTGCAATTTAATTGCATCTTCCTTTAAATTTTCTCTATACCGCTTACATCTATTTTTGTTTTTTTCATCGTTGTTTGTGCTCATCTACATTTAAAATAAAAATTTGTTAAGTGCATATTTACATTCATAATTGATGTAAGTATGTAAGCAAAAAAAAAATTTTTTTTGAATTTCTCACTTACCATGTCGCACGTGACCAACTTTATATAAGTTAAAACAACACAAATTTTCTATTTTTTTATCGGTTCACTTTTTTTTTAAAGTCACATGAATAAACTCAATTTACGATAATTATTTGGTCAGCTTACTGCATGGTCTTCCAACGCACTGAGTAAAAATGTTCTTTTTGCATGTCGAACGTGACAGCGAACTTAACGAAAAAGCAAATCAAAATTTTACCGTTGTCTTTGATTGCGTGGTTACTTATGATTTTGTTTTTTCGTTCTTTATACTCCTAGAAAGATTTGAGCAAGCAAAAGTTAATGCATTTCGTTTCTGTTTAATAACTGTTATAAAGACAAGACATACCAAAGAAATATCAAAATAAGCAATATTTCACATTTGCGCTCTTTGCATACGAATATTTCGCATTGAGATGTGAATAAATGCAAAATGTATTTAAATTACTTAAATTTGATTGTTTCCCTATGTAAATAAGACATCAAACATTGTTATCAAGAACTTTTAATTTTTTCGTCTCGGTTGACTTTTTGGTGGAAATGCCCATATGTAATTAAATAATAAATGATTATTATATTAAAAAATATGATCATCATTTGAAATATAAATCATATGAAAATATGATATTAATGATTAGAATATCCAAAGTAATCAAAAATTGTGTTTTTCTTATTTAAAAAAGATTTCTGCTTGATTGCATTGAAAAGATTTTCCTCTTTTTTTTTAGAAGATTCCCTTAGAAATTGACTAAGAAGATTTCTCTCTTAATTTTCTAAATATCAAATAAGTTTTGTAGGGAAGAAAATCTTTTTATTATTAAAGATTTCTAGTGAAGTTAATTAAACACCTTTCCGCTTAAAATAATAATAAGCGTGATTTCTTGGGTAAAAACTATAACTTTGCTTCAATTTACATTGTATTTTTTTGCTGTGTGTGTCCCAGTGACAATGTATCTTGTTCTTAATTTTAAGGAGAAAGTTCATACGCTTTTGCACTTTGGCTCAATTTAAAAAAAATTATCATTTTCGGTTGAGTGCAGAATGCAATATACAATTCTACTAAAGCTTTTTCTAAATCTCATAAAATATTAAGTGATATTTGAAATCGAAACAATGGATAATATTAATTCATTCTGGTGATAAAAACGCCACCTTCACCTTTGTATGGAACAAGTTTTACGGATATTAAAAAAGTTTATTTTCTCATTGACATTGACATTAACAACTTGTTTGCTTTTAAGACTCTGCTAAGAAATTAATGTTAAGATATTTTTTAGCAAAAACCAATCTAAATGTTAAACAGGCATGTTTTAACACCATAAATCTAGGTGTAACGCTATAAAGACATTTTTATAACAAACGCAAGAGAAGTAAGTGGTTTATTTTTTTGTAAGAAGAAAACTTTGATGAATGCACGTCAATAGAGTACAATAAACTTTCTATTCGGCATTCTAAGAAATAGAAAGGCGCTACATAGAAAAGGTGGGAAAGTTCAATTAGGTATATTGATTTTTTTTCGAATGGTCTTGATATGGATTTTGTTTTGTGTGATGTGGTTTGTGTTGTTATGACTTGAAGTAGTTTGGTATAACTAGTAGAATATTATGGTTAGATGTTAGAGTTATATGGTAGGGTAAAATGGTGTAATGATTAAGTAAGATTTGATGATATGTTAGGGGGGGGTGGTATGCTAGCTTAATTTAAATAGTTTCATGTAAAAATTTTATTTTAAAATAAACCTCTACCTTTCTAAATGCTAAATTAAAAATAGCATTGATAACCGTCGTCAAACAAAATATAATATTTGTATTGTCTATATTACATTAGGTGTAGAGTATCAGGCTGTTCAGAATGCTGTCAAAACTTCAACTAAATCCATCAAATCGTATTGTTTCTTGTTCCCCTGTCTTTTCTCATATCCCTCACTATATATTTTAATTATGTTAATCAAAACACATTTAAATACAATTAATCGAAATTCGAATTCATGCGATCGCATCGCATGCCACATTTTTATCGAGAACACATTTCGTTGGAAACCGTTAAAAAAACAAAAAATAAAAAATTCGTAAAAATAAAAACAAAGAAGAATTAAGATTTATATGAAAACTAACAAAACCAGAAATATAATAAAATACCAGTGAAAAGCAGCAATTTAAATGGTCGTTAAGGCCCCAAAAATACAACATGGCTATACAAGCGGCTACAACAACAACAAACAAGCTCCTTAAATGTTACCAAAAAAATAAAAATTCAAATAAAAATAGAAACTATACCGAAAAGAAATGTATATCTCGAACAGAGAAATCAATCAAATTTTACGATGTGCCGAGATAAAATGTAAATTCTCTCTTTCTTAGGATTTATTACATACAAAGTGTTGGTTATGGCGATAAACCGAATAGGTTAGCGTTAAGCGGCCAACATGACGTGGTAGTAGACATAGTAGTAGTAGGCAGTGGTGTCAGTTTGCGGTATACCGTGTTTTGAAGTGACGATAAAATTAGCATAATTTAATTATGATTTTATAGTTGAATTCTGATATGCTACAAGAGTAACTACTTGGGTGGTTTTTGTGTCAATGCCTTATGTCGAATGTGTTGTAGATTTTAATTGATTTTGTTTTATTAGTTTTGCGATCTATATAGTTTAAAGCTTGTATGTAGTTTTTGTGATTTATGGAAATTTTACCGATTTCTTAATTTTTGCACAAATTAGGAATGCGATTTTCGAGATGTGGGTCTTCTGATAAGAATTTTAATTACGATAGTTTGTAAAAAAATATTCAAAATTTAGAGATTTAATTGATTTGGCTTTTGTAGAAAACTAATTTTGATATGACATGATTTTTAAGGGCTTTCTTCTACACCATTTCCAATCGTAATTTAGAATAGATCAATTGAAATTTGGTGATTCCAGTTGATATTTATTTTAGTATTTTTGATTTATTTTAATGCAGATATAAATATGTAAATTTCGATTAAAGAATAAAAAAGTTTAGTTTTTATTAGCCTTTTTTTAGTTTTGTTTTTTGGCCTTATATTTGAGCCATATTTAAATTTTTATTAGCATTTTTTAACCATTTTTTGTTTTTGTTTATTTAGCCTTTTTTAAAAAAGTGAAGGCAAGCAACACAGACTAAAAGTTTGTTGGTTTCGTTTTGTTGTTGAACTCGTGCTTTTCTTCAAGA
Organism: Dichetophora obliterata; assembly: GCA_963920525.1. Lineage (NCBI taxonomy): Eukaryota > Metazoa > Arthropoda > Insecta > Diptera > Sciomyzidae > Dichetophora > Dichetophora obliterata. Next base: position 24,048,915 of record OY986436.1, read on the forward strand.
GTAAACTTTAAAAGCAAAAGACTTACAACACAAACATAAAAGGTGTCGTCCATAAACTACGTTACCAATATAGGGGGGGGGGGGGTTTTGAAATGCACTACGATAAGTAACGGTAGGGAGGGGGAGGTGTTTAGATATTGTAACGTTACCAAAAATTAAAAAATCGACGAAAAACCTCTAATTAATAATACAATCATTTCAAAAATTTTTAACCTTACATGTTTATGTTTGATCTTCTAAATTGATGGTTAACTTTTGTTTTAACGATTTCTTCCACCGCCTTTTCCCTCGACACAGGAACCTTTTGGTATTCCTTCACCATCTCAGCACACGCCTGAAAAATTTGGGTCTTTGCTTTTGCGACAGGCTTTGACGTTAAGGCCTGAATGTTCTTGATCAAAGGAGATCATACGGTATCTCATGTACTGTCCTTCTCAGAAAGAAGAAATAGGTTCAAGGTCGTGTCCTACCTGCGGCTTTTATTTCGTTTTTAAAACTTTTATGAACTGTCATAAGTTTGTATTATATCGTTTATAATAAATCGGAATAAAACATACTATTTAAACAAATCAATTTTCAGAAAGCATTTACACAAAAACGCAGAACTTGGTGAAGCTCGGGTGCAGCCTTTAAGGGTACTCTGTCAAAGACCAGGTGAATTTCTTTGCGTTAGAAATGAGGATTCACCTGAATGGGTCGACATAGAATCCGATGAAAAATTCTATTTTGAAGAATCCTCAACAAACTACCAGCTTCTTCTATCCCAGTGATTGAGAGCATCGAATCTTGGATCGCAGATGGATAACTTTTACAGATGATATTAATTATTGATTTTTTTTCCAATTGTTCCTTTAATATATCTAGTCATACTAGACACTAATTATAGTGAAAATTGTCAGAGCTAGTCAAAATATATAATCATTCGAATGAATTAATTTCATATGTCACGTTACTTTATGGGGGGGGGAAGAAGTTTTGAAAAGCACTACGAAAAGTAACGCAGGGGGAGGGGGTAAAAAACCGGTAAATCAGTGACGTAGTTTATGGACGACACCAAAAATGTGCATGTATAATTTTGCGCACTCCTGCTCTAACCCAGTAGGCAATTCAGTGGGGGCTCTTGAAAAAAAGGCATGTATTAACTGCTTCTTTTGGAGTCAACACACCTCACAACATCACTGCAGCGATGAGGGCTTCTATAAGGCCTACTATTGGCATCGGAAGCGGGGGTAAAGGGGGGCAGTTGCGCCCCACCTTTTTAGCTAGATAAACAATTTAAAAAGAAAACTTCAAAAGTTATTCAAAATGTCAGTTTTTTTTACAACGATAATATTTTTGTATTAGATATTTTCCTCTTTTTCATAAGCATGCTTGCGGATAACCATTTTCTTTCTCTGTGTTTGCAAAAAGATAGAACAAAATGTAGAGTTTCTACTGCAAACCCACCACTTCAGTTTAAAAGCACCCTTAAGTATGTAGCTTAATATTGTAATATTATAATCGAAGCCTTCAACGGAAAAGTGCCTTCTGAACAAAATCTATAAGCAAAACTAGATTTTTATGCAGATGACTTTGATGTGAGCGACCTCCACGCGCAACTTAAATTGCTGAAGCAATTGCCTGGCCAAACACTTTCAAATTGTAGTGGCATTGTATCCCGATTTGCAAAAAATTCGGATAATGTAAAAAAAACTATTAAATGAAGTTGAAAAACTTATTGCTTTGCTTTTGACTGTGCCTGCATCAGCAGCTTCATCTGAGGGTTTTTTAGTGCACTAAGACGACTTCAAACGTATCTTCGAGCAACTATTACACAGAAACGACTCACTCATGCGGCACTTATACACATTCACAAATATAAAACCGAAGAATTGAATTCGATGGAGGTGGTGAAAGAGTTTGTTTCTGGCAAGGACAGAAAGAAACATTTTGGAATAACTTAAATTGATATAACTTTTTGTACCTTATTGCATTTAAACCATGTAAAGATATACCTAGTCTTGCTTTATAAAAGCAACCATTATTTCTTATATTTTCATATTACCATATGAAAGATCCTTTAAAGAATGATCTTTAATATTGCAATTGGAAGAACTTTTAAAAATAATGAAATTTTAATATTTTTTATATTTTCAATATGATTAAAAGGTTTATTGATTACTTGCATGCTAAAAAATTAAAAAAAATGTCAATGCTTAAAAGGGACTTGGCTTTTATTAAAAAATTGAGTTAAATAAGCTATTTCAGAAAAAATAATTAATAAAGTCGTTAAAGAAGTACAATGCAGTATATAATAACTAATAATTTTTAATAATTCAATGGGTTTTTTCGCTACTTAGAAAATATTTTATACAAAAATAAAGATTAATCCCTTGGTTGGTTGGTTGGTTTAGATGGTGATTCTACATACAAGTAGGATCCAAGAAGCTCTAGTGAGCCGTTTTGATACCATAACTCGTGTTTCTGTTGGTTGAGTGGGTAACGCACTGTAAGGTTATAACCATCCGGTGCGGTTAATGAACGTTAGGAGATTGTTGATTTTTGTTGTTGAAAGTTCCTCTACATTGCTGAGGAAGGGCTTGCCAAGCGTTGTTAGTCTGGACCTGGCCAGGGCCGGGCAGGTGCACAGAAAGTGTGCCAGTGTTTCTTTTTCATTTGGGTTTTCGCAGTTGCGACAGTGGGTGTTAAAGGGATAGTCCAGTTCTCTCGGCGTGAACTCCGATGCACTAGTGACCCGTAATAATAGCCGTTATTTTGCCTATGCCGTTCCGGGGTTTTGAGAGCATCTGTTGAGTTCTACCTATGTTGTAAAGGGGCCATATTTTTCTTGATGTGTTGCAGGTTGGTAGTTCGGCTAAGGTTTAGTAGTAAGAATGAATTCGTCCCTTAACTGTGTTCAGTGGAACTTTGACTGGTTCTACTCTTGAAACGTCAAGGGAAGAACCCCGCCTAGCCAATTCATCCGCCTTTTCATTACGATAAATGTTCCTATGGCCGGGAACCCAGATTATAGTAATGCTAAGTTGGTGACTTAGCCGGGCCAGTTCATTCTTATACTGCCTTACCAGTTTGGAGTTGGTACTGATCGCAGCTAAAGATTTAACGGCGGCTTGGCTATCCGTCAGAATAGCTGCATTAAGGTGATTGGTGTTAGCTCTACTTAAGGTGCAACAAGCTTCTCTTATCGCGCAAAAAGCTCGGCCTGGAAGAGACTGGCTGAGTTTGGCAGACGAAAAGCCTCCGCCACCCCCAGTTTCTCAGAGTATATGCCCGCTCCCAATCCGCACTCCCTCTTGAAGCCATCAGTGTAAAAGGACACATCGAAGGCTAGATCAATTCCCCCATTGCACCATTCCACCCTGGTGGGAAACTTGGTAGTAAGGATTTCGTGAAGTCGAGTTTGGGAGTGTCGTAGTCTGTGTTTCCAGGAATCAGTTCCCGAGGTAGCGGATTTAGAATGTTGCTGTGTTCATATGGCCTATTCCGCCAGTTGTAAGACTCTCTAAGTCTGACTGCACTGTTTGTTGCGGTAAGCTCAATGTGTAGATCTAAGGCCTGCGCCTTCTTGACCCTTTGTTCGATGTTAGTTTTCCAGCTTAGCTGAGGATCCAGAATGACACATCGGTATCTCGCGCTACTGGATAGTGTAAGAGGTTGGTTGTTTAGCTTTGAAAGGACAAATTGTGGCGCTTTGGTTTTTATGGTGAATAACATCAGTTCCGTCTTGCTAGGGTTAACTCCTAGGCCGCACCTGGCAGCCCAGATACTGAGTTTTCCCAAAGCAATCTCCATTAGCTCACTAAGCTTAGAGGGGAACAGTCCTGACACCATTACAACCACGTCATCCGCATAAGCCACCACTTTGACCCCATTGCAATTAAGTGTATTAAGCAGTTCATTCATGGCGATGAGCCAGAGTAGGGGGAGATCACTCCTCTTTGTGGAGTACCCCTACTGACAAATCTCATAAGTTGGCAGCCACCCAGGTCTGCTTGGATTATTCTGTTACTGAGCATTGAGACTATCCAGTTTCTCACCGGTGCTTGTACCAAGGTTGGTAAGAGAATCAAGAATGGCCCTAGTATGAATATTGTTAAAAGTCCCTTCTATGTCTAAAAAGGCCGCAAGAATGTATTGTTTAAAGAAGATGGATCTTTCAATAGTAGTAATAACCTCGTTTAGGGCGGTATCTGTGGATCTGCCCTTGAGGTATGCGTGTTGGGCGCTAGATATGTTAACACCCTTTAGAACGTCCCTGAGATGAATATCCACTCCACGCTCTAGGGTTTTCAGTACGAATGATGTGAGGCTTATTGGTCTAAAATACTTTTCTGATTCATGACCTCTCCTCCCAGCTTTGGGTATAAATATTATCTTAACTCTTCTCGAGCCCCTTGGAGTGTAGTTAAGGCAGAGGCAATTTGTGAAGATAGAGAGTAGGATAGGTGTAACTACATCTTGTAGTTTCTGCAATATTATTGGAAGAATGCCGTCAGGACCTGGAGACTTGTATGGAGAGAAGCTGCTTAAGGCCCAGATAACCCTTTTCATTGAGATAAAGGAGCCAGTCGGAACCGCCGCAGTTGCCTCAGGTGATTCTAAACCTAAGGTCTCATTGCAGCTGCTCCTGCAGCCGGGGAAGTGTGTGTTGAGTAAGTGTTCTAGTGATCCATTGGTAGATTCTGTCCACGTACCATCTTCTTTCCGAATGAAAAATGTACTGGTGCTTTCTTTGGACAGAAATTTGCTTAGTCTTGCCAATTATTTTATATTGTCGATTGATTGGGTGTATTTCTGCCAAGAATGCTTTTTCGCGTCTCGAATTGCATTCTTGTAGGTTTTGAGGATGTCTCTGTATGGTTGCCAAAGACACTGCCTATGACACGAGTTGAAAATTCTCCTAACCCTACTCCTAAGGTCAGATAGATCTTCGCTCCACCACGGAGGAAGATATTTCTTCTTGCCCCTGCTAGTGGGACATGAAACTTTAAAGGCAACTTACATGGTTTGCTCTAGGGCCTCCACGGAAGAGTCTATCTCTTCCGCAGTTGAGATTTGCTTGTAGGCTAAATAACGGATTTTTGGAAGAGCCACTTTGGCAAATTTATCCCAGTCAGTACGTTTGTGGCTACGAAATGGAAGAGGGGCCTCTATTTCAAGGTTCAAATCAAAGAGAATCAAGCTGTGATCCGAGAAGGAACTTTTGCTCGAAACTCTCCAATTGACTGTTTTTAAAAACTCGTTTTCGGATAGAAGGGTAATATCCAAGACTTCACTCCAGCCTGTGAAGTTGTCAGTACTTGGAAAGGTGAAAGTAGGTGTATTTCTTTTATTACATATGTTCAAATTAGAGTTAATTATGAAGTCGAATAAAAACTCACCGCTAGTGTTTATTTCAGAGCTGCCCCATAGTGTGTGTCTCGCATTGGCGTCGCAGCCCAAAATTGTGGTGGTGTTGTCTTGCATTGCCGTAGCCACTACTCGCTTCACATCGTCTGGAGGAGCTTCCTTGTCGTGCCCCATATAGGCTGAGGCTATAAGATGGTTGTCGGCGCCCTCCAGTTTGACAACTGTCAGGTCTGAAGAGCTAAGGTTAGGGAGTAGAAATAAGTGTATGTGCTTTTTGGCTACAATGCAAGTTCTTGGCTTGCCTGCTATTCTATTGTAGTAGATGTTGTAGTGGTTGTTCTGGAACCCTTTTACTACTGAGTCTCTGACCCAGGGCTCCTGATGCCCACGTCGATACTATCCTCCATCATGAGGATGGCCAGATTATCAGCAGCACATCTGGCGTGCTGCAGGTTAACCTGTACTATCGAGAGCATTATGTGGCTGGTGGTTGTGGCTGCTGCGTGAAAGGCGACGGCGGATCCTCGATTGTAAGGGAATCGAGGATATCATCGCACACTGCAAATTATGTACAAAAAAAAGGCCAGCTAGCGAGCTGTATGTAAATGGTAAAATGCATTTTTAAAAAAGCGCTTTTAGCAGGGCTTTTAAGCAAGGCTTTTATTCCATACAAACAATAAAATGGTGTTTGCAAGGAGAGTGATAGGTCTATTAAATTTTATCAAAGGCCTGCTTGAAAGCCTGCAGAGAGAGCACCTACAAGGTGGCGCAAAAGTAATCCTCCTATCAGAAAATGCTATAAATTTTGCGATTGGCCCCTAATGTCAGTTCTTTTTTGACATTTGTGTAGTAAACACATGCGAAATACACGTTAATAAACAATGTTACGCTACACTGCTCCAGAACGCGGAATATTGGTGACTATTTATTTGACCAATAATCGGTCGGTGACTTTGGCACAACGTGAATTTAGTCGCAGATTTCCTGGCCGTCCAACGCCTACTGGTGAAACACTGAGACGTTTAGCCGCTCGCCTCGAAGAGACTGGCACAACACGAGATGCTGCCAGGCGTGGCAGACCCCGGAGTAGCCGTTCTGCAGAGAATATTGCTGCTGTAGCCGAGGATGTCATGGAAGCGCCGTCGACATCGACCAGACGACGTGCCACGTAAATGGGTATCGGTCGACGGTCTTTACAGCGAATTTTATGAGTGTTTAAAATAATCGTGAGTGATGAGGCCCATTTCCATCTTAGCGGGTACGTAAATAAGCAAAATTTACGCTTCTGGGGCACTGAAAATCCGCGTGTAACCCACGAAGAGCCATTACACCCGCTCAAAGTCACTGTATGGTGTGCTGTTTTTGCTGGAGGAGTCATCGGACCTTTTTTCTTCGAAGACGTCGCGGGCCAAACGGTTACTGTGAATGGTGAGCGCTACAGAGCAATGATCAACGAGTTCTTTTTGCCGCAACTTGATGAATTGGGATTGGAAAACATGTGGTTCCAACAGGACGGTGCAACGGCACACACTACACGTGCCACAACCGATATGCAGAAGGATGCATTTCCCGGGCGCCTAATCTCCCGTTTTGGCGATTTGCACTGGCCAGCAAGATCGCCTGATTTGACCGCTCCAGACTTCTTTTTGCGGGGCTTTTTGAAGTCGCGGGGTTATGTCAACAAGCCTCAGACTCTTGCAGCTCTTAAAGACAATATCCGTCAAGAATGTGAGGACCTATCGCCGGAAATTTTGGCCGAAGTGATGAAAAATGCCATAAAAAGGGCTCAAATGACAATCAACTGTGGCGGCGGCCATTAACATGACATCATATTCTCGACTTGATGTAAAAAAATTAAAAGACCAAATAAAAATAATCCACAAGAAGAATCAAAGTTTTTCATTTTTTTTTAGATTACAGCTAAATTCAGGAATATTGAACGAAATACAATAATCAGGGCTTATGAATAAAGTACTTTTAGAATGCATTTTGAAAAATGCGCTTTGAGATGCACTTTTTACCAAAGCGAGTGCGGAAGTATTGACAAATTTTCCCATTTCATACAAGCAGTAAAACGTTGTATGCAAGGAGTGTGGAAGGCCTATAAAGACCTAACGCAGGCCTGCTAGAAGGCCTTCGAACTCCTGCAATTGCCCACTGGGAAAATAATTACATTTGAAGACATGAGTGGATGAAGGTGATATGTCGCAATTATCTAGTTTCGAGAAAATTGAGTTCAAACTTTCACATTTGTACTGAAATCTATACAAAATCAAACTTTGTGAAGAAGTTAGTTTCAAACACATAAGACCTTCTTCCATGCGTATAACACCGAAAGTCCGAAAATGCGATATATCACCTTCATCCACTCTTCCCAGCAGGCAATTAAGCGAAGAAGGCTAGCACTGCTATTTTTGGCGTCAATACACCTTCCAATTATCACTGCATTTATGTGTGCTTCTACCTTGTGAAGGATCTGAGTCTTTTAATATGATTTCATATTTATGCAAAAATTTAGGAAAAATTATAAATGATCAGAATTTAAAGAATAAGATATTATAAAAAATTTATTTAGAAAACAAAGATATTTTTTTTGGTCCGAGATGGGTCTCGAAACCAGAGGGCGGATACTGAAAAACGCTAAAGCTAAATCTCCAATGCTAAAGGTAAGTTTATAGTTTTTAGCGATATTGCTATTCTGAAAAACTCCATCGCTTATTTTCATGCTAAAAATTTAGAGACTGAACGAGCTTTTAACGAAGAATAAAATTAAAGCTGTCATAGCTAATTTTTTAGCGATTGCTGCGATTCTAAACTTTTTTTAGTGATTTACAGAAACTCTAATTTTATTTTTAGCTATAATTTTAGAGTCCAATATTTTGTTGATGCTAAGTTAAAAATTAAAAGATTTTTCAATTAAAATTGTAATTTTTGATATATATATTAAGAAAAATTAATGCTGTGTCTCTTTTGAATGTTTTCAAAGAAAAATATACCAATTTAAAGCACTTTTCCGAAAACTTGCTGTTTGTATTTATCAGTTGTATTTATATTAGGTGTATTCACGTTTCAGTACACTTGCCTGTGCAGTTGAAGACTTGTGCAGTTGTGCAGTTAGGTTTTCGTGAACAAACCACTAACACTTTTTCCAAGCTGTCAAATTTTTCAATGCACACAAGTGCACAACTGCTCAAATCTTCAAGTTTTAGGCTGCAGTAGAAAAGCACTTGTGCAGATTTTTGACGCACGTGTATTTTGATTTTGTTAAGTGCAGAAGTCCTCAACTGCACTGGCAAGTACACTGAATCGTGAATACCTCTATTGTTATCATATAAGATGCTTTCAGAAAAAGGTTTCATCTCTTAAAACTTTATAAAAGATTATTAAATGAATTGGTAGTTTCCAAATAAGCTAAAATTGTTGTGACACACTCTTATGTGATAATTCTGTATCACGAAGAAGCACACCAACGATAAGAAAGACACTTGAGGCAAAACAATTCTATATGGAAGAAAGTATTGCTTCTTGTGTCTTTCTTATCATTGGTGTGCTTCTACGTTATACGGAATAATGCAGTTAGTTTGCAATTAAGTCATTAATTGACAAGAAATTTCGCACCTAATTTTTAATATGTAAAATGTACTCTGAGTGCAAAATTTTGAAGAATTGAATGAAACCTAAGCCCCCAATAAGCCACGACTGTTTTGGTATTTAAAGTTGAACGAGTCAAATAAATCTTTACTAGTTCTTACATAGTTTTATTCTATGACAACACGAGAATATTTAATGAAACATCATAAAGTACTCGTGTAAATATACCTAAAAAATTAACCACACATTTTTAAGTATGTTAACTTAAGTTTATTTAAAATTTTTTCAAATAACTGAATGTTTTTATTTTGCACTTTTTATTTAGATATTGGTGCAGTTAGTAAACCATTTAATTAAGGTTCGAAAGGAACTTTAAAAAGTTTTCGAAAACTTTTCACTCGAATGATGAATTTTTGACAGTCGGAAGTAGAATTTTTGATATCAGTGGGGTGAGTTTTATTAACCCGGGGACTAGTAGAAATTTTGACAACCGGCACAAGAATTTTTGACTGAAGCAAAAGGGTTGTGCTTTACCCTTACAAAATTGTTAGTATCTGTGTTTTGCTGTGTATTTTTTCTGAAAAAAGTAGTTTTATTTATGTTTCTGTATAGGATTGTCCTTTGCTTTTAATATTCAGAAAATATTTATTTTTACGCTAAAAATGCAGGCTTGAGGCGCAATTAAAAAGCATTGAGTCACTTCAGTCGTCTTTAATTTATTTTAGTGCCAATAAAAATTACTACAATTCTTTTTTAAGAATTTTAAAACTAGGCCAGTCTCAGGAGCAAAAAGTTTTAAATAAATATTTATGTTAAATTTGGAAGTTCATGACTTCTGATATACGCAATGTATTAAGTTTTTTCTTTACTGCACTCAACTTGCAAAACTAATACATTGAATATACGTGTTCAAGGATGTTTTATGGTTAGCTGCTTGATCGACTGAGTATAAGTCAATATTTTCTTTCGTATTACAGTCGATTGAGCTCAAAATTTGGCAGTAAGTGTATTTCGAGTATGGCAACCTTTAGGTATAGAGCGATTTTTATCCTCGCGTATAGTTTAGGTTAAGGATTTTTAGGTTCAGTTGACAAGAAAACTTTAACACTTATACTTTTTTACTACAGTATATTTTATAAGTGGAGTAAAATCTAAACATATTATTTAAAAAACATGTTTTCAATTTATTCCATCTCTAAGCTAATTAGATAAAATACATACAACAAAATAATCATGAATAAAAATTTTAATTTTTTTACAAATTTTTAATGTTTACACAAGTTTTGGTTTTATAAATTATTTTACTTAAAATAGTTACATTCCTTGTAGCTAATAATATTATTTTGAATACAGAAATAATTTGTAGTAGTAGCTTCAGTCAAATGCGTCTTAAAAAACTCGTTCATTCGCTGAGAAGACGTCAAAATTTCTGGATAACATTTTCAGGTTTCATTTGCCACAGCAAGACATGACAATTTAAATACAACATATAGAATTTTTTTTCAACTCAACATTTTCTTTCCTATAGAACCAATAGTGAAAAGTTTCCAAATGTCACACAGCCATAACCAAATCAATTTTTTGACATAAGAATCGCTAAAACAGCGCTTCCTGTGGCGAGTAGTAGAAGCAACATTTTTGGCTAGGCGATTTGGAACTCAGAATCGCATTTTAGCGAAATCGCTAAGGAATTGAACGAAGCATTTTTTTAGCATTTAAGCGATAGAGATTTAGCTTTAGCTAGGCGATTTTCAGAATCTGGCCTCAGGTCTCCGAAATCTAACACATTACATATCATATATGAAAATAATTATGTAGAAAAATTCCAATTCGTTTTTTATATTTTTGTAGGAAGAAATTTAAAAAAAAATTAAAAAGTACATTTTAAATTAACAGAAAAGTTTGTAAAAAATGTAGATTAAAAAAATACAAAAAAAAATTTTTCGAACCCGCGCTCCCGAAATCTTACTTTCATTTGTTATGATGCAAAATAAGCTTAATTTTATTAAGAACTGCGGTGGACGAGTGGATTAGATGTCGGACCGCCACATGAGAGGACGTTGGTTCATATCTGGAAATTGTTAGTCGTTTTTTATTTCAAGTTGATATTTATATTGTTTTTCTTTCTAACGTGAATTCTCAAAAAGGGCTTCTAGCAGGCCTCTTTAGAGGCCCGAGAGCGGAAGGCCTGAAAAATTTTCTCGTTTCATATAAAAAAGAAAGTATACTTGGATTTGAGTGTGGAAGCACTTTGAAATCTATATGAAGGCCTGCTAGTAGTGCTTTGAACTTCTGCCATTTCCTACTGGGTTAGTCTATTAATAAAGCTTTACAGTTTATCCAGAAAAATAGCTATAAAGCCCTATGGCAACTTCAAAAAACTACTTTTTTCTGCTTACAAACATATAATAAGCTACTGCAGGATATACTAACTTTTTAAAAATGGATAAAGATTTTTAAGTACTCAGTTGCTACAATGAGCCACGTAATCATGACTAAATGAAGTCAGGTGCCGTTTTTGAGTGCATGAAAGAAAAATGTAACGTATAGATATAATATACAAATAAATAGAATACAGATGGAAATAAAACAAATATTTTGGAAAATATTTCGATAGCATCGAATAAATCAACAAAAATTCGATGCCATAACAATCTGCTGATTTTGTATAGGTATAAATTAATTAAATTCGTGCTAATTATGTTTATTATTGAACACATTTTTTAGAAATTGATATATGAATGAAATCTTTGTTACATGCATTCATTAAACAACAATTTATGGCACACGTTTAACCATAAAATGTGTCAAATTAAGTACATTTGTTGGTCAAAGTAAACAAACAGAAGCTGTGCTCTAAGTTGTGCGTTAAAAGCAAAGTATTCAAGTTGGAAGTTAATAATTTTATTCAAGTGTTAATTGCCGGCATAACTAATGGGTCCTCAAGGAATTTTTGTTTAAAAGCAACAATAAGTTGCTAGAGTGGGAGTATTTGCAGAATTATTGGAATATCCAAAACAAGTAATAACAGTTTTATAGTTTTTGTTTTATTTTCAAATTTTGAAGTTTGACATCAGAAACACTCACATATATTCAAAATTGTAGAAATTTTCAGTACAACGACTTTTTCGTAAAACATCGTTACCCAAGAATGAGAAAAAAACAACATGAAAAATCAAAGTTTGGTCTTTCGATACAAATATTTCCGCTGTCCATTAATATATTTCTTTCAAATTTTTTTTTTGTTCAAAAGTTAAATAAAATCACCTTACAAAAATAGGTTGGACTGTACCGTTAATTTAGTGAAACTATGTTTTAAAATTATGTCAAAAAAGGTCCAAAATATTGAATTTTTATTCAAGAAATGACCCAAAATTTGTGTCTGTTGTAAAAATCAAATCAATTAAAAATTGCACATCTGGCTACCTTTCATATGACATAGCATTTATTTGCAAAAATTCTTCCAGCTAAGCGCAAAAATTATTTTACTCTTTTTTTCATCGAAACAACAAGGGTACTTGTTTGATAAATTTATTTTTTCCAAAATGTTGTTTTTATATTTTTTACAAAAACGTCAAGTCTCAATAATAATTTATGTGAAAAAATTACCGCAATAACTTCTTCCAATCAAAAGTTATGGCTAAAATCTATTTTTCCATACTAAAAATAGATTTAGAAGAAGATTTATTAGAATATTAATAAAACAGAGTTTTGTTTTAAAATTCTCTATATAGTTTGAACGTCTCCATTTATCTCTAAGAGTGCATTTGTGTGTCTAGAGTAATTAGGAGTATTTTGGTTTATATAAAATCTTCCTTATAGTAATCTAGTTTTTTGTCTCCGCACCCCCCGCCCCCTCCTGTTAAATATGTTTTGTTGTGATGGCTCTATTTTTTCTCACTATTGTGTCACCGTTGTCACTCAGTTTTTATCAATGGTACTTTAAATGTTGTATATATATCACCATTTCATCGAAAAGATGACTGTGAATAAGAATGCTGCAAAAGTTAATATTTTTATGTAATCAATTTCAGCTATATGGCGATATAATAAAACATATGCGCATCTGGTTAGCACAATTATTTCATTGGTTTTGATCTGTGCTTCAAATTCACAGATAGATGGCGCCGCATTTTTAAGTACTGTGGATACAAACTATACACCTTGCGGTGCATAGCCTAATGATGTCTATCAAAAGTTTCTTCAAATTTAACCACACACGTTTGGGATTATAGATAGGTGGCGCTATTTTCTGCTTAAAGAAGAATATCTGATGTTCTTATGTAGCTAGCAGATAAGTTTTGCGATAATGCTATTGCTATCAAACTTTTTAAATGTCAAATAATGCAGTACTGCCAGTTTTTTTTCAGTCGCAGCGTCATCTAGCCGTCAATAACGGCTAAGTCTTGTCTATTTTTACAGTTGCGCTTTCAACACTTAAAAACATAGAATTGGATCAATTTAAATGTCCAGCTTAAGTTGAAAATCTAATTCACATGGGAAAATAGTTATTAAAAATAAAAAAAATTCCAATAAAAGTGTTTTCAATAAAAGCGCTTCCAATAAAAAAAAACCAAATTTGTTGTTTAAATAATTTTTATTTAGAAGATGAAATGTCTAAAGCTAACTAATTAATCAGCTAGTGATGCTTTTTTTTCTTTTCATATTGAAAGTGTTGTTGCTGTTGTTTCTTTGAAAAAAATTCGTTAGATCAATTAATTGTTCTAACCTGACCTAAAGCTCCATAAACGATTTTAAGCTATCAAACAACTAGATTTTGTATTTAAAATCAAGAATGATTTAAACTATCAAACATTTAGAATTTGTATTTAAATCATAGAAAATCAACATTAATATACAACTTAATAAATGACACGCTTATATGAAACACACAATGAATAGCTTGCTGACAACGAAACGGTCCGCTTCAGTGCTTTTAAAAGTGCACACCGTTTTCAACCAAGCCGATTGGGTATCTGGGACAAAAAAGCAACTCATGTGTATTTATATATGTATGTTTTACATACATATTAATAAAAACAACAACAACAAAAGCAGCACAACAACGAACGACGTAATAACGAACCACACAAGCAAACACAACAACAACCTTAAAAACATCATAAGCAGCTACTGCAGCTAAGCAGCTTGTGCATTTCTCATACGAATATATGAATTTTTCATCTTCTTAGATTTTGCTATTTTATTAGATATTCGTTTTATTCCCACTAAAACTGATACTTTGGCATTTTTTTTTTCTTTGTATGATGAATATTAAAGGCTGTAGGTATACGCCAAAGTGTCAAATATCACTTTGAAAAAATTCGTGAAAATGACCCCCATACAAACCGCGCTGTAAGACGTAGTTCTACGTCAAAAAATATATTTTGACATCCTAGTTTTTTCTTTCTCTTAAAATTAAAATAATTTCAAAAAATGGCACAAGTTAAAAGCCACATTGATTTCTCATCTTTTAAGCCTAACTTTATGAAAATATCTCGAAAAACGACTTAAAAATGTAAGTGGGTTATTTTTCACTCACTCGTCGTCAAAGGGTTAAAACGCTTTATGCGTTCCTTTAAAAAATATTAAGACTTTTTAGTTTTAACACATGTTTTTGTTAAAAAATTGTAGTTATAAGCATAAATTATATATATGGAACTGTGTTTTTCCAATTCAATTCAAATATGTTTTTATTTGATTCAAATAGGTCATCATTATTTTTATCTATTCCTTCTTTAGTAAAAATAAAAGCTTATAACACATGATAAAACTGTTTTTGTAACGATTCGGCTTCTCAAACTATTGATATTATTTACTTAATACTCTTATTACTTATTTATATTAAAAAATATATTAAAAAAGTTTAAAAGTTCTTTGAAAAATTTCTTGAAGTGGTGCCTGGCAGCTTTTTCATATATGTTTTTATGTTTTTGGACACTTTTTATAATAAAGATTTTCATAAAATAGGGATCTGAATTAATTTTGAATCAATAAATTAACGTATTATTTCATTTGATAGATAAAAAGTTTTTATACATATGTTAAAAAGGGTTGCCATCTAACACAGAAAACTTGTTTATTGCGCTGTGGTAAGAGTTAAAGTTCACAGCAAAAAGATAAAAATTTTCCATAATTTGTTAAATAGACCAAAAAAAAAAACAATATTTTCCTTTGAAAAATTTGCCATACAAATAATAAAATTTTAATTAAACACATTCTCAGTACTGTTAGAAACCCTTTCTGCTTCATAAACTACGATGTCAAGCGCTCTCTCTTAAGTTTCAAAAAGTAAACGAAAGGAATGCTTAGACAAAACTTGGGCGACTTCATATAATGCTGTGAAAGTGCATGCTCTTGCTCTGAAATTTTTGTTTGCTTAAGCATAACTTGGTTGGGCTTTAAGTTGAAAATCTAATTTATATGGGAAAATAGTTATTAAAAATAAAAAAAATTCCAATAAGAGTTTTTTAAGTGCACATTTTAAAAAACCTTAACAGGCCCCGTTTTTTATTTAATTTGTCTTTTAAATGAGCTATCAAACATAAATATTAAATAGAAACTACTAGAGTAGTAATTTTTTACTTTTAAAAAAAAATCTAATTTTTTTCCTTGATGCATTAAAAAAATCGCAAAAATGCAAATTTAAAACAATTACATTATAATATTGTGGAAATATTTTTTCAAACTATACATTAAACCCATACAAAAAATTATGCGATTATATTAAATTACCTGGTCGTTATGTAATTTTTTGCTGGAATTTCACTTAATTTTTGGAAATTCCAAATTTGGGTATTTTTACGAAAAAATTCCCAAAAATTTAAAAATTCAAGTTTTGAAACAACACTGAAAAATGGACATAGTTTTAACATAAGCTGTCAATAGTAAAATGTTATTGGCGTAAGTTTCTTGGACTCTGATTTCTCATTCACAGTAAATTCGTAAAAAGACAAAAAAAAAAAAAAAACGTCGAATTGTCGAAAATACAAAAAAAAAAAAAAATGCAGCAATGTTTTTGATGTAAAAAAGACAAAATTGTCCGCTTATTAGAGCTTCGCGTCCGCTTATGGGAGATTTTTTTTTTTCATAAATAGACATGTTTCTGTGTCCGCGTCCGTTTATCGGAAAGTCCGTGTATGGAAGAGCATTTTCTATGGAAAAAAACCAAAAATTTATCGTTCCAAGAATGTGTACGCTTATTAGAGCTTTCACTGTATTTCACTTGAAAACCAGAATAGATCAAATGAAATTTTAAAAAAAACCATTTACAATTCAATTTACAAAATATGTTATGAAAAATAACCCAACTCTATGATCGGCGTAAAAACAACAAAACCTTTATTACACTGACTTTTTTTTTTTTTTTT
Source organism: Dichetophora obliterata (assembly GCA_963920525.1). Taxonomy (NCBI): domain Eukaryota; kingdom Metazoa; phylum Arthropoda; class Insecta; order Diptera; family Sciomyzidae; genus Dichetophora; species Dichetophora obliterata. The sequence goes on from OY986436.1 coordinate 24,065,225, forward strand.
TTTTTTTGTTATGATAACGCTATAGAACATTACAACATCCACTGATTTCTGCACCTCAATACTTAAAAGGGTGCCTTCGGTTCAATGCTGTTCCAAAGTGTTTCCAACAAAAACAATGCCAACGGAATGTGCGTTCATTATTATTATGTGTGGATGCTGTGTGTGGACGCTGTCCACTTGTCTGTCGGCTGGTGTAAATGAATGAATGAACGAAAATGAGTTAGTGACCAAAGGTTGTTACAAAGTAATAAAATTAAAAAAAAAAAACCGCTCATAATAAAATCCAGCCTCAGCCACTGACATAGATAACATTTTTTCATTGTGTTACGCAGTCTTAGGAGACATTTTTTAGGGTCTTTAAAAAATATATGGTTTTTTATTTAGCTTTCTGTAACTCACAACAAAATGTTTTACGCAGAAATGATTACAAGCATTTAGCATTGAGTAAGTGCTGCATAAAAAGGCCGCCATAAAATTTACAGCATCTGGTACAGAGAGAGAAATTATACATGAAAAGGGATGTTGTTTTTATGGGTCAGTCGCAGTAAGTTTCCATTTTACCCCCTTCATCAAATAAAATTTTCCCACAGTTATTCAAAAAAGTATCCTAAAAAATTATAGTTTAATAAAATAACATATATTTTATATCTTTATATACAATTTGTAAAAGACCTGAGGCCGGATTCTGAAAATCGCCTAGCTAAAGCTAAATCTCTATCGCTTAAATGCTAAAAAATGCTTTGTTCAATTCCTTGGCGATTTCGCTAAAATGCGATTCTGAGTTCCAAATCGCCTAGCTAAAAATGTTGCTTCTACTACTCGCCACAGGAAGCGTTGTTTTAGCGATTCTTATGTCAAAAAATTGATTTGGTTATGGCTGTGTGCCATTTGGAAACTTTTCTGGTGCCACTGGTGCCATTGGTTCTATAGGAAAGAAAAGGTTGAGTTGAAAAAAATTTCTATCTGTTGTAATTAAATTGTCATTTCTTGCTGTGGCAAATGAAACCTGAAAATGTTATCCAGAAATTTTGACGTCTTCTCAGCGAATGAACGAATTTTTAAGACGCATTTGACTGCTACTACAACTACAAATTATTTTTGTATTCAAAATAATATTATGAGCTACAAGGAATGTAACTGTTTTAATTAAAATAATTTATAAAACCAAAACTTGTGTAAACATTAAAAATTTGTAAAAAAATTAAAATTTTTATTCATGATTTTTTTATTCATGATTTTTAATATGCTTTTGATAACTTTGTTCCCATTCGTGAGTCTATAGTTAGTAACAAGTTATGTCCATGGTACACGTCACATGTCAAAGTTGCCATAAATAAAAGAAGCAAACTTTATGTTAAATGGAAAAGACACCCTACTAATGAAAACTGGGAATTTTATACAAACATGCTCGCAATACTGCCGTTTCTATTATTAGACAGTCTAAGAAAAAAATTCTTCTTTAAGAAATTAAATACTGCTCTTCCTGCTAAAATTCTTTGGAAAAATATTCGTTGCTTAGGTGTAGGTAATAAAGATGATCAAAAGTGCGATATTGAACCAAATAGTCTTAATAACGTGAATTAAGGTTGTGAGCTTTAGATCAAGTGAGTTTTCAAGAAGGCAACAACAACAACAACAACTCTGTATAGAGTCAATCACTTAGCTGACTAGACAGTCTGTTTCGGAAATCGCTACATATTCCTCATCAGTAGTCTTTGAGTGATTAAGCTGTGATCAACTCACCGTTTAAACTAGCATATGAATGTGTAGATCCTCTAATTCATTCTCATGAATTGTATGGCTACTAATCATATGACACTTCAAAGCAGTAAGCCATTTTAGATCACCGCCTTAACTCTATCAAGGGTTGCCATCTGTTCTAGTTGCTTCTTCATTTATTTCAATATTCATTGGTGTTCGATTATTTGTCGAAATGCACCATAGAAATGAAACGAGTTTTTGCTTCGCCAGAAGCTAGTGTTCTAACTGAAAGGTGGCTATTTTCACAACCAAATGTTCAATTACACATGACTTTGACCGAAAAATCGATCAATTATTAGATTATTTAATTAATTTGACATTAATTAAACTTATTTGGCCGTGCTCTGCCATAGTTAAGTTAATTAGTTTTTATGATCTATTGAATAATTACATGAATTAAGGTTGTGAGCTTTAGATCAAGTGAGTTTTCAAGAAGGCAACAACAACAACAACAACTCTGTATAGAGTCAATCACTTAGCTGACTAGACAGTCTGTTTCGGAAATCGCTACATATTCCTCATCAGTAGTCTTTGAGTGATTAAGCTGTGATCAACTCACCGTTTAAACTAGCATATGAATGTGTAGATCCTCTAATTCATTCTCATGAATTGTATGGCTACTAATCATATGACACTTCAAAGCAGTAAGCCATTTTAGATCACCGCCTTAACTCTATCAAGGGTTGCCATCTGTTCTAGTTGCTTCTTCATTTATTTCAATATTCATTGGTGTTCGATTATTTGTCGAAATGCACCATAGAAATGAAACGAGTTTTTGCTTCGCCAGAAGCTAGTGTTCTAACTGAAAGGTGGCTATTTTCACAACCAAATGTTCAATTACACATGACTTTGACCGAAAAATCGATCAATTATTAGATTATTTAATTAATTTGACATTAATTAAACTTATTTGGCCGTGCTCTGCCATAGTTAAGTTAATTAGTTTTTATGATCTATTGAATAATTACATGAATTAAGGTTGTGAGCTTTAGATCAAGTGAGTTTTCAAGAAGGCAACAACAACAACAACAACTCTGTATAGAGTCAATCACTTAGCTGACTAGACAGTCTGTTTCGGAAATCGCTACATATTCCTCATCAGTAGTCTTTGAGTGATTAAGCTGTGATCAACTCACCGTTTAAACTAGCATATGAATGTGTAGATCCTCTAATTCATTCTCATGAATTGTATGGCTACTAATCATATGACACTTCAAAGCAGTAAGCCATTTTAGATCACCGCCTTAACTCTATCAAGGGTTGCCATCTGTTCTAGTTGCTTCTTCATTTATTTCAATATTCATTGGTGTTCGATTATTTGTCGAAATGCACCATAGAAATGAAACGAGTTTTTGCTTCGCCAGAAGCTAGTGTTCTAACTGAAAGGTGGCTATTTTCACAACCAAATGTTCAATTACACATGACTTTGACCGAAAAATCGATCAATTATTAGATTATTTAATTAATTTGACATTAATTAAACTTATTTGGCCGTGCTCTGCCATAGTTAAGTTAATTAGTTTTTATGATCTATTGAATAATTACATGAATTAAGGTTGTGAGCTTTAGATCAAGTGAGTTTTCAAGAAGGCAACAACAACAACAACAACTCTGTATAGAGTCAATCACTTAGCTGACTAGACAGTCTGTTTCGGAAATCGCTACATATTCCTCATCAGTAGTCTTTGAGTGATTAAGCTGTGATCAACTCACCGTTTAAACTAGCATATGAATGTGTAGATCCTCTAATTCATTCTCATGAATTGTATGGCTACTAATCATATGACACTTCAAAGCAGTAAGCCATTTTAGATCACCGCCTTAACTCTATCAAGGGTTGCCATCTGTTCTAGTTGCTTCTTCATTTATTTCAATATTCATTGGTGTTCGATTATTTGTCGAAATGCACCATAGAAATGAAACGAGTTTTTGCTTCGCCAGAAGCTAGTGTTCTAACTGAAAGGTGGCTATTTTCACAACCAAATGTTCAATTACACATGACTTTGACCGAAAAATCGATCAATTATTAGATTATTTAATTAATTTGACATTAATTAAACTTATTTGGCCGTGCTCTGCCATAGTTAAGTTAATTAGTTTTTATGATCTATTGAATAATTACATGAATTAAGGTTGTGAGCTTTAGATCAAGTGAGTTTTCAAGAAGGCAACAACAACAACAACAACTCTGTATAGAGTCAATCACTTAGCTGACTAGACAGTCTGTTTCGGAAATCGCTACATATTCCTCATCAGTAGTCTTTGAGTGATTAAGCTGTGATCAACTCACCGTTTAAACTAGCATATGAATGTGTAGATCCTCTAATTCATTCTCATGAATTGTATGGCTACTAATCATATGACACTTCAAAGCAGTAAGCCATTTTAGATCACCGCCTTAACTCTATCAAGGGTTGCCATCTGTTCTAGTTGCTTCTTCATTTATTTCAATATTCATTGGTGTTCGATTATTTGTCGAAATGCACCATAGAAATGAAACGAGTTTTTGCTTCGCCAGAAGCTAGTGTTCTAACTGAAAGGTGGCTATTTTCACAACCAAATGTTCAATTACACATGACTTTGACCGAAAAATCGATCAATTATTAGATTATTTAATTAATTTGACATTAATTAAACTTATTTGGCCGTGCTCTGCCATAGTTAAGTTAATTAGTTTTTATGATCTATTGAATAATTACATGAATTAAGGTTGTGAGCTTTAGATCAAGTGAGTTTTCAAGAAGGCAACAACAACAACAACAACTCTGTATAGAGTCAATCACTTAGCTGACTAGACAGTCTGTTTCGGAAATCGCTACATATTCCTCATCAGTAGTCTTTGAGTGATTAAGCTGTGATCAACTCACCGTTTAAACTAGCATATGAATGTGTAGATCCTCTAATTCATTCTCATGAATTGTATGGCTACTAATCATATGACACTTCAAAGCAGTAAGCCATTTTAGATCACCGCCTTAACTCTATCAAGGGTTGCCATCTGTTCTAGTTGCTTCTTCATTTATTTCAATATTCATTGGTGTTCGATTATTTGTCGAAATGCACCATAGAAATGAAACGAGTTTTTGCTTCGCCAGAAGCTAGTGTTCTAACTGAAAGGTGGCTATTTTCACAACCAAATGTTCAATTACACATGACTTTGACCGAAAAATCGATCAATTATTAGATTATTTAATTAATTTGACATTAATTAAACTTATTTGGCCGTGCTCTGCCATAGTTAAGTTAATTAGTTTTTATGATCTATTGAATAATTACATGAATTAAGGTTGTGAGCTTTAGATCAAGTGAGTTTTCAAGAAGGCAACAACAACAACAACAACTCTGTATAGAGTCAATCACTTAGCTGACTAGACAGTCTGTTTCGGAAATCGCTACATATTCCTCATCAGTAGTCTTTGAGTGATTAAGCTGTGATCAACTCACCGTTTAAACTAGCATATGAATGTGTAGATCCTCTAATTCATTCTCATGAATTGTATGGCTACTAATCATATGACACTTCAAAGCAGTAAGCCATTTTAGATCACCGCCTTAACTCTATCAAGGGTTGCCATCTGTTCTAGTTGCTTCTTCATTTATTTCAATATTCATTGGTGTTCGATTATTTGTCAAAATGCACCATAGAAATGAAACGAGTTTTTGCTTCGCCAGAAGCTAGTGTTCTAACTGAAAGGTGGCTATTTTCACAACCAAATGTTCAATTACACATGACTTTGACCGAAAACTACACATTCATATGCTAGTTTAAACGGTGAGTTGATCACAGCTTAATCACTCAAAGACTACTGATGAGGAATATGTAGCGATTTCCGAAACAGACTGTCTAGTCAGCTAAGTGATTGACTCTATACAGAGTTGTTGTTGTTGTTGTTGCCTTCTTGAAAACTCACTTGATCTAAAGCTCACAACCTTAATTCATGTAATTATTCAATAGATCATAAAAACTAATTAACTTAACTATGGCAGAGCACGGCCAAATAAGTTTAATTAATGTCAAATTAATTAAATAATCTAATAATTGATCGATTTTTCGGTCAAAGTCATGTGTAATTGAACATTTGGTTGTGAAAATAGCCACCTTTCAGTTAGAACACTAGCTTCTGGCGAAGCAAAAACTCGTTTCATTTCTATGGTGCATTTCGACAAATAATCGAACACCAATGAATATTGAAATAAATGAAGAAGCAACTAGAACAGATGGCAACCCTTGATAGAGTTAAGGCGGTGATCTAAAATGGCTTACTGCTTTGAAGTGTCATATGATTAGTAGCCATACAATTCATGAGAATGAATTAGAGGATCTACACATTCATATGCTAGTTTAAACGGTGAGTTGATCACAGCTTAATCACTCAAAGACTACTGATGAGGAATATGTAGCGATTTCCGAAACAGACTGTCTAGTCAGCTAAGTGATTGACTCTATACAGAGTTGTTGTTGTTGTTGTTGCCTTCTTGAAAACTCACTTGATCTAAAGCTCACAACCTTAATTCATGTAATTATTCAATAGATCATAAAAACTAATTAACTTAACTATGGCAGAGCACGGCCAAATAAGTTTAATTAATGTCAAATTAATTAAATAATCTAATAATTGATCGATTTTTCGGTCAAAGTCATGTGTAATTGAACATTTGGTTGTGAAAATAGCCACCTTTCAGTTAGAACACTAGCTTCTGGCGAAGCAAAAACTCGTTTCATTTCTATGGTGCATTTCGACAAATAATCGAACACCAATGAATATTGAAATAAATGAAGAAGCAACTAGAACAGATGGCAACCCTTGATAGAGTTAAGGCGGTGATCTAAAATGGCTTACTGCTTTGAAGTGTCATATGATTAGTAGCCATACAATTCATGAGAATGAATTAGAGGATCTACACATTCATATGCTAGTTTAAACGGTGAGTTGATCACAGCTTAATCACTCAAAGACTACTGATGAGGAATATGTAGCGATTTCCGAAACAGACTGTCTAGTCAGCTAAGTGATTGACTCTATACAGAGTTGTTGTTGTTGTTGTTGCCTTCTTGAAAACTCACTTGATCTAAAGCTCACAACCTTAATTCATGTAATTATTCAATAGATCATAAAAACTAATTAACTTAACTATGGCAGAGCACGGCCAAATAAGTTTAATTAATGTCAAATTAATTAAATAATCTAATAATTGATCGATTTTTCGGTCAAAGTCATGTGTAATTGAACATTTGGTTGTGAAAATAGCCACCTTTCAGTTAGAACACTAGCTTCTGGCGAAGCAAAAACTCGTTTCATTTCTATGGTGCATTTCGACAAATAATCGAACACCAATGAATATTGAAATAAATGAAGAAGCAACTAGAACAGATGGCAACCCTTGATAGAGTTAAGGCGGTGATCTAAAATGGCTTACTGCTTTGAAGTGTCATATGATTAGTAGCCATACAATTCATGAGAATGAATTAGAGGATCTACACATTCATATGCTAGTTTAAACGGTGAGTTGATCACAGCTTAATCACTCAAAGACTACTGATGAGGAATATGTAGCGATTTCCGAAACAGACTGTCTAGTCAGCTAAGTGATTGACTCTATACAGAGTTGTTGTTGTTGTTGTTGCCTTCTTGAAAACTCACTTGATCTAAAGCTCACAACCTTAATTCATGTAATTATTCAATAGATCATAAAAACTAATTAGTCTTAATAACTATTTTCTGTTTAGATCACCAGCCAATATTAGTGTAAATGAATGTAATGCTCGTAACACTCGTAATCATCTTGTTAATAATCAGTTCTCTTTCTGTAATGTTGATGAAAATTATGTAATATTGTCAATTATGAAAATTAAGTCTAATGCCATTGGTAGTGATGTCATTCCTTTGCAGTTTATTAAAATTATTTTGCCGTTCATCATTAAACCTCTCACACATGTTATAAACCACTGTTTTACTGCCTCATGTTTTCCCAACACTTGGAAGCTAGCCACAATTATACCAATTGCTAAAGTCAATAATGCTTCCTCTATGAAAGATTTTAGACCTATTAGTATTCTATGCTCTTTCTCAAAAGTCTGTGAATCCTTGATGTGTAAGCAATTTAATGAGTATTTAGATTCTTATAAACTGCTTTCACCGTACCAATCTGGTTTTAGAACCGGACATAGTTGCGCAATAGCTATGCTAAAGATTCAAGATGATATACGCATAAATTATGACGCTGGTAATATCACACTCCTGTGTCTTCTTGACTTTTCTAAAGCATTTGACAGTGTAAATCATAATATTTTAATTCGAAAACTGAAAATTGAGTTTGGGTTCAGTAATGGCGCTGCTCTTTTAATTGCTAACTATCTCAAAGACAGGAAGCAAAGAGTAAAAATTGGCAATGCGCTGTCTGACTACGCAGAAATAAAAGCAGGTGTTCCTCAAGGATCCATTCTTGGACCACTGCTATTTACTTTATTTATTAACGACATTTTTACTATATGTAATGATATGACAATGCATGCATATGCCGACGACATTCAATTATATTCTTCAAACCGGATTGGACTACTTGAGGATCTATGCTTTAGGCTTAATGATGACTTGAATGCTATTTCGAGGTGGGCTTCTGAAAACGATCTCTGCCTGAATGCCAACAAATCGTACATTCTTCCTATATCCAAGGATAAACTTGACTTCAGTGAAATTCCGACACTTAGTCTTAATGGCAATCCTCTAAAAATAGTTGACAAAGTGAAAAATTTGGGATTTTATATCAATTCAAAACTTACTTGTACTGACCATGTGAATTACATAATAAAAAGAATATATTATACTCTTAGATGCCTCCGTTTAACGTCTAAGCTTACCCCTACCTTGACAAAAAAAAACTTGTTGTTCAACTCATGTTGCCTTTAATTACTTACTCCGAGTTAGTTTACAGTAAATTTGACTCTCATTCTGAGCACAAAATTCTTGTTGTGTTTAATGACTTGACTAGATATATTTTTGACTTAAGACGATTTGACCATGTATCTGAAAAAAGTAGGGAAATTTTAGGATGTACTTTAACAGGATATTTAAATGCAAGAAACTGCATATTTTTGCACAAGTGTATTATCAATAAGACTCCATCATACCTTTTCGAAAAATTATGTTTCAGTGCATCGAACAGAACTCTTAAATTAATATTACCAAGATATTCATGTTTACATTCCAAACGGCTCTTTTTCATCAATGCCATCAAGCTTTGGAACTCGCTTCCTTCAAACATCAAAAGTATTGTCAGCGTGAACAAATTTAAGCTATCAATTATTGACTACTTCTCTAACCCCTAATTTTCCCCCTCTCTTTTATACTGCTTTATTTACTTCCTTTCCTCCTGCTTTGCCTAGCTATGATAAAATCTTTCTTTCTAGTTTGCTTTGCTAAATTTAAGTTGTAAGCCTTAAGCTCTATTGTATGTGTTTTGTTGATTATTATGTTTTCAAATTTCAAATTTAATTTTAAGCTAAAATTTTAATTTTTAAATTGTTAAATTTTTATTATAAGCTTTAAGCGTTATTGTATGTTTTTTTGTTGATTATAATGTTTTTAAATTGTTGTACGCTAAAAGACCTTCATAGATCTTACTGTACTAATTTAAGTGAAATAAATAAATACAAATACAAATACAAATGATTTTTTTGTTGTATGTATTTTATCTAATTAGCTTAGAGATGGAATAAATTGAAAACATGTTTTAAAATAATATGTTTAGATTTTACTCCACTTATAAAATATACTGTAGTAAAAAAAGTATCAGTGTTAAAGTTTTCTTGTCAACTGGACCTAAAAATTCTTAACCTAAACTATACGCGAGGATAAAAATCGCACTATACCTAAAGGTTGCCATACTCGAAATACACTTACTGCCAAATTTTGAGCTCAATCGACTGTAATACGAAAGAAAATATTGATTTATACTCAGTCGATCAAGCAGCTAACCACAAAACATCCTTGAACACGTATATTCAATGTATTAGTTTTGCAAGTTGAATGCAGTAAAGAAAAAACTTAATACATTGCGTATATCAGAAGTAATGAACTTCCAAATTTAACATAAATATTTATTTTAAACTTTTTAGCTCCTGAGACTGACCTAGTTTTAAAATTCTTGAAGTGACTCAATGCTTTTTAATTGCTCCTCAAGCCTGCATTTTTAGCCTAAAAATAAATATTTTCTAAATATTAAAAGCAAAGCAAAATCCTTTTTTTATATACAGAAACATAAATAAAACTACTTTTTTCAGAAAAAATACACAGCAAAACACATATACTAACAATTTTGTAAGGGTAAAGCACAACCCTTTTGCTTCAGTCAAAAATTCTTGTGCCGGTTGTCAAAATTTCTACTAGTCCCCGGGTTAATAAAACTCACCTCACTGATATCAAAAATTCTACTTCCGACTGTCAAAAATTCATCATCCGAGTGAAAAGTTTTCGAAAACTTTTTAAAGTTTCTTTCGAACCTTAATTAAATGGTTTACTAACTGCACCAATATCTAAATAAAAACTGCAAAATAAAAACATTCAGTTATTTGAAAAAATTTTAAATAAACTTAAGTTAATATACTTAAAAATTTGTGGTTAATTTTTTAGGTATATTTACACGAGTACTTTATGATGTTTCATTAAATATTCTCGTGTTGTCATAGAATAAAACTATGTAGGAACTAGTAAAGATTTATTTGACTCGTTCAACTTTAAATACCAAAACAGTCGTGGCTTATTGGAGGCTTAGGTTTCATTCAATTCTTCAAAATTTTGCACTCAGAGTACATTTTATATATTAAAAATTAGGTGCAAAATTTCTAGTCAATTAATGACTTAATTCCAAACTAACTGCATTATTCCGTATAACGTAGAAGCACACCAATGATAAGAAAGACACAAGAAACAATACTTTCTTCCATATAGAATTGTTTTGCCTCAAGTGTCTTTCTTATCGTTGGTGTGCTTCTTCGTGATACAGAATTATCACATAAGAGTGTGTCACAACAATTTTAGCTTATTTGCAAACTTACAAATCATTTAATAAATTTTTATAAAGTTTTAAGAGATGAAACCTCTTTTCTGAAAGCATGTTATATGATAACAATAGGGGTATTCACGATTCAGTGTACTTGCCAGTGCAGTTGAGGACTTCTGCACTTAACAAAATCAAAATACACGTGCGTCAAAAATCTGCACAAGTGATGCAGCCTAAAACTTGAAGATTTGAGCAGTTGTGCACTTGTGTGCATTGAAAAATTTGACAGCTTGGAAAAAGTGTTAGTGGTTTGTTCACGAAAAGCTAACTGCACAGGCAAGTGTACTGAAACGTGAATACCCCTAATATTAATACAACTGATAAATACAAACAGCAAGTTTTCGGAAAATTGCTTTAAATTGGTATATTTTTCTTTGAAAACATTCAAAAGAGACAAAGCATTAATTTTTCTTAATATATATATCAAAAATTACAATTTAAATTGAAAAATCTTTTAATTTTAAACTTAGCATCAACAAAATATTGGACTCTAAAATTATAGCTAAAAATAAATCGCTGTTTCTATATATCTGTAAATGTTTCTGCTAATCGCTAAAAAAAAGTTTAGAATCGCAGCAATCGCTAAAAATTTAGCTACGACAGCTTTAATTTTATTCTTCGTTAAAAGCTCGTTCAGTCTCTAAATTTTTAGCATGAAAATAAGCGATGGAGTTTTTCAGAATAGCAATATCGCTAAAAACTATAAATTTAGCTTTAGCGGTGGAGATTTAGCTTTAGCGTTTTTCAGAATCCGCCCTCTGAGCGTTGATCGAGTTGAGCAAAAAATTATGGAGGAAAATAATTTTTTCATAACCCTAGAAGTAACAGGTGGTATTAATATATTACTATTTTGACTTACGCTATTACATCTGACGATGGAACAAGCTTACACAAAACAAATATTTATACCTTATTTCAGATGCAATGATATGACCTTTGTAACGGAATATCGACAAACCTTTCCATATTATCCATTCCCGTGCTGTCTTCGTGTGCAAATAAAATTTGTGGTTTTAAAGAACTAAAACTTAACTTAATGCTCTTTTTTCTAAGAAATGTGCATAATAAATCTATTTTTATTTTTACACAAAACTTTTGTACTAATTAATTTACCTTAACATCAGACCAAAATCATAATAACAGCTTCAAAAAGAATATATTTGCTTGTACAATTTAACCCTTTGACGACGAATGGGTGAAAAATAACCCATTTACATTTTTAAGTTGTCTGAGCACAATTTTTAGGATATTTTCTTAAAGTTGAGCTTAAAGGATTAGAAATCAATGTGGCTTTTAACATGTGCCACATTTTTTGAGCTTGTTTTAATATTAAGATAAAGAAAAAACTAGGAAGTCAAAAAATATTTTTTTCCATAGGTACATATGATATACCTGGAATATATGTATTTATCCCGATTTCTCAGAGACAGATATAGGTACCTCAGATATAGGTACTCAGATATAGGTACTCAGATATAGGTACCTTAAACGATTTTCAAATACGAGCCGATGTATTTTCTCATCCAAATTATGTCAAAATTTTTATGAATCAGCTACTCCAACAAAGTTAGAAATAAATTTTCCGGATGGGTTTTTCTTCGGATTTTTCCAATACTTACAGTAAAAAAATTAACATTTTTTTAATTTCACTTTTGTACAGAAATATGCCATCGGCGATGACAATTTTACATAAAAAATTTTAAAATTTCCAGCGTTTTGTTTGTCGTCCTCAAAGGGTGAAATGAGATAAAGGAAAAAACGAAATAAAATGTACTATGTACAAATAAAAATACACTAAAAAAAAACGGTGTTACAATAACACCGAAATGGTGTTACATACATGGAAAAATATAATTCATAAACTTTTAATGAAAGCTGTTCATTAAATTTTTCTTGACCATTTTATGAATAAATTCATTAGTTTTAATGGGTTTTTCGTTAACTTAACGAAAATTTTCATTAAAGCTTATGAACGAGTTTACAAATTTTAATTCATAAATATTTCTTCAGAGCAATTCTGAAATATGAATTTATGAATAAGTTAATGAACACTCTTCATTAAAATTGCGAAACAATCTCGTCGTCTAACGGAACATTGCTTTATTATAGCGGTGGGTAATGATTGTCAAAAATTGTTCTACTTCATTGTTGTTTGTAAAAAGTAATAAGTTAAAAGTGCTTAGAAGTAAATTAAAGATTAATAAAAGTGTATTTACCAGTGATAAAAATATTTAACGTAAAAAATAAAAAAATGTTTTGTGCTTTATGGAAAAAAGAATACAAAAATATAGATATCTTTGTAAAACATAAAAAATAGTTATTTCTAAAAAGGACACGTTGCGTTGTCAATTTTGTGCACAATTGTTTGGTGGTAAAAAAAACATCTTAATAGAAAGCATTCTGATTTAGAGTCTTATAAAACAAAAACTTTTGGCAAATGTTTGCAGCAATCAAATCAAAAAAAAAAAGCGCTAGCGCTCCGATTTGTGCAACCGACGAGTGTTTTGATAACGAGTGTATCCAACGAAGCCGATCGCATTGGTAGCCCAGACGAGTCTGTCAATTTTTGTTTGAAATACTTCTTAATTTTACGAATCAATTTCTTCGTTAAATACTTTAATTATTTTCATTTTATGTAATAAAATAAGACTTGTTATTTGCCATTTTTACTCAAGACTTTAAACATATTAATAAAATAATTAAATTGTATGAAATATATACTTTTGAATATTAAGACAATACATTTTTATTTAAATTTATTAGGTAACGTGTGTAAATATTCCACCATTTCTTTCAACAATTTCTTTCTTAAATACTTTAACTATTTTCATTTTATGTAATAAAATAAGACTTGTTATTTGCCATTTTTACTCAAGACTGTAAACATATTAATAAAATAATTAAATTGTATGAAATATATACTTTTGAATATTAAGACAATACATTTTCATTTAAATTTATTAGGTAAAATGTGTAAATATTCCACCATTTCTTTCAACAATTTCATAAATAAAAAATTTACTCACAATTTGCATTAAAATTTAATAAAATTTAAATGAATTTCTTCATTAATTTTATGACCTTTTCATTAATTTTAATGAAATTGTTCATTAAATTTTTTGAATTTTTTCATTAGTTTAATGAAATTCTTCATTAAATTTTAACGAACATATTCATAAAGTTTAATAATTTTTTAATTTATTTTAATGATTTTATTCATTAAACTTTAATGAAAATTTTTATGTAATTATATGTAATCATTAATTTTGTTCCTTTAGTTTTAAGTTTATGAATACCGTTCATTAAATTTTAACGAAAATGTGCGTTGGTTCAAAAAGAACGAATATTTTCATTAAAACAACGCACAAAATCACTAATTTTATGCACATTTTCCGTTTCGTGTAGGGTCCATCCGAACGATGTTGATTTTATTGTATCCGTTTGTGTTGCTCAACTCTTATTATGTTATTCTTTAGTGATTTCTTATTCATTATTAATTTTTCATTCATAATTAATTTTTTATTTATTAATAATTATTAATTTTTTATTCATTATTTATTATTTATGGTTTTTTGTATGTGTTATTAATAAGTGATTTTTTATTCATTACACATTTGTGATTCATTATTCATTTCGTATGCATTGTTTACTTTTTATTCATAATTAATTTCTTATTCATAATACATTTTTTATTCGTTATTAATTTGCTATTCATTATTCATTTTTATTCATTATTAATTTTTTATTCATAATTCATATTTTATGTATTATTTATTTGCTTTTCATTTGTAATTTTTTATTCATTTCTAATCTTTTATTCATTTCTTATTTCTTATTCATTATTAATTTTTTATTTAGAATTAAAAATTTTGGTTTTATTCATTATTTAGTTTTTATTTATTATTCATTATAAATTGTTTATTCATTACACAATTTTTATTTATTACATATTTGTTATTCATAAGTAATTTTTTCATTATCCGTTTTGTATTCATTATTAATTTTTTATTCATTATTAAATTTTGATTTTTTATTAACTTTTAATTTATCATTCATTATCCATTTTGTATTCATTATTTATTATTTATGGTTTTTTGTATGTGTTATTAATTGGTGATTTTTATTCATTATTCATTTGTGATTCATTATTCATTTCGTATGCATTGTTTACTTTTTATTCATAATTAATTTCTTATTCGTAATACATTTTTTATTCGTTATTAATTTGCTATTCATTATTCATTTTTTATTCATTATTAATTTTTTATTCATAATTCATGTTTTATGTATTATTTATTTGCTTTTCATTTGTAATTTTTTATTCATTTCTAATCTTTTATTCATTTCTTATTTCTTATTCATTATTAATTTTTTTTCATTAACCATTTTTATGCATTATTATTTTTTTATTCAATAACCATTTTTATTCATTATTAATTTTTAATTTAGAATTTACAATTTTGGTTTTATTCATTATTAAGTTTTTATTTATTTTATTCATTATTAATTGTTTATTCATTATACAATTTTTATTTATTACACATTTGTTATTCATAAGTAATTTTTTCATTATCCGTTTTGTATTCGCTATTAATTTTTTATTCATTATTAAATTTTGATTTTTTATTAACTCTTAATAGATCATTCATTATCCATTTTGTATTCATTATTAAATTTTTATATATTATTAATTTGTTTTACACAGTTAATTTTGTATTTATTATTAATTATTAACTTTTTATTCATTATTAATATTTTATTTTTTATTCATATATTATTAGTAAGTGATTTTGTATTTATTATTCCTTTGTGATTCGTCAGTTATTTTTTTGTTCATTATTCATTTTCTATTTCGATTTCATTATTAATTTTTTATTCATTACTAATTTCTTCTTCATTATTAATTTTTAATTTACAATTAACTTTTTATCATTATTAATATTGTATTCATTATTCATTATTTAATTTTAAATTTTTTTAAAATTTTTTTTAATACATTGTAATTACTTATCCATTATTACAAAAATTTTTAAAATTACTCGAAATTTCTTTCGAAACTGATTCAAATCTGATCAAAATCATCGATCATAAAATGCGCTTCATGTAGAATCGCTTGTAGGGTACCATCTCCGGCTCTATGAAATAAGGCCCCAGGAAAGAAGGCCCCAAACAACAAATTAAATAAGGCCATTTCTATACAAAACAAGAACACAAATAAATGGGATGTCATTTCCTATTTTGGGGCTTTATTTCATTTTTGAAAAATGGGGCATTATTTCATAATGAGATAAGGCACCAAGAGTAAAATTAAATAAGGCCCCAAGAATGATATTAGTAAATAAAAGGTCTCTGCGAAAAATGGCCCCAGAAAAAATGACCACAAACTAAGAAATGAAAAAGGCCCCAAATTTGGGATATTTTTTCAATATGAAATATTGCCCCACCATATAAAATGAAATTTGGCCCCAAACTGAAATGAAAAAAAACCCGAAATTATTTCTGATAAAATTTTATTGAGGAATTAATTTTTATGAGGAAAAATATTAAACATATTTATTTAATGTATAACTTTAAGTATAAAGTAAGTTAAGTTTAAGTAAGTTTTTGGAGAACTTATCATTCTGGAATCATATATGGAAGATGTTTATTTTTTTTTAATTTTGACTGCAAATTGTGCATTTATGAAAATTTTCCTAGGTTTTTCATATTTTAATAAAATGGTTTGCCCTTTAAGGCCCTTGTTAAAAACAGCATTTCGTACAAGGGCAAATCATTTTATCATAATGCACTGATCAACTGAGGCTTGCTTGCTTAACACTCATAATCGACCACTTCTTTTTTTTCTAGTTTTAACAATGTAAAATTACATTAACAAATAAATACCGTTAAAAATTCCGCCAAACCTAACAAATTTTAAGAGAATCTTCAAATTAAAAAAAAGGAAAAATTACCTCAATAAAAATTTAAAATTTGGTGTCTGATTTCATTATGAAAAATATCCCTATACCAAAAAAGGAAAAATGGCCCCAAAAAAAAGCAAATATGGCCCCAATTTTTCGTGTTGTTGTATTCAATATTAAATTTGGGGCCTTTTTTCATTTTTTATTTTGGGGCCACTTTTCCTGGGCCATTTTGCGCAGAGCCAATAGCAGCATTAATATTTGGGGTGTTATTTTGATTTTTGTGGCCTTATTTAATTTTTTAAATTAGGGCTTTATTTCATTGTAAAATAGGCCACCAAAAATTTCAACACACCTTGAGTGTCAGACTTGGATACGGTTGATGTAACAACTTTTCTCTTTTTGTTATTTAAAATCTATTGCATACATATTTTTCAATTTCAAACGGCAAGGCACCTGTAAAGCGAGAGTTAACTATTTGGCGGAAGGAAAATTTAACGACGTTCGCACTTCACAAGATCTCTTACGAGAAGGAACTTAAATTGGACTCTATAAAGTAACAAAGTTTTCTTAATAACTACATATTTGTAAATTAAGATAGATTTACAAAACAATAATTATTTTAGTTAATTAGTTTTATGATCTATTAAATTATTAAATGAATTAAATTTCGAGCTTTAGATCAAGTTAGTTTTTAAGAAGGCAACAACAACAACTCTATATATAGTCAATCACTTAGCTGACTAGACAGTCTGTTTCGGATAATTATTTTATTTTATTATTGAGCTTATATGATGCTCAAACGATTTGGATTACAAATTTATAAAAACATTTAGTACAGGGGAATACTATTTTTTCAAATTCTGTATAAGATTAATGAATTCTTAAAGATATTAATTCATTAATGTCTACAAATACAAATATTAACAATTTTGGGGTGTTTTAATTTATTGTGGTGTAATTCTTCATAAGTTTTGGGGTGCTATTTCTATAATATTGAGGTTTTTCCCAATGGAACTATACCCCAATTTCGGGGTTTGATACCGTTTTAAGATTTGAGGCCTTTATTTTGGAATGCATTTTTGTGGAGCCTTTTAAAAAACTGGCATATTTAACTTTGGGTCCTTATTGCATCATAAAAAAAAATAAAATGGCCATTTCAGCCCTTGAAAGAACTTTGACCTAGCTTCTTTTGATCAATTATGTTGTGCGTGTTATTAAATATTTGATCACAAATGACCGAGAACTGGACCTACGTGTTTAATGCCGACTCCGAACGGCTTATGTTCTCAAGAAGCTTTTCATGGCAATTTGTACTCTCTGAGGTTTGCCATTGTCTGCAGAGAGGTGACGACCGAACAGAAAAATTAATTCAATTAAAAAAACTTTCTGTCTGAGCTGGAATTGAACCCGGGCTACCGCGGTTCTTTAGCATCGTTATTGCATCATATTGGGGTTAATTTCATAAGAAGTTGTTCTATAATGAAATAAAGCCCCAATTTTAGGGCCTTATTTCATTTTTGTTTTGGGGTCTTATTTCCTGGGGTCTTATTTCACAGAGCTACCATCTCCTCCCCTGACAAAAGACTCCTTTTTGATCGAAAAATATTGGGTATTTTTTACATGTATTTTAAAATTATTTTCCATTTATTTTCAGTGTCATTAGCCAAACGCACAAAAACTGTTCAGTTGAACTGTACAGCGTCTAGCGGTTTAACTCCTTTTAATTTTTCTTAAACCCATCTGTTTGTTTTTCATAATATTTTTTTTTCAAAATATTTTTTAATTTCACACACATGTAATGCAGCTCACAGTGGCAAAAAAATTGTTGCAATTGTTTTAAGGTAAACTTCTAACATTTTCATGTCAATCAAAGTGTTGGTGTACCACCGGCTTCAAAGGTGCTGCTGCTGCTGATGCTGATGCTGATGCTGCTGCTTATCTTCGAAGTATTCGCTATACCTATATGTATAAAAATAAAAACGAAAAATTGTTTCTTTTAATAACACCTTGGTTTGTGCTAGCGATTAGAGACGCATTTTCCTCGACAACGTAGGTAACAATAGTTTTATGACCGCAGTGAACCTTTCATTGTGTTACTGCAGTTTAAGTTAATTATGGTCATTTGTGAGCATTTTACTTTTATTGTGACATGTTTTTTTTTAATAATTGTCATTAAAATAATTATGGCTTTAAGGTGCACCATTGTTGGTCTTGTGGTGGTTTTTTTCTTCACAAGCCGGGTTTATTTAATGAAAACATATCTTTGCAGGTGAATGAATGAGAAGTTTCATATCCTTTGGAGTTATGACTTGGGTAAAGGTTTGAGTTTTATGACGAAGATAAGTACGGATAAGATAATATTTTGACTTAATTGAATGAATCCTTCAATTCTAAAAGATGTGAATTTTTAAGTGTTGGGTGGTAAAATGTTGTCTAATAACATTTTTATCGTAATAGTTTTATTGTGAAAATATTAAATTTATTATCTCATTAGATTTGTATGCTCAGATTTCACATGAGAAGCAGAAGTTGGCTATTGAAATCGTGAGAAATTAAATAATTTCCAAGCAACTTACTAATACATGGTGATCTTTGATGATTATAAACCATGTTCTTTGGAATTGGACTTTTGAGATATTCTAAAAACAAAATGTTTTTCAATTGGAAAGTGATCTTTAATGATTATAAACTATGTTCTTTAGAATTGGACTCTTGAGATATTCTAAAAATAAAATGTTTTTCAATTGAAAATTGAGAAATTCATAGATATTTCACTAAAGTTGTTATATTCAATGTATGTATGAAGGTGTCATTTGAAATGAAAATGTTTTTAATCATTTTGGCTTTTGAACGAGTATTTTTGAAGTCAAACTTCTTATGGCTCGGGCGTATGTCCAGAAATTTAAAAAAACCCTCAACTGAATTGAAGTCTACAAGCAAAAACACAAGGATATTCGCCGAAATGAGGTATCTTGAGGTAAATTGTCTGTTTGCTATATCCAAATATATTCATCAATTTGCATCGACAATATCTGCGTTCCTTTCGCCTTAATATAATCGCGATAACAAATTTTCTCAAAGGAACGACAAGAAAAACGACTCGTAAAGGGCACCACCGTTGCAGTCAAAATTAAATTCAAACAAGCAATCATGATACAATAACTATTAAGTGTCATGAGAACGTTTGTCGTTCAAAACTGTTCTGAACCATGATTCAATTATATATAAGGCTGAGTAAGCTGAAATCACATATCTCTCGGTGAATGTCAAAAACAGCTGTTTGGTATTGTTGTTCTTTTACTTTGACATTCGCCGATCCAAATTCCATCCATCCAGCGTTTTCGTTTAAAATTGTCACTGGGCACTTTAAAAAAGGAAACGTTTTCCTTGTTTCAATAGTTTTGGCGAATCGCGTACTTTTTCGACATTTTGAGGTAGTAACAAAAACGCAAACTCCAAGAAAATTGTTTAAAAATTATTTGAAACACAAATTTAATTTTAAAATCCAATAGTTTGACTTCAAGTCAGAAATTTTAATTTGATTGTTTACTTGTCTTTTTTTGTTTTACTTTGACATTTTTGTTGTATGAGAACAATTTCATGGTTACTTAGCCTTATATATAATTGAATCATGTTCTGAACTGTTATGGTAGCGATACTTTAGTAAACGATGTTTTTCTCTGAATGTGTTTTACTCTAAACGTCAGAAAAATTGTAAATTATTTAATTTAATTATTAATATTATGCAATTATATAAATAGTTTAAGTGCAATTGTTGGCTCCGCTGAATGCGTCCAATGTGTGTGACACACGCGGTTTGTTTTGTTTTCTTTTATTTAACATTCGATGGTTACAGCTCGTGAGAAAGTAGTTAGCTATGAACCTAAGGCTGCGTTCATAGTAAACGCTTTTAGCTTAGCCGAGAGGTTTAGCTGAAAAACGCTTTGTGTATAATCATATGGAAAAAGCTCAAAGTGTTCATAGTGACAGCATAAAGCTAGCATAAAGCTTCTTTTCAAATGCTTTTCAGCGCTTATATATCCATCTCGCTTGCTCACACAGAAAAATAATTTTGTTTTTTATGCTTTGTTGTAGAGCATTTTTAAAATGCTATTCGGCACTTGTTTATTTATTTTGCCTGTTAACAATATTTTCGTTGATTTTTTTTATTTGTTGTTTTTTTTTGTGCTGAAGTTTTAACTGTTGTTGTGTTGTTGTTGCGTTGTTGTTTCGTTTTGTGGTGCTTTCCAGTTGTATGCACTTGCGTATTCTATCTCGTCTGTTTACATAGTTTTCGTCTTTCTTCTTACTTCTTGGATACTTTTTGTGCTGAACTTTCCACCGTTGTTATGCTTTGTCTTTTCAAGTTCCTTTGAACTTTTGTTTGTTATTGGTTTGATCTTTCATTGGTGATCATCGCGAATCTAGATACTCATTAAACAAAAATCTTTCATTTACTTTGCAAAACGCCTAATACCTAATAAAAATATACAGGTGCGGCACCTGTGTTTCAAATTTTTTAAAGGCTATTTCACAATTTTATATGGATAGCAAAAATAATCCTTTTTGCTATAGGATTATTATTTTTGTTTTTGCTTTGCATGTAAAAAAGAAATAATCTGGATTATTTTGAAGCGAATGGAACGCAGCTAATGGTTCATTTTATTAAAAATTATTTATGTTTTTAATCAAGGTGCTGAACTAGACATTTCTGGTAACTTGAAGTTTTTTATGAAATGTATTCTAAAAAATTAGGTCAAAATAATAATTCTCAATCAAATCAAAACTTAAAAAATAAAGTGTCAAAACATTATTTTTTATTTTTTTTTTTATTTTATTTTACTTTATTTTATTTTATTTAAATTTTCATTACAGGGCATAAATCCTAACGCTAAAGATTACTAGAATCTTATATAAAGAGCATAAGTCACTTCGAGTAAGTCATAAGTCATTTTGAGTTTTTAAATGTGAAATTTCTTGCGATATTTGATAACCAAATCACACTTTTAAAAGAAATTTGGCACTTGTTTTAATATTCTTGAGACAAAATTTAGCCTATATCCTTAAAAGGATTTTTTTTTGGAATTCGAATTATTTTAAAAGTTATAGCTATTTTATTGTCGTCAGTAAGACTGCCTGAAACTTAATTTCAAAACTTTAAACGCGTTTTTCTCGAAACTACTTTTTCCAACACGGTTGACATGACATCTCAAGTTCTAGTGGATCGATTAACTTAAAATTTGGTGTGGGCCATTTTTATATATCCCTCTATGGCCCAGACTAGAATTATGTCAAAAAATTTTATTTTGATATTTTAAATAAATTCAAAACTATGAAAAAAAGGGGCGACCGTAGCCTAGTGGGTAGAGTGCGTGGCCCTTAAGCTAAAGAACCGCGGTAGCCCGGGTTCAATTCCAGCTCAGACAGAAAGTTTTTCATTAGAATTAATTTTTCTGTTCGGTCGTCACCTCTCTGCAGACAATGGCAAACCTCAGAGAGTAAAAATTGCCATGTAAAGCTTCTTGAGAACATAAGCCGTTCGGAGTCGGCATAAAACACGTAGGTCCAGCTCTCGATCATTTGTGATCAAACATTTAATAACACGCACAACACAATTGATCAATAGAAGCTAGGTCAAAGTCCTTCCAAGGGCTGAAATGGCCAGTTTATTTTATTTTTTTATGAAAAAAAGGGATTGTTTTTTTATCAACCATCAAAAGAGCTCCGAGACTCTACACACGAAGGCTAAAATATATGTAATACGTTATATGAAAACGTTTTAGTTGAATCGAGTCAACTTAAGTTGAGTTTTTGTACATTATAGGGGCCTTAATCATATTTTTATTGCTCCAATTAGAACAAATATATTCTATAAAATATAAATAAAATATTGAATTGTTCGAATTTGGGCAATGAAAATATAATCTTTTAAATTATTTCAAACTGAAAGTATAAACCTTAGCTTCGTTTCGTAGTTTTTTTTCTCGCTAGAGTTCTTTTCAGAGTTGCCACTCAAATAGTATTTTAGCTACCAATCTCATCTAAACAATCTACCAAATTAAACAAAAAACTACCAAAACAAAAAAAAGCTTTAATACTCTTTTCGTAATACTGTAAAAATGTCGGTTAAACAATAATAAATAAAAATACCAGGGACCGTAACCAAGCGCGTCGGAAGCTAATTTCATCTGGGGGGGCAGTACAAATGTGGGTGCAAAAGAAAATCACCAAAATTTCTTAAAAGAAACAAATTTTTATTTTAGTTTCAAAATAAGAAAAAAATAAAACTAAATAAAAAATACTAAAATTTCATTATTTTTAAAAGTTTTTCCAATTTCGATATTAGAGACCATTTTTTAAAGTATCTTTCATATCGTTATATTAAAATATAATAAATAATTGTTGCTTTTATAAAGCAAGACTAGGTATATCTTTGCATGGTTTAAATGCAATAAGGTACAAAAAGTTATATCAATTTAAATTCTTCCAAAATTTTTCTTTCTGTCTTTGCAAGAAAAAATCTTTCACCACCTCCATCAAATGGAATTCTTCGGTTTTATCTTTGTGAATGTGTATGAGTGAGTCGTTTCTGTGTCATAGTTGCTCGAAGATACGTTTTAAGCCTTCTTAGTACTAAATGAACGCTCAGATGAAGCTCCTGATGCAGGCACAGTCAAATCCAAAGCAACAAGTTTTTCAACTTCATTTAATAGTTTTTCCAGCTTATCCGAATTTTTTTCAAATTAGAATTGCAGTAGAAACTCTACATTTTGTTCTATCTTTTTGCAAACACAGAGAAAGCAAATGGTTATCGGAAAGCATGCTTATGCAGAAGAGAGAAAGAGCAAAATATAAAATACAAAAATAATCGTTGTAAAAAAACTGATATTTTGAATAACTTTTGAAGTTTTCTTTTTAAATTGTTTATCTAGCTAAATAAGCGGGGGGCAGCTGCCCCCTTTTTTCCTCGCTTGCTACGCCAATAACCGTAACTATTATGCCTTTTTTCCAAAAATAGCAGAAATAATTGTTATTTTGTGACTTTTATTTTTGATCACAAAATTTAACTATTACTTTCTGCCGTTTATTTTTGCTTACATGAAATAATAACACGTACAACAAAATTGATTTTTTTTGAAAATCCCAAGCGGTTTCTCAACGGTATCTAAAGCTTTTGGCCCCGCTGAATGCGAAACTGAAGTCAGATTTTTCGGGTCACCTTAGGTTTTCGAGCTACAGGGGGAGGCAGAACCCTAACCCGCTACTGTTAATTAAATCAATCAAAAGATAGTGAGATAGCCTTTCTTGTGGATTGGGTAGAGCACACTGAGATTCCAATCGTTTGGAATGCATATTTCCGACCATATTCTGCATTGAAGCTCGTGAAAGCATTTAAGTAGAGCCTCCGATTTTAAACAGCTCAGCAGGTAAGCCATCAGCTCCCGCGGCTTTGTCATTTTTAAGCCGAGCTATAGCTGTCAGAACCTCATCATAGTCGGGCAACGGAACCTCGACGCTGTCATCCGTAATTGGGGTTTCCGGAATATCATTTCTATTGGCGGAATTGTTGTCAGCATCATCTTTTAGAAGCTTAGAGAAGTGTTCCCTCCATAACGTCAGTGTAGTCTGGACATCTGTCGCTAGATTCCCATTTTCATACTTGCAGGAAGACACCCCGGTTTTAAAACCATCGGCAAGGCGTCTTATTTTTTCGAAAAATTTTCGGGCCTCATTCCTGTCACCATAAATCTCAATTTTCTCCTGCTCGCGCTTTTCTGCCTTTTTTTCCGCCTGAAAATAAGTCTCTTCCCTCTTCTCTTTGAATCGCTCCTTAGCAGCGGTGTTGCAATCGACAACAGGGTGGATTTGTAGGCGGCGTCTTTCTCCGCAGTGGCGTCGCGACACTCCTGGTCGTACCACTGGTTTCGGCGAGGGCGGTGGTAGCCAATCACCTCTTCAGCAGCCGCACGTATGGAGTTGGAAATGTGTATCCACTGCGCGCATATATCATCGATTGGAGGAGTGCTATTAAGC
This sequence comes from Dichetophora obliterata, assembly GCA_963920525.1. NCBI lineage: Eukaryota > Metazoa > Arthropoda > Insecta > Diptera > Sciomyzidae > Dichetophora > Dichetophora obliterata. The sequence goes on from OY986436.1 coordinate 24,089,983, forward strand.
AGGAGTGAGAGTCGAGTGGAGAAAACATCGGCTATCTAATTCGATTGCAGCTTGTCGACGTCTAGCTTTCTCTGTGTAGAGTTGCGTGTATTCTTAGCTGCGCACAGACGTGTACGTTTCTTTGCTGTGACAAGATAGAGATCCAAGTCAATGTTTGCACCACGGATCGTGCTCACATCCAATACACTGTAAGAGTGCCTTCCGTCCATCAAAACGTGATCAATTTGATTTTTGGGTTTTTGATCCGGGGACATCCAGGTGGCTTTATGAATATTGAGATGCTTGAATCTAGTGCTACTTACGACCATGTTTCGTGCTGCGGCGAAGTGAATCAGCCTCATCCCGTTATCGGAGGTGTTGTCGTGAAGGCTGAACTTTCCGACTGATGGACCAAATATATTTTCCTTGCCCACCTTAGCGTTGAAGTCACCAAGCACGATTTTTACGTCGTGACGGGGGCAGCGCTCGTATGCATTTTCAAGGCGCTCGTAGAAAATTTCCTTGATCTCATCGTCCTTGTCTTCTGTCGTAGCGTGCGCACATATTAGGCTTGTATTAAAAAATTTAACCTTGATGCGGATTATGGCAAGTCGTTCGTTCACAGGTGTAAATCGCAGGACGTGGGGCCGTAATCTCTTGCCAACTACAAGTCCGCATCCAAACTCGCGCTTTTCCGCATGACCGCTGTAGTAGATATCACAGGGTGCATGCCGAATGCAACCCTGTTCCTTCCATCGCATTTCTTGGATAGCAGCGATATCAGCTTTGTATCTTTCCAAGACATCAGTCAGTTGGATAGATCAGTCACCTTCGCAATTAAGGGTTCGGACGTTCAGGTGCATATCCGTAAATTGTTATCAATTTTTCGTTTGCGGTAGTCGTCATCAGAGTTGGGGAGCAGTTTTCTTCTATTCTTTTGTGTTTGCATTGAAATGTGTTTTTACGGGTGGGCTTCAAACCCGACGCACGACCTATTTTAAGCCTAGGGGGCTTATTAAAAAAAATTAATAAATTAATAAAAAATTAATACTGAATACAAAATTAATAATGAATAACAAGTGAGTAATGAATAAAAAATGAATAATTAATAAAAAATGAATAATGAATAAAACATGAATAATAAATAAAGAGTTAATAATGAATACCAAATGAATAATAAATAAAAAAGAATAACGAATAAAAAAGGAATAATGATTAAAAAAAAATTGATTGAAAATTATGAAATTCTATGTGAATTGCATTCTTTGTTAATAGCATTCAAATGAATAAAAAATTGATTCATTATTTTTTTTTAAAGGATCAAAGAACCAAGGCATGCTCCTTATACAAACAAGGTTTGGTCTTTGACCTGAAAGGAAAAGGATAGATTATTTCGAGGAATTGATTGGAACTATACATGAATTATTGATTAGGCGAAACAACCGTTAAAGACTATTTGAATTGCTTTTAACCGAGGCTAGTGTTATGCCTTAACCTCGGCAAGCATTTCCAGTCCTTAGTTGTTCCTGTTCTTTAATTTCACATTTTCCACAATTTATTTGTAGATTTTTAGTTTTCCATAATTCTTAAATGTAGGAAAGAACGAAGAAAGTGAAAAGAACTTTGCCCGAGCCCGGATTCGAACCACGGACCTCTGGGTTGATAGCTTAGCGCACTCTCCACTAGACTACAAAGGCCAACATCTAAATAAGGAAAATAAAAAATAATTGAAATGAATAATTAATCATTTTTTTAAAAATGAATGGGAATTAAAAATTTTATTTATAAATCAATTTCGCATTTATTGAATGCATTCTTATGTCGTTACTCAGTTGCACCTAAAATTCTGAATATGAATTCCGATTTTACAGCTCTGTACGTCACAACTGCTTTGCGTAGTGGAAATAAATCAAAATTTTTGGTCTTCGAATAGCACAAATTTGGTATCATTCGACATGTAATATTCCTATGAAGATAAATCCGAAAAATGTTTGTTTAAAAATTACGCCTGTAGGCACAGCACCATGGTAAAGTTGACTAATTTTGCACGAATTTCATGAGTCTTATCACATTAAAGAAGGCTCAAAGAAAAAGCTCTTAAAAATAAATTGTTCAACCAAAAAAAAAAAAAAAATATTTTTCAAAATCGAATTTTGCTAAATTTTTAAACTTAAAAAAAAAACTACCAAAAACGGAAAAATTCGCAAATTTTGGAAAGCATGTATTAAAATGCGGATGCTTGTATTATAAGCCGGTTTTCTTTTTTATTCATAAGAATGGCTATGAAAAAATATTCCGCAAATTTCCGCCATTTTTAAAAAACCGATTTTGATAAAAGTCTAAACCAGCAAATTGCTAGAGAATTGCTTGAATATAGGTTCAAGGGAGGTACCCCTAAAAACTAATCAATTTGAACCATTTTAAGCAAACATATATTACTTAATATTTTAAGCCTTTTGATTAAATTGTATTAAGATCGGCCAACTTTTGTGTCTACCTCCCATACAAAATTATATGAAAATTTAATAAAGGACCCTAAACTAAGCCCCTAAAAACTAATCTATTTAAACCATTTTAAGTAAACATATATTACTTAATATTTTAAGCCTTTTGATCAAATTTTATTAAGATCGGTCAACTTTTGTGTCTACCTCCCACAAAAAATTATGTTAAAATTGAATATAGGTCCAAGGGAGGTACCCCTAAGGACTAACTGATTTCAACCTTTTTCAGTATTTTTTTTAGATAAGTAGCTTAAATTTACTAAGTATACAAAATTTCATTAGCATAGGAGCACTCGTTCTACTTATTTTCAAATTTGTATGAGCGCAAAACACTGTGCGTCATGACGCAATTGCGTTAACGCATTACGCTGATACAGTAAGATGCGCTTGGGTTGGTGTATCAGCGCAGCATCTTTTGATGCGTTACCCATGTCTAATAAGCTCAACAGCCATAGTCAAATTTTTTAAGCTGACATTAGTTTCCCGAGCTGTTTTAGTAACTTTCTAAAAGAATTAAATTTTTATGTTTAAACGAGAACTTTTTTGCTAAGAAAGAGATAATATAATTACTTTTTAATATGTTGAGCCCAGGTATGGACAAAATTGCAAGTCCTGACAAAGCCCGCACAATCCGGACTAAATCCTTACGTATGGCAAGCCTATTTATAAGTATTTTTAGAAAATCCCTGCATGTTGATCTTTATCTCATAAATGAGGCATTATGAAAAATTAAAATAAATATATCAACATTAAGCTTTAACTATGGAGGTGAATTTTTTGACATAGTGAAGTGGTGGTAAATTTTACCCCTTTTAATTTTACAAAAAAATTCTAATAAAAAGAGGTTTTTGCTGTTTAAAAACAAGCTTCTATATTTTTATTTAAAATAAATACAGAATAAAATTTTATTTTATTTAAGCACCACAAAACTAGAACTTTTTTTACTAGCCTTGTTTCGAAGCCGAAAAAAACATGTAAATAGGGGTAAAATTTACCATCACCTCCACGGTTAAAAGTTAATACAAAAATTTAGAAGTAGGTTTATAATTTTTTTTAAATTTTTTTTTAATTTGTTTTATTTTTATTCTTGCAAAGCAGCTCTGAACAACTCTTTAGTTTTGAACACTTTTAGATTTTACAGATTTTAAAACAGATTTCAGTTGCATACGTATAGAGCTTTCGAATGACCCTTCTCTCAAAGCCGTTTCGCTTCACTGCTTTGCATTAGCACAACATATAACTCACATTTTATTTAAAACCACATAAAGCATTAATTACTCAAACAAAAATACCTTTTAAAAAAAATAATAAATTAAAAAAAATACACTTAATTTCCAAGTAATTGAAAGAAACTTTAAGAAATGCTCATTTTAACAGTTTTAATGTAAATTTAAATAAAAACGATTAAAAGTTCCATTAAGATAAACAAAAATAACATTTAACAAAATGCTTATAAGAAAAAAAAAAAAAAACGACAGAAATAACAACAACACTCAGTTGAATCAGTAGCGAATCAGGCAAATTTATGTGCAGCAACAACTACGAAAACAAATAAACATTTAAAAATGTGTTTATAGCAGAGAGAAATCACCTGTTGTTGCTAAAACTGGCACAAAGCCGAGCATGAAGCTTAAAAGCTATGCGCACTGATTCATCAACGGTGTTGGAAAACCTGACACCGCGCCTAAATGTGTTCATGTTCAAAATATTTTCACCTCGTGATGAACCGAATGCTGGACCATTTGGACCATTTGCAGTACAACGGAAGCAGAGAATACACATTTTGGTTTTTTTTTTCAATTTAATTTTATTTTTATTGTTTTAAAGCTGTAAACATTCATTTTATGTTGTTAGATGTTATAGTTTTCGTTGTTTTTGTTGTAACATTTTTTTAATGGGCGCTATTTTTTTGGCATTTAATGTTTCTTCGCTCGAACTGTTTGTGCCAGCTACATTTGAGGAAATGCTTTTGACCCTTTAACTGTCTCTCCCAACGAAAGGCCCAGACGTAGATTTTTTTGTAAAAGTCATTTTGTCTTACTGTTTGTTAACTTTAATGTACCTTTATAATAATAAAATGGCGTCAAAGTCAAGCAGCATCCAAGGTTTTTATAACGCAGTTGAGAAATCTTTTTGCCATTGAATTTTTTTAGCTTGACTCTTCTTAGGTTTTTGTGTTAGTAATTTTTTTTTTTATTTTAACTCGACTAATTAGTTTCGTTGTAACGAATTTCACCAAAATAAATTTGAAGTTTTTTTTCGTTTTCATGCACTCTATCTTACGGTATTTTAATAACTCATTAAATTTTTTAATTATATTCTACCATTCGCACTTATTGCTAGCTTTTGATGTTCAGAGTTCGTTATGGGTTGTACTTTTGTAAAAACTTAAATGTTATTTTAAGTTTTTTTTTTGTAACTTTTGCGATTAAAGTTAACATTATTTTTTTCGGAGATTTGTAACTTGTTTCCGTTATACGCACCATTTTGTTTGTCTGCTGGTTAAAATTTAACAGAAAAACTAACTTTCATTTCACTATTTTTGAGGTCAAATAACTAAATAGGAATTTGACTTTGGTATCAACCAGAGACATCTGCAAAAACTGCAGATTAAGCATGTTATTAAGCATCAGATAAACACATTTCTTCGTTTGATACGTATTTATTTAAACTTTAAATATTTAAAAATAGATATTTTTAAAATCATAGTCTGGATTGCTTTTTCCTTATCTTGAGGCAAATCGTAAGAGGGAGATACATATAGAGATATAAGCGTTAATTTTAATAAATTTTGATACATTTTTAAAGAATATTTTGTTTGGTGTTTTAAAACTCATACTTTTTGTAGTATGAAAATTGTGTAGGTAGTAAAATAGAGTGTTAAAAAAATACTCAAGCGTTACGTTTTCTTATTCAACATGTGTTAAACCTACGAGAAAATACCAACAAAATACACATATAAGATATAACAACCAACAACAACAATGCTATGCATATTTTGCTTGATGTCGCAGCGTGATGCGCAGATGAAGTCAGTTCTTCAAATTAGAACACACACGGAAATTGTTTAAGTTTTTGTAAGTGAGCTAAAAGAGCTTTTGGCCTCATGTAAGAATGTGTGCCCGCCATATCTTTCTCTCGCTTGCTGGCGCCAGTCCCCTTGCGTCCTCTTGCGTCCTCTTGCGATGCCACGGTAGTTATCAATTAAAGACCTATTTCCGGATTTATGCAGCGGAATAATAAATGAATGCTTCCAGGCTGCAGGAAAATAGCAGGATTTTAATGATGAAGTAAATAGTAAAGACTTGGAGTTACTAATTCTTCACAGCAGTTTTTGAATATACATGTGGAGTTGATATAACTTGTTCTAGATTCATTACTTTACAAGTGATAAACATCACTTTGTAATTTTTATAAATTTTCTCAATTAGTTTTTGATTTCATTGTTTTTCATCTATCAAATATTTTTCACTTGAAATAAAATCTTAAAACAGAAAACAGTTCTGTTCTTTATTTCCACATTTGGGGGCTCAACCAAGCAAAAAAAAATAAATAAGATAATTCTCAAGACTCAAGACTCAAGGCTAAATACAACCAATATTCAAGTTTCCAGAAGATTTAAGAGTCAAGTCTCAAGACTAACAAGATTCAAGATTTTCAGAAGATTTAAGAAGTACAAAGCCAAAAAGATGGAGAACATTACGCTAACAGCAGTGGACAAGATGACCATCAGCCAACTAAGAGAAGAGCTCGAACGGAGGAACGCATTGATTTCTGGCAGCAAAGCAGTACTTAAATTATGACTTATGAACTTAGTATCTGCAGAAGATGGTAATGCTGCCGAAGAAAATGTCGATGATGCAGTTGAAGAGGAGCCATTATTGGATGTAAGCATTTGTAGAGCTGAAGAACACAACACAGATATTCCGATGGTGACCCCATCGAATGGAAATGCAAATCTTGAAGCAGCAATGTTCAGGTACCGCTTGTCTTTCCGAGACGTCGAAGAAGCTGTTGACATTTTTAATGGCGATGACTGCACTCCAGTCCAAACATGGTTACGCAGGCTTGAGGAGCTGCAGGATGAATGTGGATGGACCGATCGCGAATTAGTTATCTATGCGAAAAAGCGACTGCGTGGAGCTGCAGCATCATTTGTTTCAAGTGAGCAGTGTGGTTTTAACTGGACCAACTTCAAAAGGGTACTTATAGCTGAGTTTAAAATTGCAACTTACTCCAAGGATGTTCACGAAAAGCTGAGAGGATGAAAGAAGAAGTATTCAGAATCGTGGAGAGAATATGTTTATGAAATGCCAGTAGCATCAACCTAGAAGAAAATGCTACTATTGCATATATTGTGGACGGCGTCGTGGATGATTCGATGGAAAAACTAATACTTCATGGAGCAACCAGTTTTCCAGAGTTAAAGCTCAAGATTATTGAATACGAACGCGTCAAAACTGTCAATAAGTTTCCTTTTAGATCATCAAAACAAAAAACTGATCATCTTCATATGATAAGTTTCTCAAGGAAGGCGTCGAAACAAATAACCAGAAAATACGTTGCTTTACATGTGGTGAAGAAGGACATGGAAGCCGAAATTGCCCGAGTGCCAGCAAAGGTCCGAAATGTTATAAGTGCAATCCATTTGGACACATTTCTAACAGATGCACTGCAGAAGAAGCTATTAAAATGAAAACAAATTAAAGAAAATGATTGTTATGAAGTAAATAAACTTGGATCTGGGGAAGGGCCGAAGACAACATCAACGGCGGCTGATATGATGAAACCATGGAACACATATATACACATATACACGTATAGTCAGGATTGGCCGTGTGGAGTTGATATAACTTGGTCTAGATTCATTACTTTACTTGTTTATCACTTTGTATTTTTTTATAAATTTTCTCAATTAGTTTTTAATTTCATTGTTTTTCATCTATCAAATATTTTTCACTTGAAATAAAATCTTAAAACAGAAAACAGTTCTGTTCTTTATTGCCACATACATGAGGGTATGTTATCAGTACCACTTTTATATGATGTTTTAATATCTTTTAAAAATTAAAAGACTGTGTTTGTATCAATTATTGGGAAATAAATATCCCCAGATTGAATATTGAAAGGGTAACTTAAATAATCATAGGACGATGATGAATAAGTTGTCTTGAAAAAGTCAGCGAAAAGATTGCAAATACTATTATCATTATCGGGCTCAACAAAATTATACTTCATAAATGAAGGATAGGAATCAATCTTACGTTTTGTGTTAACAAAGTTCCAGAAGGATTAAGCATCCGATTTGATGTTTAATTTCACTTTTGTTAAGAAGATATTATAGCACTGTTTGTATAACTGTTGTTAACTGTATTTAATCGAGGTATAGCAAATAAAATCGCATATATTATGTGTTTTTTGATATTTTTTTATAGTATTTAGATTTCAAGTTCCTCATTTTTCTTAATTCATTTGTATACCATACCGGACCCGATGTCAAAGAGGCTTTCCTTTCCGCAACAGCTTTTAGAAAACAATCATTGAGCGTTCTATTAAACGCATATGCCGCATCATCAAGACTCTGAGAAGATAAACTTTTTGTATTAATATTTAGAATAGAATTCCAGTTCATATTAGACAAGTTATTCTTCAAAATCACATAGCTTGTTTTTTAAAGTTAAACTCAATAGGCGGTTGAGAATCATAGTACTCCACAGATGGTTTTTGGAAAATTTAAAATAATTTCTAATGTTGGATGATGAGAATCTTCGGGTGTAACCAGAGGATCTGATTTAGACACAGAAGCGATATTGCTGTCATCAAAAAACACCAGATCAAACAAAAGATTATTTTTGTTAAAGGTGCAGTTAAGTTGGAACAGGCCTTGGATTGAGAGCTCGTTTAAAAAATAATTATCGGATGAACTTTCGGACGAAGGTAAAAATATTCCAGGAATTTCAGAACAGCAGTTCCAAGAAACGTTTGGCAGGTTAAAATCTCCAGTTATTAAATATGATCATTTGATTGCAGTCTTGAGCAAACTTTACTAACAGAAGCCAAATGTTTGCTATAAACTTTTAAGGTAGAAAGGGGAGGAATATATGAGCATTAGGGCGGGTCGATTTGTAGGGAGTGAAAAAATTCACCAATTTCCCTATGATTTCCGTATTCTATGGGTTATTCCATGAAAATTTGCCGAAGGAACCATACCTCTATCGTTAAAATCAAGTCCCCTATTTTTTGTTGGTAGATTTTTTCCCAAATTGACGTTCGTATGAAATATTACCTACACGTTCACATCCATAACTCAAAAACTATCAATCGGGTTTAATCGCCAGTATGCGCGTTGGAAAGGTGAGCTCATTTTAATCAATTTGCAAAAAAAATCTCCAACATTGGTCCAACGGTTCAAAAGTTACGGGCATTTTTGTCCAAATTTTGGACCATTTCTCCATTTTTTTCATGATTTTGTCCAAGAATATTACTTTCATGGCCATTTTTTTGGCTCAATCCATTATTTAATTCAATTTACAATTCAAAACGAAGAGTTTAAGCCCAAATTTATCGAATTTTGATGATTTATTCATGCGATATTGCTAAAACAAAATAACACATAAAACCAACTTTTTGATTTTTTTTCCCTTTTTATTTTTTTTCTACAAAAATTCAAATTAAGAGATAATAAAGTATCTATCAACCTATTATCAAAAAAAAATATTCAATTTGAGTATAGTAAAAGACAAAATCTTGGACAAAATCATGAAAAAAATGGAAAAATGCTCCAAAATTTGGACAAAAATGCCCGTAACTTTTGAACCGTTGGACCAATGTTGGAGATTTTTTTTTTGTAAATTGATCAAAATGAGCTCACCTTTCCGATCGCGCCTACTGGCGATTAAACCCGATTGATAGTTTTTGAGTTATGGATGTGAACGTGTAAGTAATATTTCATACGAACGTCAATTTGGGAAAAAATCTACCAACAAAAAGTAGGGGACTCGATTTTAACGATAGAGGTATGGTTTCTTTGGCAAATTTTCATGGAATAACCTATAGAATACGGAAATTATAGGGAAATTGTCGAAAAATAAATCGACCCGCCCTAATGAGCATGTAATAAAAAGGCTCAAGGAACCAAACTTAACATGAACACAACAGAATTCAATGTCCAAGGATTCTGGAATTAATAACTTTTCAGAGAAATCTGTCACTTTGACAGCAATCAACACACTCCCCGCCTTTAGAGCAAAGACCAGGAATGGAGTTTCTATCTTTGCAGTATATGTTAAATTTGTTGCACAGAATTTCAGTATTTAGAGTGTTAGGTTTCAACCAAGTCTCACTAAAAGCAATTATATTAAAGTGAAGGTTGTGACGCAAAATTAATATATTATTTAGTTTTGTGTTAATGCCACGAACCTTTTTCTGAGGAATCTGAGGAATTTGGGGAATTTGGGGGCGAACCTTTACAATGTAAAATGTCTGACTGTCTCAACCTGGCGAGGCAAGCATAATCTTTGTGAAATTGCCTCAAGTCGACTCAAACCTCCTCGTGGTATTTCCTGGGCGACGGCGAAACTGACAACCGTTAGTTTGGCGGCTAATCTGAGTGGCGGGTCCCCCTAAGCTTAAAACAGGTTGTAAGTCGGGTTTAAAGCCCACCCGTAAAACCCCATTTCAATGAAAACAAATAAGAATAGAAGAAAACTGATCCCCAAATCTGATGACGACTACCGCAAACGAAAAACTGATAATGATTTACGGATATGCACCTGGAATGTCCGAACCCTTAATTGGGAAGGTGCCTCTATCAAACTGAATGATGTCTTGGAAAGATACAAAGCTGATATCACTGCTATCCAAGAAATGCGATGGAAGGGACAGGGTTGCATTCGGCATGCACCCTGTGATATCTAGTACAGCGGCCATGCGGAGAAGCACGAGTTTGGATGCGGATTTGTAGTTGGCAAGAGACTACGGCCCCACGTCCTGCGATTCACACCTGTGAACGAACGACTTGCCATAATCCGCATCAAGATTAAATTTTTTAATGGACGATGATATCAAGGAAATTTTCTACGAGCGCCTTGAAAATGCCAACGAGTGCTGCCCCCGTCAAGACGTAAAAATCGTGCTTGGTGACTTTAACGCTAAGGTGGGCAAGGAAAATATTTTTGGTCCAACAGTCGGAAAGTTCAGCCTCCACGACAACACCTCCGATAACGGAATGAGGCTGATTGACTTCGCCACAGCACGAAACATGGTCGTAAGTAGAACTAGATTCAAGCATCTCAATATTCATAAAGCCACCTGGATGTCCCCTGATCAAAAAACCAAAAATCAAATTGATCACGTTTTGATCGACGGAAGGCACTCTTCCAATGTATTGGATGTACGCACGATCCGTGGTGCAAACATTGACTCGGATCACTATCTTGTTGCAGCCAAGATCCGTACACGTCTGTGCACAGCTAAGAATACACGCAACCCTACACAGAGAAAGCTAGACGTCGACAAGCTGCAATCGAAACAGACAGCCGATGCTTTCGCCACTCGACTCTCACTCCTGCTTCAAAGCACTTCTCCAATCGATGATAGATGCGCGCAGTGGACACACATTTCCAACTCCATGCGTGCGGCTGCTGAAGAGGTGATTGGCTACCACCGCCCTCGCCGAAACCAGTGGTACGACCTCCTGGACGCCACTGCAGAGAAAGACGCCGCCTATAAAGCCACCCTGCAGTCGGTTGTAACGCGCGCTGCTAAGGAGCGTTACAAAGAAAAGAGGAGGGAAGAGAGACGTATTTTTCAGACGGAAAAAAAGAGAGGCAGAAAAGCGCAAGCAGGAGAAGATTGAGATGTATGGTGACAGGAATGAGGCCCGAAATTTTTTTGAAAAAATAAGACGCCTTGCCGATGGTTTTATAACCGGGGCCTCTTCCTGCAAGAATGAAAACGGGAATATAGTGACAGATGTCCAGAGTACACTGACGTTGTGGAGGGAACACTTCTCTAAGCTTCTAAATGGCGACGCTCACAACAATCCCGCCAATAGAGATAATATTCCGGAAACCCCAATTTTGGATGACAGCATCGAGGTTCCGTTGACAGACTATAATATAATGAAATTCTGACAGCTATAGCTCGGCATAAAAATAACAAAGCAGCGGGAGCTGATGGCTTACCGGCTGAGCTGTTTAAGAACGGAGGCGAAGTTCTATTTAAATGCATTTACGAGCTTTTATGGAGAATATGGTCGGAAGAAAGCATTCCAAACGATTGGAATATCAGTGTGCTCTGCCCAATCCACAAGAAAGACGAACCCACTATTTGTGTCAATTACCATGGGATGGGCCTTCTTAATATCGCATATGAGATCCTGTCGAGCGTTTTATGTGAAAGATTGAAGCCCATTGTAAACGAACTGTTTGGACCTTATCAGTGTGGCTTTAGACCTAGAAAGTCCACCATCGACCAGATTTTCACACTACAACAAATCTTGGAGAAGACTCGCGAAAAACAAGTCGACTCCCACCATCTTTTTGTCGACTACAAAGCCGCCTTCGACAGCCCAATAAGGAAGCACCTATACTCCACCATGTCTGACTTTTTTATTCCTGCAAAACTAATACGACTTTGCAGGTTGACACTGAGCAACACCAGCAGCGCAGTTAAAATCGAAAAGGACCTCTCCCACCTTTTGTTACCAAACGAGGTTTCAGATAAGGTGATTCCTTATCATGCGACTTTTTCAACCTAATGATGAAAAAGATCATCCGAGCTGCTGATCTGAGACGTAGTGGCACAATATTCTACAAAAGTGTTATGATGCTTGCGTATGCTGATGACATCGATATCATTGGTATACGCGCGAAGTCAGTGCAGAATTTTCCAGATTAGAAAGAGAGTCAAGTCGAATGGGTCTGGCTGTGAATGCAGATAAGACGAAATACTTGGTGTCAACAAACAAACAGTCCCAGCGTCTTGGAACACACGTTACCGTTGACAATACCTCCTTCGAGGTTGTGAAGGACTTCGATTATCTGGGATCCAGCATTAACTCAACCAACGACATCAGCATTGAGATCAAACGAAGAATAACTCTTGCCAACAGGTGTTACTTTGGGCTCAGTGGGCAATTGAGAAGCAGAGCCGAACGAAAATCACGCTCTATAAATCGCTCATCATGCCCGTTCTACTTTATGCATCACAAACCTTGACGCTGAGCAGATTAGATGAAAAGACTTTAGGAGCATTCGAGAGAAAGATTCTTCGTAAGATCTACGGACCAATCTGCGTCAATGGCGAGTACCGAATGCGGTGGAATGATGAACTGTATGAGCTGTACGCTGACATCGACATAGTCAAGCGCATTAAAATCGAGCGGCTTCGCTGTCTTGGTCATGTTCAGCGCATGAAAGACGATGCTCCAGTGAAGAAAACATTCGATTCGGTACCCAGCGGCGGTCAACGCATAAGAGAACGACCGCATCTTCGTTGGAAAGACCAAGTAGAGGACAACCTAACTAAGCTTGGAATTTCCAACTGGCGCCAGCAAGCGAAAGACAGAAATGGCTGGCGCAAATTCTTAGATGAGGCCAAGACCTACATACGGGTAGCGCCAACTAAGTAAGTAAGTAAGTTAATGCCACGAACGTTTTGGTAAAGGATAAGGAACTGAAAGCAACAATCTAGTTTTTTTGATTCTTGTTAAGAATCGGTAAAGTAGACATGGAAGTTGTAGGCCGAGGTCTTGAAATAAATTCATGCACCATCGTATTGTCAGGCCAAAACTTTTGATCCAATACCTTGTTAAAAGTCCAATACCAAGGAAAGGATATTTTAAAAGAGGACGTAACACGCTCGTATAAAAAAATTGAATTTGTAAACAGAGATATTTTTATTTACAGCATTCAGCTTAGAGTTTATATAGAATAATACGTCTTTACCGGATGTATCAGCTGCAAAACGAGAAATAAGTAAAGATTATGCAGGCTGAACAACCATAAGCCTGCAAAATCTTTGATACTTCTGTTCGATATTTGTTTCGGTATTGCTCCTGTAGGAACCGAAATAATTTGAGAAGGTGCAGGGACCATATTTGAGTCCATACAAGTTTCAGCGGAAGTTTTTTTGAGCCGGAAACGCGAGTAGAATCAGCATTTTCCTCTATGATTGGTATTGCTTCAACAGAAGGAGAAATCTGATCAGCTGACGCAGCGACCTTAGTTGGTGCGATATTATAAGTCATTTGATCAGTATTGACAGCTCCAATTGATTGATCTTCAAGCTGTATGTTCGCATTAGGGAAAACAGTTACAGTAGAAGATGGAATAGTATTAGTATTAGGCGATGGCATGGCTATATCAGTAGTTTTAGCTGAACTACGAAGATTTTTGTTTGAACGTTTATGTTTTGGAGAATTGTAAGCTTCATCCTTAATTTTAAACAAATCTTCGTATTCACTCAGTCTATCTTATGCTACCTTTAGATCCTTAGCCACCTCTAAAACACCTTTCCGGGATTGCACAATAAGTTTAAAGATCTCAGCATTTGTAAGCCTACAATCTTTAAAAGACCAACGAAGTCCCTTACTTTCGTTGAGTGCATCGAAGATCCTCACAGTCGACGCTGCACACTTGATATGATTCACCTTCAGCCGATGTGATGTGACTTGATGTGATTCAGCCGGTCTGATTCACCTTTTACAGCGCAGTTTTGGAAATTGCAGATCATTTTCAGTTAAATAGAAAGCTTTGCAATATAGATGTAAGTAAAAGGAGAAAAATTAACTTAAATGCTTTTAATGAAAAACAGTTTATTTTGTTTAAAGACACTGTACTGTTGAAACTTTGTATCCCTGATTTTGTAAAACCAACGAATTGAAAAGTTTTATAAGCACTAGAGTTTTTGCAGTAGCGTTAAAACAGATGTTGAAAGAAAATACGATAATTTGCTCTATAGAAACCCGTTTGCGCTAAAAACAAAACAGGAAGAAGGAAAGAAGCAAATTATAAACAAATGTATATCTTTATATATATATATATTTATATTGAAAATTATATTAAATATCTAAGTATTTTAAAAAGGATGAAATCCGCGTTGTCACTCTTCCAGATGTGTGTGCAAGTTGATCAGAAAGCTGTTTATTTTTATTTATAGTTATTAATTTAGAACTTTTAGCTAAAGATAACTTTAAATGTTAGAGCTCGCAAAACACGTCTAAACGGTAAGAAGAGAACGATCAGTTGATATAAACAGTAAAAAATAAAAAAAAAGATATTTTACCTACAACAACCCTCACTTGTTACGTATTTATATGACAATAAAGTAAGGCGAAATGCATAAATAGAAAATCACTCAATTGGGGTGCTTTCGTTCAATTAAACACAACTTTTCCTTTTCTTAATAGATTTTCTTCAACAATGTCTCATTTCTTTTTAAAGTATAGGCTTTAAGCAAAAAATATCAATACTTACAAAATATTTCTTATTTCTTAACAAACTTTGCAATTATTTTTTTTTTTTTGTAAATTTTTCTGAAAAACATGAAAAATTCTTTAAATGTTAATTTATTTCGCCAAAACTAACAGTTGAATCAAAAAATTAAGTAAGTATTGTTTTTAGGGAATTTCATTAGCTTTAATGTGATATATTATTTTTTTGATTATTGATGTTGATTCTGGAGATATATGCTATGAAGTGGAACCAACTTTTTTTTGGTAAATATCTCCAAATAAATTTAGGTAAAAATATCTCGAAACGTGGTGACAAAAACAAAAAGAACGACATTTTCGGAAGCACCGACCAATTTAACATTAGAAATGGATAGTTGAACATTCTGGCTGTAAACCAGTGTAATTTCTTTGCAATAACAAAAAATACGTAGCTATCTGAGATTGAATTAAAAAATTATGTCCAGTAGAATCATTGACCAGACAATTGAAACCAAGCTTAGAAAAATCCGATTTAACATTTAATCGTTTGAAAATATTTTTTGATGTGGTTTTACAAATGTTGAATATTAGATGAAATAAATACTTATTTATTATTTTAATATTTAAAATATTTCAATATTTTAAGCCGTAATAAAACGAAAATTTCATCGAATTGAGGTACAAGTTTTTTTCGAGGGGTCCCAGGGGCCGCTGATAACGAATATGACGTCCAGAACATGAAAAAAAAAATAAAAAAATGGCATAAAAACAGCGGTAAATTTTAAATAGGCTGTAATTGGCATTTTCTACATCCCAGTAGATTTACTCAGTAGTGAATATACTCTTTTTGGAGAAGACTTCAAACATTTAATAAAACACACAAGATGCTAAGATGAAGAAGTAGCTGTTAGTTAAAATTTGTCTTTTCAATGCTTGAGGAAATATGCTTGGAAACTTATATAAGAGACATTAAAGTAAGTTAAATTACCATAAATGATGAATTTCGAAACAAGAAATTGCCTAAAAAATGAAACCATTTTTCTAATAGATACTGTGGAGAATGTTCAAAGTTTTGACTGAGCTGTCTCTGCGTTCAGAAATACACAAGATTTTACCAAAACTAATTTATTCATTTCAAACAAAGAAGAGTCCAAGCTTACCATCAGTTGTAGACTTAAACCTAAAATCTGTGGCCGAATAACAGCAGCCGTGATCGAGCAAAATTTCGAAGGGCACGACGAGACAAGTGCCTATCAATTTTGTACCATTTTGCTCAATCACGGGTGCTGTAATTCGTCCCCTGATCGGAAAAACCAATTAACACTTCTTTTTCCCGAAGAAATAAAATTCGAATTATTTTATGTTTATACTTCAACTACAAAATAAAAGTGTATTTTTATTTCAAAAGTACTTAACAAAATTTACTCATTGTTCTTGTTCCATGTGTGTTTTCGTATTACATATTTAAGTTTAAGTACTTGTACAAATTATATTTTGTTGTTCAATTTCAATTTGTTTCCAATTTATGCTTCAATATCTTTCAACATTAAATATTACTTAGTTGGAGTGAAAATAAAGAATAATAAATTTTAATTAAATATACGACCATACAGACATTTTTGTCAAGGTCATTCAGATCTGTTTGTATCTCTTACGAAAACTCACTTCAAACGCATTATAAACGAATCAGTTATCAAATAGATTTTGATTTAAAATTTATAGACATATTGAACAAGTCCTTGGCATTGTGCTATTTAAAAGCGTTAAGCTTTAGATAACCATCAAAAAATATTTAAAGGTCATTTTATCACTCTGCCAAGCGATTGTAAAAAAATCGCTTGGCAAAAAAACCATAAAAAATGCATACTTCTCTACCCGATATCTACCACTTAACTCGAAAAACTCAACTTGTTCTATTTAATGACTGGAAAAAATTTCCTTTTACCAATTTGCATGCATGTTAAGAGATTGATCTTTGACTTTGTAATAAGACAATTTGTGCAACATCAACAAAAAATGTTGTAGTAATTACAGTATAACAGCAAATAACAAATATTCTTTATAAAGACAAGATAGCTGCAGATAGTTGAAGGTCAATCAGTTGAAATTCGTTGAAATGTTTTATCTAGATCGGAAACTAGCCTCCAAAAGACTGACGAACGACGGCAAAGTATGGCAAGCCTGTGTGTCATCAAACTACGTCGTACTCCAAAAATGTTGTTTATTAATTTATATGCTGAATCAGGGCCGTCATACGTGTTGTGGCGATGCACCATCATAACAATAACAATTATTCACATTTAATTAACGTTCTCGTTACGACAGCGTAATTAATATTAAAGGTAAAAGAGACAAAAACAACTAACAAGATAAAGTGCTAAACCATTAAGAATCACAATCAACAATTAAAATATTAATTAAGAATGAACAGTGTATGATTTGTGAGTATGCTGATACTTAACAGCTTTGACTGACTGTCTGAACGATCAAGAGATACACGCCAATGTCTATGATATGATGCATCGAGTTTAGTTTGTAAAGAAATTAAGAAAAGGATATTGAAAAAGTTTCGATCGATTGATGCTTGAAGTTTAATGCATGTGTATGAAGAAATGTTAATGAGTTATGACGTATGACATAATAACGAGGATATATGTTAATGTTAACGTTAATGTTAATGTTAATATTAATGTTAACGTTAATGTTAATGTTAATGTTAATATTAATGTTAATGTTAATGTAATTGTTAATGTTGATGTTAATGTTAATGTTAATATTAATGTTAATGTTAATCTTAATCTTAATCTTAATCTTAATCTTAATCTTAATGTTAATGTTAATGTTAATATTAATGTTAATATTAATATTAATGTTAATGTTAATGTTAATGTTAATGTTAATATTAATGTTAATGTTAATGTTAATGTTAATATTAATGTTTATGTTAATGTTAATGCTTATGGTAATGTTAATGTTAATGTTAATGTTAATATTATTATTAATATATATTAATATTAATATTAATATTAATATTAATATTAATATTAATATTAATATTAATATTAATATTAATATTAATATTAATATTAATATTAATATTAATATTAATATTAATATTAATATTAATATTAATATTAATATTAATATTAATTATTAATATTATTAATATTAATATTAATGTTAATGTTAATATTAATGTTAATATTAATGTTAATATTAATGTTAATGTTAATGTTAATGTTAATATTAATGTAAATGTTAATGTTAATATTAATGTTAATATAATTGTTAATGTTTATGTTTATGTTTATGTTTATGTTTATGTTTATGTTTATGTTTATGTTTATGTTTATATTAATGTTAATGTTAATATTAATATTAATGTTAATGTTAATGTTAATGTTAATGTTAATGTTAATGTTAATATTAATGTTAATGTTAATGTTAATGTTGATGTCGATGTTAATGTTAATGTTATGTTAATGTTAATGTTTATGTTTATGTTTAAGTTTTTGTTTATGTTTATGTTTATGTTTATGTTAATGTTTATGTTTATGTTTATGTTTATGTTTATGTTTATGTTTATGTTTATGTTTATGTTTATGTTTATGTTAATGTGAATGTTAATGTTAATGTTAATGTTAATGTTAATGTTAATGTTAATGTTAATGTTAATGTTAATGTTAATGTTAATGTTAATATTAATGTTAATGTTAATGTTATTGTTAATGTTAATGTTAATGTTAATGTTAATGTTAATGTTAATGTTAATGTTAATGTTAATGTTAATGTTAATGTTAATGTTAATGTTAATGTTCATGTTAATATTAATGTTAATTTTAATGTAAATGCTAATGTTAATGTTGATGTTAATGTTAATGTTAATGTTAATGTTAATGTTAATGTTAATGTTAATGTTAATGTTAATATTAATGTTGATGTTGATGTTGATGTTAATGTTAATGTTACTGTTAATGTTAGTGTTAATGTTAATATTAATGTTAATGTTGATGTTCATGTTAATGTTAATGTTAATGTTAATGTTAATGTTAATATTAATGTTAATGTTAAGGTTAATATTAATGTTAATGTTAATGTTAATATAAATGTTAATATTAATGTTAATGTTATGTTAATGTTAATGTTTATGTTTATGTTTATGTTTACGTTTGTGTTTATGTTTATGTTTATGTTTATGTTTATGTTTATGTTTATGTTTATGTTTATGTTTATGTTTATGTTTATGTTTATGTTTATGTTTATGTTTATGTTTATGTTTATGTTTATGTTTATGTTTATGTTTATGTTTATGTTTATGTTTATGTTTATGTTTATGTTTATGTTTATGTTTATGTTTATGTTTATGTTTATGTTTATGTTTATGTTTATGTTTATGTTTATGTTTATGTTTATGTTTATGTTTATGTTTATGTTTATGTTTATGTTTATGTTTATGTTTATGTTTATGTTTATGTTTATGTTTATGTTTATGTTTATGTTTATGTTTATGTTTATGTTTATGTTTATGTTTATGTTTATGTTTATGTTTATGTTTATGTTTATGTTTATGTTTATGTTTATGTTTATGTTTATGTTTATGTTTATGTTTATGTTTATGTTTATGTTTATGTTTATGTTTATGTTTATGTTTATGTTTATGTTTATGTTTATGTTTATGTTTATGTTTATGTTTATGTTTATGTTTATGTTTATGTTTATGTTTATGTTTATGTTTATGTTTATGTTTATGTTTATGTTTATGTTTATGTTTATGTTTATGTTTATGTTTATGTTTATGTTTATGTTTATGTTTATGTTTATATTTATGTTTATGTTTATGTTTATGTTTATGTTTATGTTTATGTTAATGTTAATGTTAATGTTAATGTTAATGTTAATGTTAATGTTAATGTTAATGTTAATATTAATATTAATGTTAATGTTAATGTTAATGTTAATGTTAATGTTAATGTTAATGTTAATGTTAATATTAATGGTAATGTTAATGTTAATGTTAATATTAATGTTATTGTTAATGTTAATGTTTATGTTAATGTTAATGTTAATATTAATGTTAATATTAATGTTAATGTTAATATTAATGTTAATGTTCGTTAACGTAAATGTAAATGTTAATGCTATTTTGAATGTTAATGTTATTGTTAATGTTGATGTTAAGATCTTAATCAATTCTTTTTTAAAGGCATCGAAGATGCAATCATTAAAGGTTATTTAAATTTAAAAATATAGAAAATGATGCGCATTTTAGAAGTTTAGGCAGCAGTTTGAACTCTAGAAATAGGATCAAATTGTCTACTTAAAAATGTTGTTTTAATTTCCACTTTTAAACCTTACATTATAGTCAGAATGCTAATGTTAGTCTCAAGTTTTTAATGAATCTTTTATGATGGCACTGTAGATGCAATCATTGCAGGTTATATTAATTAAAACAATATAAAAAATGTTGTGCATTTTAATTATTGAGGAGACAATTTGAACTCCAGAAATAAAATCAAATGGTCTACTAAAAAATTGTATTTTAAGTGCTACTTTAAAACATTGCATTATAGTTTATAGTTAACAAAATTGCAAATAGTATATAGGAAAAGATTGTCTAAACTAAAAAAAACTAAAAAAATTTGTGCATTTAAAAGTTGAGAAGACAATTTGAACTCCAGAAATAGGATCAAATGTTCTACTTAAAAATGTTATTTTGAGTGCTTTTTTTAAACCTTGCATTATAGTTTATAGTTCAGAAAAAACTGCAAATAATATAAAGTTAAATTTGGACTGAAGACTAAAAGTCTTTTAGAACATATAATAGAAAAGTTAAATTGAAAGATATTTTGTTAAAATGTAGGTTTTTTCCCGTACCTTTGCAGCAACAACTTGCAAGTTACAAATTTGAGAGAGTAAGCAAAAGTATTGTCTCTGAGCAGTAAAAGTTGCAAAAAGTACTGGAACCCTTTTTAGTAAAAACTTGCAACTTTTAATCAAACGTCAAGAACATATGTTGTCAATTTAACCAAAAATTTTTTGAAGATTTCGAATATGTCTGAAAATTAGGTGTACAATAGATTTTATTGTCTCAAGTGAATCTGAAAGTGATAGTGATGAGGAAATGTTTGACATTATTGATAAATATGAAGATAAAAACTTAATGGAGATATCTCCTTTGCTTTTGTCTTCTATTTTTTGTGATTTTAGCTCAAATTATGACATTTCTGTCAACACATGACAACTTGCAAGTTTTTACTAAATAAAATTTGTGTAGCAGAAACTTGCAACTTTTCTCAAGGAGGGGAAATGTTTTACTCTCTGATTATCACTCTCTTTTGCAAGTTTTTGGTGTACAGGAACGGAAAGTAGTAAAAAGTAGCGAAAGTTTTCACAAACGTGCAGGTACGAGAAGAGACCTTGTATTTATTTCTTATTTCAATGTCCAAAAAGAAAAATGTTCACTCTGTTTAAATGAGTTTGAATGATAAATTTGTGTTTTTACAATAGTTAAGTATGTTTTATTTATTAAAACAACATATTTTTAAGAAATTATGCTTTTATTATTTGGGATAAAGTTCTCTTTGGGCCTTTGTTAAACAACTCCTTAACGAACTTCGTTAAAAGTAGTTAAAATAACATTATTAAATTGATTTGATGGCATAAAACATGCTTCTTAGTAAAGTCTATTTATCATTTTGTGAATCTCAATCATCTGAGTTTGCTTATAAAAACTACAAAGTTTCATTTTGATAAGATACGCGTTGCTTTAAAATAGAATCAATTTGGATTCTATGCAAATGCCTTATAGTTATTCAAGCTTCTCGGAAAAATAAACAAGTGTAGCTTAAAGTTCTAAGAAATATTTGCTATCATCTTCAGGTTCACGAAGAAGCTTTAAAACTGCTTCATTCTAAATAATATGTTCAATAGTGGTTTTGTTCGAAGCAATGTGCTGTACCAATTAATTACAGTCTTTAACAGTTGTGGATATGACAACTTTAAATTTCATCTGCCAGCTTTAAGTATCTTTCTCCCTCCTAACTGCTCATCTCAGCAACATCTATCTCTTTAACTTATCTTTTGCAGCCAATGCCAGGGCATCTCTAAAGAGCATCCACCTAATCGCTTCTATGAATCTAACTTGCTCCACAAAATGTTTTCGCTGACTCGACAGCTAAATACTACGTTGTCTCTTACTTTTGTTTTGTTTGGTTTTGTCTTGCTTTGTTTTTGTAAGCTGGGTACATTTTTCATTTTGTTTTATTAGGGATCACTGTACGCTTTACGGCCCCACCGAACCTAGAGTCTCCTCTCTACTTTTTAACTCAACACTGTCGGTAGGTCGTTTGCTGTTATTTTTAATTAGTTTTTTTAATTTTTTTTCTTTTTGATTGCAGGTGAATTTCTTTACACTGCCTTCTGAACTTACACTGTAAAAAGTAAATACTATAATTAGGTGAAAAATTATCTTAAAGTAAGCTGCAATAGCTTTAAGACAGCTTTCGCTGAAATTTCACTGGCCTTTATCTGCTGCAAACCAGCATCCAATACTGTCTTATTTTAAGGCAGTTAAATTGTAAAAGCAGCAGTAACTTCGCTGATTTCCAGCTCTTGTTATCAGTCATATTATGTGAGCCCTGCTAAAAATAGGAGTAAGACTGAATGATTTTCAACAGGCACGCTTAAAAATTTTGAATTTCAACTTCCTACTGTCTGAAATTAAGGTTGCATAAACTGAATATAAACGCGACGATGAAATTAAGGCTATTGATGATTTTAAGGCAGTGTTTAAAATAAGACTTAGTTTTTACAGTGTAGTTTGCTCTGGCTTATTTGTTGTTTTACAAACTAGCTACTGATTTCTTTGCTGAGATTAAAACTCAGCGTGTGACTAAAGCTCTGTACAACGCACTCCACACGTTCGCTAATGAGTGCAACAAATCTGTATAAATAAGCGAGTGGCACATTTCACTTAACATGCCTTTGGATATTTATTAGGTTAACCTAACGTAAATGGCTTTGAATTAAGTGGCCAGATATTTCTTTATCTCTATAAATAACACAAATGACACAAAATGAGGGTCATTGTTTCGGGGGTGAACGAAACCAATCTCAAATGACAGTATTTTACATCAATAACAAAAGCCAATTCCCTGTTTGCTCCACTACTTCACAAATATTTTTTACAGTTGTTTTAAATTTGACTTTTTGGTCAAAAACGGAACTAAACAATATGAAAAATTGTATGTTAAACTTAATTCAGGGTGGTTCTTGTCTTCGGAAGCCTAAATTAAAATTTTCCTAAATTAAAACTAAATTAAATTGTATTTACTTTTAAAAAATTTTGTCATTTTAATATCAAATTCAAAATTGTAGAAATTTTTAAGTGCAAATCACTTTAAACAAACACGTTATGGTAAGTTTGTATTAGTGTAGAGTGTAAACCAAAACTCCGCGTGTAAAATTAAATGCCTACAAATTTAGTTACTCAATTTAGTTCTGTTCGCACACAGCCTAAACTTGCAGCAAAAAACATAATGGCACTTCTTGCACTGTTTTTGCAGTTTTTTCAGCTGGATTTATGTCGATCAACTGTAATAGGTTGCTGTATATACTATAATTGGAAATTAAAAAGCGTCTGCTTTCTAACTCACACATTTTTGCTAATTTACATTAAGAAACGACTGTACACTTTTTCGCATAAAAAAGGAATTCTGAAGATTTAAGAAATTGCATCAACTATCAGACTCAGTTTATTAATTTTTTATTATAGACACAAACCAATTGTTATTTTTCAACTGGAAAAACTACTGGAAAAATTAAGGAAGTTTAGTGTCCATTTTCTTTTTTTTTTTACAAATTTGATTTTCATATGCAAAGTGCAAGTAACATTTTTACC
Organism: Dichetophora obliterata; assembly: GCA_963920525.1. Classification (NCBI taxonomy): domain Eukaryota; kingdom Metazoa; phylum Arthropoda; class Insecta; order Diptera; family Sciomyzidae; genus Dichetophora; species Dichetophora obliterata. The sequence goes on from OY986436.1 coordinate 24,113,801, forward strand.
AGCAACCAGTAAATTTAGTTTAAATCTAAAAAACATTTTTTGATTGTGAAAAAACAGTGATAAAATTATACTTTCGTTAAAAAACATGACAAATTTTTTGACTTATATTTTAATAGTGGTCTCAAACTTAAATTCAACATGTTTTTACAAAATTCCAAAATTTAAAAAAACATGTAATTGAGAAGTGTATATTAAAATGTTTATATAAATTACTCTCGAGTATCACCGGGTATATCAGTTAATATATAAATAAAAGTTGGCAGACTCTAATGGTCCAGTTAGCCTCGCATGGCATATCAGTGCATGGCTTCACAAGCGTCACATCGAAATCTGTTTAGTGGGATTTGTGTGTATCTGATTATGCACAACATGGCAACGCATGCTAATGCTCAGATAAAAACAGAACTGCATCTCTGACTACATAGAAAAACATGGAACTATGCGTTGCATAATCACCATTTATTTGGCTTTGTGCTAGCTGCTTAGCTGCGTTGCATGCGCTGCTGTGCCATGCGAGGCTAACTGGACCATAAGACAACCTAGGTCTCATTTGCCACTCACATAAGAATGGCTCTGCTAGCTCGTATTGTGACAAACTTGGTCTACTTTACCACGCCAGTTTAAAAGAAACCGGCTGCCCACGCGTATTCACGTGATACGCCATCTTATACTACGTTTATATTGGACCAAATGACTAATTTGAAATGAGTCATTCAAAAGTGTTTACTGTTGTAGTATCGTGTAAACGCCCTTATCATAGCATCTCTGGTTCGATAACTCACCTTTTGACTTTGAAGTTTAGTTATCGAACCAGGGATGATATGATTAGGGCGTTTACATGATACTACAACAGTAAACACTTTTGAATGACTCATTTCAAATGTAAACGTAGTATTATACTAAAGTAATTGTTATGTCATATTTTTAATGTTTTTATTTTTTTTTAATTTTTTTATTATTATATATTTTATTTTTTTTATATTGTGTCACTTTTTTTTAATTTTATATATTTCATTTTTTTTTTATTTTCCATATCTTTTATATTTTTTTATAAGTAAATCGATTGAGAATTAAAAAATTTAACAAAAAGCATAAACTGGAAATAAAATCCTACATGATTTTATTGTGAGCTATTCAGATCAAGTAAGTTTGAAGAAGGCAATAACAAACTGTTATTAGCTCACAATTAAATCATGTAAAATTTCAAAGAATAGATAATAAAAATAAAATAAAAATTATTTTATTTTCACAATTAATAATAAAAATCAATGGTAGAGCCTGACCAAATAAGTTTAGTTAATGTCAAATTAATTAAAATCTAAAATTATTGATCGATTTCGGTCAAGGTCATAAATAATTGAAAATTTGGTTGTGCAAATAGCCACCTTTCAATTAAAATTCGTTTCAAGTCTATGAGACTAGAACAGACGGAAGCCCTGGTAGAGTTAAAGGCTTGATCTAAAAATAGCTGCTGCTTTAATGACATATGTTTAAGTGGCCGATGAGAACGTTAAAATTCTTACGAATTTGTTCGAACAAATTTTTTTGTCCGAGCTGGGTCTCGCACCCGCGTTCCCGTAATCTTACTTTCATTTGTAATGATGCAAATAAGGTGTCGGACCGGCACATGAGATTATGTGGGTTCAAATTTGAAAATTTTCCGTCTTTTTTTATTTCAAGTTAATATTACAAGTTATTGACAAGTAGGCTTCTTTAGAGTCGCTAGTAAGGAAGGCCTAGAAAATTTTCTCATTTCATATAAAAAAGTTAATGGACTTGATATGAGTGCGGAAGGGCTATAAAATCCATATAATGGCCTGCCAGAAGCACTTCGAAGACCTGCTTTTGCCTACTGGGGAGTAGGCGAGTGCGCAACTCTCTCTATCTCTCTGTGTTTCTCTGTTTCTAACACGTAAAAATGTCGTTAAAACCCATTTGGGGTTTTATCCCAAATTAATGTGAGTCCTGCTAAAAATAAGAGTAAGACTGCATGATTTTCAACAGGCATGCTTTAAAATTTTGAATTTCAACTTCCTATTGTCTGAAATTCAGGCTGCATAAACTTAATATAAAGACAACGATGAAATTAAGGTTATTGAAGATTTTAAGGCAGTGTTTAAAATAACACTTAGTTTTTACAGTGTAAGACATCTTACACTAAAAAAAAGTTTTTGAACGCATCAACGACTTTTTCTGGTGTCGAAAATCCTTGTCCATGAAGTTTTTTCGTAATGTGTAGGAGCAAAAAGTAGTACTTAAGTACAAATCAGGGGCCGAATTACAGCATCCGTGATCGAGCAAGATTATGCAAGATTGATAGGCTCGATGTCGGATGCTGTAAGTCGGCTCCTGGACTGTACTTTGGATGAGCCATTATTTCTATGTTTTGAGTGGTCAAAAACACTTTTGTTTGAGCTGATGTGTGGGAGCTCGTATTGATAAAAAATAAATCTCCGGCACTTTTTTTGTTTTCCCTACTTCACGAAACACTTCTGACAAAAAAATGGTTGTGTATCATTTTGAATTGTCCGTTCTGGGTGTCTCAAGTGGTACCGTGGCGACATGGCCATTTTATTTTTAAGAAACAGGCGATCATTTGCCTCGCAGTGCTTCGAGCTCGAGCAATTTTCGTTGGATTTGGTACATTTTGAAAGACCCATACTGTTAACTACTGCTTTGTATACTTAGCTTTCATACGCTAAGATCCATGATTCATCATTAATCACTCATAAACGTCTTTTGAAGCACCGCGAATGTATTTCTTGAGCGTTTCCTTGCAACGACACGACACAATTGACACTAGCCTTATTTTGCCAAATTATGTGAAATGCAACGTGAACAAATCCTTTTCACAACTACGTTTTCATGTTAAACGGTATGTATCCTGGTGGGAGTAATGGCCAGGGATATCTCAATCTCACGGTATGTCAATGGCAAATCATTAGTTCGATGACAGCATCAATATTTTGTGAAGCAACAACAGACTTTGGACATTCGTCCGTGAGTCAAGTACGGCTCTACTTGAATTCTGTGTACCACCGATATACAGACTTTTTGATGGTGCACCATCGGCAAAAGTCGAATTGAAAACTCGAGTTGAGATAATTCACGTCGAAAGTTGTAACAAATAATCGCACGAAAATGTTCACGTGCTGATTCCATTTTTTTGCTAAAATACAAATTTAAAAGCACTGTAAAAAATACAATAAGCGCACGTACACCAAAACGTTGTAAATACTTCCCTGCAAACATTTTCAATCGCCTGAGAGCCGCCAGCGAATCGCTTGGAAGATAAGACAAGCGCTGGCGAGCTTATTTGAGAGTCATCCAGGAATCGCCGACTGTAAGCAGCTGAAGCCATAAAAGCAATTAGCCTGGAAGATTCGCGAACGAGGAGCCTAAACGGTTCGTAAGAAATTCGCTGGAAAGAGTCTCAAACGAACTGCCACGAAAAGTCCTTAGCGATTCGCGAGAAGAGTCGCACACGAATCGGCGAAAGGAGTCTTAAGCGGTTTGCCGATAGGAGTGGCACACGAATCGCTTTTAGCGTTCCTCTCCCGCAAACATTTTCAATCACCTAAGAGCCGCCAACGAATCGCTTGGAAGATGAGACAATCGCCGACGAGCTCATTTGGAAGCCATCCGGAAATCGCCGACTGTGGAAGAGTCGCTAACGAATCGCCGAAAAGGGTTTTAAGCGATACGCTGGGAAGAGTTTCAAACGAATCGCCAAAAGAAGTCCTTAGCGATTCGCGGGAAGATTTAAGCACGAATTAAGTGATTCGCAAATAAGAGTGGCAAACGAATCGCTTTTAGAGTTCCTCAGCGATTTATTGCGAATAATTTTTGTTGAACGTTTCAAGATGTTTCATATAGGATACTTGTTGTCAAATCGGTCAACAAAAAAAAATCGACCACTGAAAATCGTGCTTACTGAATACTTTCAGTTTCCATTCGGCAATTCAATACAAAAATAATTTGTTAAAATTTTTCGATGATTATTTTTAGAGAAGATGTGTATTGAATATCTGGCTTCATATTTCAACGATCGATTTATTAAGTTTTAAAAAAGCCATCTTCCAACGATCGCCGGAATGAGCGAAGGAAGATTTTTCTTGAACCGCGCATTCATCGCTTGTGCGATCGAAAAGCAATCCATCTTCCAACGGTCTCGCCGAAATGAGCAAAGGAGGATTTTGAAGATTTTTTGAATCGCGCATTCATCGCTTGGGCGATTGAAAAGCGATCCATTTTCCAACGATCGCCGGAATGAGCGAAGGAAAATTTTGAAGATTTTTCTTGAATCGCGCATTCGTCGCTTGGGCGATCGAAAAGACTTCTGAAATAAACATGCTGAGAAACGAAGTAATGGAGCAGATATCCCAAATTGAGCAACGATTCACTCAATTTGAAATAGCACTCAACAAGCTGCAGTCACGTATGGAGAAGGTAGAAGAAGAAGCAACTGGAAAACATCAAACCTTTGCCAGCGAAGTTGCTGCTCTTAGCGATGAATTAATGAGAGTAAACAGGAGATGTGACGACTTAGAAAAAAAACAACATAGCAGCTGATGCTGTTCTTTTTGGAATTCCAGTACTTAATGATGAGAATCTGACAATGAGTTTTCTTCGCCTCTGTAACACTATTGAGTGTAAGCCCCCTGCTCTTAAATCCATTTTTCGTCTCCGTCTTCGCAATAACTCTACTGATACGCCAATAATTTTAAAATCCAAAATACCTCAGGATAGGAATCTGATTCTAAAATCAATTGGAATCTTTCGTAAAAACCAACACAGGCAACTCTGTCTCCGCGATGTTGGATTGGATTCAGACAAATACATCTACTGGAATGAGAGTCTGACTCAAGGAAATCGTTCCATCTTTCAACAAGCTGTTCGAATGAAACACCGGCAGCAGCTCTTCTCTGTTTTTACAAGAGGCGGTTCTGTTTTGGTCACCACACACAAGAGCGGAAATCCGATTAAAATTCTTAATCAGAATATGCTGCATAACATTGCTTATAACGAAAGCACTCCTGGGATTCCTAATTCATTTCGCAACAACGATATTGTGGGTGATATATAACAACATTAAATTAGTATATAATGCTTTTTCAAATCAATATTTAGTCATATCTTTTATTTGTAAACACTCTTTCCTCGCTTTTTTTCTCTTCCTCACATCTTAAATATATTCTTTATCTCTTTAACACAACTATCTCTGCGCCTAAGTACGTCGTAAAAGTGTTTGTGCCTCTTGTTTCTTATGTATTTGTTAATTGCTCGACCTATGGATAATATAACTCAACCATGGGGAAGCTCCATTGATTTGTCGCATACCCTACTAAATGTTTTATGTAAATACAGTAATGGTTTAAATATTTGTCATTTAAATGCTGAGAGTCTTAAAAACAAAATTGACGATCTGCGCCTGCTTTTTAATAACAGTACCGTTGATATTGTTTGCTTGTCTGAAACCTGGTTAAAGTCGGAAATGTGTAATACTCTATTTAAGTTAAATAATTATAATATGTTCCAAGCTGATAGACATGTCAAAACCGGTGGTGGGGTTTGCATTTATATAAGAAATAGCTTAAAGTGTCATGTCATAAAAAAGTCGAGTATTAATGATTTAACTGAACACATTTTCCTTGAAGTTTTGCACAATTCGGGAAAACTGTTAATTGGATGCATATATATGGCTCCCTGCATAGCCAACTCAGTATTAATAAGAGACCTGCTTGAAGAGTTAGCCCCTCTTTACTCGGATGCTGTTATCTGTGGGGATCTAAATCTTAATATTTTAAATAGCAGGAATTTACATTTCATGGAAATGATTGATCTTTTTAACTTTAAACTTGCCAACAACTCTTTTCCAACGCACTTTAAACCTAACTGTATACCATCTCTGCTAGACATTTTCTTGGTTTCTAATTCGAAATTAGTTTTGCATTACGACCAAATTTCAGCACCTGGTTTTTCCAATCATGAATTAATTTTTCTCTCTCTGGATATACACCATACCCCATGTCAGGAAACTTTAATATACACACCGGATTTTACACAAGTCGACCTTAACGAATTGTTCGCGGACTGTCAAAGTTTAGATTGGGCTCCAATTTATACCACAAATGACACTACCATACAAATTCAAATTCTAAATAATAATACTAATACCTTGTATTCCACACATGTCCCAGTGAGAAGCAAGCGAATAAAACCAAACAAATACCCCTGGCTTACTGAAGAAGTCAAGCGTCTAATTTTAAAGAGAGAAAATGTATATGACAGATGGAAAAGATACAAGTGCACAGCCATACATTTAGAGTTTAAACGTGTCCGAAATGCAGTCACTGCTCTTATTCGCAGAAACAAGAAACGCTTTTATGAAAGTAGATTTGGTTTGTGTAAGTCGAGCCATTCATTTTGGAAAAATATTCGGCAAGTTGGAATATCCAAAGAAAGCCTGCCTGTTCCAGATAACATAAACCTGGATGAACTTAATAATAAGTTTATTCAACCAACAGAACCCCGCATGATTACAGATAATGTGTTCAACTCAACTATTAGTTTACAGCAGCATAACGGTTTTGCCCTCTCAGGGACTGACTATATTAGTGTTGGTGAAGCAATATTTAAAATTAAATCAAACGCGATTGGAGCAGATAACATTAATCCTGCGTTTATTAAAACTCTTCTCCCAGTTATTCTTTCCCATATAACTCACATCTTTAATACCATAATCACTACTTCTATGTTTCCTTCAGGTTGGAAAGTTGCTAAAATACTGCCTTTGCCTAAATCGTCTTCGCAAACAAATTTAGAATTTCGCCCAATTTCGATACTACCATTTTTAAGCAAGGCTTTTGAATTGATTGTAAGCAATCAAATAAAAACATATTAAAATAATAACAACCTCATAACAAGGCATCAATCCGGGTTTCGAGCAAATCACTGTTGCACAACTGCACTACTGAAAGTCTGCGAAGACATAAGATCGGGCTTAGACAATGAAAATATGGCCTTAATGGTTTTTCTTGACTTTTCAAAAGCATTTGACAGTATAAACCACAGCATCTTGATACAAAAACTTGGTATGCAATTTTCATTCCAATTTTCGCTTTGTAAACTCATCAAATCTTACCTTGATGATCGTTCACAATGTGTTCACCTGCACAACAAATGCTCGTCCAGACTCAAAGTGTTGTCTGGTGTCCCGCAGGGCTCGGTATTAGGCCCTCTGTTATTTACAACATTTATAAACGACATTATCGGCTGTTTCTCTACCTGTCAGCACCATATATACGCCTTTGATATACAAATTTATAAGCTTTTCTCTAAACCGGACTTAAATATCGCTGCAAACGAAGTCAACGCCGAATTGAACAAAGTCTTCCAATGGTCAGTAAATAATGAACTTAGCCTTAATCCTATAAAAACCAAAGCAATGCTAATTGAAAGACGCAAAAACAACGATAAACCCTCACTTTTTCTTAATAATTCTCCAATTGGATATGTAGAGTGCTTTAAAAATCTCGGATTATATATGAGCAGTAACTTTATATGGAACATTCATATCAACCGAATTGTCTCTAAGATATATGGTGCCCTGCGTGGACTTAATCCAACCTCTAATTTTTTATCAAATGAAGTAAAGCTTAAACTTGTCCGATCGTTTATTTTACCCATCATAACCTATAGCTGTGAAGTCTTTTCCAACCTGGATCAAGAGTCTTACAGAAAACTTAATGTAGCCTATAATAGTTGCGCCTGATTTATATTTAGAATAAATAGACATACCCACATTTCCGCCTTCTCTAATCAAATAGCTGGCGTTTCCTTAAAAAAACTTACTACACTACCGTACAATAGTATCTTTACACAAAATAATACAAACAAAGAAACCGGATTATCTCTTTGATATTTTAAGATTCGCAAGGACTCAGCGAACAATGCAACTGATTTTGCCACCGTATAAATATCTCACTACCTCACGAAATTTCTTTGTGTACGCGATTAATCTTTGGAATGCGCTCCCAACCGTTATAAAACACTCATCAAGCACAAACGCTTTTAAACGGAATCTATTTCAATATCTTATTGAAACTTAATAAAATATTCTTCCTTTCGTTTTCTCTTCTCACTTCGATTTCTGTGCTATTCACTTTATCTTACTTCTTCCTTAACTCTAGTTTATATTAAAATTTATTTTATAGTTTTTATATTTGCGGCCTGGTGCCAATTTCTTTTTTGTTTTTTTTTAAATAACGTTCAATATATTGTTTTTTTTTTACATTTTATCTGATATATTATATAATCACTATTAAGTTATGTTTGTACATCTTTAAAAGATTCACTTATTTGTACAATGAGTTATGTTAAATAAATTACAATTACAATTACAAAAAGCGATCCATGTTCCGCAAGTGCTTCGCCAAATCATCTTCTCTTCCAATCGTCTTCCAAATGTTTGCAAGGTCAGCGATTTGTTGCGAAGCGTCTGTGTTGAACGTTACAAGTTGTTTTATAGGGGATACTTTTTGTCAAATCTGATAAAAACAAATCTACCACCGAAAATCGTGCTGATATGAATATTTCCATGCAGCAATTCAATACAAAAAACATTTTTTTTAAATTTTTTGATTAGTGGAGAATTATATAGAATAGCCTGCTTCATATTCCAACAATTGATCTTTAAAATTTTTTAATAAGACATCTTCCAACGATCGTCGGAATGAGCGAAGGAAGATTTTATAGATTTTTTTGAATCGCGCATTCATCGCTTGGGCGATCGAAAAGCGATCCATCTTCCATCGATCGCCGGAATGAGCGAAGGAAGCTTTAAAAAATTGTCTTGAATCGCGAACTCATCGCTTGGGCGATTGAAAAGCGACCCACCCTCCAAAGAACCCTTGGGCGAATTGCAAGTGCTTCTTCAAATCAACTTCTCTTTCAATCGTCTTCCAAATGTTTGCAGGGCTATACGCTAAAATTTGTATGATAAACTATCCAATGAAAACGTCAGTTTTACTGGAATGACATTACCGTTGCCGGATTGCCAAAATATATGTAGCAGCCTACGTATCAAGCAACACCACTGTGCATCGTAGCAACTTTTTATCTGAAACGTTAATTTTAGATTCATAAAAAAATCGTTGATAAGGATCTTTAAAAAATATGCTATTTGTCTTTTGCCAAAGATTTTTAGTTTTTCTGTATTAGGTTAGGCTTAGGTTACGTCTGGTCTCTAGACCGACCCACTTGGACTAGATTTTTGGTCCTTTGTGATATCACAGATGAAAATAAGGGAGTAAATCAAGTTTAACTTTTGTGTAGGATGTTCCTGGTGTGGCAGAAAGCTGCAGAAACATGTGATATTGCATCTGAGGCAAGTGTTATGCCTTTACCTTAGACAAATCAAGTAACTAGGCGATTCTCTACACTCTCTTTCCTACCATCACCAATTAGGAGTTTAAGTTGCAAATTAAAACTGCTTAAAGTTTTTTTGATTAAAAATAAGGAAAGAGAGTGTAGGAACACAACCTGTTCGGGATTCGAGCTCGGGATCCCTAACTGGAAGTAAAGTAGGCCATTACTGTTATTTATGCATAAAATATTTGGTATACAAAAACTAAAATAATGCTCATGGTTTGGTCTTACCAGCATTTCCTTTGTTAATACAAAAATATAATTTGAACACAATAAAATTTTTAAACGTGTTTTTTTCTATTTTATTTTATTTTCAAGTAACACAAAAACGTACAATTCATTTTCATTAAAAATATTTACAAATATTTATTATTTGTTTTCTTAAAATTTATTTATTTATTTTATGCAGTAAAATGTTTTTAGGTTTTTTTCTTTCTTTGATTTAATTATGTGTAAATATTTGAGTTTAGCTTATTTTTTTTATAAATAAATCTTCAACATGTTGGCCTAAATAATACATTCATAAAAATCATAGCAGCGATTTTATATTTATATTACAATGATTGTTTGATTGTTGCAAAGCGATTCAAGCAATGGAAGGACCATTCATGGACGACAGTTATTTCGAAAGAGCAGCAACTTAGTAGGATATGAATATTATAATTAAATATTATTTCTATGTATTGCAAGAAATTTCAACAAATAATAATTTGCAAATTTGTTTAAAACTTAATTATGTCTCATTAACTTTTAGCTAACAAGTAATCTTGGCTTTAGCTAAATAAAGTTTTTAAATTTTCATTTAATGTTGATCCACAACATCAAGTTTCTAGAAATTACCAAACAATTATTAATAATGTATGTCTTAAATATAAATTTCGTTTGTTTATTTAAGTCACATTTTTTACGTTGCTGATACTGGTTTTATGCCTTACTTTACATCACTAAGTTATAAATATTTGCTGAGTTTCACTTTTGTTTTTTGTCTAAGGTTATTTAATGGGAATGGTAATTTTTAGTTCTATGTTGATGATTTTCTAAAATTTTTGAGGGTCACTTTGAAAGCACATTAAAAACAATACTAAATATAATTACTTATTAAGTTTGAATATATTAACAAATTCCGAAATCATCACCAAATTCATCATTTGTGTTAAATTGCAAAATATTTCTCAATAATCTTTATTAAGACGATTTAATTAACAGTTTTAAATTTTAAAGTTATAATAAAGTAATAAGCAAAAACCCTTTAGAAAGAGAACAAAGCAAGAGAATTACGAAAATAGTTTTTATATAAAAAATAAAAAAATATTATTTAAGTCGTTCAAACAGCAACATGTTTTTGATGTCATTTGTTCGAAAGTTTACAATGAAAAATAATATTAATATAAGCATGTAACTTATATGAGATTTTATCAAATGGGTTTCTCGCGAAAAGCCAAAGAGACTGTATTTCATTCCTTTGTGGGTTTTTAAGCCTTGCGACGACAATTTCCCTGAATAGCTGAATTTTTTTCTACACTTAAATTTTTAATTATATATCTTTTAAATTAACTTATAACTTTTAATATTTCTCTGGACCACTAACAAAATAGACAAGAACAAAGGGGAATACCTTAAATTTTCATGAACTGTTAGAAATGAACAGAAGTTGCACTCGCATCACGGGATATAATCCATAACACATTCCTTGAAAAAATTACCATTTTTTCAAATTAAACACATTGTGTTTAATTCCATTGTGCTTATTTTAAAACAAAATTTAAAAAAAATTTAAATCATTCTAGACTTTGCTTTTAATTGTAAAAAATTGAGATTTTTTCAGTGTATATGTATAATTCTTTTTAAACCATCCGTGAATTATAAGGTCAACAGTTTCCATTAAATACAAATGTTTGTTGATCAATATTAATTGTAAAAATTTTGATTAAACTTTAACTTGCAGGTTGGCATTATGCATTAGATATAGGCGCTACATTGCGTTATTGAGTTATACAGTTAGCTACGTTATTGCGCTGATACACTTATTTTACCAAAAGTAACTCAATAGCGCAGTAATTCAAATATATTTTAGCTTGTTTTTATTTTATTTGTTATTCCAACGTTGTATCTTTTGTTATGAAGACGTAAACGATGTACAATTTGACTAAATGTTGCTTGAAGATTGTGTTTGTTAATTTTTGATGGATGCTAAACTCTGCGCCTCTTTCCGATGTTGATTCGCCACTTTTAGTAGATTTTTAATCCATATTTACTTAGTTTTTATTACCATTTTTAGATGAAACATATTTCTACAAGACTTTGCGTTTTGATAAGTTGATTTTTTTCTGAGTAATGCTAAACGGTGCATACTTCATCAACATCATTCAAAGCGTTAGCCAACCCATTGCACTCAGAAAACTTACCTGATAACTCTAAGAGCTATCCAACAAGAAATCTCACATCGCAGAGTTCGCAAAGTTTTGTTGATTCGTAAATCATTACCTGTCAAACTACGTCTTGGCGCAATTGAGTTAACACAATACACTGCTACAGTAAGCTGCGCTTAAGTTAGTGAATTTATCACTGCGTTACCCGTGACTACTATGCCATATAGTAATGTCAATATATTGAAACTGTTAGCAGGACTTAATCTTTTTCAGTTTTTTCCATGACTTTTGACATATTTGTGCTTGCATTTCGATTAAGACTTGGTTGTTGGTTTTTAAATGTTCAATAATGAACAAAAACTATTGATGGTCCTTACTACATAGAAACCCCATTGTTTAAACCACATATTTTATAGATTCATATCATGAATTTCAACACAATAAAGTAACTTATCAGCACTTACGCTAAGAATTTACAGTAAGCGTGCCTTCTGCGACATTTCACATAATATAACAGCCTTTGCTGTCACCATCAAAAATGGAATGGATGAAGCATGGATATTTTATAAAGATACACTCAGAAAAAAAATCAGTTCAAAAAATTTCAGAGTTATCCGTCTTTAAAATATTTAAGGCTTTCTTCAAAAACTATCATTGAAAAAACCTTAAAATATAAAAATTCAAGTTAATTAATTAGTTATTATTGTAAAACACAAATATGACGTATTTCAAAAGTATTCAAAATTTTTATAGGTTCTGGTTAACTTAACTGTATATGTATGAGTTACTATAGCTTGCTAGGAGCGCAATCGGTAGGTTATTCTAATTAACTGTGTTTTTTTCTAAATGCTTTCTTTTTAGTTTGAGTTCAGCAAATGTTTTCTTGTTTTTTTTTTCAATGTCAATCAACTATTTCAATAATTAACTAATTTTCTAGTAAAAACTAAATGCTAGTGAATAATTTGTGCTGATTTCTTAGATAATTGCTAATAAGTGGGATCTTAAGTGGGGTTGCTTACTATGAAGTACAAGAGCTCTAAGGATAGATTCTAAATGTTTTTAACAGCGTGACATATATACAAATGGGGCTGCCAAAAGTGGACTGTTTTAATTGATTTTGGATCTATTGCTTATTCTTAAAATGAGCCATATTGCTGCTGACTCGTTGTTGTTGAAGATCCTGATGTTGTTGGAGTTGCCGAGGTTGTGGTTTTCAGCATAGGTTTAATGTCATCAATTTGTATTAAATGCTCGATGGGTATTAAGGAGAGCTCACCGCCAAATTGGGGTGGTGGTGGCAGCTTAGCCAGGGCCTGAAATATTTTTGAAAATAAGTGGGTTGTTTCTTCAATTAAGTGATGCAATTTTTACCTTGGCATGTTCCAGCGCAATAGTGGCGGCCTTTTCCGCCTCTCGCTGTCGTCTTTCTTTGAGCTTTAGTGAAAAGATGGCCACGGAACGTGCACTCTTGACCAATTTTTGCTTAAGACGGGACTTCTTTGCAGCCAACTCCGCCGCTAAAATTGGTTAGGTGAGAAAAAAAAAATTAATGGTCGCGATAAGACTTAAGTCAGCTACACTGAGAAAAGAGTTTCATTCTGTCAATAAAAATTTGATCATGGTTAATAAAAGGCATAGCTGCTTATCATTATATCAACATTTGGTTATCGAAAAAAAATTATGCATGTTGAAGGCTTAACTACACCAATTCTGAATGTTATTCAGAATAGATTAATTAAACTTCAGAAAAGATAATTTGAAATTCCGAAAGATCAGTTGAAATTCAGAACTTCAATTCGAAATTCTGAATAGATCAACTTAACTTCAGAAAAGATCTATTCAAATTAAGAGGCAATCAATAGAATTTCAAAAAAGATCCATTGAAATTCGGAATAGATTTGGTTATAATTTGGATACAGCATTCATAATTCAAGTTCAGATTATGGTAATGGTAATTGTAATGGTAATGGTAATTGTAATGGTAATGGAAATGGTAATGGTAATGGTAATGGTAATGGTAATGGTAATGGTAATGGTAATGGTAATGGTAATGGTAATGGTAATGGTAATGGTAATGGTAATGGTAATGATAATGGTAATGGTAATGGTAATGGTAATGATAACGGTAATTGTTATGGTAATGGTAAAAGTAATGATTATGGTTATGGTTATGGTTATGGTTATGGTTATGGTTATGGTTATGGTTATGGTTATGGTTATGGTTATGGCTATGGTTATGGTTATGGTTATGGTTATGGTTATGGTTATGGTTATGGTTATGGTTATGGCTATGGTTATGGTTATGGTTATGGCTATGGCTATGGTTATGGTTATGGTTATGGTTATGGTAATTGTAATGGCAATGGCAATGGTAATGGTAATGGTATTGGTATTGGTATTGGTATTGGTATTGGTATTGGTATTGGTATTGGTATTGGTATTGGTATTGGTATTGGTATTGGTATTGGTATTGGTATTGGTATTGGTATTGGTATTGGTATTGGTATTGGTATTGGTATTGGTATTGGTATTGGTATTGGTATTGGTATTGGTATTGGTATTGGTATTGGTATTGGTATTGGTATTGGTATTGGTATTGGTATTGGTATTGGTATTGGTATTGGTAATGTTAATGTTTATGTTTATGTTAATGGTAATGGTTATGGTAATGGTTATGTTAATGGTAATGGTAATTGTAATGGTAATGGTAATTGTAATGGTAATAGTAATGGTAATGGTAGTGATAGTGGTAGGTTTCATTTTTTGGTATATGGTAATGGTAATGGTAGTGGTAATGGTAATGGTAATGGTAATGGTAATGGTAATGGTAATGGTAATGGTAATGGTAATGGTTATGATAATGGTAATGGTAATGGTAATGGTAATGGTAATGGTGATGGTAATGGTAATGGTAATGGTAATGGTAATGGTTATGGTTATGGAAATGGTAATGGTAATGGCAATTGTAATAGTAATGGTAATGGTAATGATAATAGTTATGGTAACGGTAATGGTAATGGTAATGGTAATGGTAATGGTAATGGTAATGGTAATGGTAATGGTAATGGTAATGGTAATGGTAATGGTAATGGTAATGGTAATGGTAATGGTAATGGTAATGGTAATGGTAATGGTAATGGTAATGGTAATGGTAATGGTAATGGTAATGGTAATGGTAATGGTAATGGTAATGGTAATGGTAATGGTAATGGTAATGGTAATGGTAATGGTAATGGTAATGGTAATGGTAATGGTAATGGTAATGGTAATGGTAATGGTAATGGTAATGGTAATGGTAATGGTAATGGTAATGGTAATGGTAATGGTAATGGTAATGGTAATGGTAATGGTAATGGTAATGGTAATGGTAATGGTAATGGTAATGGTAATGGTAATGGTAATGGTAATGGTAATGGTAATGGTAATGGTAATGGTAATGGTAATGGTAATGGTAATGGTAATGGTAATGGTAATGGTAATGGTAATGGTAATGGTAATGGTAATGGTAATGGTAATGGTAATGGTAATGGTAATGGTAATGGCAATTGTAATGGTAATGGTAATGGTAATGATAATTATTATGGTAATGGTAATGGTAATGGTAATGATAATTATTATGGTAATGGTAATGATAATTATTATGGTAATGGTAATGGTAGTCGTAATGGTAATGGTAGTGATAGTGGTAGGTTTCATTTGTAGGTATATGTATATTAATTGATTTTTTCTGAATTGCAATTGATCTCTTCTGAATTTCAATTGATCTCTTCTGAATTTCAATTGATCTCTTCTGAATTTTAAATGGAATTTCTAAAACTCAAATGATCAGTATAGGTTTTAATGCCACCTTTTCTGAATTGCAATTGATCTATTTCGAATTAGAGTTCATCTCTTTTTAATTTCAATTTATTTATTCTGAATTTGATTGATTTCAATTGATCAATATTGACTTTCAAATGATACTTTCTAAATTTTAATTAAGTTTTTCTGAATTTCAATTGTTCATTTATAAATTTAGTTGATCTTTTCTGAATTGCAGTTAATCTTATCTTAAATTTAATATATTTATTCTGAGTTTTAAATAATCTTTTCTGAATTGTATCTGACCTTTGCTGAATTTTCATTGAGGTTTTCTGAATTGTTTTTGATCTTTGCTAAATTTTAATTGAGCTTTACTGAATTTCAATTGATCTTTTCTGGATTTCAATTAATCTTTTCTGAAATTCTATTGACTGAGTTGATCTTTTCTTAATCTCAGTTTATCTATTTTGAATTTCAGATAATATTTTTGAATTGTGTCTGATCTTTTCTGAATTGTATCTGATCTTTTCTGCATTTCAAGCGAGCTTTATTGTATTTCAATTAATTTTTTCTGAATTTCAGTTGATCTTTTTTTAATTTAAATTTATCTATTTTCAATTGTAAATAATCTTTACAAATCAATCTTAATTTCAATGGATCCTTTTTAAATTTCAATACAGCTTTTCTGAATTTGAAGTGTTATTCTCCGAATTTCAATTGATTTTTTCTGAATTTCAATTGAACTTTTCTGAATTTCAAGTGACGTTTTTTGACTTTTAATTGATCTTTTTTGAATTTCAATTGATCTTTACTAATTACAATTAGAAGTGGTATAGTTGAGACAAAGTTTTGTTTCATCATAAATACCAAATCACTAAATGCTTTCTTGAATTAACAATTTTTAAAACATATTTTTTAATCTTTTATATACATTTCATTTATATGTTTTCATTTTACAAGTTTGTTTTTAATGCCAGACTATTTTCAATCTATTATCTGTGATATACTTTCAAAAGAATATGTATTTTTGCTTTAAACCAAAAATTGACCCTGAAATATAAAGCCTTTATTGCATAAAATCTAGTTATAATTGACTCTATCTTGTAGCTCCAACTAAATAAATAAGTAACTATCTTTGAGTCCAATATTCTCCAGATATTTTCTCAAAGTATGTATATTTTAAAAATTAAGTGTAGTGATCAATACAAGATACATTTCTTTATACATTGAGAAAATATCTAAAAAATTAACTTAGAAATTAAATTTTTAAAGAAATAAATTGTGACTTTTTGGTTTGCAGGACAGGTTTGGTTTGATTGATACTGCATTTAAAAACTTATTAGTTTTGCTTTAAAATGAAAATTTATGGTTGAAAGGTTATGATTTTGTACGTACAATTATCTCAAAAGCATTAAAAATTAAAAGCAAACTGTATCTCAAAAACTATAAGCAATCCTGATAAACGAATTGAAGGTTCGAACTCAGTAACTCATATTCCTTGGAAACAACCTTTGATTGCTCAGTTCGAAGACAGTGTTTACTTTTGTAATTACTCTAATTAGAGAAACAAACAAATTTACTAATAATCAATCTTTTATTTCTGAAACAACAAAATTTATAGTAAAAAAAGCAAGTTCAATATAATCTCGGATGTATGTATGTATATTAATAGGAAAAAAATACTTTAACCTTACCCTTTACTTCATCCTCGACTGCGCCATTCGCTGCTGTTGCTGTTGTGGTGGTTGCTGTTGTTGTCGCTGAAGCACTTCCTGACGCCACCTTCGTTCCATTTGATGTGCCTGGCTGCTGATCCTTTTGCTGTTCCGCGGCTGCTGCCTGTGGCGGCGCTACCGCTGATGAGGTCGATGATGATGTTGAAACCGCACCAATGCTGGGTCTTGCTGTGTTGACAACGGGTGATGCGGCAGCAACAACAACACTGCCAATACCACCACCCGAGGAAGAGGAGGATGAGGGCACCAGTTGTTGTCGTTGCATAGCTGAGGCGGATGATTTCATTGTAACATTGCTCCAGGATGGCGCAGGCTTTAAAATATCCGTTGTTTCTGTATTGCTTGTTAACTCCTTTTTGATAGTGTTTTTATTTTTTGGTTTTTTTTTTTCATATCGGTGAAATCATTTGCATATTAATTTTACAGTGTGGATTGCAGTGTGACGATTTTTTTTTTATAACGGTGATGCAGTAAATATCCGTTAGTGGTTTTTTTTACCCAGTGTTGCAGTGCAAATAAGTGATAAAATTTTATTTATACAATTAGTTGAAATGTATATTGTTTATTTTACAAAAAAACATTAAAAGCTTCATCAAAATATAAGGCTGAACTTTTTTATTTTAATAACAGTACAACAGCATTTTTGCAACAGAGTAAAAATGGTAAACTTTGCAAGATGATAATTTTTGATGAACAAAATTGCAGTCCAGCATGCCTGGGGTTTGATGTTATTTACACTGGAAGAAGGGTTTATGGTTATGAAACGAGGGTCAAAAGTCACAAAAAACTTCCTTATTGTGCTTTCCGAATCGCTTGCCAAATAGTTTTTGAGATATATGGATCAGAACGAATCCACTCAGCCAGAATTTTGACCTCGAAATACACTAATTTTTTATACTATTTTTGGGATACCAGTGAATACCTTTTTGACAAGTTAATGCACTACTTTCGTTGTACCAAATACACTCCTTTCAGTGTGTGAAATGGAAAATGTTTGGTAGTGTATTGATTTTACTCTTGTGAGGTCAATTAATACACTACTTTTGATGTATCAAATACATTTATTCTAAGAAATATGTATAGAAAATGGCAAACTGTGCTAAAAATGACATATTTTTCATATGCCTCAATTTGATACGTTAATTTTTTTGTGTTACATTGTCTAAGAATTACTCATTCCTTTGATTTTAGCGATATTAAGGATATATTTTTAAAGTGCGTTTTATGCGCTTATATAGGTGCATTTCATAAACCAAATATATTGAAAGGTGTATGTTTAAATACCAAAAATATGTGAGTGTATATAGTACTCCAAAATGTGCTCAGCGGGCATTTTGATTTGGTGTAGCGTAAATGTTAGGTACATTTAAATTATTTGTTGTATTAGAAATGATTTTACTTTATTTATTTGTAACTGAATTAAAATTAAAATTTTAAGACAAAGAAAATTTAAGGTTTTAATTTTGCTTTTAAAAGCAAAGAAATGATTTTTAGTGTACTATTTTTCATTTGTTTGTATAAAGTGCTTAAAATGCCTATTTAGACACAAAGTGCATAATGTGTTTATAAAGTTAGAAAAATATACACAAGAAGAAGTGCATTTGACACTTTTCAAGTATTGTAAATAAAAAACCAATTTAAAAGTGTAAAAAGTACTCTGAAAGCAGTGGTTAAACTTTATAGCTTCTTAAATACATTAAAAAAAAATTTCAGTGTATTTTAAAATTTAAAATTATAATGTGTATAAAATATACAAACTAAATATTTAGTGTTTTTAAAATTAAAGCAAAAACTATTTCTGGGTAAAGATTACACCAATTTGTGTTAAGATTTTTTCTTTAACAAATAATACATTAATTTTTTCAATACAAAAAAAAAGTTAAAAAAAAATCACAAATTGACAAAAATACCAGCTGAGCCCTTTTCAAAGCCTTGATTAAAAATACAGGTGTTGGAGTTTTTGAATAATGTAAATTTTGTAAAATTTATTTTTTATATATAAAAAATTTATTTATTTTTTATATATAATATTTTGGAAAAGTTATTCTTTTCATTTTCTTCATTTTTGTTTCAAGGCCTTAAAAAAATTTGTTGTAACGAGATCCCCTTTATGTTTCATAAACTGGTTTTTGTTGTTATTTTGTCTGAACAGATCTTAAAGCTTCTTCCAATCTTCACTTTGAAATTATACCCAAAAAATCTTCGAAAATGGCGAATAAATTTTTTAAGTGGGCGACCGTAAAATAAGTCATGTTGAAAGAATAACCTTGTCATAGATATCAAAAGTCTACCATAGCTATCAAAGCGCTATCTAGATCTTTAAGTTTTTATGCTTGTGCCGGAATTAAAATACAATTTTAGTAACTACGGCCGAACAGCGGTTGAATAAGTGTCAAACAGTTTCTTTAACGAAATTTCGGTCAAACAAATGGCTGTTTGCAGGACTTTTTTGCCAAACAGCGGCCGAACAAGGGTCGAAAAGGGTCAGGAGTGGAGGTGGGTCAAATGTAATAATTTTATTTATTATATAGATACTATACTCATATTTGATAATAGTGTTTACCATATTATATTTATAGTTATATATATAGTAATAAGATACAACGCATAGTGATTGACAAATAATCAAATAAATGGCAGTTTACTACGAATGTACTGAATTTCAATGCATAAAAAGAAATAATATGTACATTAGGATGATACAGAAAAAAAGCTTATTCAATATTTGCCGCTTTCATCCTTTTTCTTGACCTAAGAAATATTCCCTGGGTATTTTCATGACTTCTTGGCCAAACAGAGGCCGAACAAGGATCGAACTGTGGATGTACAAATGTCGAAATATATATTATGTATGTTATCATAAATGTTATAATTTAATTGTTATTTAGATATTATACTCGTATTCAATGATAGTATTTTTCATATTATATTTACATTAATATATAATTTTAACATACAACGCATAGTGATTGACATTTATTCGAATAACAATTATATTGAAAAAAACATGCGCAATATTTGCAGCTTTAATCCTTTTTCTTGACCTAAGAAATATTCCTTGTGAAGCACAATTTACTTGGCAAAGGTTAAGAATGTATTGAAGAGAAGTAAGTCAAGCAGTTTAGCTTATTTCTATAACATGATTATGGGCCGAATTAGTTAAGAAAAACAGATCTTCCCTGAAATTTCATACTATTTGTCATTTCCACATTTCGCTAATATCCGATCAGAAATTTTCCATCTTTAAGACTTATCTCTTAAGTAGATACCTATGAAATGTTCACAAAATGTTTTATTGTTATAATTGCATTAGATATCCATCTTTAGACAATGACGGTTGAAATGCAAAAATAACAAAAACGATTGTAGTATATTAATGACTTTTTTGGAATAAATAGAAAAAGATGTGCAGTTTTATGGTTTTCAAAAATTTCTTATTAATTTAAAGAAGTTTTTTTTGATTGGACTTAAATGCAATTTTTAATAATTTTGGCCTTAATCATGGCTTTAAAATATGGTATGCTGCCAGTATGAATTTTCCTGCTTAGAAATCGTATGGAAAAACGAAAAAACCACTGTATGTATAATACGATAAACCACAAATTAAGCGGTGCGTCACAGGTAGTGTTCTTTAGATTAAGAAGTAGCTTCAAAGCTGACTATATTTGGATACATTAAAACAAGTTGAATTTGATCCACACATGAACAAAAACCATTCTCGCAAGAGCAAATGCCAGTAACGGGACCATCAGGGACAGCAAAGTCCACTGCAGAAGTTTTTATTGTTACTTGCACATGCATTTACTGTCGTAGAAAGTCTTTAGCAAATTGGATGAACAACGACTGGATTGCTTTTGTTATTCAATATGCATTTGTTATGGACATGAAGTGTTGTTTGCATTGTTTTGTGTGTACATGGTTTTGTTTTCACATAAGTTTTAAAACAGTCACTATTCAATCCATGTTCGGTCACTGTTCGGACGAGTGGCCTTTTCCCTTTTTTAGCAAATTGGATGAACAACGACTGGATTGCTTTTGTTATTCAATATGCATTTGTTATGGACATGAAGTGTTGTTTGCATTGTTTTGTGTGTACATGGTTTTGTTTTCACATAAGTTTTAAAACAGTCACTATTCAATCCATGTTCGGTCACTGTTCGGACGAGTGGCCTTTTCCTATTTTTTACCATGTTTGACACTTATTTGGCCGAGCATCCCTTGTTCGACCGTTGTTCGGATGATTATATTTTTCTCGGTTGGTGCTTATAATACCTCATATACTATAAAATTCCAGTGCAAATAAATAAATTTAACTATAACTCTGTTTAGCAAGAGCAATCAGCAAGTCCTCTTTCAAAAATAAGCCATTATTGCTCCGTTGCAGTCAAAATGTAAGTATTTGTTGGACTGTGTAGATAATAAATAAAAATTTGGGATATATACATAAGCAATAAAATAATAATAAAAAACAACAAGTACTTTTAAGCTCTTAAAACCGTTCTGCAAGTATGCTATAATTGTTACTTACACCCGGAAATGCACCATTCCTTATTTTAGACTTAAAAAAATGCAATCATCAAATTGTGTTTGTAAACTAACATCATCTGGCTTGAGTAAGGTTAGGCAATTTGCAAGAATGTGCATTTAAGGGTTAAGCTTAAATACACGACAATCTGTGGGCAATTAAGATATATAAGGCTCGCAAATACCCAACATTTTTTGGTTTTTGTAAAAAAAATATTATTTGTTAAGAAGCAAAAATATGTTCAAACCACTTTTTTGGCCTTCAAAAACTTTTTGGTATATTCAAATTTTTTACATTTGAAACGCTGAAACAGACATCTTAAATTATACAAATAAAAGCATTTAAAACATTGCAATTTACAAAGCCAATTAGTAGTGTTTGCCAATTATATTTTTTTCAAGTGGTTTTGGAAAATTTTAGATTATTGCAAAATTTTCAAAATTATTAGTTGAAGCACACACATTTAAAAATTCTTATTTTCTTAACCCGAGCAATTTTTGCATGGTAAGAAAACTACCTTTGCTATGCAATCAATGCTTCTATGTAGATTTATGTTATCGCTGACTTTTAGACGCGACATCCATTCGGGTGCATGTTGTTTAACGGTAAGCTTATCCTAGTTATGTGTTGAAAAATTGAGATGGTGATAAAAAATTTGAAATTGAGGTGGGAAAAGGTGGAATAAAAAAAGAGTATTTTGTGATAATTTATTTACAAGTTTTAAAAAAAATTTGGAGGTAAAATATTTTTTAAATTTTATATATTTCTTAAACTTATTAGTATTTAATATAAAAATAATATGTAATATAATATTTTTTTTAATTTTAATCTAAAATACTACATATAATTGCTGAAACATGCATGTAAAAGTGACGGCAGTGTAATTAATGATAGGTTTTTAATTTGTTAAATTTTAAATAAAAATAATAACAATAAAAACTATTTATTTAAAACTAAAAAATAATAAAAATAAAAACTGTTGTCAGATAATTATCAAATATTTCGATACATTTTCAATTCTGTTATTTAAAATTGCTACATTTTAACACATAATTTTATTAACAGCATTGTGTGAAAACGACCAAAGTTTTCAAGGCTGATCAAAAGTTGTCAACAATTTATTCAAGGTATGATTCAAGTTTTTAAATACGTAACCAATTTTAAAGAACTTATTACACAGTGCGACAGCAAAAATTTATCGAATACTCCGCTGCTTGTTTCTAGTAGAGAAGCATTCTCAGAACACGACCTCATACTCCGTTTTGTCGTAGAGCGTCTAAATTTTTTTTAATTGGTCAATTTATTCCGCAGATTGTGGGGCCATTTCAAATTTTCATAATAATTTAAAATGTTTGCGTTATTATGTTTCAGAATTGCTTAGCGTGAAGTAGTGGAGTAGTGAAGTGGTTTAAGCAGTCTGCTTGCTTTAAAAAGCTAATAGACATAACTTTTGCTTAACCAAAACGGAATTATATGTGATTTTTGCCTTTCAAAGCAGTGTTTTTTTTACTATTTTGCAAAATGCAACAACTAAAAATATGACTACATTGATTCTGCAAAGATTTGTCATTATGCTCATTGTTTTCTTCTTTATTACGATGCCATCTAGACTGCAATAACTCGTAGGTATAAAACTATATAAGGCCTAAAGAAGGCTTTTGGAATGAAAATGTAATTTCAAGTACACCTTTAATACTATGATGTTGCAAATTCTTTGCAACAGCTGTTTTTTGTTTGCATTTTACGTCGGACTGCACTAAAATATTCAAAATTGCCTGAATTTCTTTCTCCGTCTATTTTTTGTTGGTATTTTCTCCTTTAATTTTTTTATTTAAAACTCCCTCCAATGCTTTAGCACTTTTTTTTATAAATGAAACTTTTTATCTTTAAAAATGTAAACAATAGGTGTATTCACGATTCAGTGCACTTGCCTGAGCAGTTGAGGACTTGTGAACTTTACAAAAAACAAAATGTACGTACGTCAAAAATCTACACAAGTGCTTTTCTACTATTGCCTAAAACTTGAGGAATTGAGCAGTTGTGCACTTGTGTGTATTGACAAATGTTACAGCTTTGAAAAAGTGATTCTGGTGTCCTCACGAAAACCTAACAGCACAACTGCACAAGTCCTCAACTGCACAGGCAAGTGCACTGAGCCGTGAATACCCCTAATGAAAACAGCTGTTCAATAAGCACTGTTCAAGTATTGATTGTTGTGTTCAATGCAAAATAAAGACATTCACTCACAATAGCGTCATGCAATACGATAAGGTTTGCATATGCAACAGCCTTTTGCTATAGCATATGTATGAATGTTGCAAATGCATATTAATGCTTTTTGTTTTTATAAAAGTTACTTATTTTGCATTTGCAATGATGAACAAGATCGTGAACTGCCCTGTTATATAATAACGAACGTTTTCTCTAGCTCGAACTTGCATCAGTGTAACATAAATAAAAATTAGTAATGACATATCTATTTCTAATATTATTTTTAGTTCCGACAAAAAATATTTTTTAAGAATTGGTTCCTAAAGTATAGGAAAATATTTTTTTGTGCATAAAAGTGTAATGTGAAGTGTCAATAAGCCGTCAAACGTCACGTTGAAAAAAAAGGTACCTAAACGGCCACCATCTGTCCGATGTGCGATCTGTGCACACTTTTATGTCATCTGGTTTAAAAAAACAAAAAAATTGTACAAATAATATTATATTTATTGGAGCTTGAACCAATATCTATCTAACCAATTGAATATCTATAAATAGTTGAAAATTACAAAAATGGTGGGCACGAGAATTTTTAGTAGCTTTTTTTATCACATTTTTTAATTAAAGTTAATTAAAGTGCTCTAAAGTAAAACTACTGCCAATATTATCTGAATTTAGGTTGAGGATCCAATAAATTGTATCTTATTTAAAATCAAAAAAATCCAAATCAATCTATTTAGTATTTCTTGAGATACCGTGGATTTTAAGATTTAAGATTTGGTTAACGATTTTTTCGAGTGCGTTTGTGAAAATATGGGTTCCTTTCGTATGCAATAACTTTTTATGCAAGCGTTATCGGTCAAATTGTTTTAGCAACATATCCTACGCATCACAAGCTATCGAAAAATAACAAAAATAGAGCTTTTTTATCCAGCTTCATGAGAACCTGCCCTTTTTTGAGCTTTTAAGCATAGTAAGTACTATGTTTGCTTGCGTGAAATTTCGCTGACAACATTCATTTATTTGTTGCGTGAAATGTCGGACTTAAATTTTGTTGCGAGGAGTTCCTATGGAAACGTTTCTCAGAGAGACTCTGAGAGTGAGTTGGGAAATCTCATATGAACTCTCTCTTTTTACTTCAAAATAAATAGGCAGTACAATTAAATTGTCGTGAAAAAATGTTGCTCAGAAACATGTTTCGATAATTTCACGCAGCGGAACATAGTACTGCCCTGATGAACATGTGAAAATTTCCACGCTTGTTTCGCAGCTGTTATTTTTTGTATGTAGATTTGAGTGGAATTTAAAATGAAACTGAACAGAGTACTGAGCTTTAGCTGTAATTGCTAAAAAGTTGAAAAACATTGCTTTGAAAGGAAAAAATCACATACAATTCAGCTTTGATTACGCAGAAGTTTATGCCTATTTGCTTGTTAAAGTGACTGCATTAAGAACAGAAAACTACTGAAGACTACACTATTTCCGTTTTTAATACAGGAAAGATCAATGGAAATTCTATTTGCAATCCAGAAAATATCAATTTATATCCAGGAATCCAATTTGAAATTAAAAAAAGGTCAACTGAAAGTCAAAACAAATTTATTTTAAATTCGGAAAAGATCAATCAGAATACATCAATTAAATTTAAAAAAAAAAAACAACAAATATACAGAAAAAGTCGATTGAAATTTAGAAATTCCAATTGAAAATTCAGATTAGATCAATTGAAATTCAGGACAGATGAATTTGAATTCAAAAGAGATCAATTAAATACTGAAAAAATCCATCTATACTATTATATAAAATTTAAGTGCAAATTTACTGTTTGTTACCAGTTTACTCCAAAAGTACTGGGCCGATTTTTATGAAAAAAGTTTTAAAATATCATATTTGTTCCATAGCACTTTATAAAGGTACTTTAGTTTCAAAATTTTAATAAAAACTATATTTAATTAAAGTGTTATTTTTTTGAGAAATCATCCCAGCTGTCACGCATTGTTTAAACGTTTTCTTTTAACACGTTTGCGTTAAGAGAGTTTCAATGAACTGCATATTGCTAACTGCTCTTCTCTCATAGTGCTCAGCTAGCAGAGCACGACAAAAAACAGTTGAGACTCGAGTAAGGCAAAATGTGAGTTACATACATATTAAAAAAATATTTCGTTTGTTTTTCTTGAGCACCACTTTATTTTGTTCCTGTTTATTAAAAACACATAAAAAAATTTTAAAAAATTGAAGTTTATTAACACGTGTAGTAGCGTTTAGCTAGAAATTAAAAAAATTATCTACTATAAGAAAAAAAAATGTGCATTGCTTCTTTCTAAATTTCAAGCTTCCAGCGAACTCTGTGGTTGTAAAAAATATTTTTAGACGCAAAGAAACAAAAAAACAGAGTGCTCAACAATTTTTAAATAAGGACCATGCTAATATACACTTAGTGCTGCGCTCCAAAACAATACAAGAGAAGAAATGTTTCTTTTATTTTGTTTGCCATGCATTGTCTTAAGGAGATTGATAAAAAAAGTATGTGTCCTGCTAATTAATATATAAAGCATATATAATATCGTTAAAATAAAATAAATAAAAATATAAAGAGTAAAATTTAAGCTTTTTTAGCTATGGCTAAACAGCGGCCTGTTTTGAAATTATCTCCACCGTACAATGTTCGAATAATGGTCGTACATCGGCCGAACTGTGATTATTCTACAATACAAATTAGCAGCTTTTTATAAGCAAGTGGTGATACTATCAACATGTTTTGCTTGCTTTTGTTATTGAATAGGAACTAAGAAAAATTTGGTGGCATACAACGGGCGTACAGTCGCTGTCCAATTTAGTTTGGGCCTTGTATGGCCGTTGTTCGGGCCTTGTACGGCCGTGCGGCCCATGTCCGACCGCTGTTCGCCCACTAATATTTTTACTCAGAATTGCTATTATCATGATTGTTGTAAAAAAAATTTGGGAAATATTTTTAGACGCAAAGGAACAAAATATAGGTGCTCAACAATTTTTTGAATAAGGACCACGCTAATATACATACACTAAGTGCTGCGCTCCAAAACAAAATAAGAGAACAAATGTTTCTTTTATTTTGTTTGCGATGCATTGTCTTAAGGAGATTGATAAAAAAAGTATGTGTCCTGCTAATTAATATATAAAGCATATATAATAACGTTAATATATAATATATAAAAATATATAGAGTAAAATTGAAGATTTTTTAGCTATTGCCAAACAGCGGCCGAACAAGGCTTAATATAAAATTTTTTTTCTAGGCCGTACAAAAAGGGCGTACAGCGGCCTGTTTTGAAATTATCTCCACCGTACAATGTTCGAATAATGGTCGTACATCGTCCGAACTGTGGTTATTCTGCAATGCAAATTACAGCTTTTTTTATGAGCAGACAAAAAAATTAAATTTGTTTGCGCTACATACGAGTGGCGATACTATCAACATGCTTTGCTTGCTTTTGTTGTTGAATAGGAGCTTAGAAAAATTTGGTGGCATACAACGGGCGTACAGTCGCTGTCCAATTTAGTTTGGGCCTTGTATGGCCGTTGTTCGGGCTTTGTACGGCCGTGCGGCCCATGTTCGACCGCTGTTCGCCCACTAATATTTTTACTCAGAATTGCTATTATCATGATTGTTGTAAAAAAAAGTTGGGAAATATTTTTAGACGCAAAGGAACAAAATATAGGTGCTCAACAATTTTTTAAATAAGGACCACGCTAATATACATGCAGTGCTGCGCTCCAAAACAAAACATAAGAAGAATTTTTTATTTTGTTTGGCATGTATTGTCTTAAGGAGATTGATAAAAAAGGCTGTGTACTCTAGTTAATACATAAAGCATATATATTAACGTTTATATATAATATATAAAGTAAAAATTTAGGCGTTTTTAGCTAAGGCCAAACAGCGGCCGAACACGGCTTAATATTAAATATTTTTTCTCGACCGTACAAAAAGGGCGTCCAGCGGCCGTACAGATGCTGTTTTGAAATTATCTCCACCGTACAACGTTCGAATAGTGGTCGTACATCGGCCGAACAGTGATTATTCTACAATGAAAATTAGCAGCTTTTTTATAAACAGACAAAAAATTATTTTGCGCCACATCCAAGTGGCGATACAATCAACATGTTTTGCCTGCTTTTGTTGCTGAATAGGAGCTTAGAAAAATTTTGTGGAATACAAGGGACGTACAGCGGCAGTGCTACTTAGTTTGGGCCTTGTACGGCCGTGCGGCTTATGTTCGAACGCTGTTCGCCCGCTAATATTTTTACACGGGATTGTCATTATCATTACGCTTACGATTACGAACACCATTACCTTTAATATTACCATTACGATTAACATTTCCATTACCATTAAGATATTAATTAAGTTGAATTTTGTAGTACGACAAGTTTTATCTAATTTTCAATTGATCTTTTCTGAATTCAGTTGATCTATTCTGAATGTTGTTGATGTATACTGGTTTTTTCATTCTTGTTCTTTGAAGTTCAAATTAACTTTTGGAAAACCAATAGATCTATTCTGAATTACAATTGGGAACGATGTAGTCTTTGGTTGTACGATAAAGTTTTTTCTGGATAAATGTAACCGATGTGGCGAGAGTGATTGCGGTTATTGTGACTTAAAATGATTTCTTACACCAGAAATAAGTTAACTAAGTGCAGAAATAAAAAAATATTGAAATAGGTTCTAAATTTAAAATGAGTAAGCTTATAGCTGGACGAATACAAAAGGACATTCATAAATGTATTGATTTGTACTCATAAAAAATCGAATTTGTAAACTTTGACTAAAAAAAAAAAATAATAAAACGAATTGTAGATACTATTCTCTAAAAGATAAAAATCCAAAATTCTTTGAGCCTTACACTCATATGTAAATTAGTTGCACTTTCAGCAGATGGTTTGCGTTGTTTAAATGGCGGAATTTCCGGAAGTTGTTTTTGTTGGTATTGTTGCTGTTGATATTGCAACAGCTGTTGTTGCATTGCTGGAGGTGTTGATATCTGCTGGCGACTACGCTGTGGACTGCTGCCTGCGCTGCTGCCCGTATGCTCCATGGAATCGCTGGATTTTTTGCGAAATGGTGGAATTTCTGACAGATGCATGGCTTGTCTGTTTGAGAGAGCCATCATGCTAGCGCTGCTTTCGTTGGCGCTAATGTGAGTGCAGGAAAGGGGAAGCGCAAAATAGGAGAAAAGATAGGTGGAAAAACAAATACAGTGCAGAGATAAAAAGTGAAAAAAAGTAATTGAATTGATAAAACCAATAAAACCACAGGGAAAAAATCATAGATGTAGATAAGTAGAAAAATAGAGCGAGAAGAAGATAAAAGAAAAGCGAGATAGAGAGAAAGAAAGAGAAAAGGAATTACAAAAAATTATTTTTAGTTTTAATTTTTTAAATTTTATTGCAATTTTTTTTCGCTAATTTTTAAAAAATTAGGAGCGTGCATTTAAACTTTTATGGTAAATGAATAAACTACTTTTGCCAATTTATGTGTATGTGTTTTCTATGAATTTTCCTATAATAGCATTCACAATGTTTAAAACACACTATGCTTTAGTTTTCCTTTGTTAAATTTTGAAGCCTTACAGCACATTTATGTACAACAAAACTACACACAATGTACACACATATTCTGTTTTTTTTTTGTTTTTTTTTTGTGAATATGGTAATTTTGTAATTTACCCTGAAAAAGCGTGCATTCTTTGGTTTTTATTTGAGCTTAAGTTACGAACTGAATATCCATGAAATCTTGGTATTTCCGGTATTTTATTTTTCAGCTTACAACTTTTACATGCGCTAAAGAAAAAATTCATTTTAAATATAAGTATATTTGATAAAAAAAATAAATAAACAAATGTTACACAAAATAAAATTGATGAAAGCAAAAAACAAATTCCAGAATAAGATTTTTGAGTGGAGTAGACAAGAGAGTGTTTAGAGAAAGTTTAGTAGAAGTAATTTGCTATTTTATAATTGAAAAACCTATCATCAGGGTATTCAGACATAACTATTTCAAAAATTCTATTTCTAAAAATATATGTTAAGCTTTAGTTTAAGGCTAAGTTTACGCAAAGTCAAGGGACTTTCAGAACGGTTTTCGATTTGCCAAATTTTTAGTATTAATATGATTTAATGATACGAGTAAGATTTTTAAAATTATCCCCCAGTATTTGACATATTTAAAATTAAACAGGTCGATTCTGTCGCGGTAACGTTAATCTATTACCGAAGAAATTCTGAAGTAACAGGGACAAATATATGTATATAGTAAATGCTCTAAATGCGCATTTAGCTCTCAGTGTGAACATAGCATAAGACTGGTAACGAATTTCGGTAACAAGATTACTATTACCGGTAACACACAGAACCGATTTGTAAATTTATTTATCTATTTCTCGCTATCAAGTTCTACGTTTATTCAAAAGTTATAAGCGTTTGAAAGTTTTGAAGCCTTTTTCGATAAAAAATCCAAACCATACATCGGACAAGGAAGATTTAAGCATCAAAATTATTGTAATTACTCGAGATGTAAAACTGTATCCTCGGAAAAATTAGTGTTGACACCTTAATCGGGATTAAGGAAGTTTCTTCCTTGTGATTTTTTGTATTATGCGAGTTTTTGTACAAAAAGGGTTTTTTGCCTTACGTGTTTATACCTTATAACTTTTTGTGTCTTGTCTTTTTCACATTAAGAATTTAGTACATTGCGAATTTGTATGCCCTGCAACTACTTTGCCGTGCAACATTTTCAACCTGGCAACCTTTTGTATCCTGCGATTATTTCTAGTCTGTGATTATTTGTATCTTGCGACTTTTTGTTGCTTGCGACAGTTACTTTTTGGTTACTTTTTGTACCTTGCCATTTTTTCTACTCTGCGAACCTTACGACTTCTTGTACCTTGCAACTTTTTGAAGCCTATAAAACATATTTAGATATATAAGATTGTTTGTAATGCATATGCCCTAGAAAAAGTGGTGGAATCCAGGGAACGTAATATATCGATTTCAAACTAAACGTAAACTTTATCTTTATCGAAGGGAAGAAGACAAAGTAATAAAAGAGCAGAAATCCTAAATCTTAATATTAGGTGTATTCACGGGATGTTGCGCATTGCAAGAGTGTGAAAATGCAAGATATGCAAGATGAGCACTAACGCGTGAACATTTATCTATATTGCAACTAAATTATGCAATAAAAATTATACGTCGAATGAACAGTAAATATATTGCCACCTCATTTCAAAATCACAAGAAGTTGTTAGAGTCAACGTACAAACTTAAGCTTTTTAAAATTTAACCCAGGTGGCAACTATGTTTGAGAACAACCAAGCTATTTAGCATCTCTGCTTCGCAATAGGTTTTTGCAGTTCGTAATTCAATAAGAGTTGCAAAATTGCTTCTAATGTGTTTGTTGTTGGAGTGATGCGAAAGTTCGCAATCTTGCATTTTCGCATCGTCGCAACTGCGTTTTGCATCAGCCCGTGAATACCTCTATTATGTTCAAGGTATGGTATGAAATTTAACAGATTCGCAACAGATGTTTTACAAAAAAGATAAAGATGATCACCTACTTCTTCACTGTCAAGAACAATAGATCCCGCCATAAGTGCGCAGAAATGGAAATCTACAGCGCAGCCTACGTCACATGTGTAAATACATTCACACAAAAACAACATATACACAACAAACAAAACTAACCCAGCAGGCAATTAAGCGAGTGCTCCGCAAAAGAAGGCATGCTATTCACTGCTATTATTGGCGTCAATACACCTTCCATGATCACTGCATTTATGAGTGCTTTTGTAAGGCCTACTTTTTGAAGGTTCTTAATCTTTTCGTATTATTTTATATGAAAAAATTCATAAAAACATTTAGAAAAAATTATAAATTATCAGAATAATTAAAAAAAAAACTAAATTAAAATATAAAAAAAAATTTTTTTCCTTTCCTCTCTCCAAATCTTAAAGTTTACTTAACCACTTTTTTGTTGCATGACCAGGGGCCAGCTGAAGGCCTCTTTGTCTTGCACCCCTCTTTCACGACACACTATCCGGTTTTGTATCTGCGAGCTATGAGCTCACAGTACAGTTTTGCTTCTCCTGTGATTAGTTCGTGTTCAATTCATTTGTGAATTTTTAAAAAAAATAAAATATTGTATAATAATCATTGTGAAATATTGTGGTAATTCCGACATTAAAACGCTCTCCTGAAAAGTAGTGGAAAACAATATACGCCGTTATTCCAGACACCCATTCATTTGTTAGATACCTAGTAATAGTTATAATAATAGGTTTGTTCCCGTACTCGATTCAAATAGGTTGAAGTTGCTTGAATCGAGTACGGGAACAGACCTAATGTCTTTCATGTTCTCAACAGATTACAAATATGTCAGTGTCTCCGGGCTCGTGTTTTATATGTCGGGCCACTTGAGAACGAATCAGTGGTAGTCGTTAAAAAACGTGCTATCCAGTCACTAGTTTCCATCAGTGTGAAACGTGGTCTCATGAAAAATGCTCAAGGAAAGAAAAAGTCCTCTCTTTGGCAGCGCCTATCACCTCTATCAACATCCACAAGAAGAGAGTCGATGTCGAGCCACTCACTATCTTCCAGCGCATGTGTATCATGAAACAGTCAGACCTACAGTTGAAGAGCCACTTCATATACGAGCTCGGTCCATATCCAATGCCTCTATTTTCCGATGAAGGGATGCGTAAAGGCACAAAATCAGTTTTAACGCTTCTTTCACTCAAGCCGCAGAGAACGTCAGTGTGCAGGCAAAAACATTTGCTGTCGTCGATGGAGGATACCTCCTCCATAAAGTCGTGTGGCATCCATCGGAATGATTCGGTACGGGCTATCACAGCAAGCTACATAAGCTACATATTTAACCACTTTGGGAGAAATGTGTGTGTAGTCTTCGACGGGTATCCTGAGGATGGCGCCCAAAAGAGCACCAAATTTCCAGGGCGATCACGACGGCATTCTGCAGCATCAGCGAAAATTGTGTTTGACACATCGACCATCATCACAGTCCCCCAGGAGAAGATGCTTTCGAATGACAAAAACAAGATTCGCCTCATTGAGCATCTCTGCTCTACTTTTGCTCTCGAGGGGATTGAGACAAAAATAGCAAAAGAAGATATTTGCACTTTTCATTCACGACTTTACTGGGTGCGATACCACCTCTGCCCTCTACTGACAGATGAAAATGTGAGGTCTCTTCAGACAAAGTCAAGCTCTAGTAGACCAAGCAAGAGTTTTCCTCCAGACAGATGCCACACACCAACAAGTCGCAGGAGCCGGTGACAAGTGACTAGTTTCCCTATATGGAGGAGACGAAACGACATACACCCTGAACGATGTACGTTTCTGTAATTTTGTGGAGACAGCAGCCAACCCCAAAACGAATCTGGCCCGTTTGCCTCCACCACTACCGCACTATTACCTCACATACCTGGGAATCTGGGGGCGATGTAACAATGTAACATGTTTGACTGAATCAACCTGGCGAGGCCAGCATAATCTTTGTGAAATTGCCTCAAGCCGACTCAAACCTCCACGTGGTGTTTCCTGGGCAACGTCAAAACTGACAACCGTTAGTTTGGCGGCTAATCTGAGTGGCGGGCCTCCCTAGGCTTAAAATAGGTTGTGCGTCGGGTTTGAAGCCCACCCGTAAAAACCCATTTCAATGAAACTAATAAGAATAGACCTCACATACCACCAGATGCAAAAGTGGTTGGGGGTGGAGAAAGAGGCCCCTGACTGGGGTTGGGAATTGACCTCAGCTGGACTCATCCCCATTACCAGTCGGCAAACTCCTGCCCCCGCAGAGCTCCTAAAACTACTCTCTTGCAAATGCAAGAAGAGATGCAGAGGTGGCTGCCTTTGCCTGAAAGCAGGGCTGTGATGTTCTGTAAAGTGTGCTACCTGCTCTCGGGAAAAGTGCCAAAACGCTGCCCTTATCATCATTGAAGAGAACGATGATGACGAGCCTGAAGACAACCCTTACGATCCACAAATACTGGAGTATCTACATATAGTGGATGAAGACGACAACCTACAAATAGCGGAAGATATTGAGGAGAGGAGAGTTATCGAAGAGAGCAACGAAAGTGACGGCCCAGGGCCAACTAAAACAAGGCGACGAGTTTGACTATGTGTCTAATTTTATTTATTCATCAAGTTACTGTAATTTTCATTACTTATGTATGTTTATTACTTATGTCTATATTAAAGTACATTTAATTGTTTTTTAAATGATTAAATGACTTCTTTTACACTAGCAAACAAAAAACATAATAGGAAAGGTTATGGAACATTTCTGGAAAAATGCGAATTTACCTTATATGAGTTTTTTGAGATTTGGAGAAAACTATGAAGCTAACAGACCCCATTTTACACTTAATTTAAAGATAATTAAATTACCTATGAATTATATTACACAATTTTTACTCATACGATCAATGGTTTCGCCACAATTTCGGTCCAAAAAAGGTCTAAAACTAAAATTTTAAATTTTTGGAAAAACTGGCCTATTTTCAAAGTGCCGTAATTCGGTAACCAATTGGCCTACAGAGTTCCGGTTGGATTTAATTTAACAAAAATTTAATGTTCTTCAAAAAAATTTAAAAAAGCTTTCGACGAAATATGCATTGATTAGAAGATATAAAGCGGAATCTGAAACAAGTACGAAAATTTTTTAGTTTTTCGTGTATTAAAATTATTCCACAACTTGTTGAGAGTTGCAAACTTGAGTATACATAATAGGGCGGGTTGATTTTTTTATTTGTAAATCGTATAGCAAAAACATAAACTACATAAAATTCTAAGAAAATTCTCCGAAGAAACCATGTATCTAAAATAAAATCCTAATCCGCGCCTCTCGACTTGAAAATTTATATGCCCCCTTTCTACACTCAAAATTTTTAACATTAAAAAAATATTCACCCAAGTAAAAAAGTTTGTATATAATTTTATATTTAATATTTTAATAAGGAACATAGATAAACAAGTCCTATTTTATAATGCAAATAAAAACAAACAAAAGAATTGTTTTCACTCAAACAATATTTCAGTAATTTTTCAGCAATTTTTTTACCATAAACAAATTTTGTGTCATTAAAAAAATAAGGTCTTTAATACATACAAAGAAGCAATTATAGAATACAAAGAAAACTTTACTTATTGGTTATATGTTAATTTTGTTAAGTCTTTTTTACTCTCCATTCTAGGTACTTTGGCACGACTTTCTATAGTTACTACTATTTGATCTATATTTCTATAGATAAAATAAACTGGATTAGAGGTCATGCTTTTTTGCTGTTTTAAGAAGTATGTTTTGCATATTTTATTCCAAAAAAAAAATTTTTTTAATTATTCTTTGTTTTTTGCAAAACGCAGTTTAGGTAAAACGTGTTCTAACTATTTTTCATATAGAACGCAAATGAGAGGAGATGGAAATTGGGGTTCAACTGATTTTTTGATAATTGAATATTTTGATAAGTCTCAAAACAAAACCTGTATTGCATAAACTATAATATAATAAAACATAATAGCTATATTTTAAAAAAAAAATTTTTAGCGAAAGAAGAGGAAAAAAAAAAATTTTAAGTCGAGAGGCGCGGATTAGGGTTTGATTTTAGACCTATGGTTTCTTCGGAGAATTTTCTCAGAATTTTATGTAGTTTACGTTTTTACTATACGATTTTTCATTTTTTTTTCATCCATACAAATCAAACCGCCCCAATACATAACCCTAATGGGTCCAAACAACATACTAAAAATTCAGAGATGCATCATGGTTTGCGAATTTAGCGATTTTTTGTGTCGATTTTGACTGGCCTATTGGATATGAGTGTGGAAGCACTTCGAAATCTATAGGAAGGCCTGCTAGTAGTGCTTCGAACTCCTACCATTGCCGACTGGGAAGCAAATGAATCTGATTGACTTATTGGGAAACAAAGAAAATACAAACAAAGAAAAAGTAAAACTGCTCTCAAAATGCATCGAGCAACAGCTGCTTTTTTGTGAAGGGGTCAACACGAAAGTTAATACCCCAATAAGTTATGAAATTTTTATCAAAGATAGTAATGAAAAATATTTCTATTTTTTCTGGACAAGCGTTGTTTTTTGATATTTGTTTATTTCATTAAAAAAAAACTAAGAGTGCATAAGAAAATGATTAGATACTGAAATCGAATCCACCTATAAAAAAATTTTTATACCAGGTTTTTTCAGTCAGTTTGGCACTATCTTCCTTGTCACAACTGACATCACATTCACGTGCTCACAAAGATAGCGGATTGTAATGACTTTTACATAGACCGTATTATCTTTTTATTTTCCTGACTGTCTTACCACAGAAAAGTTGTTTTTGTATAACTCAACTTAAATTGCGTCTACTTGAAAATGTTTGCTATGGACTCTGAAACTAACACCGCAACGACTATTCGGGTCTCATGGGTTGTTTTTTTTTTTGAGAAAAATGAGTTATAATTAATGCTACCAACTCATGTTATTAAAAAATAAGTATATTTGCTACTTAGAACACTGAAAATTAAGTATTTGTAAGTATAATTTTTAAAAATAAGTATAAGTAAGTATATCACCTTAGAAAAAAATTTTAATATTTTCTAGATATTATTTACTAATTTAAGAACTAATAGAACCCACAATATTCCGTAAGTGTTGTCACGCCCTCTTTTTGTTCTTCTCGAAAAGTTTTGTGTAGACAATCTAACTAAAACCAAAATTCTTCAGATAAAAAAAATTAATTTTGTATATTTGCAGTTCATATACCCAGAGAACCAAAAATATCTTTTTTTAATTCCTTTATGAACTTTTTCTGGTAGAAAAACTCATTTTCGACACTCATAAATGAACCCTTTTGGACTCATTCGTCGGACTAAAATGCCTCTCAAAAGCAAACCTTTTTTCTTTAGAAGGGAGTTAATAAAAGAATCATCAAATGTCAATTTTTTTGTTCGGAAACGAGTTGAAAAAACCTATTGAAAAGTTATTTTTCGGCACTCATACATTAACAATTTTTAACTTTAACTCATTCGGCGGCCTGAATTGCCTCTTAAAAACGAATCCTTTTTTCGAAAATGAGTTAAAAAACGAATTATAGAAATGCACTTTTTAATAATTAACATTTTGTTACGGAATAAATTTTCACGAATTTAATCTTCTTTAGCAAGAATATTGATCACACAAATTAAAAAAAAAAACAAAAATTACCAAAAAAAAGTCATTTTCGAAAACCTACTCAAAACTATCACTTTCCGCAAAACATTCTTATATGGTCCGGTGGGTATATTTCATATGTATAAAACAGTTTGAAAACAAACAAAAGCATAAAAAAGGTAAAAGTAATACGTAATTACGGTTATTGATACGTTTTAACACAAAAATTTATCGTTTTTTGTTTTTTAAATCCCCTAGGTGGCACTGTGGTCGATTTAAAAAAAAATTGTATCTATAAAGCGATAAAAATCGACCACAGTGCCACCTAGGGGATCTAAAAAAAAAAAATTCGGAAGACCACACAAACATGTGAATTTATATTCACATGGTGGATGGCTTTTGTAGTTCAGCCGTGATGGTCAAAAACCTTGAATTTTGTGAATTTTTTTCTTTAGGATTTTTTTACGATCAATTTTTGTTTAAAAGCGTGTAAATGTGAGACCGGTTTTAGGTTGAATCGGGTACGAGGATTTCATTTCTGGCATCAGTATTGTTTTAGCTTTTCTAAATGTTTATATACAAACATTTTTGGAAAGAAAAAATTCACAAGATAGGGTAAATTGCACCCCTATGTCCCCTATCGCCCAGGCAACATAAATTTTTTTACCTAAATACAAATCGACCCAGCCTAAAATGTATACAGAGATCAAAGCAAAGTTATCATTATTTGCCCTCACTGTCACTGAATTGACGTGCTACATTAACTGGTTTGTTTCCTTTTTGCTTGGAATCGTATTTGTTTTGGCTGGAAATGTTGTTTAATATGTCAAGTCTTGTCTTCAAAAATTTGTTAAATTCGATACAGCTGTATTCAAAATTATTTTTTACAAATAAAATTGACTCCAGTGTCTGTATTTTTAACGCTGTTGACTCCAATTTCCAAACTTTTTATGCTTTTGCAAGCAAAAGTTCGATCAGAGCTGAAAAGTAAGCATGAATAAGTATAAATCTTAAAAGTAAGTATACTTATAAGCATGGAATTTTTGTAAGTATATGAAGCTGAAAATAAGTATGATACTTACAAAGTAAGTATAGTTGGTAACATTAGTTATAATTTATAACGTATAATAGGGCTCAGATTTTGATGACCTAAAAAACTGCAGAAAATGACCTAAAAAAACTGCAGAAAATGACCTAAAAAAATAACAAAAATTACATAAAAACTGCAGAAAATTATCTAAAAAATTGACAAAAATTACCTAAAAACTGCATAAATAATCTAAAAATGACAAAAATGACCTAAAAATTGCAAACAATTGCATAAAAAAATAAAAAAAAATAAAAAAAATAAAAAAAATTTAAAATTTATTGTATAGAATTTTTATACATAGCGTTAATTAAAATTGAAGGAACGTCGATTGTCTGGCAAAATGTTTTTGTAAACAGAAAAACTTCTTTCTACTTCTACACTGACGATAGGAAAATATTTAAAAGACGATATGTCATCGCATGTAAGTTCTTCTTTTAATTTCATAGTATTAAAATTTTTACCCCCTAACATTTCAGAAATAGAGTATAAAAATAGAGTTAATTAAAACTTGCATATCCTGAGCTTTTATTAAACACTTGTTTCATCTTTCTACATACCACCCTTTCGTCAGTTTCACCACGCGCAGAATTTTTTTTCATCGAGGTCTATAAACAAAGCTACTCCTTTTTCAATAGGTAATGTTTTTGATTGAAACGACGCTATTGTTAAAGGAATATGTTTAAACATTTATATTTTTACATTTTTTAATAAAAAAAATTCTATTAAAATTTCGC
The DNA here is from genome assembly GCA_963920525.1 of Dichetophora obliterata. Lineage (NCBI taxonomy): Eukaryota > Metazoa > Arthropoda > Insecta > Diptera > Sciomyzidae > Dichetophora > Dichetophora obliterata. The sequence goes on from OY986436.1 coordinate 24,152,905, forward strand.
TAAAATTACCTAAAAACCCGAAAAATGCGCCAAAAACTAAAGATATCCAAAAATGACAATAAAATAACTCAAAAATCATTAAAAAATACTAAAAAACTGCCCTAGACCTAGTAAAATTACCTAACAAGTAAAAAATGACGATAAAATTACCTAAAAACTTTTCATATTTGGAATTTAGGAAAGATAAATGGACGTTCTAGATAACAAGGAAATGACTTAGAAGCAGCAGAAAAAAGATGACATGTCATCGAAATCCCAGCCCTGATAATAAACATGCAAAGTTGATATAATACTTAATTAAGTAAGCTGGTAATTTTCTTGTAAATTTTACAGCTTGAAGTTTAAGATTTATCAATCCATGGGGATATTTTTTAAAATACAGAGAATGAGAATATGTGATGATATTTTTTTATTTCTAATGGTATCGTATTACAAAGTAAAATAATAATAAAAGTTTTGGATGATAAAAAAAAGGTAAATTGCTATTGAGTTCAAATAAAATTTGTGTCAAGAAAAGGTAAAAGAGTAGCAAACTGTTGTGAAAAAATATGTGTTTCGAATTATACAGTAGTAAGAATTGAAATAAGGACTATACTAAAAAGTAGTAGCAAAGAGCAGTATTTATAAATTATTTTAATTTTAGTAAGAGAAGGTAATAAAAATATAAGAAAAATTAAAAAAGGAATACGAATAAAATTCAAGTATTTTCAAAGTACTGTAAGTATGCTGTAAGTTAACGCTATTAAACACATACCCGCTAGGACCATGTCCAAGATCCTGATGCAAACTCTGTAGCGAAGAGCCACCATTCGGTGGTGTTGACTCTAGAAGTGGGCGTATTAAAATTGTGCTAGTCTGTGGAGAAGAAAATTATATACAAGTAAAAGGGATTAAAATTTGTACTTTTTTAAACATAATTGTATTTAAAAATTATATTTAGGGTATTCATGTCATAATGTCATATTGTCCTAAGATTTTACACTAGTTTAAACATTTTATTGTTGCCTTCCATACAAAAAAGTACTAATATATTACAACTCTGAAAGCTATGTTTATTGAAGTGTTGTAACCAAACAGCTGTTTCTTATTTACATTTCATTTTTGTAAATTCTTGTAAATTTTAGAACAATATAACAGTATGACATGAGAGCACACCTTGTGAATACCCTAATAATGTATAAAAACTATAGTAAAAAAATCTATGAAATAAAAGTAAAGCAAAAATTAGGAAAAAAATAAAAAACTTAAAACCAGAGACCGTGCTAATAATGCATTTTATAATAAAAAGCACAATATAATAATTATCTTTTGACTTTTTAAATTTTGAGCAATAAATAATAATTATGTCTGCTTTTTAAATTTTTAAATCAAAAACAAAAGCAAAATTTGCCCGATATTTTAGGCACAAAATAACCAGTAACTCTTTATTTTTATTTTATAAAGCAAAAATAACAAGCAAAAAGTTTTAAGGCAAAAATAAAAAGCAAAACTTGTCCGATATTTTTGAGCACAAAATAACTGGCAAGTTTTGCTTTTAATTTTTTAATGCAAAAATAATTATCCCGATATATTTTTGAGGTCAAAATAACTGGTAAATTTTGATTTTTATTTTTTAAGCCAAAAATATTTAAAAAATTAGGAAAAACCCTAATTTTGCTATTCATCCATTACGGTTTTGGTTCTAGCGTACACTTAAATCCTAGTTTTACTTTTAATTTTTGCCTTAAATAAAATAAAAATTTGCCCTTTTTTTGCCTTGAAAAATAAAAATTAAAATTTACCAGTTATTTTGTGTTTAAAAATGTGTAGAGCAAATTTCACTTTTTATTTTTGCCTCAAAAAATAAAAAGCAAAACTTCTCAGTTATTTTGTGCATAAAAATACAAATCAAAAATTACTGATTATTTTGTGCCTAAAACATATCAGGAAAATTTTGTTTTTTTTTCTGTTTAAAAATTTAAAAAGCAGATGTAATTATTATTTATTGCTCGAAATTTGAAAAGTCAAAAGAAAATTATTATTTTCTTTAACCAAAAATTAAAAGCAAAATTAGAAAAAACCCTAATTTTGCTATTCATCCTTAACGTTTTTGATTCTAGCGTACACTTAAATCCTAATTTTACTTTAAATTTTTGCCTTAAAAAATACAAAATTTACCCGTTATTTTTTCCTCAAAAATATATCGGGCCAATTTTGCTTTTTATTTTTGCCTTAAAAAATAAAAATCAAAATTTACCAGTTATATTGTGTTTAAAAATGTGTCAAGCAAATTTCACTTTTTATTTTTACCTTAAAAAATAAAAATCAAAACTCACCAGTTATTTTGTGCTCAAAAACATATCGGGCAAGTTTTGCTTTTTATTTTTCCTTAAAAAATAAAAAACAAAACTCACCAGTTATTTTGTGCTCAAAAAAATATCGGGCAAATTTTACTTTTTGTTTTTGGCTTAAAAAATAAAAAGCAGAAATAATTTTTGCTTTTGCTCAAAATTTTAAAACTAAAAATTTTAAAATCAATAAGAAATCAAGTTCATGGTACCTTCAAAACAGCGGTACGACAGTTATTTCACAATCTTTTTTGGTTTGGAAATCTACAAATAATTATCATTTACAGTCTCTGCTTAAAACAGTAATAAATTCATAAAAGAAATTATAAATAAAATTTAATAAAAAAATTCAAAATAAATAATTTAAAAAAAAAATTAAAAAGCCAATATTAAGAACATTGGTTCAGTAAAATAATGCTCTAAATAAAAATGAAAGCCTGAATCTTTTTTGAAGAAAATTATGGCGGTTTTTAATATCGACCAAAGAAAAATCGTTAAAAAATGAAAAAATCAACCAAATGGCTTTTTTTTCACCCAAAAAATAAATGATTTGACAAAAAAAAATATGACTATATTTTTTTTTTAATTTTTAAAAAATCTCAAAAAGCCCCTACGCTACGGACCTGGCTACGGGATTTAGATATTAAGGTAAATAATAAAAAAAATGATTATTACCTTTTTGCAACAGAAGTCGATTTTGATTCATAAAAAAAACTGCTACCTCCAAAAACAAAAGCAAAAATAACATTTTGCCCAAAACAGTTGGGTGGTTTTTGCTTTGAAAAATGGGTCAAAAACTAAAAGTGAAATTTCACTCAGAAAAGTAAAAAAAAACGACCAATTTTTTGAGCCTTCCCTATTTTTTTCCTATCTAAAATAAGCCAAATTTGTATAAACAATTTTCGAGATATTTTCATTTTTTTCTTCGATATTTCCTTTCGCTAGAAACATTTTTAATATTTTAAGTCTTACTTCATAACAATATAACACTCAAACTTTTTACGTTATTTAATTTTAAACTTAATTTAAATTAAATATTAACATAATTTTTTAATGAAATAACATTAAAAATAATATCGAATATTTTTGGATGTTACTTATATTTTATATTTTGAGCGTTACCTTATCACCTAATAAAAGGCGTTTTTATTCTCAAAATCATTTTCGACATTTTTATTATATTTTGTTTTCGAAAAACTCTTAAAAATTTTTCTTGACCAACCTGTGACGGTGGTGAATCCGGCGATGAATCCCGATTTTCGAAGACATTCACATCAGCCTCAATATTACGATGTGCCGCATAGGCTGATAGCTCAGCCTCGCCATATGGAAGATAACCACCATGCTGCTGTTGCAGCAAATGTTCCTGATATTGAGCAGCAGCTGCTGCTGCTTCCTCCGCAGCAAATGCGCTCTCCAACGATTGATCCGTTGTTGTGTGCGCCCCACCATCCAAGGGTAAGAGTAAGTCATGTTCCGGCTGTGTAGATGTTGTAGAAGTTGGTGTGGGTGGTGTGGGGCGTGGCGAGGTACCCTTGCATTGCATTTCACGACGACAATGTTCAGCACGAGCAATTTCCGCAGCCAACCAAGATGGAAGTTCCGGCAACAACCACGTTAGAGCAGAACGTATGCCAAGCATTATGTGCTGGTTGAGTAAAAATTAAAAGAAAAAAAAAACCATCACCAAACAATAAATCAATTAATACTCAACTAGCAGCAACAACTAAGTACTAGCCATCATTGTAGCGCTTACCTCGAGTGTAACAATTAATATGATGGTCTGTGCAGTCGTTAGTCCTGGCCACAAGCGTGACACCTGACCGGATAGTCCAATTAGGGCACAATTCACAATAACTGCAGCCAACGACAGGATGCTCAACGCATTTTGCCAGGTGCCCAGATTGGCTACACGTTGTCCGAATGGTCGTTGATGCACGTGTGCCAATTTAAAAGCATCCGAACGAATTTCCATTAAATTATTGACGAGCGCACAGATGCCAGCCAAGGGAAAGGCAGCGGAAAAAAGCACCACGTAACCCATTTGCACAAGCATTTCCAGGTGATCCGAGAAGGTGCCATCGTACTGTGGAGTATGAAATCAGAGCGTAGGGAATTAGTTGGACAGTAAAAAGGTTTAGAGGAATAGAGTATATGCGATTCTTGTGCTTCTTACCCTGTATAAAGAACTTTCGATTTCTGCCTGTCCGATGTTACGTTTGCTGGATGCTTCTTGTTTCTTGCTTGGTGTCTGCTGGGGACTGTCCTGTTTACGCTGCTCGGCAGATGCTGTTGTCGTCGTTGTTGTTGTTGGTGTTGTTGCTGATGTCGCGGTGGCATCCATTATTGAGCGATTCACATCTTGTGTGGGGCTTAGAGCACCCCACATGTTAAAACTTAATTTAGCCAACTTCAGTTGTTCCAGGAAGTACGGTATAGCCGATTCACGTAGATTTCCGATGATTTGACGCGAGATGAGCAAACCAGCAAGTTGCTAACAAAATATTTATCAAAGTTAAAACAAAGCTTACATGTAACAGAAGTATTATCAATTTACATATTAAGGATATCTATCAAAATATATAGTGAGAAAAAATGGTTTTCAATTTCAGAAAAATTTTTGAAAACATAAGTCCTGACTATAATAGCCACTATAATAGCTGGCAGACGGATCTATCAGAAAAAAAGCAAGCCCATGTACATATATGAGCCTTCCAATTATTAGAATTGCCACAGTTTCGTTAAGTTTGGTTGACTTTCAATGGCTTTTTATACAGCGATTCAAATCGCTCACAGCCAGGTCCGTAGAGAGCCAAGTTAGGGCCCGGGGGCTACAACATACGTGCCCCCCTGAAAAAAATGCAATAAGAAAAGTATAAGCCAAATCAAGCTATTGCGATACCTATGCAAAAATTACACTATGCGACAATTCAAGGGTCATGGAATCTAACAAAAAAGCGACCAACACTGATCGATAGTACTGATCTAGACCAACAAAACCCTAAAAGGGTTTTGCAAAGTTAGCTCGCTTTTAAAAGATATAGGCATTGAAAGTTTGCCTAGAAAGAGTATTTTTAAAAAATGAAGTGCTCATAAGGGCGTATCGAATTAAACATTTTTTTTAATTTCTCATTCTAAGAGGTCTCCAAAGTTCCATAGGGTGGTGTCTTTCAAAAAAAGGATGTCTCCCTTTCCCGCAAGGACAAAGTTGTTTTTTGAGAAAAACAGTAAAAAAAAACAATCTATAAATGCTTTGATTTTTGAAAAAAAAAACTGCATATGTCTTAAAGCAAAAATAAATAAAGACTTTAACGAACAATATCTCACCAAACAAGATGCCACTCATGATTTTTACTCACAGTGTCCTGTGCGAAGGATATTCGAACCTTAAGGTACACTTGAAATAGTACAGAACTTTTGATTGTTATCTGATTGTGTTAATTTTGGTGGTATTTCTTAAAGTGTTACGTTTTCCTTATATTTGGTGTATTTAAAATTTGCACATTTTTTGCCTATGTTTGTACTATTTTTTGAGAAAAGCATACTTGAACGCAATTTTTCAACTTTTTGAAAAAAATTAATATAAGGCTTTATATCTCAGGCATCAGAAGTGGTACCGAAAATTATTTTCGCTTTTTGAATTCTTCAGATATTTTCTTTAAGGTTATTACTTTTTTTAAAAACACATCCTAAAAGCAATTGTTAAATCAATTGAGACTCATCGAATGGCAGGCTCAGAAACTCAAAATTTTAGTTTAACAATTTGCTAAATTATAAGGTGAGGTGTTTTGACGAAATATTAAATTTCATGCTAGGCAGAAAATTTTTTTTAACAAATCGAAACACAAAAAAGAATCGTGGTGTTAACCTAGTTTTAAAAAAGAACTTTCAGACAGTGTTTCGTTCAAAAATATTTTAAGAATCCAAATTCACAAAATTATATTCGGTACCACTTCTGCCAAAATATATATAAAATATATAAAACCTTATTTTAATTTTTTTGAAAAACTTATAAAATTGTATTCAAAATACATGTCTAGAATACAAGAAAATGCATTTGCGAAAAATATGCAAATATTTAATTCGCCAAATTTAAAGGAAACGTAAACACTTCAATCAATAACACCAACATTTAGACAATCAGATAACAATCAAAAGTTCTGTGTTATTTCGAGTGTACCTTTGGATTAGAGTATCTCTCACACAGTACAATGAGGGTAGAAATCGAGAGTTGCATCTTGTTTGGCGAGATATTCTTAGGTAAAGTCTGTATTTAATTTTGCTTTAAGACATATGTAGTTTTTCTTACAAAAATCAAAGCATTTATAGATCGTTATTTTTTACTATTTCTCTCAAAAAACAACTTTGTTCTTGTGTAAGAGGAAGACATTATTTTTTTACTCTTTATTTTTTTTTCTTTTTTGTAGATCTTGACGACCATGCAAATTTTAAGACCTCTTAGAATGTGAAATTCGAAAAAATTGTAATTCGATACGCCTTAATGAGCACTGTATTTTTAAAAAATACTCTGCAAGAGGCAAACTTTTAATGCCTATATCTTTTAAAAGCGAACTAACTTTGCAAATTCCTTTTAGGGTTTTCTTACTATACACTAGTACTATCATCCTGTGTTATCTGCTTTTCTGTTAGGAAAATGTGTTGCACAGTGTTATTATTTAGTTCTTAGATATTATTTATAGCTCATATTTATCTTTAAGCCATGCACCATAGCAAGTTAAACATATCCTATTGTCAAAGATCATATAATAGGGCAGTTCACGATCTTGTTGCATCGTTGCAAATGCAAAATAAACAGCTTTTACAAAAACAAAAAGCATATGTAGCAAAAGCTTTTCAATGATTTTTGTTTTTGTAAAAGCTGTTTATTTTGCATTTGCAACGATGCAACAAGATCGTGAACTGCCCTAATATAAAGATGTGCCACGTAGAACATAAAAAAGTAACAAATATTGCAAGCGCGATGGAAAAAGCTTTAAATTCTTTCTGGAGAGAAAAGTTTCCAATCCTTTCGCACCAATCTTTCCAATCTTTCGCACTTGTCATGCTTTTTCACTCCACAATGCTTCACAGTAGAGATCACCACTCCATGGTTTCCAATAGCCACTTAAAAACCACTTAAAAAATATTGCTTACAACATTATTCGCGGCTACGCTTCAATTGATGGAATCGCCATTAGAATAATATAACACTAAAAATATCACGAGGCAAAACGGCAAACAAAAGTCAACACACAAAATATACCTAGATTATGCCATCATACACGCTTTATGATATTATATTCTTGAAATTATATAACAAAAAATAAGAGATTATACAAAAAAAAATAACTTTGAATTATATAATGTGCGTAGGGTAGTTTAGTAAAAAAAATGCCTACATTTTTTTAACAAAACATAATGGAATTCTGCTACATTTTATTGGCAGCTACATCGTTTATTGAGATGTTTCGTGCATCAAATCTTTACATATGATTGCTATTGCTCTTAAATATTATGCCCACATTTGCTCACATTGTCGCTTACTTATTCTCTCGATCTCAAAATCTTTAAATCGTTCGCTCGCTGACTCTCGTAAAGCTTTCATGTGAATTTAAACCTACCTGGCCCAAAACAAAAACGTTTATATTTGATAAGGTGCATAAGATCAACAAGAATCGTAGGGACATTTTGAAATTAATTTTTTATAAGTTTGTCACTTTGAAAAAATTGTTGCAATAACAGTTGACTTACACTTTTTTAAGTTTGGCTGTAAAGTACCAATTTCTATTATTGTGATAGTATTGTTTTTATCTCAAAAATATAATATATATTTCTTATTATTGAAATCCTTATTATATTCGTATTAGGTAATCTAATCCCGGAAGCTTTTCTCGATCCCGAGATTATCGGTATTAAAAATCTGAGTCCCGGGATCCCGGGACTAGTTCGGGATTAAAAACCTTAAGAAGTAAATTACTCAAAACGTTTTTAGTACAATTCGTTATTATTTATTACTTGAAACGTAAAAATGTAAATTAATTCATTTATAAAGCAACAAAAAAAATATACAAAACAAATTAACGGTATTCACAATTGCGTTGTTTTTAGTGTAGCTATAAAACCCAGTGGTTTTTATATTTTTTGTTGTTTTAAATGAAATCTCTTAAAACCAGTAGTGTGGTAATTTTAAGAAGCCCAATGATATGTTTAACGAACTTGTTTTTTAAAGTTCCATAAGCAACTGATCGGTTGCCAGCTATTTTCTAATTGCAAAAATGGAAGAAGCTCAAAATGCAAGTTAAATTTTTTTATGCCATATATTAATAAAATATATCAGACTGGATAGTTAATTTATTTGCATAGTAACAAAAAGCTACAGTGGGAGGTTTCCAACTACAAATTTTATTTAAAAGAATGTTCAAGAAAAAATGTTCATAATTGTGGTTTTTAACTATAAAAAAAACACCAATACCACACAGTTGTGAATATCCTTACTGTTAATAAAAACAAAAAAAAAATTAAATAATATTAATGGCTAAGCAAATTGTATTAATTTAAAAAAAAATATAAAAAACAAAATACAATACAGTTTAAGGTGTTATTATATAAATGAAAAAATTTTGTTTTTAGACACCATCTTCATGTTTTTTTTGGTGTTTAAGGCAAATTAAGTTTGAAAAACACTTTTCAAAATTAAATTTTTTGTTTTAATCATTTTTAAAGTAATACATTAAGCTGATCAACGAGTCTTTTTTTTATTAGAGAGTTTTGTTCGGGTATAATAACAAATATAAGTATAACTTACATAAGTATATATAAAATGAAAAACACCGTTCTTTTTCTATGCTAGTTGGAGAAATAGTTGTACGATAATCGTAAGCAATTTGTAGATTTCGATCACGATTGCCTTCACCACAAAACAGAACTATTTCCTAAGTCTAAATATCTGACAAATTTGAAATACGTAGCTGCTCTGCAAAGATTTTCAATCGCCTCAGAATTGCCAGCGAATCGCTTAGAAGTCATCCGGGTATCGCCGAATGTAAGCAGCTGAGGTCATAAAAGCGAAAGGGTTCGTAAGCGATTCATTGGGAAGAGTCGCTAACTAATCGCCGGGAAGATTCGCGAACGAATCGCCTAGAGTTTCTAAGCGATTCGCTGGGAATAGTCGCTAATGAATTGCCTAAAGGCGTCTTAAGCGATTCGCTGGGAAGAGTCTTAAACGAATTGCCAAGAGAAGTTCTTAGAGATTCGGCGACAGGAGTGCAAACGAAACGCTTTTAGGGTTCTTCAGCGACTTGTGGCGAAGCGTCTTTGTTGAGCTTTACAAGTTGTTTTATAGGCGACCTTGTCAAATCGGTCAACAAAAAAAATCGACCATCGAAAATCATGCTGCTATAAATACTTTCAGTTTCCATACGGCAATTCAATACAAGAAATTATTTATTAAAATTTGCTGCTGATTATTATTAGGGGAGAAGTCTATAAAACAGCCAGCTTCATATTCCAACGATCGATGTGTAAAGTTTTTCAAAAAGCCATCTTCCAACGATTACCGGAATGAGCGAAATAAGATTTTGAAGATTTTTTCTTGAATCGCGCATTCATCGCTTGGACGATCGGAAAACGATCCATCTTCCAACGATCGCCGAAATAAACGAAGGAAGATTTTGAAGATTGTGCTTGAATCGCGCATTGCGTGGGCGATCGACAAGCGATTCATCTTCCTACGATAGCAGGAATAAGCGAAAGAAGATTTTGAAGACTTATCTTATATTGTGCATTTATCGCTTGGGAGATCTTCCAAATAATTCTTAAACGAATCGCAAGTGTTTCGCCAAATCAAATTCTCTTCCAATCGTCTTCCAAATGTTTGCAGGGCTGACTTCTCGATGTTGCAAATTTTTCTAAAACTTTGCAAAGCCTTTGCTCCAGTGATTCACACTCATCGTCCTAACAATCGTTTTCAGCTTCAATAAAAGGTTTTTCCAATTCTTTATTTATATCAACTAAAATTTAAATGGTTGCATTTACATGAACATTTGTAATAGTAATTTTTTATTTAAAAATCCCGGGATCCTGGAAAGAAAATCTAGTGATTTAAAGGGGCTTAAATAGTCCGGGATCCCTAATTCGTATAAATAAGTAGATATGAGCTTATTTGAATTTATTTTATTCAAATAAATTATATGTATAAAATCTAGATTTCATTTCTATAAATGGAAAAATGTTAACATACGTTTTAATGTTTAATGCAACAAGGATAACTTTAACCACACATTTTCATGCTCTTCAGAACATAGCAACGAAACATTTTGAAGAATTTTTTATGTATAAAATCTACAAATGTGAGTTATGAATATTTGTCAAATTTTAGCAATTCGATATGAATTATTTATGATAGTTGGTATTTTATAAAAGCTTATAATATATGTTATTTGTTATATTAGAACTTCTCAAAATTTCACTAATAATATATAATTTAATTATTTGTTCTTTGTGGGTCTATTCCACTGTGAACAGCTATGAGTTGTAAGCGTACTAATATCTTATGAACTATTCGCTATGAATACTCTCAGAACTATTATCAAACATAACATAACATAACATAACATAACATAACATAACATAACATAACATAACATAACATAACATAACATAACATAACATAACATAACATAACATAACATAACATAACATAACATAACATAACATAACATAACATAACATAACATAACATAACATAACATAACATAACATAACATAACATAACATAACATAACATAACATAACATAACATAACATAACATAACATAACATAACATAACATAACATAACATAACATAACATAACATAACATAACATAACATAACATAACATAACATAACATAACATAACATAACATAACATAACATAACATAACATAACATAACATAACATAACATAACATAACATAACATAACATAACATAACATAACATAACATAACATAACATAACATAACATAACATAACATAACATAACATAACATAACATAACATAACATAACATAACATAACATAACATAACATAACATAACATAACATAACATAACATAACATAACATAACATAACATAACATAACATAACATAACATAACATAACATAACATAACATAACATAACATAACATAACATAACATAACATAACATAACATAACATAACATAACATAACATAACATAACATAACATAACATAACATAACATAACATAACATAACATAACATAACATAACATAACATAACATAACATAACATAACATAACATAACATAACATAACATAACATAACATAACATAACATAACATAACATAACATAACATAACATAACATAACATAACATAACATAACATAACATAACATAACATAACATAACATAACATAACATAACATAACATAACATAACATAACATAACATAACATAACATAACATAACATAACATAACATAACATAACATAACATAACATAACATAACATAACAATATTTGACCAGATATGATGTGCTGAAAGCGACCATGTTTTTTTCTATGTTGTACTACTATGTTTTCTAGTTTTCTATTTTTCTATGCTATAACGAGAGCTTATATTCAAAATGACCTATCTACATTTTCCATGAAAATGAGTTTTTTATATCAAAGTAATCGTTGACTAACCTGCTATCTATAAGATTTATAAAAAAAAAAGAGTTTAGCAAAGTTTTCCCCCTTTAAATGTTTGACTTATCTACAATACAGTTTTTTTGTTTGTGAATAGAATTTTATTGAGATTGATCTTTTCTGAATGAAAATTTATCTATTTTCATATGGAATTTCTAAAATTCAGTTGATCTTTTTTGAACTTCAATTAATCTAGTCTGAATTTCATTTAATATGTTGTGAATATCAAATAGACTTCTGAATAATAATTTATATATTTTAAAATTAATTTTATCTCTTCTGGAATCGAGTGGAATTTCTGAATTTCAGTTGGTCTATTCTGAATTTCGTTTGATATATTCTTAATTCCAACTAACTTTTTTTTATATCAACTGATTTATTCTTTATTCATATTAAGCTTTTTTGAATTGCAATGGATCTGTTCCTTAGTTCAGTTAATCTTTTCTGAATTTTATTTGATCTCTTACGAATTTCAATTGATCTTTTCTAAAGTTCAATTGATAATTTCTGAATTTTAATTGAATTATTCTAACATGAACTGTTTTGATTGATCTTCTTAATTTAATTCTTTAATTACTTCTCTGGACGTAGGTTTTCAATATTAATGTTTATTCATTATTGCTTTTGAAATTTAAAAACAAATCCATTTGCCATATAATTTTCTACACCAAATTTTTTGAACTGTGCGATACAAAAATCATTCTTAAGTCTTGCTTTATGTTTCGTAACTTTTGAAGAGAGGATTTCTTCCTATGATGCCAAATTTGGGGCTGAAGATTGTAGGTTTATTAAATTTTAATGTAGATTTTTTTCGACATGTTTTTAGATATGTTTTTTTGTTAGGACAAGTGTCAAGCAAATTATGTCTTTAACCCGCCTCTTAATGGAACGTGAAGTGAATATAAATGGTAATTAATGTATAAACAAAATTTTATATTAACTCTGTCTCTTGACAAGAGTCTCTTAAACTAATATTACAAAACGATATTTAAATTTTATGAATTTCAAGTATTTTAAACAAAATCTTCGTAGTCAGTAAAAATGATAATCAATCCTTGTTGAGGTAAATTAATAAATAAAAAATATCAGTTCAGAACCCACCCTGAAGATATCTAAATATAACCTCACTACTTATGATTTCACACTCGACTGCAACAGTAAATCAATCATCAATCAGCCATCAACTACATTATTTAATCAACTAATAATTCAACATCACACAATCAATTCACAAAACATGCACCACCTTGCCAACGCTTACCTCTTTGAGTTTATCCTCATCACGTAAGTAGAATGCTATGTAGAAGAGTGACAGAAAGGAGTTGACGAACTGAAAAAGTGCCACCTTCGCTATCAGATGATTTTCATACTTTGACTGGAGGCGGTAATTTTCTGAAAACAACAACAAAAATAGGCAAATAAATACAACATGCTGTTGAGAAAATTACAGCAACATGCTAAATACAATCTCTTTTTTCGCTTAAGTACCTCTATCATTTAGCCAAACGGCCAATTTGTAATAAGCCTCATCCATGAGCGTGATGGCGCCGGCAAGTAAAACTTTTGGTATCACACTCAAGCAGCAGAGTACACTTTCCTCCGGCAGCTTGGAGTCCCACCAATCCTGTGAAGCGCAAAAATTATGACATAGTAACGGAAGAAGAAGAAGAAGAAGAAGAAATTGAAAAAAGCAAGCGGAAGTTAGAAAAAGTTTCAACACTTTATAAGCGGGAAAAATAAACAGAAATTGTCAAAAAATGAGCAACAAACATGTTGTAGAAGCTTGTGAAATGTGTGCTGGCATGATTGAAGTGTAATGAACAGCTTATGATTTTTAGCGAAAGTTTGTGATAAGAGAAGGCAGAAAATAATTATAAGAAAATTAACTGACAGTTAAAAGATGATTAAAAGTTGTTTTCTTTTTAGGACAGCGAAAATGTTGAGAAAAACGTTTGATGGGTGGAGAGGGAGGTGGGGGGAGGTTGCAGGTAAAAACATCGAGCTATTGCAGTGTTGGATGCGACATGGACAAAATTCATAAAATGCATACATACAAAGAGAATAATTGCGAGTTCCAAAATAACGAAAAAAATTGGCACGGGAAGTACAGTTTCTACGGATACAGTTACAGAATAGTTGAGAAAATTTTGTAAAACTTATACGCAAGAACCTTTCGTTAGAGATTAAAAGCTGACGTTAGACATTAAAAGCTGCTGAAAATGGAAAACCTATGTATATTCTACTAGAATTAAAAAAAACATTAATATTGGTCTATGTTATTTTTTTATTTTTTACATTTTTTTATAAGCTACTTAATTTATCAGTTTGAGATATGCCACATAAGAATATTGAAAAAAAAAAAATGGTAAAAAAACATAAAAAACCTAAAAGGCTCCTCTGTCATAATTATTTATTATTATTAAAATAAAAAAGTTTAAATCAATTGTTTAGCACAAGAGACACAATTCGCTGCACCACTATAAAAAACTTATAACCAAAACAATATATTCCTACAACAAAGGAAATAACTTCGACTTAACCGAATTTAAAATACCCCACATCCGTATTTTGGTATAAACAAAGTTGTCAATGGTTTATAATGATGATGACGCCTCTTTTAAAAGGCGTGGTTTTTATCCAAATAAACAAAATTTTAAACTCAGAGTTCATCCTAATTATCAAAGCTTATGTGTAAAATATCAAGTTTAAACCATAGTTTTTTTGAATTTATTTAGGTTTTGTATTATAATAACGCCACTTTGTGTGTAAGGTGGGCGTGGTTTTCATCCAACTTTGACAAATTTCAAATATGTGGTGAATATTTCACTCCAAAGTTAATGTGCAAAATTCCAAGTTCATATATTTGTTTTTGTGGCATTTTAAGAGATTCTGTTTTGATAAAGTCACTTTTTATGGGAAATAGGCGTGGTTTTCACCCTATTTTGCTCATTCCCGAATTTTATCTTCGTTTTTTTAATATAAGCATACATCTTTTATTTCATTATGATAGCTTAAAAACTGTGGCTGTAATCGTGTCAACAGACAGACAGATGTATAGACGGACAGACGAACATGGCTTAATCGGCTCAGGAGGTGATGCTGATCTAAAAAATATTTCCTTATGAGCGTTACGAGCGATGTGACAAAGTTAATATACCCCTTACGCAATACGCGTGGGGGTATAAAAAGTTACGTTAAAGCCAATGTTAGTCGCTTCGACTAACACTACATTTACAAAAAGATTCACCCCATCCAATTAAAAAGGCAAATACATCCGAACGCAACGAGAGCAGCTTAACAACTAATGTGGTTACTATGATATGGATAGAGAACATGATTAGATGAGAGAAAAAAGGCTGTAAGCAAAAAACTGAGCAGTGTTAGTCGAAACGACTAACATTGGTTATCCAGGGTTAAAATGAAAAAAAAAATTGCAATTACATATGTATTTAGTTAAGTACTGTTGCATTGTTATTGTGAGTCGTCCAAAAAAGGTGTTCGAAATAGTTCATATCTTGTCCTAATCGACCCCAGTAGAAGTCATATGCATGAGGTACATCTATTATTTTTTTACTCATAACATCTCATCTGAACGCACCCACTCACATCTATGTGTCACCCTTCAGGAATCGTAAATAATAAAAAAAACATCAAAACTTAAGTTAAATAGTACATATTAGTACATATTAGTCCAATCCCGGAAAATTTTCTCAATCCCGGGATTATCGGGACTTAAAATCTCAATCCCGGGACCCCAGGATTAGTTTGGGATTGCAAATTTCAAGAAGTAAATAAGTCAAAACGTTTGTAATACAATTGTTCCGTATTTATTACTTAAAACTAAAAAATGTAAATTAATTCATTTATAAAGCAACCTTGTTTCTGGTTTTTATCAACGACCTTCTGTAGTTGACGCATAACCCAATACATTCGTTTGCGGACGACAGCAACATTTGTCATTCATATTCATTTAAAAAACACCCAAGCTCTATGGAGATTGAGAGAAAAAGGCAAAATATGAATGACACAGTCCTAAATGATCTACAAAAATCTCCGAGTGGGGTCTTGCTAATAGAGTAGAGTTCAATGCAAGCAAGACTCAGTGCTTCCTGTTAACCCACAAGCGGATGGATTGCCCCTTAGCTCCCCTCAATATGAATGGTGCGGATCTTGTGGAATCAGCCACTCTTGACTCCAATCTGGTCTTCGTTGGAATGATCATATTTTCGATGTGTCGAAAGAAGCGGGCAAGTGCCTAGGTTTTTAAAAACGGTGCAAAAAATATTTCACTTCAGCTGATCTTCGCATGATCTACACCTCATATATTAGACCGAAAATGGAGTACAATTCAGGGCAGGTTCTTCAAGGTGATTTGGAGCTTCTTGATGGAATTCAACGTCTTGTGATATATTTGATAGGGGATGAAAGTATTTCATCCTCTCTCAACTCTCTTAGGCCTCGACGCAATTTTGGTTGCCTAAGCCTTCTGTATAGCATTACCGAGATAATTCGTTTTTTAGTCGCACGGTAAGGTTGTGGAATAGTCTCCTTGCGAGCGTGTTTCCCGGCAGTTTTGAGCTGTGGAAATTCAAAACAAATCTTGTTGTGAAAGAAAATGTTGACTTTTGTCCCGTAGGGTCAAATTTTGAAAATTACCTCATTGACCCATTTAGAGTGCCTCAATCGAGTCCAAATGTTTGACCGACCCCCACTAACTTTAGAGGGCCGATCCACCCATGCCAGTGGCACACCCCCTGGAACCCCCTGGGGATTCACCATACAAACATTTAAAAAAATCAGAAAATGGTGATGTTTGCATGGGGAACCCCATAGGGGAGTTCCAGGGGTTGTGCCACTGGCATGGACGGATCGGCCCTCCAAAAATAGTGGGGGTCGGTCATACATTTGGACTCGATTGGGGCACTCTAAATGGGTCAAAGAGGGATTTTTCAAAATTTGACCCTACGGGACAAAAATCAAAAGTTGGGGCATTAGAATTCGTTTTAGAGGTCGTTTGATCCCTAGAATACGATTTTCACTGAGCAATGGGCGATTTTTTTGCCTCCCCACAAATCGACCTGCCCTAGTGCTCATATTGTGATTTTCAACTATGGCAAAAAAAAACCATACTATACCACACAATTGTGAATACCCTTATATATAAAAAACATAAATAATATTAATGACTAGCACATTGTATTAATTTAACCCTTTCTGTGGATTTGCCCAATATATTGGAACGTCAGAAAGTAATTTTTATATGTTTTTATTTTCCAAAGCTTTTTTTCCAAATCAAACCATTTGGTTCTATGAAAAAAAGATGAACTAACGTGATTAAAATACATTTTGAGATATATTTGGCATTAAAGTCAGTTGGATTTTCGTTTTTTAGTGAAGAAAAGCAAAAAAAAATTTATTTGGCCTATTTTATAGAAAAAAATCAACCGGACAAAAATTAAATTTATGTTTTTTTTTATCTTTTATGGCTTTAATGATTATTAAGAGGGTTTAAAAAACAAAGATCTAGGGGCATGAGAAACCTTTAAAATTATTAAAATAAAAATTTGTGCCGAACAGGAACAAAACAATTTTTTCTTTGTACAATCTTGTAAAACGAAAGTAGCGCAGGTTAAAATGCAAGAACCTAATCATCTTTTATCTTTTAAGAACCTAAATGTTAGGAATATTAACTCAAAATAAATTATTTTGTTTTTAGTTTAGCCTAGCCATTGAAAGGGTTAAAGAACAAAAAATACAAAAAAAAACAGAACAGTTTAAGGTATGTATTACTATATAAATGTTACACTTTTTTTTGTACACCGTCTTTAAGCTTTTGTTTTTAATTCAAATTAAGTTTGGACAAGACTTTTCAAATTAAATTTTTTGTTTTAATTATTTTTAAAGTAATACATTAACCCATTAATGCTCACTACCAGAATCCGTTGAGTTTAGTTTTTACAATTTTCAGCATAAATTTGTATTATTATAAGACAACTCTGAAAACTCTGAAGTTTAAAAAAAAAATTCAAAGGATTTGGTTGTGGCGAGTCGTAGGATCATAAACGCATAAGGGGTCTTTAAAAAGAGAAATAAAAAAAAATAGAAAAATGATAAATTGGAAAATTTTTATTTCGTAGCGTAGGCGTTCAACTTTAGCCCATTTTCAGCTATTGGTGCATTTTTGCACCAGTAACTTTAGAATTTTCTCCAGGTGAGCGCGAAAGGGATATTACCTGGCACTGTAGGGATTATGTTAGTGTGGATCTTTGACAATATACATTATATTTGGTTTGAGGCGATTCGGTCGTTTACTTGGATTTTACGCCCACGGCGATTCGCAATATTTGGGTTTTTTTATTTTTTGATTTTTTAAAATTCCGGAAAAATTTCAAATCGCAATATCGAAAATTGCTTTTGAGTAGTAACTATTATAAGCTTTAAATTTTATGTTAAAATAAATTTAGAGCCCGTTTGCTGTTTTAAAATGGGCAGGTTTGGCTGTGAAGGTATGTGATGCAGCTAGTGGTGCAAAATTGCATCAGTCCGCCCAGCCCTTACCTGTGGAGGTAAAAATTTTGCCAAATAAAGTTTAGGGCCATTTATAGACTGTGGACGAAGTTTCATCTATTTTGGCCCGGTAGTTAAGGAGCTGCATGAAATGGGTTGACGTAATGCACTTTTTTAATTATATATTCTTTTTTCTTGATGTTTATAAAACAAAATAACTCACCTGAGTAGCATTTTTCACTTTTTTTTTAATACTGCATTAACAGGCGCGAACAAGTAAACAAAAAGCATACTTTTGGCTTTCTCACACTGTTGGAAGCAAAAGTTTTACAGTGGCTGAGTATTGAAAAATGCTTTAATCGCGTAGGATATATCATCCGTTGTCATTAATGGGTTAAGCAGATCAACTCGTTTTATTTTTTATTGGAGAGTTTTGTTCGATTGTTATTACAAATATAACCCGCTGATGTTCTCATCACAATTCTGATTCTATGCTAGTTAGAGAAATAGTTGTACAAAAGTCGTAAGCAATTTGTAAGTTTCGATCACGATTGCCTTCACCATAAAATAAAATTATTTCCTAAGTCAGAATATCTGACAATTTTTAAATACATAGCTGACTTTCCGAAGTTGCAAATTCTTCTAAGACTTTGCAAAGTCTTTGATCCAGTGATTCACACTCATCGTCCTAACAATCTTTTTCAGCCTCAATAAAAGTTTTTTCTAATTCTATATTCATATCAACTTAAAGTGAAATGTTTGTATTTACATGAATATATGTAAAAAGAAATTTTTATTTAAAAATCCCGGGATGCCGAAAAAACAATCCCGGGATTTAAAAGTTCTTAAATCGTCCAGGATCCCGGGATTGACTTCCCTAGTACATATCTCTTTCAAAAAACACTTCATAGGTAAAATGTATAAACGAATCTTATTCACGGAGAGAAAAATATTCTCTTATTTAGCAAATATTTTGCTTGATTTAAGAAAATTTAAAATTAAGCCTCATTTCATTAAAATTAAGCATTCGAAACTAAAATTAAGAAAACAAAATTTCCCATGAGTATTTATTTCTAAAATTAAGTAAAACAAATGATTGGTTGAAACAAGAATAAAATGCTTGATTCTAAAATCTGGAACAAGACTTTTTTCAATAAATATTTTCTTAATTTAAGCCAAAGCATAGTTGGTTATAAAAAATATTCTTGGATTAAACAATTATTTTGCTTGATTTGAGAAAATATATGGAATTTTAAAACCGGCTTGATTGCTGGAAATTGTAACTTAAATTTTCAACCTTTAGCCTTAAAATTATGAGTAAAATATCCACTTCTTATCTGAAGATATAGGCATTTCCACCAAAAGGTCTACTGCTACTGAAAAATTAAATGTTATTGAAAATTCATTTAAGCCTTCATAATAGAAAAAATGCTTAAATTTATATTGTGAAAGTACTGAGCGCTGATCTCAGTTTGAATTTAAAAAATGGCAACAAACACGATCAATGGCAACAAAAGTTGGCAAATGGTGACAAAAGTTGAAAAATTCTAACGAAAGTTGGAATTTTATAAGCATAATAAATACTCGTATAATACAAAGTTTAATTAATTTTTTCAGTTTTCAAATTGTCTAATTTTCAGAAAATAAATAACTTGAATCAAGAAAATTCCTTTTATATGAAAAAGAAAAATGAAAGCATTCTTACATTGATAAAATTGTTTATTTGTATGAAGCAAATTCTTCTCAATTCCAGGAAAACTAATTTCTCAAATTGAACAAATTATTCGCGTTTTTAGCAAACTGCATCAAGCATATTCTGCTTTCAATAAGAAAATAAAGTTTCTAATATCAAGCAAAACATTGTTCTTGCTTGAATCAAACAACTTTTTCTCAACCCTAGAAAATAAATTTCTCAAATCAAGAAAATTATTTTAGTTTTCAGAAATTGTTAGCCTGAATAAGCAACTTTTTCAACAGCCTGTTTTCTTGATTTAAGCTTTGCTAGCACAAATTTAATTTTGATGCAATTTAAAAGACTGATAAATTTTCTGAAATATTGTTATTTGGAGCATTTGAATCCGATTAGAAATAAAAAAGATGTAGCGATTTATCTAAAACGCCTTTGCTTCGGATAGATAAATATATACTTTTTTTTTAACAACAAATTAGCCGAAAAACAATTTAGCTACAAAAAAATAAGAACAAGAAAACAAAATTGATTTCATTTTCTTTAAAAAATTCAATTTAAAGGTATGAGTGGATTTAGCTCTGTGCAGCAGAGTAGAGCTTTTGTTTTAAATCTGTTTAAAATAGATGATAAATAATTGAATTGATTTTCAAAAATTTAATTTTAATGTCATTTGAAAGATTAATCAATTTTCGAAAATCTTGTCCTTTGAAGTATTTCAATCCGATTAGAAATACAAAAGATATAGCAATTTATCTAAAACTTCTTTGCTTCAGATAGGCAAAATCGCAAAATATGATTTATTTTATACAAAATATTTATACAAAAATATTGTTACTAGCGTAACAATAGCAGCCAAAAAAAGTCCAATGCAGCAACAACAAATCAAGCAATCTAAAAAATATATGTACATATAAGCAGTGGTTTTCTGCATCATTGCTGTTCTTTTATAAAATCTAGCAGCACACTCTAGCAACATAACAATAAGATGCAAGGGGTTTTCTGAAACATAACATGTTGTAGCGCAACACAAATTGCTGCAAGCGATTACTCGCTAGGTTTGTTACTCGTCGGCAGGATTGCCGTTTTAGTAAAATATTACCATTTTTGGTAGAAAATTTTTGACTTGGTAAAATGGTAAACTCTTCATCGTTTTGGTTATTTTTTATATGGTTCAATGGTCAAAAATATTTGAAGCTAATTTTTTATTTCAATATAAAACATGGAATTTGAGAAAAAAAATTTTATTTGACGTTTGTAAAAAAGGATCTTTTTTCAATCGCTTATACTGCTTTGATGTGAAGAAAATAGCTGAAAACTTGAAGTTATATTTTTAGTCTTTAATCACATTATTTTTTATTGCGAAAATTAGAGATTTCCAACAAAATGGATTTATTTTAAATTGTAACTATTTTTTATTTTTTTTTTTTGTTAAAAATTTAAACCAAAATATTTGTCTTATTACTGGTATGATTTGAGATTGGAGAAATGAATATTTACGGAGCAATGAGTTTTCAATCGACTCTTAACTTACACGTGTGAAGCGTACCGCTTCATGCTTTTCTTAACTTGTTTACTTGTGTAAACTTGTTAGTTTATTGTTTATTTCTAAAAGCGTTCCGATGACGTTGCCAAAGATGTCATGTTATAAATTCAAAGGCTGCTTTTGCAATCTATTTGACGTAAAAAATTCACTGCTCCGTAAGTATTTAACTCTCCGCTTTTAAATTATACCAGCAATAAGAATAATGTTTTGGCTTTTTTTAAAAAAAGAAAACAAATTAAGTTTAAATTACAAATAAATCTTATCTATTGGAAATCTCTATTTTTCACAATCAAAAAATAATATGATTATGTTTTAGTGAACATCACTGGAAAGCTAAGAAAAAAGCTCACATATCTTGTTTGGGACAAATTTTTCTATCTTTGCCAGTTATTGCAGTATGAGCGATTAAAAAATTCCTTTTTTACAAACTTAAAATAAAAAACAATTATAGAAAAATTCACGCAAAGTTTTGATATATTAAGTTAAAAGTCCAAAATTAAATTAAGAAACTAAACTTATTTCTAAGTTAATAGTTTATTGTATGTATACAAATAAAAACTATATAGAAAATTTATCGAGCCCATTGTTTAAACTTTGGGCCCCTATAACTTCTAAAACAGATGAGAGCGGCAGGCGATTTTTGTCAGATTTAAAATTAAAAGCTCTTATTACTTACACATGCTTCACCTATCAATTTTAACTCCAAGTACTATTGTCAAAACATACAAGAATAGAAGAAAAATGATCCCCAAATCTGATGACGACTACCGCAAACGAAAAACTGATAATGATTTACGGATATGCACCTGGAATGTCCGAACCCTTAATTGGAAAGGTGCATCTATCCAACTGACTGATGTCTTGGAAAGATACAAAGCTGATATCACTGCTATCCAAGAAATGCGATGGAAGGGACAGGGTTGCATTCGGCATGCACCCTGTGATATCTACTGCAGCGGCCATGCGGAGAAGCACGAGTTTGGATGCGGATTTGTAGTTGGCAAGAGACTACGGCCCCACGTCCTGCGATTCACACCTGTGAACGAACGACTTGCCATAATCCGCATCATGGTTAAATTCTTCAATATAAGCCTAATATGTGCGCACGCTCCGACAGAAGACAAGGACGATGAGATCAAGGAAATTTTCTATGAGCGCCTTGAAAATGCTTACGGGCGCTGCCCCCGCCACGACGTAAAAATCGTGCTTGGTGACTTCAACGCTAAGGTGGGCAAGGAAAATATTTTTGGTCCAACAGTCGGAAAGTTCAGCCTCCACGACAACACCTCCGATAACGGAATGAGGCTGATTGACTTCGCCGCAGCACGAAACATGGTCGTAAGTAGTACTAGATTCAAGCATCTCAATATTCATAAAGCCACCTGGATGTCTCCTGATCAAAAAACAAAAAATCAAATTGATCACGTTTTGATCGACGGAAGGCACTCTTCCAGTGTATTGGATGTACGCACGATCCGTGGTGCAAACATTGACTCGGATCACTATCTTGTTGCAGCCAAGATCCGTACACGTCTGTGCGCAGCTAAAAATACACGCAACCCTACACAGAGATAGCTAGACGTCGACAAGCTGCATTCGAAACAGACAGCCGATGCTTTCGCCACTCGACTCTCACTCCTGCTTCAAAGCACTCCTCCAATCGATGATATATGCGCGCAGTGGACACACATTTCCAACTCCATGCGTGCGGCTGCTGAAGAGGTGATTGGCTACCAACGCTCTCGCCGAAACCAGTGGTACGACCAGGAGTTTGTAACGCGCGCTGCTAAGGAGCGATACAAAGAAAAGAGGAGGGAAGAGAGACATATTTTCAGGCGACTTTTTCAACCTAATGATGGAAAAGATCATCCGAGCTGCTGATCTGAGACGTAGTGGCACAATATTCTACAAGAGTGTTATGCTGCTTGCGTATGCTGATGATATCATTGGCCATAATACGCGCGAAGTCAGTGCAGCATTTTCCAGATTAGAAAGAGAGTAAAGTCGAATAGGTCTGGCAGTGAATGCAGATAAGACGAAATACTTAGTGTCAACAAATAAACAGTCCCAGCGTCTTGGAACCCAAGTTACCATTGACAATACCTCCTTCGAGGTTGTGAAGAACTTCGTCTATCTGGGATCCAGCATTAATTCAACCAACGACATCAGCATTGAGATCAAACGAAGAATAACTCTTGCCAACAGGTGTTACTTTGGGCTCAGTAGGCAATTAAGAAGCAGAGCCCTCTCTCGACGAACGAAAATCACGCTCTATAAATCGCTCATCATGCCCATCCTACTTTACGCATCACAAACCTGGACGCTGAGCAGTTTAGATGAAAAGACTTTAGGAGCATTCGAGAGAAAGATTCTTCGTAAGATCTACGGACCAATATGCGTCAATGGCGAGTACCGAATACGGTGGAATGATGAACTGTATGAGCTGTACGCTGACATCGACATAGTCAAGCGCATTAAAATCGAGCGGCTTCGCTGGCTTGGTCATGTTCAGCGCATGAAAGACGATGCTCCAGTGAAGAAAACATTCGATTCGGTACCCAGCGGCGGTCAACGCAGAAGAGGACGACCGCATCTTCGTTGGAAAGACCAAGTAGAGGACAACCTGACGAAGCTTGGAATTTCCAACTGGCGCCAGCAAGCGAAAGACAGAAATGGCTGGCGCAAATTCTTAGATGAGGCCAAGACCGACATACGGTTGTAGCGCCAACTAAGTAAGTAAGTAAGTAAGTAACTATTGTCAAAATCGGAAATTTCTATGTTACCATTGATCTCAAATTTTTTTATTTAATAGATGGTGATACTGAAAATTTTGTCACTCAATGGAAGCTTTTAAGGCTTTCTATCCTTGAAGTTAGCATTGATTTGATGTAATAGATTTTTGAAATAAAGTTTGAAATTAAAAATTGATAAACCTACATGTGATAAAGGTTAAGGATTTAACAGATTTCACAGCACGGCTGCAGCAGAACTAAAGTTTTTTTATTTGCATTTCTTAACACGAAGCAAGTTACATTTTAGAACCATTAATTGGATAATGCTATTCAAAGAACTTGTAAATAATTCATTTAAACTTTATAATTTATATTATTCAATTAGTTCCTATTTATTTTTAATACAAGGAGGCAAATACTTTTAAGCTATTTAAAAAAATTTAATTAATAAATTTTTTGTTCGGTTTGAATGTCAAAGTCCTGATCGTAGCACTGATCGACCGGAGTGATCCCCAAGGCAAAATGACCCTCGAGAGATGGAAATCCGTAGAGATGAAGTTTTTGGAATTGATGTTCGTGAGGTTGGAAGCCCAACCTGACGCTCCCATGCCCACCTTCGATGGAGCGGGCTGGCTCAATGGGGTTAAGATCCTGAAGTGCAACGATGATACAACTCTGCACTGGGTGAAAGCAGTAACCCCGACACTCCAAGGGCTATGGGAGGGTGCCCAACTGGAAGTAGTGGACAGGACTAGTATCTCGTCCCTACCAAAAGCTAAGATACTCTTCCCAAGAGTAGTGCTGCAGGAGTTTGCACTGAAGCTTCTCCAGAAACAAAATCCGGACGTGCCAACAGCTGACTGGAGGGTGTTGAAGGTTGCTGATCCACGGGTAGTAGCGGGGGGCAACACTACATCCTCCAAATCAACAAGGAGACAGAGGATATCCTCTACGCGCGTTACGGGAAGATGGCGTGGGGCGTTGGTAGTGTTTATCTGCGCCACAAAAAGCGCCACCCCAAGGACAACAACAGCAACACACTAGAGTCCGGAGAGGTGGAAAAAGATCTCAGCCTAGAAGCCGTGACCGACACTCAGTCTGGAAGATGCGGGTGACGGAGGCACGCTCACAAAAGTTGACCCCGTAAAGGAACCTTCAGCCTAATGCAGTTGAAGGTCCTTCAGATAAACCTGCACAAAAGCAAAACCGCCAGAGCAGAACTCCTTCTCGTATTGAAGGAAGGAGGCTACGATGTGGCTTTATTAAAGGAGCCGTGGAGTGCCTCGGCAACGCGGTATCTGGCTTAAAGTCACAAAACTTCAACACGTTTTTCGCAACAAGTAAGTAGAATAAGAACAGCCATCCTTATAAGGAAAGGCATCTATACTTATCTAATATCTCATTACAGCACTGACGATCTCACTGTCGTGGCGATAGAGGGCGACGCGGACGAGTCGATCCTGGTCGCCTCATGCTAAATGGCGCATGACGACAAAGCACCACCAGACGAGCTACAAAGAATGGTAGCAATCGCCAGCGGGAAGAATCAAGCAGTTGTCACCGGAGCAGATGCCAATGCACACCACCCAGTATGGGGCAGCCCAGACATCAATGATCGAGGTGAGTCCCTACTTAACTTTATTTTACAACATAAACTCAGTGTAGCTAACATCGGCGAGGAACCCACTTATGTAGGCCCCACCTCGTCGAACGTGTTAGATCTAACGATATCCTCCAACAGCAACACTCTGGTCACAAATTGGAGGGTGCTAGCACAGCCCTCCTTCTCAGACCACAATTATATTAGCTTCAGTATAAGCTTTAATTACACTCCAGCTCAAAAGATCTTTAGAAACCCGAGAAACACTAACTGGAACCGCTTCAGAAGCATCATTGAGACCAAATTACCAGCTCCCAAACAAATTAATACGGAAGAGGGCATTGAGAGGTCCCTGAAGATTCTCTCGGCCCATCTTCTCAAGGCCTATCATGCCTCCTGTAAGCCCACGCCAACAAAGCGTAAGATCAGACCACCATGGTGGAGTCCGGATCTTACAGAGCAAAGGATCTTACGCGACCTAAAAGATTTCTTTAAACTAGCTAAAATAGCTGACCAAGAGGAAATTTTGGGGGGAAAACAAATGTAGGCTCAAACTTTTTAAAACAAACGTACGCAGAGCAAAAAGACACTCTGGGAAGAACTGCTGAGCCAGCTACGCAAAGACAATGGCCAGTGGACGGAGAGCAGTCAGGAATCCCTCGAGGTGCCATTAAAGGCGCATTTTCCTGGCTGTACCGAAGCTCCAAACACTGCTATAATACAAGGACACAGGACAACTCCGCTACAGGTTCTACACGACTTAATAACGTCGGACGGAATCGTATGGGCTATAAACTCGTTCTCGGGATACAAATCTCCGAGACCAGACGGTATAATTAATGCCATGTTGCAAACGGCTGAATCGCGAGTCGTCCCATGGCTGAAGAATATATTTAACGGATGCATCAGGCTAAACTATGTACCTGTGGCTTAGAGGACAGTGAGGTATTATTACCGAAGGTAGGTAAGAGCAGCCATCCCTGTCCGAGAGACTACAGGCCAATAAGTCTGACCTCCTTTGTACTCAAAACGCTCGAGAAACTGATTGAATTGCACCTAAGAAACAATTCAATCCAGTTATCAATCAACCAGCACGCATGCACGAAAGGGAAATCGGTTGAAACGGCATTACATTCCCTAGAAGTAACCCTACAAAAAGCCCTCCACCACAAGGAATACGCACTTGGGGCGTTTCTAGACATCTCAGGTGCATTCAGCAATGCATCAACCACCGCAATCTTTAGTGGATTACGTGCAATAGAGGCACCACCAGCAATAAACCTATGGTTGGACAAGTTGCTAAGCTGCAGAAAGGTGCGGGCTGAGTAGGGCACTAAATCCATGGTAAAGGAAGCTCGCAGTGGGACACCCCAGGGAGGGTCCTCCCGCCACTACTATGGAATCTTGTAGTTAATGAACTACTCGAAAAGTTCGCAGGTAGAGCCCCGAGGATAAGTGCCTATGCAGACGACATAAGCATAATTAAAGTAGGGAAATGTCTATCAACAGTAAGCTCCATAATGGAGAGCACACTCAAAGATGTACTTAGATGGTCAAATTCAGTCGGTCTTAGTATTAATTAAACCTCTGCACAAATGCACTCGTTTTTTCTACAACAGTAGAGCCAACAGTGCCGAGTTCAGAACATAACATAGCTCTGTTAAGTCAAGCAGAACATAACCAATTCATTAAACGACAAGAACCGAGCAGTGCAGAGCACTCGTCGGCTTCAAAACAGAACTTGTTCGCCGCATGCTTTACCAGAACACGATGTTATTCGTTCTATAAAACAAAATTGATTGATAACAGCGAGAAAAGCATCGATCACACCTAACGCAGCAGAACATTGGCAAAGAGATCAAGGGCTATTAATTTCATGCAAATGCAAGTTTTTACTGGGCATCTTAAAGCGCAAATGGTTTAGTTATCTTTGCGAATCATGAAAATTCCTTCTAAATGGCATTCAATAGTTAGTGCATATTTTTAAATATCTTGTAATACATGCATGGTTTTGCATATTTTACAAAAAATGCTTATTTTTGCATATTAATTGCGTATATTTTTTATACAATAAATTCATGTGGTTTTTGCATATTTTGCTTTTTTTGATTTGCAACCATTAAAATTCAATACGAAATATTTTGGAAAAAGATAACTTTGAATTATTAGGTACTTTTAAATGCACTTTATTTTTATATAAATTAATTTTATATGTATTTAAAAATTAATTGTTTTTTTTTTTTGTTAATTAAATGCAATATTTATTTTTTAACCGATAATGAAAAATAAGAAAAATATTTTTCATGAATTTTGGAGGATTTTGCAAAATGGCTTAGCTCACTGGCGATTATCGTAAAACAAAAGATACAAAATTTGTTGATATTTCGTTGGATAATATCAAAATTTTTACTCCGCTACCGCAGATGACACGATAGTGTTGATATATGGATTGAAGAGCTGATATTTTTTTCTAAAATAAAAAATGATATTTTTAATTTCATGATAAGTAGTTTAGATTCTAGATCAATAATACTAAACACGTGCCAAAAACGTTAAACACCCTGTAAATTCAAAATGTTACAATATAGGAGGAAACTGAGTATAGATTTGAAGCCAGGGTTAAACGGAGATATACGAATAAGAATGACATAAGAATGACGGACATATATGAATAATAGACTAGTATTATTTATCCAAACATATCTGAATATAAGATGACTGCTATTATTTTGTTCGCAACTGTATATAAAATATAAAAAACTAAATGTAAAATTGAAATGAAACAAATACTTGTCCCTATATTTTAATTTTGAAAAAAATTTACTGACTAAGGCCCTGGCATAAAATACTGGCGTTATTTTTCAATTACCTTAAATATTTCTACAAAATTAGATTTGAAATGATTGAAGAAATCACCCTCCGAAATCACATTTTTCTAGTAGATCATTCAGTTTTTCTAAGATATACCACAAAATAATAACAATGAAAGACATAAACATCATCGAAATAGACCAACAACAACACCAATACTACCGTAAACAACAACGCCAACAACAAACGTAATCACATCATTACTAGTAATCATACTTACAAATTAATAATCATTATAATCATCAGCAGAAAAAACAACAATAATAACAATCCAACATCATAAGAATGCAAGAAACAATAATCAACAAAACTACCACCAATAGTAAAATTAAAAACAACAAGAAAATATCCCCATAAGCAACACAATAAAATTTAATTAATTTTTTTTGTTACTTAAAAATAATTTTATTTTTAATTCTTTAATAACTTTTATTTAATTAAATATTTTAAAAGTTAAAAAAAGCTTCGCTTCAAAAAATTAATTTTTATAATAAATAAAAAAGTCTCTTATTATAATTTCAATAAATAATAAGAAAATCCCTTTTTTTGGCGTTTTAAATAATTTTTACTTCAGAAGGAAATGCAGAAACTATGAAACCTAAACAACACATCATAACTCCAAGCGTTCTGCTGTTCATCACATAACTTTCAAGTCATTTCGTTCTGCTGCGCTCTTCTCTGTCGACTCAAGCATAACATTGATTCGGTTTTCATTTGTTTTTGTTCTGCTCACGCGACGAGTGCTCTCTGTAGTGTTACGTTTGTTCTAATTAATGAAAGCCGAACATAACCAACGCTTGCTCCACAAATCAGTGTTCTGAAATGCATTTCAAGCGCACTCGTGCAGAGGTTTAGTATTAACGCAGAGAAAACGGATCTGGTTCTGTTGACGAAAAGGTACAAGATACCACAGTGGATACCACCGAAATTGAACGATATACGTCTCATACCGAAAACTCACACAAAATATCTAGGAGTCGTCCTGGACAGCAAGCTGTCATGGAAAACCAACGTGGAAGAAAGGGTGAAGAAATCCACCATTGCGCTATACACATCCAAGAAGATGCTAGGCAGTACCTGGGGTCTCTCACCCCTTCTGATGCACTGGATCTATGTAACGGTAGTGCGTCCAATTCTACTCTATGGGATTATTGTGTGGTGGCCGGCTGTGAACAAATCAGCATTCCTCAGGCACTTGGAGAAAACTCAGCGGCAGGCAGCGCTATGCATCACGGGGGCACTGAAGTCAACTCCAACTAAAGCGCTTGAAACCATTCTAAGTATGGACCCCTGGACATACACGCAAAACTAATAGCCGGAAAATCGGCACAACCCCTTACGGCGGAAAGCAACATGCACATTCAAAATTTTGGACATTGTACAATCGAAAAGGATCTACTTAGTAGTACGGACTACATGGTACCTCGCACGATAGTCAATTCCAAAGCACGAACTCTTCTAGGACCAAATGACTGGTGCAAGGGTATAGAACAAGCACAGCAGGCGGTCAACATATTTACAGACGGCTCCAAAATGCCTACGGGAGTAGGTGCGGCGGTGTATTGCGCAGAGCCTAATATAAGGCAGCCATATAAACTGCGAGCCACTGCAGTATCTTCCAGGCGGAAATATTTGCCATAAGGAAGGCTGCTGAGATAGCCCTCAGCATGGACACACAACACTCTTACATCAACATTTTCGTTGACAGTCATACGGCGATCAAATCCATGCGCTCCGTTAGCATCAAGTCCAAAAGTGTCATGGCTGGCAGAGATACACTAGATGCACTATGCGCTTCGAAGAGAGTGCGCATCTACTGGGTCCCTAGCCACCAGGGCGTTGAGGAAAACGAGATGGCAGATGGTTTAGCAAAGGAAGGCGCTGGGCTGGAATCAGAACTCGCAGAACATGTACTTACTCCGCTACAAGAGTTGTACAGGAACCTCGAAAAAAGAGCCACACTAGCAGTGAATCGTAGATGGAGAGATACGACATCGTGCAAAATCTCGAAAATCATGTGCAATGCACAATGCGAAAAACGAACTCTGTTCATCTTGGCACGCCCGCGCAAAGATTGCAGCCCACGGCAGCCCACGCGAGGAAGCTTGGCATCACCACGGATGACAACTGCAGGAAGTGCAAGGAACCGCGAATAGTGGAGACCCTGGAGCACTTACTATGCACATGCCCCGCCCTACTTAGATCGAGACTAAAATACCTAGGCTCATCGACATTTCCGTCGCTTAAAGGTGTTACCAAAGTATCTCTAGAATCCCTCCTAAGGTTTGCGAATTCAACGCAAATCTTTAAAGACTTTAAATAATCACAAAGGTTTTTTTGTTCGCTATCGGTACCACTAAGGACCTGAATTGGTCTATGTGAGCCTTCACGAAGGCATCCGGTTTAACCTAACCTAACCTAATGTCAAAGTCATATATTTAAACTTGAGAAGGTTTTATGTGGAAAAAAATGGTAAAGTGAAATCCAAACTTAAATAGTACCAGATTCTTTTAAAGAAAAGTGGAAACAATATCATAATTTCTTCGACTGTATTCTAAAAATGTGGTTTTAATATTTAGATGTTTTTTATCGTTTTGTATACGTTTACTTATGTTTTTTTTATATATTAAATGTTTAATAAATATTAATTTTTTAAAAAAGGAAAAATGCATGTGTATAATATACTTTTTACATATAAGAAAAATTTGGTAAATTTTTTTCATATTGGTAAATTTTTTTATGATTTGAAGTTTTTTATAAATGACCTTGTTCTTTATTATGTTGATTTTATTTTATTTTTTTTTTATGAATTTTAAGGAATTTTTAGGTAGAAAATTTTTTCCTGCTTGGCAACCCTGCTTGTACAAATTTTTCATTCCGTACCGGACCTTTCAGTTGCAATTCTATATATATTAATAGTCTCTATTAATAGTCTCTGATTAATAGTCTCTGAACACAATGAAGTAATTTCATTCAATGAACCCAGTGGTAATAGACACATGACGTTACCAATTATTTCTTTTACACCTACAATGTAGCTGCGAGACCTCCAACGCTTGTAGAGTTGATAATTTAGTTTTCGAAGTGAAATTTTTTTCAGGAGCGTTCAGTAATTTTGTGTAGAGGAAAATCTTTACTTTAACGAAACCCTTACTCATGACACGACATCCACAAATTAAGAGATATGCAATATTTCAGACAGTTTTAGTCGTATTAGCCAAAATTGTATAAAATGTAATAAATTTGGTAAATGAGTGCTATTTAAAAAAGTTGCCATGACTACTTTCAACGTCTGTTAAATGGCAACACTGTTTGTTTGTTTGTTTGTTGGTCCTTTATCAATTTCAGACCTGACGCTAAGCCATTGAGAATTTTTTTATGATTTTAGGAGTAAATGGAATTTATATGATCTGAAAATATATTCAAAGCCAAAATTTTTATATATTCATGTCCTTCGAGGATTTGGAAGGACCAAAAGTTTGTACTGGAATAATTTTTTTGCACCAAATAACCTCAAATCAATAAAGATTTAAAATTATATTATTTCATTTGTAAAAATGTGTAGACATTACTAAAATTGCGCTAATAGTATTTTAGTAAATGAAGAAACAACTAACGTCCGCTGCTCATTTTTTAAAAAGTAAGTGCGACGCGACAATTCCGTGAAAACTTATGAAACGGCTAAATGAACATCGAAACTAAATGAGAAGC
The DNA here is from genome assembly GCA_963920525.1 of Dichetophora obliterata. Lineage (NCBI taxonomy): Eukaryota > Metazoa > Arthropoda > Insecta > Diptera > Sciomyzidae > Dichetophora > Dichetophora obliterata. Next base: position 24,185,580 of record OY986436.1, read on the forward strand.
AAACAAACAGTAATCAGCCCAATCGATACATGAAAATTTGTTTTACATTCTGATTCTGATAACAGCGAGTACAGAGTACGTAAAATGAGTTGTGGATATGTATTAGCCAAAAGTATTTATCAATGTAGTGTTTTTTAACTTTGATAAACGTTAATAAAAATTTCAATAAAAACGTCAATAAAAATTTAAAAAAAAAAACAAAAGACTAATTGATTTTGATATGGTCGAGCTTCGACCACAGGCGATATTAGTGCAAAGTAATATGCAAAGTACCTAAGAAGAAATTTCTTGTTTTTCGAAATAATGAATTTTTAGCCAAAAACGCTTTAACGGCGATCATTTATCGTTAGTTAATATTTAAGTGTTATATACCAAAATTCAGGTTTTTAAGAGTAGAATCAGAAATTAGCGTGTCCCGGGAATTTTTTGAAAAACGTTGAAAAAGTGGGACTGTCTAGTTTACATACATATATTGATTTTGACCAATATTTTGTATTCCATATTTGTAGGCACTCCTTAAATCAAACAAATCGACCTGTAACGTTTATCGAATCCCTTAATTTTTGCGAAGATAATATCCATCAATAAGCCGATTTCTGAGGATTGGTGCAACGTTTCCGGTTTCAGTCTTTTCAAGCGAACGCTCGTTTTCATCGCTTCAAAGACTCAGAAAAAAAAACTATAGCAGTAAAACTGGAAAAGAAAGGCTTAGGCCGCGTTCATAGTGGACGCTTTGGCTGAAGCTGATGCATAAAGCTGCTTTGTCAAGCTTTTTTTGATCATAGTGAACGCTTTTTCAACGCTGCATAAAATAGCTTATTGAGCTTATTGGTGTTCATAGTGCGCGCTTTATGCTTGTGGCTGATATGCTTTGTTTTCATTTGTCTCTTCAGAAAATATTGCTCTCAATTGCGTTTTGCAAAGTAAATGAAAGATTTTTTTTTGTTTAATGAGTATGTAGATTCGCGATGATCACCAATGAAAGATCAAACCAATAACAAACAAAAGTTCAAAGGAACTTGAAAACACAAAGCATAACCACGGTGGAAAGTTCAGCACAAAAAGTACCCAAGAAGTAAGCAAAAACAACGAAAACTATGTAAAAAAACGAAATAGAATATACAAGTGCATACAACTAAAAAGCACCACAAAAGGACCACAACGCAACAACAACACAGCAGCAACACAACAACGGTTAAAACTTCAGCACAAAAAAAAACTACGAAAATATTGTTAACAGGCAAAAAAGATAAACATGTGCCGAATAGCATTTTAAAAATGCTCTACGACAAAGCATAAAAAAACAAAATTATTTTTCTGTGTGAGCAAGCGAGATGGAGTTATAACCGCTGAAAAGCATTTGAAATTAAGCTTTATGCTGGCACTATGAACACTTTGAGCTTTTTCCATATGATTATACACAAAGCGTTTTTCAGCTAAACCTCTCGGCTAAGCTAAAAGCGTTTACTATGAACGCGGCCTTACTAAGCTATCTCTTCTAAATGTTCACTGGGATGTAAAAGTGACCACGGACAAAATTTTAAATGCACAAGCCCGAAAAAAAGAAGACTAGACATTATGATATAAAGAATATTTCATATAAAAAAATTGGAATATGTCTAAATAAAAAAAATTAAAAGCCCGCCCCCGAAATTTATTTCTGGGTATGCGCCTGACTACAATACATAAAGTGAATCTGCACAAGAAATCCCTTTAAGCAAAACAAAGCAATGTTTTTCTTAGTCATATCCCAAGTGGAAATTTTTGTAAGTATATAATCCAAAAATTATCAGGAAATTCTTATTTTCATAAGGTACTGTTTGCATTTTTTGTATTTTTGAGGTGATTTTTAAACACCTTGCGATTAAATAAGAGGGTAATAATGTTGCTACATTTTCTAAGCCAAGCAATTTGCAACAACTTTTCTAAAGGACTTAAATCAAAATTATGCTTTCTTTAATAAATAAAAAAAAGACATAAATAAAACTGTTATGCCATATGACAGATAAAAATCTCTTATCTAAGCTAAGCCAGAAAAATCGTTAAAAGCTTGAAAAACTTAATAAAATCTGTTTTTAAGAATCGACCTCCCATCAAGTTATAAAAGGTTTTTCATCCGCTTTTTATGAGCTCAATTATCTTTGAGTTAGAAAGTGTTTGAAAATGTTTTAATGGCTTTACTACCCACACAAAATGTTAACTGCTACATAGTATAAAAAAAAAGTTGAAGACCAAGTGACGAGCTAAGGATTATCTATCTAGATAAAATGCGCTTTGTAAGGCTTTGGTAATGTTTTTTTTTTTTTTTTTTTCAGAAAACTCAAGAAAGCGGATGAGCAAAAAATTAGTATGATAATAAAAATAAGTCAGGCTTTTCTTTCCTCTTAACTTTCTTTGCTTTTGCAGCCATTTTTGCACTCATTGCTTGTTTTGTTTTTTTTTTTTGTAGTGCAGTTCCTTGTCATATTCTGAAGAACAGAATGAAAGTAAGTGTAAAAATTTTCACACATAAGCAAATTTTCAAGGTCATTTTATAAGTTTTCACCAGTTCATTCAAACTTTTCATATGAAAACTAAACTATAAGAATGCTGCAATATTTTGGTTTATATATGCAAATATATGAAAGTTTGCTAGGCAATTAATCCAAATGAGATAAATGCGGCTACAAATGTAAGATGGCTAGAGATTTTGCCATTTAGAAATTGAGTCTGCTGCACCGAGTTGAAGTTCACTCGAATCGAATATTTTCTTTGGTTTCTCATTCTTCATAAGCTTGTTACAAAAGTGTACATCATAAATTTAATGCTTGGTTTTGACTATGTCCTTTTTATGACGACACAAAAGTTTATCACGTGACATATCTATCACCTCAATAAAACTCTAGGACATTTTCTGCACAGCACCATTTAACTATTTATTTGCTTTTAATTTTCTAAGAATGCCAAAGTTAGAAAAAATGTCAACATGCATTGGCGTCGGAAGCGGGGGCAAGGGGGCAGTTGCCCCCCCCACTTTTTTAGCTAGATAAACAATTTAAAAGGAAAACTTCAAAAGTTATTCAAAATATAAGTTTTTTTTACAACGATAATATTTTTGTATTATATATTTTCCTCTTCTTTCTCTCTTCTTCATAAGCATGCTTGCGGATAACCATTTTCTTTCTCTGTGTTTGCAAAAAGATAGAACAAAATGTAGAGTTTCTACTGCAAACCCACCACATCAGTTTAAAAGCACCCTTAAGTATGTAGCTTAATGCATGTTAATTTTGCAACTCCGGTAAGAAAAAATTTGACATGTTCTTAGGGGCTTTCCATATTGGACGACATGTTGTACGATAAGTTAGATGGAAAACTAATGGGACTATTTGATTGAGCGTTCGAACGATCCAACTTGCAAAGCAACATCATTAATTGCAAGCTCTCAAGCAGAACACATCCGGCTAATAGCTAAGCAACTTTTAGATGCCCTAACAATTGAGCAGTAATTTTACATAGTTGTACAATATTGTACAATCGGCAGAAAAAAACCAAAAATTTCGACTATCGTTTTAGCTTACGCATGGTACTACATGTTGTACAATCTGCCATGTTGGTCCAATGTTTTGGACCATGCGAAAGCCCCTACTGTGAATTAGCTGATGAAAATCCACCTCGACGCTTTGAAGAAACATCAAATCCGGTTCCTTCAGTACAGTTGCCATTATATGATCGGCTACGAAAAGATTATTTCGAAATTTTGGATCTTCCCTCAAATGAGATAACGGCTAGATTCGATCAAACAGGTTGATATTTTACTTTTATTTTATTTTTGCAAGTTTACACCAGCTTCACTCAACCGACTCACTTTGATTTAACATTCGGTGAGTCGGTTGAGTGAAGCTAGTGTAAACTGGCACTTTGTTAATCTTATTGTACATTTATACAGATCTTGACACTCTGGAATCGTTGGAAAATATTGTAATCGAAGCCTTCAACGGAAAAGTGCCTTCTGAACAAAATCTAAAAACAAAACTAGATCTTTATGCAGATGACTTTTTTGCAGATGAAATTGCTGATGCAATTGCCTGGCCAAACACCTTGAAATTGTAGTGGCATTGTATCCCAATTTGCGAAAAATTCGGATCCTGTAAAAAAACTATTAAATGAAGTTGAAAAACTTATTGCTTTGCTTTTGACTGTGCCTGCATCAGCAGCTTCATCTGAGAGTTCTTTTAGTGCACTGCGACGACTTAAAACGTATCTTCGAGCAACTATGACACAGAAACGACTCACTCATGCGGCACTTATACACATTCACAAAGATAAAACCGAAGAATTGAATTCGATGGAGGTGGTGAAAGAGTTTGTTTCTCGCAAGGACAGAAAGAAACATTTTGGAATAATTTAAATTGATATAACTTTTTGTACCTTATTGCATTTAAATCATGTAAAGATATACCTAGTCTTGCTTTATAAAAGCAACCATTATTTCTTATATTTTCATATTACCATATGAAAGATCCTTTAAAGAATGATCTCTAATATTAAAATGGGAAGAACTTTTAAAAATAATGAATTTTTAATATTTTTTATATATTTTTATATTTTTTTTTTTATTTTAAACTAAAATAAAAAATTTGTTTATTCACATTCATGTTTCTTTGAAGAAATTTTGGTGAACTTTTTTTTGCACCACCATTTGTACTGCCCCCCCCCCCAAATGAAATTAGCTTCCGACGCGCTTGCTATTAGAGGAAAAAAAAGGATTCTAGGGGCATATTATTTTTCTCTGTGAAATAAAGCGTACTCATCCACATTTTGACTTTTTTGTATTTGCCCAACATTTTTGATCTAAAGCCACCCTTATAGTTAGTTTTTTTTGGAATCTGATACCAAAACCAAAAATTCCTTGCTCATAAAACCTGACTTTTAACTAAAAAATTTTAACAAAATTGGTCGAAAAAGAAATTACAGCACCAAAGAACTGTGTTAGTAGATTGCTAAATTTACAGTTAACTTGCAAGATTCCTTGTTTTACTTTGACCCCACGTTGTGGGAGAAGTAGATGTCGTAGAGAAAAATATATGTCGTATTCGAGATCAACGCCCCCAAATTATATCTAAATAGTTAGTAGAACGTTAAAAATACAAAGCCGCAAGTTGAATTTTTGCGCCACAGTAACAAAAAAAAGTTGAAGAAAAATGTGAATAATGAATAAATACCACGCGTAAGTGTGTAAATTGTGCTTAAAATTATGTATTCAAATGCAAAAAAAAAGTGCTGCAAAATGAATTTCAAACCAAATCATTTGAATATATTAGCACTGTTTTTTCCTACTATTTACTCTCACTTTAAAGCGTTTTAAGTGTAAATTTGTAATAATAAAGCTATACATTTTATGCTTTAAATATGTTAAATCCTATTGAATTAACTTTGTTGCCATTTAAATTCTACGCATTACGTGCCGCATAGTAATTCAAAGAATTTTTAAATCTCTCAAGAATTTAAATACTCCTCATAGTTTGTTATTCCGTGCAGAACTTGGAAGGATATCTTTATTGTGCTTCATTGAATGGTGGTACGTACGTCTGCTAATGAAGTTAGCATTGAAATAAATACAAAAACGCACACAAGCACAAGCATACATGCGCACCCATTTAGTAAACTAATGCGCACCACACAGTTGTTGGTAGTTAGTAGTTTGCTTTTTTCTCTTTTGCAATGCAATTTTTTATTAGAAAGTTTTTTTGTCTATCTTATTATTATTCTATAAAATAAACTTGCTTTGCTACATGTAGCCGAGAAGATACTCATTAAATTAGCTCTTGTGCACCGTTTGGCGCCGCTTTTCTTTAAGCTACTTTAGTAATTTTTCCATACAGTTTATGGAAATATATAGGGCAGTTTATAGTTGTGTAGGTGCGAGTTGGTTGGAGGGCGAAAAATTGCATAGAAGGGTGGATCCATAGAATGTGAACAAAACATAGTACTAATGGAGTATAATCCTAATATTAATCATATTAATATTATATCATATTATCAGATTAATATTAATATAGATATTATATCGATTGTATTAATATTAATATTGGTATCGATATTGATATTGACATTGAAATTGACATAAGCATTTACATTCACATTAACATTACCATTGATATTGACATGGCCATTGACATTGACATTGACATTGACTTTGACATAAAAATTGACATTGACATTGACATGAAGTTGACATTGAAGTTGAAGTTGACATTGATATGAACAATGACATTGACATTGACTTTGACATAAAAATTGACATTGACATTGACATGAAGTTGAAGTTGACATTGATATGAACAATGACATTGACATTGACACTGACACTGAGGGTTGGGGTCGTTTTGCAGAATTTCAAAATCTTGAAAACAAAATCTTAAAAAAAATTCTTTAAACCTAAAATCTTGAAACACCTACGACGCATAGAATGTATTCTTTAATTCGCGCGAATTCTGGGTTGGGTCCTTTTCGAATATTTATCAAAAATAATGAATAATTGTCAAGTCACAGAAATTGTCAAATTTTGAAATAAATTTTAAATTGTCCAATTATTTCAAAAACTTTCAAATTTCAATAAGTGTCAAATATCGAACAAAGTGTAAAATTTTAAATTAGTGCCTAAATTCGAAAAAATTATCAAATTTTGAATAAGTGTCAAATTTTGAAATGTAGAAATTTTGCAAAAAATGTCATGTTTAATTTTGAATAAGTGCCAAATTTCGAAAAGTTACAAATTTTGCAAAAAAACTGTCAAATTTTAAAAAATATGTGTTTATAAATGGGCAAAAAACCACCACATCCTCGTCGTTTGTCTGGATGATGCTAAGTGTGCCACCATAAATATTTAAAAAATTTATAATTTTGCCAAAATTTGACATTTTTGTTTTCGAAATTAGACACTTTTTCGTTTTTTCCTCGAAATTAAACATTTTATTTGAAAGAACATTTCTTAAAATTTCAAGATTTTTTCCAGATTTATGAATATTTTGTGTTTTCTAGATCTTTTTTCAAGATTTCGTTTTCAAGATTATTTTTTTTTCAAGATTTTGGTTGTTTCAGCATTTTGACCTTCAAGCATTCGGACCACTCCCGCGAATTCTATATTTAAACTTGTACTTTATTTCGAAAAAGGGGGTTGGGTCCTTTTCGCAGAATTTCAAAATTTTGAAAAAATTTGACATTTTTGTTTTCGAAATTAGATACTTTTCTGTTTTTTTCTCGAAATTATACATTTTATTTGAAAGAACAACATTTCTTAAAATTTCAAGATTTTTTCAAAATTTTTTCAAGATTTATGCATATTTTGTGTTTTCTAGATTTTTTTTCAAGATTTCGTTTTCTAGATATTTTTTTCAAGAAAATTTTTTTTCAAGATTTTGTTTGTTTCAGGATTTTGACCTTCAAGCATTCGGACCACTCCCGCGAATTCTGTATTGAAACTTATACTTTGTGTACAAAAGTGGGGTTGGGTCCTTTTCGCAAAATTTCAAAATGTTTAAAAAAATTTGACATTTTTGTTTTCGAAATTAGACACTTTTCTGTTTTTTTTTCGAAATTATACATTTTATTTGAAAGAACAACATTTCTTAAAATTTCAAAATTTTTTCAAAATTTTTCCAAGATTTATGCATATTTTTTGTTTTCTATCTATATTGTAAAATCTTGAGAAAAAAAATCTTGTAACTCAAAATCTTGAACAACCTATGCATAGAATGCATTCTTTAATCCGCGACCGCAAATTAAATTTCTTAAAATTTCAATATTTTTTCAAGATTTTTTTAAGTTTTATGCAAGTATGTAAGTTGCAAATTTTATGTAAGTCTCGAATTTCGAAAAGTGTAAATATTGCGAAAAATTGGCCAATTTTTTAAAATATGTGAAATTTTAGAATATTGTTATTTTTTGAACAGTGTCAAACTTCGAACAAGTGCCAATTGAACAAATAAAGGAATGATTCTTTTAATACTTTTATTATATGTATTTTAGCCTTCTTAACTTAAATATGAAAACAGCACGCTCGCAAGTAGCTTAGGAGTATAAATTCGTGAAAATTATCTTACCTTTGCCAAAATTTTACATTGTTGTTTTGAGACTTTTCCATTTATTTCTCGAAATTTTACACTTTATGCGAAATAACAACCTTTATTAAAATTTCAAGAGTTTTTTAAGATTTTTTTCAAGATTTATGCATATTTTTTGTTTTCTAGATTTTTTCAAGATTTTATTTATCCAATATTTTTTTTTAAGATTTTTTTTCAAGATTATTTTTTTCAAGATTTTTTTGTTTCAAGATTTTGACATTCAAGCGAGCCCCCTGACTTGCTCCCTGACACTGACACATACACTGACATTGAAATCGACACTGACATTGACATTGACATTGACATTAACATTAACATTAACATTAACATTAACATTAACATTAACATTAACATTAACATTAACATTAACATTAACATTAACATTAACATAAACATTAACATTAACATTAACATTAACATTAACATTAACATTAACATTCACAATAGCATTAACATTAACATTAATATTTATATTAACATTAACATTCACATTTACATTAAAATTAACATTAACATAAACATAAACATAAACATTAACATTAAAATTAACATGAACATGAACATTAACATTAACATTAACATTAACATTAACATTCACATTCACATTATCATTAACATTAACATTAACATTAACATTAATATTAACATTAACATTAACATTAACATTTACATTTACATTTACATTAACATTAACATTAACATTAACATTAACATTGACATTAACATGAACACTAACATTAACAGTAACATTAAGATTAATGTATGTAAATTAACATTGACATTTATATAAATATTTTTGGCATTGACACTGCAATTGACATTGACATTTAAATTGACATTAATATTGACATGGACATTGACATTGAATTTAACATAGATTGTAATTGACACTGACATGACCTTGAGGTTGACGTTGACATTAATATTGACATTTGCATTGGTACTATTGACACTGACACTGACACTGACACTGACACGGACACTGCCACTGACACTAACACTAACACTAACACTAACACTACCCTCCAGGAAATGTGAGCATTCCCGGATGTTGCCAGGAAACATTTCATTGAATGTAGGAAGCATTCCCCTTTGTTGCACACTCCATTGCTTTTTTACATAGCATGTCATTAGAGGGAAACATTCCTCTCAGCTGTGTTAAAAATTAATTTGAAAACATTCCTCTCCGCTGTCTTAAAAAGCGGATTACAAGCAGTCCTCTTCCCTGATCTAAGAATTAATATAGAAACAATCCTCTCCCTTACCAGGATTCGAACCCGGGAACCCTGACCGACAGTCGAGCGCGCTACCACTAGACTATCGAATTCTACAATAAGCGGCTAGAAAACAATGATATTAATATTTTCTATTGTCATTGCTTGACAATAAATAAAAGTTTCCAAATGCATTCTTAAAGAAGCTGTTTGGAAACAATATAACTACAAAACTACCCTTAAGCTTCCAAAAGATATGGTTTGGAAACAATATAAATACAAAACTACCCTTAAGCTTTCAAAAGATACGGTGGGGAATGTTTCTTTATAACTTTTAGATGGAAGCCTTCCGATTTTTCCTGGAGGGTAACACTAACACTAACACTAACACTAACACTAACACTAACACTAACACTAACACTAACACTAACACTAACACTAACACTAACACTAACACTTACACTAACACTAACACTAACACTAACACTAACACTAACACTAACACTAACACTAACACTAACACTAACACTAACACTAACACTAACACTAACACTAACACTAACACTAACACTAACACTAACACTAACACTAACACTAACACTAACACTAACACTAGCACTAACACTAACACTAACACTAACACTAACACTAACACTAACACTAACACTAACACTAACACTAACACTAACACTAACACTAACACTAACACTAACACTAACACTAACACTAACACTAACACTAACACTAACACTAACACTAACACTAACACTAACACTAACACTAACACTAACACTAACACTAACACTGACACTGACATTAACATTTACACCGGCATCGATATTGACATTTACATCGCCATTGACATTGACTTTGACTTTAACGTGTTTTTAAACTCTTACATATGTATACTCTATTTCTCCTTTCTTTGTTGTAGTATTAAAACTCAAGTAATTTTTGCTTTTTATTATCATCTTTTTCTGCCTATTCTATTATTGAAAAATTTGTCCCAAAAGATATCTAGCCACCTATTATAAAACACCACCCTACTGTGCTGCTGTTGAAGTCATTGTCCTTTGAGTCATTAAAATATATGTGTTGTGTGTCAGTCAAGGACATTGACATTCAACATGATAGTTCGCAATGTGTTTTGCTTTCTTGTGAATCACGAAAGAACTATCGTGTAGACTGATACATTTTATTAGTCAATTGATTTTTTTACCATATTACACTCATTGTTTTAAAGACTTACAACTTACGAAGTTTGGATATGACATCACTACATCATAGTTTTACTGTGTATTTGAGGCCAAATAGCAACTTTTGTTATAATATTGCTTTTGATACTGTACAAAACTTAGGTACTTAGATACTATAAGACAATCATTATAAGAATAGGGTTTAGAAAAACATTGTATTGAAACATTTACTTGCAATGTGAGTGATAGTAAAAATTTGCTTTCAAATATGAACACGTCACAACAACACAACAGAGATGTTCTTAAGGGACAATCTTCTGGAAATCTGCACATAAAAATAAATTGCTTTTTATTATAGATATATGTGGAAAAAACATTGTCACCAAAGAATATTTAAAACTTCAAACTATTTTCGGAATTAAAGCTACTTTTTGTATGCGAGATACTGATGCAACTATAATTACTTTTTTAATATTTGTGTGCAAGATTAGGAGCAAAAATAATACATCGATTATTATGATCGATATCTCATTTCAAAGTTAATTTTTTAATTTTTTACACTGTGCATCCCAAAGTTAAAAAAATTTTAAATTACAATAGAAAAATTAATAATATTTTATTTGATAAGTCTAAAAATATAAAATTTTTTTAAATTATATTTTAACTTAATGCCAAATAATTTCTTGAAGAAACAGGTTGCAACAAGAACAATATCTTTGCAGAACAAACCACCAAGCAGCCTAGATAGCTGTTTCGTAGAACGCTACACCATTTTTTCTGTGGCTTTTGTGGATTCTGCAGTCCATTCACTTTAATACGCTTTTTGCGCACAACTTCTGTTCAATCAAAACAGAATTATTTGTGAATTTTGCCTTTCAAAGCTATGTTTGATACTTTTTTGCAAGAAGTAAAAGTTCGCAAAAGTGACTGCATTGCTTCTGCAAAGATTTGTTGTTGTGCTCTTTCTATCTTTTCAATCTAGGCTCCAACAATATCCTGGTATAAAACCATAGAGGGCGTTAAAAAGATTTTTGATAGGAAATATTATTGTATGAGTAAACATAATAACAAATTTGCTTTCTTAGGCCGGGATCGCCTGTGCGAGCTTTCAGTGTTTTTATGAAAAATTAATACTGGCATATTTTAATTATTATTATGTTTTATAAGTTCTAAAATATATAATTTGAACTTATTCATGAAATGAACTTATTCATATACTTATTTGACATAAAGCTCTATTATCATTTAAAAAATAATTATTTATTTTTAAAATTATAAAATAAGAACTACTATTATTTTTCGATTGCAGAAAAATAAATTCTTCTGTCCAAAACTTCTTATTTTACCATTGTAACTAATTGTAATTTTTTTAAAGTTCACCGTAAAAGTTTCCGTGAAAAAATAATGACATTCTGCTTATTTTTAATTCCCTACAGTAGATTGCCCCCTTAAAACAAATTTTATACAAACAATCTTTTGTAAACATGTAAATACATAGAATTTTTTATTTATTTTCAATTTTGATCAAGCCTTACACCAAACATTAATATACTTAACTCAAGTGATAAAATAATCAAATCAAACTATAATGACCTTGTGCAAATTATACATGCATTGAGCAATTCCTCTATCAGGTATATTATTATGATCCAGCCAATCCTGTAAATATAGACGCGGTAATAAAAAATAAATTGTTTTTTCATTTAATCAAGCACACTAATAGGAAGTTATAGGTCTAGGAAAGATGGAAAAGAAGGTCCCAAGTAACCAAAAGCTTTAAGAGTTCAGACAAATTTGCGCCTAAAGCTATTGAGATATCATATATTTATAATTTTATGAAACTTGTTCAAAGATTTTAACTATGTGCTATTAAACCAATCATTTAAGAGCTGACATAAATATAGTTTTTAATATATGAGAAAATTTTATTGATTTTGTCTTAAAAAATTATTAAGTTTTTGGGAGAGATAAACCTCTGCACGGATACACTTGTTTTTGACACAATGTACATTCAGTGTCGAGGTTAGTAGTTTACAAAGCTTTAACAGCGAATCAGATCGTGTTCGAGATATTTGACGAAAACAAACGATTATTGCTGGACACTCGTCAGTAGCAAAAAAATCAAGTGCATATTTTGCTTTTGGGTAATATGATTTTATTTGCTTTTTCAAACCAAAGACTCGAAAAAGAAATGAATGAATCGAACGCACTAAATCATTTACAAATAATCATTTTTGTGTTTCATCAGAACTGTGCCCGGTCAGAATTTGAAAAATTTTATGTGACACTAGGGTGGACCATATAATTTTTTTTCGAATTTGTATATGTGCTGACTCTTTGTATATGTGCTGGCAGTATTAAGGGGTCGCTGATTTCGAATCCTATGTTAGGAAGTTAAAAAGTTTTTTGACTCTAGGGTGGACCCTGAAAATGTGTTTTTGTTTATATCAGTGACACAAAATAACGATTTCCAAAAATTAAATAAAAAAATCAACATGTTCCAAATGTCGGAGTATACTTTGGATTACTTCAATGTTCTATCGAAGTTACTACAAAGCATATTCTAGCAAAATAAGAAATGAATTTTATTTTTTGAGCTTTTTTTAGAACTATTTTTACCTAGTGATTGCCCCAGCTTCGAGTTCGCAAAAATACAAAATTTTAAGGTGGCCCTATAGCGACCCTATTGTGAAATAAATTTTGGAATTTGAAAATTTTTACAATGGTTTGGAAACAGGGATCCATTTTTACCTAGTGTTTTTGTCCCAGCTTCGAAATCACAAAAATAAAAAATTTTAAGGTGGCAACTCCATTGTCAAATAAATTTTGGAATTTGTAATTTTTAACAATGGATTTGGCATCAGCCACCCATTTTTACCTTGTGTTTGCCCAGCCTCGAAATCGCAAAAATAAAGGTGGCAACCCTATTTTCAAATAATTTTTAGAATTTATAATTTTTGACACTGGATTTGGCATCAGCGACCTATTTTTACCTAGTGTTTGCCCCAGCTTCGAAATCAGATTAAAAAAACAGATGAAAAAAACAGAACTCGGTTTAAAACTACCCGTTCTTCATTTCTTACCATACTTATGTGCCACTCTTATGTCAGAAAATTAAAACATTTTCAGTTATTCCAGAGGAATTATTTTAAAAATATTTTGAATTTTTTTGCCGAACGTAAGGGTTCCGATGTTTTTGAATATTTTGTCATAGAATAAGTACTTGAGGTCAATGACTTTTGGAGTAAAATAATTGGTCTCCTTGAGAAAAAACTTTGATAAATCGTACTTTAAAATCGGACTGTATATGCCGAAGATATAACGAAAAATTTAAAATTATAACCCCTACATTCTAAAAAAAATAATTTGTTTTTCGAAATTGCCTTCAAAAAATTTTTTGGATTTGATCGTGTAGGGTGCACTTTTTTCTGGTGTGGCCTAATTTCGAGTCTCATTCTTATGTTTTGCTAATAAATGTATCTCGAATAATATTCCACTTCTATAAGTGAAAAGTACTTAAAGACTTAAAAACTCGGAGTTGTGTGAAAGGTCCCACGCCCTGTAATTCTTATACATTTTTTCAACGATATGTTCAATAATATGTCCTAACTTATAGCCCAAACAGAATAGGCATAGCCAACACGTAGCAAGCTGTCGAAAACGTAGCCAACGAAATGTTGTGCACAGAATAGAATTTGTGTTGATAACGCAGATAGAGCTTTATGCTTACAATATTTTGTTATTTTTTACAAAATTAATAGACACAGCCTTTTGCATATAATAATTTGTTTGTCTTTTTACTTATTTGGACTATCATGTTTTAGTCAATTTTTAGTTTTCTAATTTGAAATATGTATTTTGACATTTTGCTACCGTTGGCTGCGGCAAAAGTTTAAAGTTCGTCAACATTTTTGTGTCGGCTGCGTTCGCTACGTGTTGGTTATTTTCATTATGTTCATTTCATAGGGTTGCAAGGCAACCAACTTCTATGTTGACATTTTTTCTGTTGGCTGCGTGTTGGCTATGCTTATTCTGTTTGGGCTATTATGCTCATAATTTTTAATCATTATCTTTATATCTGGGATGTGAACACATTTTTAGAAATTAAAAATTATATGGGAGGCCTTATTGTCTAATATCGTTAGTATATTTTGTTTTATAAAGTGTAGTTCCTTTTCTTATTTTGAAATGCCTACTTTGATAATTGGCAAATTATCGCATTTTGGAAGTCATAGTTGTATGGCAGGCTTAACTTCGCCAGGTTCAACCACGCCCCATAGTTCAATCTAACACCATGTTTTTAACACTGATTATGTCAGATGTAGATCTTTCAATTTCGGGACTCAAAAGTAATTACGGGGTTTCGGGATTGATAATTAAGAATCCCGGGATTTGAAAAACAGACCAAAAGTCATTTAAAAAATAAAGAATTTGCATGCATGGTATGAAAGTTAGGATACATTTTTAATAAAAAATTGTCCAAAGATATCAAAAAAACAGAGTTTCCTTAAATTTTTTTTACAAAGTTTATTTATTTTATTTCTATAAAAATAAATACAGGACGAGGATATATAAATATGTCTAAAGTATAATTCATTAAATCCATATTTTCTGACGATACTGATATACTAGCACAAAAAAATGTTAATTTAATGAGATCACTCAAGTCTGTCACTGAACTGTTAGTTAGGCTGATTAACTTTGAAAATGTGCTCTTAAGAATACTAATTCACAATCAATACTTAAGTTGTATTTAAGTTTTACCAATTAGTTTTTGCTGATTAGTTTAGCTATTTGCAAGACATAATCAGTTTTTGACTGTCGATGACTTAAGTATGACTTAAGTCACGCATTTTCCATACTTAAGTTAAACTTAAGTATGGCTGATGAAACGCATTTTCAAAGCTTATACTTAAGTATAACTTAAGTATTGCTTATGAAACCGGGCCTACGGCATTTCAGGTGTCATCCCCCAGGCTTGAACGAATTTTCGTCGCAAAATTTCCAGCCCAAGAGAAAAATCTCTCGTACTCAACACTAGTAGGCGGAATTGTTATCAAATAATCATATGGTTTTTGAAGCAGATTACCTGCGAGTGCCACCATTTAAATATATTTTTATTTCATTTTCGAACATTTGAGGTAATTTAAATTTTTATTAAAAGTTTTTACTCGAATGTCAATTTAAAATGTTGCATTTTTGCAATTTGAAGGCAATCCCGGAATCCCGAAAATCACTTATAATCCCGGGACTGTCGGGACTGGAAAATTCCAAGATCCCGTTATCCCTGGGATTGGAAACCCTAGTTGGATGTTTTTATTCCTCTTCTCAATTTAAAGACGGCTGCTTCTGTGACGAGCTAACGCATTTTAAATTTGAAATTCGTACGGGAATTGATGTGCCCCAATATCCAAAAGTACTTTTTTCAAAGCCTGTTACAAGACGTTACAGTTAGGCTTACGATAAATTAAGTATAGTTACTTATATATGCAGCATAGGGTAGGTAGCTTTGACAACTTTGACAACAACAACGTGACCTACATAAATTACTAGCCACAACAACAAGACTCGCAGTCTTGTAGCCATAAAACAGCCGCTAAACATTATTTTCATGCGTCATACAACTGAAGATTTATATAATTCCTAAGTAGTTCTTTCTGAAAGCATATAAATAGACACGACAAAACCAGCTAAGGTAGCATTCCTTCTTAGGTGAGCTCAAGCAAAGTAGCTACTGCCTCGACTGGCCGACAGGTTTATCGACCAGGGAGGGTGGCGAACGGTAATGATTGGTTATTTTTAAGTGTAGTTAGTTAATTTTTTTTATTATATATTTATTTTTTTCTTTTGTTTTCGAAAGACACGTCGGTTCACCGCAAGGCCTATTACCGGGGCTACGACGCAGGCACTCGCGTCCACGCTACTAGAGCGTCCTCTATAGCAAGATTTTGTTGTTTTATGAAGCCACGTCACTACCCCGGTTGACCGCAAGGCCTATCACCGGGACTGCGACGCAGGCACTCTCTGCTACGCCACCACGGCGTCTACAGTTGACCTCTCTACTCTATTATGTCGTATTAGAAATAACGGAGCATTCCTTTTTTGCGATTGCCAACCGATTACCGAAGCGATTACCAACGGAGTATCAATTACCGAAGCGATTACCGAAGCGATTACCAACCGATTACTGATTATTGAAGCGATTACCAACCAATTACTGATTACCGAAGCTATTACCAACCGATTACCGAAGCGATTACCAACCAATCAACGATTACCAACCGATTACCAATTACCAAAGCGATTACAAATGATTACCGATAACCGAAGGTATTACCAACTGATTACCGGCTTCTAAAGCAATTGCCAACTAATGACCGAGTACTAAAGCGGTTACCAACTGATTACTAAGCCCGCTAGCGACAACCCAAAGCTGCATAATTAAGAGGTTATAATAAGGATACCGTATTCAATAAAGTAACTTTGTGAAAAACTGAAAACCCTGCATCTTTTATTTTCAAAATATTTGTTCATTGACTATTTCAAATTTGTTCATTGACTGAATTGAAATAAATAAATAAATAATTTGTGAGAGTTAGTAGACCTTTTCACAGGACCCTGGAGCGGCTGATTCTTAGCTCCGCCTTTGATAAGACCACGTAACAAGCCATAAACAAAACTGAAATAAAACACTGCCTAATGGCGAAAACCTCATCAATATCTATCTACGGGTCCTAAAGTTTATCGTATACAAAAAACAAAAAATTACCACACACAAAATGACAAATTTTTGCATATTTAATATTTAAGACTTCAATATTTGACATTTTTTACAATATTTTGAAAAGGCCTGTTTTTTTAATCGAACCACAAAACTGTTTTGTCATATGAAAGGTCCTTATCAAATAGTCCAATGAAGAAAACTTATTTTACATCGTGTCAAGTAGTCAATTTTAATGTAATTTTTTGACTGTATATTGTACTAACAAATATTGTAGGGCTGTTCACAAGCCTGTGCAAATGGTCTTGCATCATAGCATTTGCAAAATGGTAGAGTATATTTTTACTCTACACTAACAAAATATACAGTGATGCATTTACTACGCTATTGCAAATAAGCAACACTAAAAACCCATAGTATATATTTACTATACTTATGCAATACTGAAATGCACACTGAAAGCTGATAGTTGAAAAAATAAAATATGAGAAAAGAACTGATATGGGAAAAAAAGAAAGCCTTCAAGCTTTTTTCGACATTAAATTTGTTTAAGCACATTTTTCAATAAAATAATTTTGCTTTTCATCAATCAGCTGTGAATTTTATGTTTCGCAAAAAGGGTTGCAAAGTAAACCGTAAAAGACCGTTCACAATTGCTGGCAAATGTTTTCAATTGCACAAATTTGCAATCTCAAATGCACAAGATTGTGAATTGACTTACAATGTGTTTATTTGTGTATCTATAACATCTAATGTTTCAACGAAACTTCTAAAAAAATCTTACGCAGATTTTCTGAAATCTAAGTTCATGCCATGCAACCCATAAATTATATAGCTTTTGGTTACTTGGGAGAATTAAAGTTAGATTGAAGGTATTAATTCAATTATTTTCAATATTCGGATTATACTAGAAAATCACGATAATTTTGACTATGAAACTTTATAAACACCTGTGAGCATTGCTTATGAGTGTTCGGACAAAAAAGTTTCCCTCCCATGTGCTTATCAGAGGAGAACATGCAATGTATCGGACTCATTATTATTGGCTAGACAAAAGTTGATTAAATATTCATATAAAGAGACGATGAATGCTTGACGAGGGTGTCGATTATTAAGTGGTTGAATGAATAATAAATGATTTTATGAAATAATGAAAGTGCTTAGCGGTGTGAGAGTTTATGCAATATAACTTAGAATGGTAGGGTAAAAAAGCTCCCAAAGCTAAAATTAAAACTTACCTGAAAGCGTAACATGAGAAACATAACAACAAATACAAGGAACAGGCAGAGACCAATAATAGGAAAGCTGACTAGATAACGAAAAGCACGACGCTTCCACGCCGGGGCTTCTTTGGGCTCTAGGCGACCGGTTACATTGCTTTCAACCAAGGGACCCTTTGCGAAATAAAGAGAAAAAAAAGAAATATAAGTTATAATGCAATAAATATTAAAAAAATTTGCATAAAAAATTCACAGAGCGCACCTTATAAAGCGGTCGCGGCGGTTCCAACAGTTCAGGCGGTATAGACAAGGTGCCCCAACGAAAAGCCAGTTCCACAGAGTAACGCTTCCAGGCTTCTAAATACAGCGAAGCCCAGGCCACATTGAATAGTGAGAATAACACATGACCCATATCCTGCGCCGTTTGACCCTTGCCCCAGAGTATGCCATAGAGTATAGTACCAAATACGGCGGGCACGCCCAGCGCGCAAGTATAATGGCCCAGCCAGGCAAAATATAAAGCCACCTTGACGCCAAAGTACTCGGCAATGTCGTCTGTTGAGAAGACAATATTTTATATATAATCTAAAAGTAATCTGAGATGCACTTTAAGCACCTAAGGGTTGCGGCGCAAAAATCTGTTTCACCCAATTGGACTGCAGCTGTGTCAGCGCGCTGGTCTCGTGCAGCGGAAAAACTTGCGTTATAAGACCGGTTTCCTGCCAGGCTGCCACAATGCTTTGACCTTCCGCAACTGCAGCGCGTCCTTGTAGCGCTTCAATATCTCTCTGACCCGCACGCAGACCCTGAAGCACCTGCAGCACCAGCCATTGACGTTCCTGTGAAGTGAAGAGCGCCGTGCTGCCATCTTGAGTACTCTTTAGTTGTTGAAAGCAGTGACTTTCGCGTGTCGTGAACTCACGTAAGGCACTGCCAAGATCGGGTCGCAGACGTTTTGGAAGACGTGCCTCCTCAGCTGCTTTGAAGAGTCTAAATTGGTTAATGGAGTTTTATCATTGAGTTGAATAATCTTACCTACTTTATCATTGTACTTACATGTTTGTTGGCGCACTGATATAGAATGCATTGCGTTTGGAGCTTTCGTGCGCCTTCACCTGCACCACCAGCCCAAGGCCGGAAGGCGGCTGTGAACGTATGCGCGAAAGCAGCCAACGCAGTGCTTCGTCAGGTGCGTCTTCGGGGAACTCTATGACGACATCACATTGTGTAGGAATTTTATTTAACCATAGGCGTCTCGGAGTCATTAAATGCCCAGCATAGGGTACCTTACGACGTAACTGGCGGGATGCTGAAAGAAAGAGACATGAAAATATGATAAAATACAGAGAAATAGGTGCATGGATGTAAGGATAATAGTAGAAAGGACCTTTTATCAAGATATGACTAAAAAACCCTGGTCGAATGCAGCTGAAGTAGATTATAAGGCGCTGTTTTTAAATGCATTTCGACAAAGAAGAAGCTCGCCTTAAGAATGATGCCATGGTAATCATTTTAATGCATGAATCGTCCTTGTCTGATATGTAGTTTGGATTTAAGGGCGAATTAATGGCGAAAAAAATAAAAAAAATAAAAATTCACAAAAAAGGACATACAAAATTAACTTGAAATCTAATTTTTAAAAACCTTTCAAGGATGCAGTCTTGTAGACAGAGGCTTAGCAAACATTTTGGTGCATAAATCGTCCTTTTATGGTGTATATTTTAGGAGTTATGGCTAAAAATTCAAAAAAATCACAAGAAATGACGTAGAAAACTATGATTCTTGAAAAAAATTTAAACTGAGATTCTTGAAAAAAATTTTTTTTTCTAAAAACGCAGTCTTGCGTATATATGTATTAGAAACAATTTGGTGCATAAATCGTCCTTGTAGGATGTATGGTTTGGGAGTAATGACGAAAAAAAACACACAGGTTTTGGCCAGCTACCACTCCAAAAAGTGTTCTACAACTCCTAAACTACAAGAGATAGGGCAAAATGCAGTTCAACAAAGAAGTAACCTTCCTTAAGGTCGAAGATCCGGTGCTCATTTTAATGCATTCTTATCTGATATGTAGTTTGGATTTTAGAAAAAAAAAATAAAAAAATTAAAATTGACAAAAAAGGACATATAAAATTGACATGAAATCTAATTTTTAAAATTCTTCCAAGAATACAGTCTTGTGGACAGTAGCTTAACGAACATTTTGATGCATAAATCGTCCTTTTATGATGTATGGATTAGGAGTTATGGCAAAAAAACCAAAAAAATCACAAAAAATGACGTAGAAAACTATGATTCTTGAAAAAATTTTAACTGAGATTCTTAAAAAAATATTTTTTTCTAAAAATGGAGTCTTGTGTATATATGTATAAGAAAACTTTTGGTGCATAAATCGTAATTGTAGGATGTATGGTTTGGGAGTTATGACGAAAAAACCACATGTTTTTAAATAACTACTATATATAACTTTTTTTTAATAAAATATAGATAAATTATTGAGATGTCAAATATTTTGGCTTTTGGCTGTTTTACTTTATTAGGTTAGGTTAGGTAAAAGCGGCGGCTGATTCTTAGACCGGACCACTAAGACCCGGTTATTATCTCCCTTGCGATACTACAGATGGAAAGAAAGGAGCAATGGAGTGAAACTCTTTCTGAAGAATGTTCTTAGTGTGGTGAAAAGCTTGAATCTGAGGCAAGTATTTTGCCTTTACCTAAGGTACGATATGCATAAACTTTCCTACCACCACCATCCAAGGGCGTAGGCAGAATGCGAATTGACGGGGGCCAAATACCTTATTAAATTTTTTTTACCATATCTTTTATTCATGAATGTTTCGAGTCAATGAAAGTAGTTCAAAATGAATGTAGGATGTATTATTGCCTAATGTTTTTATATAAAGGGTGACCCGCGATGGATTGCAAGTATTTAAAGAGGTAAAAGGTGATGTCGAGTAAAGCAAAAGATCATATGGGAGGTCTTTTTCCACATCCTTAGGAGTTTCATGATTAATTAGTATTTCAAGACTTTGATTCACATTATTGTTTTTAGCAGAAACACTAACTCACGGAAAACTTAATTTAAGAAGACATTTGAAACTCAATAAATTACTTTTTCTAACGATGCATAAACGAACTCAGCCGACTTTTTCATTTCTTAGCTGAAATCAATCCATTGAAACTACTAAATTTCAAGTTTGAGCTCAATTTTCTCCGAATTTTGCATAAAAAAGAACAATTTTTTTAGCATTGCATTTGTGATGTATTTCATTTTTTTTCTAATGACATCAAAATCATGACCATATCTTAAAAAATAACAAAGTTAATTATACTTAAAAAATTTCTCATCGAACAGTACTTATAACTTTTTTTATAACAAAATACAATTAAATATTATTATGTTTTCAATTCAGTGTAATTTTTAAAGTACAACCAACTTCGTTGTTTTTAAAGGTATGTTTATGATTTTGCGCAAAATTCAGAGAAAGTTGCTCTCAAACTTGAAATTTAGCAGCAGGAAAACTCAACAAAATAATACAAAAAATTAAATATAAAAAAAATTATTTTTTCTCGGTGAGGATTTTTCCCAAAACGGTTAAAAGTTTCGAATGTTTTGTTTTAGGTATTTAAAATTTGTTAATTTTTTTTGTGTGATCCGATCAAGTGCCGAAAAAACGGAAATGGAAAATATTTGGAAGCAGTTCGATATTGGCAATTCCCATATTTATTTGGTTACTACCGATACTCAAACCTCCAATACAAATGGTATTAAAATAGACTATTTTCATTTCTGTATAACGAAAAATAAAATAAAATAAAAATGTTCATATTATCTTCTCCATGTAAATATCTAAGTTTTTAACTTTCCGTTTGAACAGTGCTTTAAAAGTACTGATTTGCTTCTGACTTTTTCAGCTCTAGTTTCAAAGAAAAAGGTACAACCATACATTAAAAAGGATCATATACAGAAACTACTTAAAAAATTCTCGATTAAATACAAAATTCCAGGGCAACTGCACTCCTTTCCCCCCTGACTAAGCCCTTGCCACCATCTACAACTTTTCGTCGTATATTTGTGTTACAAGTTTTTTAATTAGAAATAAGGAATGTTAGGTTAGGTTAAGGTGGCGACAGGTCTTAGAGACCTGCCCGTTTAGAAAATATTATTGGCTCGTTGTGATGCCACAGAGTGAAAGAAGGAAGTAATCAAGTGAAACATTTGTGTAGGATGTTCTCAATATGGCAAAATGCTGTAGAAACATGTTATTTTGATGCCGAAGCAATTGTTTTGCCTTGACCTCAGTCAAATCAAGTTACTTAGCGTTCCTCTCCACCCACATCTTTTCTACAACCACCAACTGCAACTTTTAGTTGTAAATTGACGTGTTTTAAAGTTATTTTGATTAGATAAAAGTTTTGAAAAAATAAAAGTTAAATCATAGGATCAGCCAGGATTCGAACCCGGGACCACTGGCTGGCAGTCAAGCGCGCAACCACTGGACCATCGAGGCTGCCTAGAAATAAGGAAGGAAAGGTTAGAGCGTTGGATCATAACCTGGCCGGGTTTCGAACTTGGGACCCTTGAGTAAGAGTTAAGAGCGCTACCATTAGGCTACCGAGTTCATTTTTAGTTGTACCTTAGGGGTCGTCCATAAACTACGTTACCAATTTAGGGGTAGGGAGGGGTTTTGAAATGCACTACGATAAGTATCGGTAGGGGGGGGGAGGTGTTTAGATATTGTAACGTTACTAAAAATTAAAAAAATCGACGAAAAACCTCTAATTAATAACACAATCATTTCAAAAATTTTTAACCTTACATGTTTATGTTTGATCGTCTAAATTGATGGTTAACTTTTGTTTCAATGATTTCTTCCACCACCTTTTCCCTCGACACAGGAACCTCAGGTATTCCTTCACCACCTCAGCACACGTCTGAAAAAATTGGGTCTTTGCTTTTGCGACAGGCTTTGACGTTAAGGCCTGAATGTTCTTCATCAAAGGAGATACCGTATGACATGTACTGTCCTTCTCATAAAGAAGAAATCGGTTCAAGGTCGTGTCCTACCTACGTCTTGTATTTGTATGTCAACGACCAGTAGTGGAATTCTCAAACGCGTTAACGACACTTGTGTTATCGTTAACTGGCCCTTAACGATACTTACCGTTAACTGGCATTCTCAACATCTTAGCTAGCAATATTTGTCCTTAACTTTGACAGTTCGTTAGAGATATTTGTCGTTAGCTTAACAACGACTATTTAGGTGCCGCTAACTTGAACGTTAAAAAAGTTTTATTAGAGAGTGTTTTTTTAAGCTTTGTTTTTTAAGGAAAACAATATAGAAATCTTTATAAAATAAATATGGCGTTTGAATATTTGGGAATGGACGCAGCGTTGTTGCAAGACGAAATTTCTATGCGAGAATGTGCGTCGGAGTGGGCTCTTTTGCGAAGGGTAGACAGTCCATTTGATTTGAACGAATCAAAATTTAGAAGTTTGTACCTCTTAACACCCGAGAAAGCTCACAATATAACCTACTCCATTCGAAGTTTCTTGGAAGGAAGTACAATCGCAGCTTTATAGGCCGAACGCCAACTTAGTATAATAACAAAGGAAATGCCTTAGAAGAAATAATTTACATTAACTCTTTATTACAAGGTACTTGCTACGTTTCGGTTTTATGCAACAGGATGCTGCCAGCGGCCAGTTGGCAATCAAAAAAGCATCACGATGAGCCAGTCACCTGTGAGCCGTTCGATCCATCGCATTACAGATGTACGCTTCCCAGCTACGCAAATCGAGCGAAAAACAGCACGCACGCTATTTCGAACAGCATCTCAGTCTTTCGATGGTGCTATCGGAGCGACTGAGTGTGCCCATGTCGCCATAATGGGACCGCCAAATCATGAAGAGGCATATGTTAACCATCATGGTTACCACTCAGTTAACTTCCAAATGGTGAGTTTAAAATTGTACACACAACTTATTTGAAAGGGTTTTTTTAGATATGGATCCCAATCTCAAGATTTTTAATGTTAATGCAAGATACCCTGAAGCTTGCCATAAAGTTTTTATATGGAGTGCTTGTGCTGTTCGCAACGTAATGCAAAGGTTTGATCGGGGTAGCCACCAAACATTTTTAATAGGTACATTTATAAAAAAACAATTAAAATACCAAAAGCAGTTCAAATGACTGGTATTTAAAGATGATAAAATATAAGTTCTGCTTTATTCTAAGCTAGAAGTCCCGGGCAGACGTTGTCCTGTCACAGACCGCCTTACTTCCATAAAAGAATTTTTATGCCAAACAAAAAAAACTATTTTATTTATCTGAACTGGCTATCGTGGTAGTGCGACCACGCCCGTACATATAAGTGGGCGTACATAAAGTGTGACCACACTCATTTTTAGTAAAGCTGCCGACAATAACTATACGAACTATATTACCAAATTTTAGTCTTTAATTTATCACAAAAATATTCAATAAAATTAACCGTCGCAAAAAAAATTGAGCATAATCTAAGAATTTTAATTTGGAATTATAAAAGCTGTCATTTAGACTGATGTGATAGTTGAAGTGTTAAAGAAAGAAAAAGTTATAAACATTTATTTCCTTGCAGGTGATTCTGGCTACCCATTGGAACCTTGGCTCATGACTCCATTAACAAATCAGCCTCAATGGTGAGTCCCATTTCTTGCACGCATCCTGTTTGCCGTGCATTGAGGCAATTTGCCCTCAGCCTAGCCTTTGTTGGCTTCAAAAAAATCCAGAATGATTTGATGCTGTTCGGCAGTTGTCCGGCTGTTTCTTTTTTTATGTTTTCCATTTTAAGTTTTCTTTTATTTTGAAACTTATATCAAAATCTGTTATCTGTTTGAATAAGCTGTCAAAAAAGGAGAGTGCTGCCATATTTTCAATTTCTGTTAACGACGTTTGTAGTTTATATTGTGAATGTTACGTTTTCCCAATTTTGTCGCTAAATACTGTTTTGAGAATACAACATTCGTTACTGCAAACTACAAACGTCTTTAGTTGACCATACCGATTTCCAATCGCGTCGGAAGCGAATTTCATCTGGGGGGGCAGTACAAATGGGGGGGAAGTACAAATGGTGGTGCAAAAAAAGTTCACCAAAATTTCTTCACATGAAACATGAAGAGAAAAAGAAGAGGAAAATATATAATACAAAAATATTATCGTTGTAAAAAAACTGATATTTTGAATAACTTTTCCTTTTAAATTGTTTATCTAGCTAAAAAAGTGGGGGGACAACTGCCCACCTTGTCCCCCGCTTCCGACGCCAATGCCGATTTCGTATAGTTAACTTTTTGAGAATTCCACTACAGGTGAATTTCTTTGCGTTAGAAATGAGGATTCACCTGAATGGGCCGACATAGAATCCGATGAAAAATTCTATTTTGAAGAATCCTCAACAAAGCTACCAGCTTCTTCTATCCCAGTGATTAAGAGCATCGAATCTTGGATCGCAGATGGAATAGCTTTTACAGATGATATTAATTATTGATTTTTTTCCAATTGTTCTTTTAATGTATCTAGTCATACTAGTCACTAATACTAGACAGTAATACTAGTGAAAATTGTCAGAGCTAGTCAAAATATATAATCATTCGAATGAATTAATTTCATATGTCACGTTACTTTATGGGGGGGGGAGGGGTTTAGAAAAGCACTACGAAAAGTAACGCAGGGGGAGGGGGGGTAAAAAAACCCGGAAAATCAGTAACGTAGTTTATGGACGACCCCTTATTAAATGCACCATAAGCCAATTATAATTTTTAAAGAAAATCGTTTTTTATTAATTTATTTATTTTATGAAAAATTACATTAAATTACTGTTTTACAATGGAAGGAAGGAGCACAAGCTGCCAGGACTTTCGGCTCTTTTTTTTATTAAATACCTATTAATCGATTGTTGACGATATTGTTAATTTTTAAGGGGAGGTTCTCCTGAAACTCGACCAATAAACTCAAATTTTTTTTTGGTTTGGCCGATAAAGATTGCTAAAAAAGTTATCGCATACAAAAGAAACCCATATTTTCATAAACGCACTCAAAAAATTGTTAACCAAATCTTTTGGTCTCCACAATATCTCAAGAACTAATCTATGGATTGAGTTGCATTTTTTTTTTAAAGTAAATAAAATTTATTGTATTCTAAACTTAAATTCAAAAAAATATTTTACTTTTTTTTTAGAGCACTTCATAAAACAAAAAATGTTAAAAAACGGTGCAAAAATTTCACATGTCCGCCATTTTAACAATTTTTAACTATTTCTTTATATTAAAGGGACAAGCTCCAATATCTATAGTAATAAAACTAATTTTCTGTTTGTTTGGCCTTTATACAAATCTAAACGGCTCAACGGCTTTCGCTCAAACTAGTTATACATATTAAGTGTATCCTAACTTAAAATGTTACGTACTTAGTTTTGCCGCGCCTCCTCCAAAACTTTTTAACTAACGGTAATTTTGTTGTTATAATACTTTTTACCATCGGAGTTTTTTGTGTATTTAATTCTAAAAAAATTCTGTTATTTTGACATCAAAAATACTCACGTATATTCAAAATCATAGAAATTTTTCGTACAACGACTTTTTCATAAAACATCGTTACCTAAGAATGAGAAAAAACGACATGAAAATCAAAGTTTGGTCTTTCGATGCAAATATCTCCGCTGCCCATAAATATATTTCATTCAAATTTTTTTTGTTCAAAAGTTCAATGAAATCACTTCACAAAAATAGGTTGAACTGTACCGTTCAGTTAGTGAATATATGTTTTATGATTATGTCAAAAATGGTCCAAAATATTGACTTTTTACTCAAAAAATGACTCAAAAATTGTTTTTTTTTTTAAAAATGAAATCAATTAAAATTGCACATCTGGCTACCTTTCATACGACATAGCATTTATTTGCAAAAATTCTTCCAGCTAAGCGCAAAAATTATTTTACTGTTTTTGTCATCAAAACAACAAGATTTTTTAATTTGAAAACAACTTTGATTTTTTTCGCGAAATTTACTTTTGCCAAAATGTTGTTTTTATATTTTTTACTAAAAAGTCGAGTCTTAAAAATAATTTATGTAAAAAAATTACGCCAATATCTCTTTCCTTTCAAAAGTTATGGCTAAAAATCTATTATTTTATACCAGACTATTAATAAAATCGAGTTTTGTTTTAAAATTCTCTATATAGTTTGAACGTCCCCATTTATCTCTAAGAATGCAGTTGTGTGTCTAGAGTAATTACGAACATTTTGGATTATATAAAATCTTCCTTAGTTTTTTGAAATATTTTGCGAAAATGCTATTAGCGTCATCAACACTAAAAAACATAGAATTGGATCAAATTAAATGTCTAGCTCACTTGCTGGATTTTTTGTTGTTTTTGCTGTGCTTGCAAATGCGATGATATGATCCTGATCTCCCATGAAAAAAACCCAGCTATTATCAATTTTAGTACAATAATTTTTAGTACAACGAATTTTTCATAAAACATTGATAGCAACATTATATCATAATCAAAGTTTTTACTTTTAATGGCAATTTTTTTGTTAAAAAGTCCAATATATTTTTTATTATAAATCTTTGTTTAGATGTTAAAATGTCCATATCTCAAGGACGCATTGAGTCCCACCATAATTTTTATATTGTTGAAAAGGTAATTTTGCTTGCTTTAAGATTAAGTAAATATAAAAATTATTTTTAATTTTTAAAATATGTTTTTCGTACCCCTTCTTTGAGCATTAAATTAGCTCACCGCAAGAGATGGAACCACCAACAACAAAAATTTTCCAAAACTTTTTTGGATTAAAGTTCGTTTAATTACCTTTCTAACGGTAGCTTACAAATAAAATTCAACATGTTTTTCATTATTCTAGAATTTAAAACACATCTAAGCGAGAAGTGTATGTTAAAATGTTTATATAAATGACTCTCGAGTAACACCGGATATATGAGCTAGTATATAATACAATTTATAAAATTTTTTGATTTTTTTATATCAGATCACAGTTGATTTACTTCCTTCTATCGAAAAAAAAATCAAGAACATCACCGTGTTTTTGGACCTCTAGATTAGAACCTGCCCATAGGTGTTCTTTTAGCTTCATTATTGTTCGTACGAATATTTTATAAGCTCAACTTTTTCAAAAGATGTGTAACAAAATTAAAACCAAAAATTTATCAATTCTGTTTGTATATTTTCAATATGGAATTTCAATTTCCACTCAAATTTCAGATGATGATTGTAGAAACTTTGGTTTTCGTAGTTTTGCTGGTTCTCCTGACATTGCGAAAAATGTGTTTCAGTTGTAGGGGAGGTGTTACGCCAATTTGACCAATCCCGCCTTAATTTGGCACACGTCCTTTAAATGAGGTACTTGATTATTGCCTTAGTTTTTGTTTTCGTAGCTCTACTGGTTCTCCAGATATTACGAAAAATTTGTTTCAGTTGTATGGGAGGTGCCACGCTCACTTGTCCAAACATCTTAAAAACCCTGTACACAAGCAAAGTACACAACTTTGCCTAAAATACTAAAATCGGCCATAAAAGTCAATCAAATAATTTGTTCCCTCTAGTTTGTACCAATCGTTACACTGTGCGCAGCGCTGCAGTCGCACTTAACAAATTCTCTAACCAAGGTCCTTGCAAAAACTATGTGTGAGGGCGAAAGTGATTTGTTTACTATTGAAATTTGCAACAATTTATAAATGAACTAGTTTCTGTTACCAACATTTTTATTTGCAACAATTTGCAGATACCGAAAAAACTAGTTTGTCAAAAAAAATTTTTTTTGAACATAATTTTTTCAACTAAGCTTTCAAGTCGTACGAAAGCTGCTTACTTGTTGGTTTCGTTCAAAACTATTTGCAGAATCCGAATTGAGAAAGTTATCTTCGGTACCACTTCTGGTGCCCGAGATATAAAAGCTTATATTAAATTTTTTTGGAAAAGTTAAAAAATTGCATTCAAGTTTATATTTCTCCAAAACAGGAAAATGCATATGCAAATTATTAATTCGCCTAATTTAAAGAAAACGATAACACTGTAATCAATATCACCAAAATATAGACAATCAGATAACAATTAAAAGTTCTGTGTTATCTAGAGTGTACTTTTAGATTCGAATATCCTTCGCACCATTTTAGAAAACAAAGAGCTTCGAAACTACTTTCAAAGCACTTAAAAAAATCACAATAGCGCTTTGTTCTCGTTTCTAATAGTGATGTTTTTAACATTGGCATGTCATTGGAAAGAAGAACTTTGTTCTCGCTACGAAAAGTGATTTGAAAAAGCGCTTTGCTCTCGCTACGAAAAGTGATTAAAAAAGAGCTTTGTTCTTGTTTCGAAAAGTGATTAAAAAAAGCGCATTGCTATCGCTTCGGAAAGTGACTAGAAAACGCATAACATTCCCGTGGTGGCACCGACCAAATTTTTAAGCAAAATAAAAAACGTTATTTGTATTATGTATTTAGACATTTCTTTGTAATGTGTTTTTAATTAGTTTGAAACTGTTTTTTGGTTTTTTGTAGCTGAATATTGAATACATATAAAAAATAGTAAAAAATAAGTTTTCAAAAAGTTTGAAAAAGTATTATGCATCTAGACATATCTTTGTAATGTGTTTTTCATTAGTTTGAAAAAACTTATTTTTTTTTTGTTTTTTAAAAAAAGTTTCTCTATAAATCCTGTTCTTGCTGAAGCGGAATCCTTTTCTCATGTCCTTCTCCAATTGTGGGAAGCCTTTTTTTGCACATTTGCAGCAACTACAAAAAGAGTGCGATTATATTAAACTTTTTCCATCAATTTTGTGCAATGGAAACAATTCACAGATTTTATCGGATACTTGTTTTGTCTTCCGTCCCAGTTGATCTCACGTAAAGGCTCGTCATCGAACAGCAAATGAAAAGATTTTGAAACCGGTGTAGTGCCAATAATGGACCGAACATAAGCAATCTATGTATATATAGTCGGAATCAGTTATTAGTTCTGCAACTGCAGTACTATAGGTCAGCCGATTGTTTTTTTTCTAGCTTCCTGGTAGCATTTGGAGCATCCTGCCGAGGAAGTATGACCAACAGTTCCCGTAATAAATACTCTCGCAGGAGCATCACAAACAAATGCACGCAATTTAATAAAAACCCTTCTACCGTTGACGATAACACCTCCACTTCCCACTAATTTTATTACTTTTTTATGAAAATATTACTTTTTATATTAAAATATTTAAACTGTTTATAAACGTTTTTTACCTTTCACTATTTTTCACTATTTTGCAGAAACACTTTCACGAATTAAACTTCCCGCGCATACTAGTGATGAGTAATGACAAGTAGTGATGAGAAAAGTAAATATATCTAACTAGTACGACAGCAACGACAAGATATACGAACGAATACGATTAGTCAAATTAGGGAAAATAGTGAAAGCAAACCGATTTTTTGAAGCTCAATTCATAGTGAGAGCAAAGCACTTCTCAAAAGCACTATTCATAAGCAGAGTGAAGCCCTTTTTACTTGCTTTTTAATAAAGCACTTTGAAATTTCCGATAGGGACAAGACACTATGGGTAAAACTCAAGAGTGGCATCGTGTTTGCCAAGTTAGTAAAAGTCTTTATTTATTTTGACTTTAAGACATATGCTGTTTTTCCTACAAAAATCAAAGCATTTTGAGATATTGATTTTTTACTGTTTTTCTCAAAAAGACAACTTTGTCCTTGAGTGAAAGAAAGATATCCTTAATTTTTTGTAAAATTTTTTTTTTGGGAGATCTTGGCCAGCCGATGCAACTTTTGAGACCTTTTAGAGTGTGAAATTCGAAAAAAATTGTAATTCGATACGCCCTAATGTACATGTATGCATCACATCATCGGAAGGAAATTAAATAACGGCCCTTTAGGAAGCAAAACGCTTCAAAACCACTTTCAACGCACTTTACAAAATCAGAATAGCGCTTTGTTCTCGCTTTAAATAGCGCCTTTTTTAACATTGTCATGTCATTGGGAAGATGACCTTTGTTCTGGCTACAAAAAGTGATTAAAAAAAGCGCTTTGCTCTCGCTACGGAAAGTGAATTTCAAAAAGCGCTTTGCTCTCACTTCGTAAAGTGATTCAGGGAAAGGCTCGCCGTTCTCGCTACGAAAAGTGATTAAAGAGAGTGCCACTGCCATGTCCCCTTAAATATTCTGCGGCTGTTGCACCTTCTTCGTCCGCACATGGGATAAAATCCGCCCCGCCGTAGTCGCCACTGCTATGTCCAATTACATTTTATGAAGATGCGTCTGTGGCAACTTCCTCGTTCTCACCTGCAGAAGCAACTTAACTTTCAATATCGTTTACCTTCGCTGCTACTAACCTTTTAAAATGTTTTTTTGAATAGCCTAGCCACATCTCACTCATATTTTGCCTTTTTTTAAATTATATCAACAATTTTGATACTAGCTTTACTTAATATTTTCCACTTTTTTGCTTTAACACTTGTTAAGATAATTTTTTTCCGTATGCTAGTGATGTGCATTTTAATTTAACTCGCTAGTGATGTGAGTTTCAATAGTTTTTGGAGTAGATACATAATTCCGCTTTTTTCAACATATTTCGTAGCGAGAGCAAAGCACTTATCAAAAGCACTATTCACAGGCAGAATGAAGCCCTTTTTACTTGCATTTCAACAAAGTGCTTTGAAATTTCCTATAGGGGGCGTCTAGCATGGGCAAAATAGAATACATGTGTTTTTTGTAATCTATTATTTGCGAAAATCGTCAAATCGCACAGCCTCTAAAAACCCAATAAGCCACAATCAAAAGCAATGCATACACTACATGACTATTTCAAATTTGACCTCTAAAAATTTCATTGAAAAACAATCGTTCAGTATTTTTTAATAGGAGTTGCAAGAATTCGTCTTTTTGTTTATATACGTGTGATAACTTTGAGATTGGCCGGCAGTTTGCCACAATGCTTTTAGTACCAAGAAAATTTCCCTTAGATAAAGATTTATTAAAAATATTACTCAGAGGATACACTTAATTAAAGCTGTTTTCTACAAAAAAGCTTTTAAAATCACTGATATACTTTAAGAATTTCTTTTGAAGCTCAAAAAATGTCCTTGATGCCTAAAACTTTTTAACGTATACTTTATATGCCTGTCGTAAATGTCCTTCCAAACATTCACAGAAGCTTTTAATATGATAGCTGATGTTTTGATATTGTTGACATTAATCATTCGCTAGTCCAGTGAAAGCCGGATTACCTTGGCCCTGATGTCTGTGCACATTGGCCTCATTGAGCCGAATCATTTTGATGTGAAGCAGCTGCCAAAATTTTCACTCAGCATCATCACTTACCTCACTTTGACCTTGATTAATTCTATACAAAAAGTCCTCGCTTTTCGAGTAATATCAATGCTTAAATGTTAGTTTTATTGCAATTGCATATTTTAATTTTTGCCTAAATCAATTCTCACAAACAAATATTGCGCTAAAATGATTCAACGCAGCAAAAAACTCAAGAAAATTTAAAAAAACTTTTGCCTTACACACAATGTCACCTTTCTACTTGCCCTCTCTTAGTGTGCCGTCAGAGTGAGGCGGTTGAATTATGCCTGTGTCGACAGCAACATAAAACCAACACTGACAGCTGGTATTTCTTGTCTGATTACCCAGCGCTTCACAGCAACCACATTAATTATGAGAAGATGAATAAAATAAATAACCAATTTCGCTACCGAAACAACTGTGACCAATATTATTAACTAGAAAATTAGCAGCATTTCAATGACATACTTACAAAGATATGTTTTCTGTTCAGAGCAACAACCATAACATTTTCAACAATTAATTGTGTAAAATGGTCACGAACCGATAAGACAAAGAAAAAAAAGAAACACGTCAACATGAAATTAATTCAAGGATTCTTAATGTAAGGGCTTTGCTTTGTGCATTGAAATGATGCTTAAAGAGAGCAACAATAAACTCTTTCAAAATACCTACCCGCTTGTAAAAATTTGTCGGTGATGACATTGTAATGCAGAACTGTAAGTGGCGACAAGTTAGTTTCCTTTCATTGTTTAAACAACAGTTTGACTTTATTCGTTTGTGTAGCAACATCGTGTTTTCTTACAGGAAGTTTTGTAGTGAAATGTGTTTGTGAAAATGATTTATCTTTATGTTTAAACCAGAACAAAGTCTTATGAATAAAATAGCTTCATGTTATTAAACATTAATTCTGAAATGCTCTATAAAAGTTAATAAATTCGTTCATTGAATTGTAAAAATTATGTTAAAATAATTTGTGGTGCCATTTGCTATTGTTTGTTTCATTTTAGTGCGTTCTCTTGCATTGATGTGTTTTTAGCGTAGAGAGGATTTTCGTTAAATTTTTTGTTCTCTCAAATTTTGTACGTCTATTTTTTATCTATCCCATCTTTTGCATACACAGATCCAAAAACCAACACATAAAATCAATAGGATCACCTAATTGTGCTATTTTATTAGGTTTTCTTATTAATAATACCAAATAATAAGAATTTTCTATAGAAAAATCTTTTTAATTTTATAGAGAAAATCTTATTAAAAATTTACAACTACTATTAAACATTTTTTAATAAGATTTCTTATTAAATGAATGAAATGATGTGGTAATCTTATTAATACTTTACTTTAATAAGAAAATCTTTTATCACTCTCTAAAGTCTCTTAAACTTAAAAAGAGACAACCTCAAATTAATAAGAAAATCTTTTTGATCTGCTTTAATAAGATTTTCTTATTAAGCACCCTTTTAAGAAGGTAATAACTATGAAAATGTAGTCGTAATTGTGAAGTAAATTCATGAAATTTATGTGCATTTTATGGATTTTATTTGTATTTGTATATGTATTTATTTGTATTTATTTATTTATTTGATATATCAGTGCAACAAGGTAGTAACCTTATGATTAAAGCACTGGCATCGTAGTAATTAAACATTTGTATTAAACTTAAAAATTATTCAATCTTAATTAATTTTTCATAAAAAATACATGGGAAAAGAAGAATGAAAATAAATATATCTTAAACTAGTATTACTAACTAAATATTGGAATCATTGTCCTGATATTTTTATCATTTCAAGTAATTGTAGTACAACTTATAACAATGAGTTTACATAGAAAGATATGCAAGTAGATTGTTTTAGAAAAAGTTTTCATGTTACACAAAAATAAATTGATAGTTAAAAATTGAAAATTATTGCAACGTAGAAAGATATGTAAGTAGATTGTTTTTGAACTGCACAGCGTTTTGAATAGATCGAAAAAAAGGGGGCAACGAGTTCCAAAGACGAATTACATAAATATAGAATTGCCTCTCAGATGTTAGACAGAAATGACGAAATTGTATTAATGAATTGGACCGATTAGATCTCGAGACAGTAAGACGGTTATGCAAGTAAGAAGGTTCCTTAGTATATAACAATTTATGGAGCAATAATAAAGTTCGCAATTTAAGAATGCTTTCCAGGGTCATATTGTATATTTGTAATGCATAGTGAGATACATGATCAGAACGTTTTAAACCATAAACGTATCTAGCTATGTTGTTAAAAGCTACTTTTACTTTTTGCTTACTTGTGCAATCACAATTAGCGAAAATTTCACAACCATATCGAAGGGTAGGGAGAATGTAAACTTTTGCGATTAGAAGTCTAATATAAAGTAGTGTGAATGACTGTGCAATCCTTAATACCCTAAGCATACCATAAACCCTGCCAATTGTATTTCCAAGTCAAAGTCCTGTCGAAGATTATTCCGAGATTTTTTGCTGAGTCAACAAAATCAATTGCCGAATTGTTGAGCATACTTTTTGGAAATTCTGAAACATCGATTATTTTTTTGGAAATAATTAAACACTTCGACTTCCTTGGGTTAAGACACAAGCCACTTTCACTTGCCCATGTTGTTACGCGCCCAAGTTCATTATTGATGGCAGATACACAATTTGAAATATTATTGCGTGAGCAACTAACAAACAGTTGTACATCATCAGCGTACATATGGACGTTACAATATTGGAGAACTTTTGGTAAATCATTTACATAGAGTGAAAACAGAAGGAGTCCAATTATAGAGCCCTGAGGAACACCCCTATTGAGGGTCAAAATTTCTGACGTCTTGTTATTGGCAGAAACAGCTTGAGATCGATCTAATAGGTATGATTGCAATAAGTTACTTGCTGAAGAAGAGAAATTAAACATTTGAGATAATTTACTCTTAAGAATAACATGATCAACTGTATCGAATGCCTTTGAATGGTCTAGAAGAATTAAGAAACTGACTTTACTATCATCCAATCCTGCTCTTATTTCTTCAACTACGTCTATTAGTGCAGTGACGCAACTCCTCTTTGCCCTAAACCCAGACTGCCTTTCGGATAGCAAGTTATTGCCGCAAATAAATTTGCTAGTTTGCTGGTGTACAATCAATTCAAGCGCTTTTGCTAAGTATGACAATATGGCCAAAGGTCGATATTCATTGCGTGTTTTTGGTATAGGAATCATTTTGGCTTGCTTCCAATATTTTGGAAAGACAGAAGTAGTGAGAATTGTGTTAAAGATGTGGGTTATATAAGGTAGTACTAATGGAAGAAGGATTTTTATAAAGTGTGGATGAAATTCATCGAAACCTACTGCGTTGGACTTTATTGACAGGAGACTAGTCAGTGCCTCACTTTGGTCTACGCAACGGAAAGAAAAAGCCATATCTGCACCAAGGGTAATAGACAGAGAACCATTTCTACAAGTAGTAACATTATTAATAACGGAAGGCATGGTAATGTTCACAAAATTTTTATTAAGGTCATTTACATCAATATTCTCATCTACAACGGCCAGGTTTTTACCAACTCCAATATCACGGATTTCTTTCCAAATCTTTCTTGATTCAACTGCGTGTTTATATTTGTTGCTGTAGAATTTTTTCTTTAATGCAGCTATTTCATTGTTTACTTTTTTCTCATTTCTTTAAAATCATTATACAATTCTGGAGTTTTGAATCATTTCCACCGGTTGTATAAAGCGTTTCGTTTTGCTAGAAGCCCTTTGATATAATTGTTAAACCACGGTTTTTGTTCCGTTTTAATGGTTTTAGTCTTTAATGGTACGAATTCATTAAAAAGGTTCATAATATTTTGCTGCAGATAACAAACCTGGTCTTCACTTGATGACATTCCATAAATGCCTTGCCAATTTATCTTTCTAGCTTCTTGATCGAGATGGTAATAATCAATATTCTTAAAATCACGAAAGGTGAAACAATACGGCTCGTTTTCCATATGGAAATTAAAAGCTAAGAAGAGAAGATCGTGCTTGGAAAAGTTGGGTACTGATAGCTGGTCATAGAGAAGTATTTAAGTTAGATCATTAACAAAGAACAGGTCTAGAAGGGTATTGATTGAGTGAGTGAAGTGAGTAGGTTGGGAGTTATTAACTGACAGAAGGCCTAAGTCACGCATATCATTACTTAAGTGATTTTCCATTATTAAATTACTGTTGAAGTCTCCTGCAATGACAATGTGTGAATAGGATATCGACAAATTTTCTATGAGGCTTATGAGATTAGAAGTATCTACAGTACGACTAGGACGATAGACAGTACCGATAAGCATTTTGCTGGTACCATTCGATAACGATATGAACAAAACTTCGATTGCACTTTCGAGCGGAGATGTATATATGAGCCACAAATGACATCTACATCTGAGCCCTCAAAAACATACCTTAATTCATGCATTTTATTTACTAAGCTTTGTGCATTAATGTGACATACCTTGAAACCGCTTCTTTGCTTGCATAGTATACGAATCAGATTAAATGTTTTGTCTTTGGAACTGTTTTGATTATTTGTAAAATCCATTGTTTGTATTGTGAGCGAAAACGTGTGCAGTGTTTTTAAATAATCGTTGCAAAAATCTCGATTTACAAGTTAGCTTATACAAAAAATTAAGTTTACGAATATTGAGCCAAAGATTTGCTAGAATATAAAGAGTTAAAAAAAATATAGTAAGATTAAGAGATAAAAAGAGCAGAAAAGATAGATATGAACTTAAATATTCGATGAAAGAAATAAGATAATAGGAATACTGAGAACAGGATTGGCGCATCATATCGAGTAGCAGCATACAAGAAGAAAGCAAAGCAGCTTTAGTAAGGTCGCTCACGAAAAAGCTGATCATCGCCAGTGTGGTTGTTGTTGCGTTGGTCAGAATTATCATGTGCAATTAAATCTTGCAATTTTTCAATTGTTTCTATTTATTTAAAGTAAAATAAAAATATGTAATAATGAATAATGATACCTATTTGGTGCGGAGGTTTTTCTTTTTTTACTTCTTTATTTGAAATTAATTTTATTTTTTTTAAGACCAGAACTTTTTATTTGGAAATAATTTTTAAAACTAAAATTTTTAAAATGAAAATTTCTGAAAATATAATAAATGAATACAATTCAAAATGTTTTTTTATAACAAGTTTTTTATATACAAGTGTAAGTATTTTCAATAATTGCTAAAATGATATAATACGTTATTAATAATAAATCAAGGTAAGTGAAATATAAGATAAGATAAAAATCAACTTCAGGAGAGGTAAGAATTAATGTAACTAAAGGTAAGTATCAATGTAACAAGAGGTAAGTATTAATGTAACAAAAGGTAAAATAGAATGTAGAGATTTACTCTATGTGGTGATGTAACAGAGCACCACACCTATGTTCCCGAACTTCTTTACGACGAGACTGAAATTCTTTTAACTCAAGCCATATTTCAGTAGTAGGGCTTGAGTGACTTAATTTCGACTTTACTAAAAATTTATGGAGTAAACTCGAAGGAGATTCTTCAAAAAATGGAGATTGAGGATCTCGCCGCTTTCTTTGAAGGCCTCGACAGCGCCGGATATTTTGGTGACAAAGTAAAATTGTATTTCCTAATAAATTGTAATAAACCATCAAAATGCCTTTTTATTTAATATTATAGGCAATTAAAAGTATATTTCTAGGTAAAAGGTTAATAAGATTCCGTTTTGATTTAAAAATATTTCTTTATTAAAATTTAAAAAGAAATCCTATTAAATCAATAAGGTGTCCTTATTAAATTTCAAAAATAAATCTTATTAAATCTATAAAATTTATTCTTAAAAACCAAGAAGTTTTGATAAGATTTCCTTATTATTTTTAAAAGTGTTCTTATAAAAAACAATAAGATTTTTCTTAAAATTATGTGGTTTGCCTAATAAAAGAAGCTCATAGTTTTAATAATATTTTCTCTATGGTTTTAATAAGACAATCTTCTTGGATGAAAACCATAGAGAAATCTTATTGATTTTCTTCTATTTTATTAGGTTGTTTTGGCTCTGTGTACCTACTCCCATCGTCGCTTACTGAGTAATGTAGATGCCATCAGTGTTTTAGCGGCCATGTCCGAACAAATGTAATTTAGATTTGTATACAGTTATTGGAGGCCGCGCAGTCACATTGTATTTAAGAAATAATTAGTTAAGTCATGTGTCCATTTACCACTGGGTAAGGACAATGAACGTGGTCCAGCGACAGAATGCGTGCATAGCATTTAATAGCACCTGGCAACCGGCTGATAAGCAACAGTACTCAGAATAAAAAGTAAAAGAAAAAACGAGAAAGTAAAAAAAATTAAGAAAATTGGCAACAGAGTAAAGATATTGGTAGAAACGAGAACAAACCAAGATAACGTTCAAGGTTGCCACAATACAACGAAAACACATAACTTATTGTGCAAGCCTTCGCTTCCGTTTAGGAAACTTAAAAAGCATTACATTGCATTGACACATAATTGCAACAGGAATAACAACAACAGAGACAACAACAAGAAACACAACAACTGCAGCAACATAAAGTACG
Organism: Dichetophora obliterata; assembly: GCA_963920525.1. Lineage (NCBI taxonomy): Eukaryota > Metazoa > Arthropoda > Insecta > Diptera > Sciomyzidae > Dichetophora > Dichetophora obliterata. The sequence continues at coordinate 24,224,956 of OY986436.1, forward strand.
ACGACAACATAATGTTTACAACGAATACATTTCCTTGTCTTGATTTTTTATTTCCTTCATTTCAACAACTGTAGCAATTAATGCATTAAAACGACATCTTGTGCGCCATGTTAAATTATGTGTAAAGGAGCATCAATGTGTGCGTGTGTGTTAATGAGTGCATATTATGTTTTTCAATGCAACTTTCTGTATCTACTTAACACACACATACTCGTACTCTTTCCTTCCGTGGGGAATTTTCGGTTTTTGCTAACTTATGCTGCACAGTGGTTTAAAAGTGAAAGGAATAAACCAAAATTCATAGACTCTTATTCAATTTTTTTTTTTTATAGATGTTTTTTATAAATATCGTGATGCCGGAAGACTCTCCTTGGGTCTTCACACCGTCACATTTTGTTACAGAGGGGAACGTTTTTTTAAAGAGGAATTATATAACACTGTTCAACACAAAGAACTAAAAGACATGTAATAAATGAATGCTTCCTCAAATACCCAAATTTGCTCTCTTCTTTGTATTTATAGATATTATAAGTAGAGGTTTCTTTTGTATGGTGATATTTGGTAACATTTTTGTTATAGGAATTAACACCCTAACACTGATTTTTGTGGGACATTTTAACACTAATTCTAAATAAGTGAGAATTTAACCATTAAACACTTTTTAAGTTTTCACTTTGTTTTGGCATTCACGTTGGTTTTTAAGCTTTGGTGTATTCAGAGACTTATTTTAATTTTAATAAGTCTAATAATTTTAATTTTAAGGCAAATATTTTGTGGAATATTTTAACCCATTATATTCCTGTTTTATGGTTCTTATTTGCCCTTTATCAAAAACAGGTCAAAAAAGACCCATACATTGAAGAGTTAGAGCAAAGATTATCTGTAGTAATAAAACTCATTTTCTGTTTGTTTGTTTATTTGTTTGTTTGTTTGTTTGTTTGACCTTTATACAAATCTAAACGGCCCAAAGGATTTTGCTCAAACTAAGATACGCATTTAGTGCATCTCAGCTTAAAATGCTACATACTTAGTTTTTGCCACGCCCCCTCTGAAATTTTTCAACTAACGGCAATTTTGTTATTATAAAACTTTTTACCATCGAAGATTTTTGTGTATATAATTTTAAAAAATTTCTGTTATTTTGACATCAAAAAAGTTCACATATCTTCAAAATTGGAGAAATTTTCAGTACAACGACTTTTTCATATAACATCGTTGCCTAAGAAAGATAAAAACGACATGAAAATCAAAGTTTGGTCTTTCGATGCAAATATCTCCGCTGTCCATTAATATATTTCATTCAAATTTTTCAGTCAAAGTCAGTGTATATATGTTTTAAGTCAGTGTATATATGTTTTATGATTATGTCAAAAAAGTCCAAAATATTGACTTTTTACTCAAAAAATGACTCAAAAATTGTTATTGTTGTAAAAATTAAACCAATTAAAAATTGCACATCTGGCCACCTTTCATATGACATAGCATTTATTTGCAAAAATTCTTCCATCTAAGCGCAAAAATTATTTTACTGTTTTTGTTATCAAAACAACAATATTTTTTCCAAAATGTTGTTTTTATATTTTTTACAAAAAAGTCAAGTCTCAAAAATAATTTCTGTGAAAAAATTACCCCAATATCTCTTTCCAATCAAAAGTTATGGCTTAAAATTTATTTTTTCATACCAGACTTTTAATAAAACTGAGTTTTGTTTTCAAATTCTCTATATAATTTGAGCGTCCTCATTTATCTCTAAGAATGATGTTGTGTGTCTAGAGTAATTATAAAATCTTCCTTATAGTAATCTACTTACTTTTTGCCTCCCCATGTTTAAGGTGTTATTTGAACAATATTGTGGAAAGTCAAATTTCCACGCCAATTAAATTTACCGACATATAAAAGACAGCGAAATTTTGATATTTTAATTCTCCAATCATGGTTGTAAGCTTGGCTGCATTGAACAAATTTTTAGGTTGAATTGCGTACTAACCGAAAGTATGCTGAAAAGTATGCTGGTAAATATTATAAATTAGAAATAAGTACTGCATTACCGACACGATTCCAATATTTTAGAAAAGTCGGTAACTGTTACTCAATTTAGTTCTTTTCGCACACAGAGTAAACTTGCAGCAAATAACATAATGGCACCAAAGAGGATAAATTTTTGAGCTTGGTAAATTTTTTAACTAATATTTTTATAGTGGTCTCAAACTTAAATTCAACACGTTTTTACAAAATTCCAAAATTTACAAAAACATTTAATCGAAAAGTGTATATTAAAATGTTTATATAATGACTCTCGAGTAACACCGGGTATATCAGCTAGTATAGTATAAAGATGTGCCACGTAGAACATTAAATTCAATGAGAAAAAACGACATGAAAATCAAAACTTTGACTTTCGATGCAAATATATCCGCTATTTTTAAATATATTTAAATCAAATTTTTTTGATCAAAGTTTTAATAAAAGCACTGTAGAAAAATCGTTTCAACTGTAGCGTTCAGTGTAGCATTCAGTGTAGCGTTCAGTGTAGCGGTCAGTGAATATATTCTTTAATTTTTTTTCAAAAACGGTCCAAAATATCGAATTTTTACTCAAAAAATGATTGAAAAAATGTTTTGTTGTATATATAAGAACAATAGAAAATTGCATTTCTGAGTACTTTTCATATAGTAAAGCATGTATTTGCAATAATATAATAAAAATATATGAAAGTAATTAAATAAAAAATTTTTCCGCAAAAAACAACTTAAAAAATATTGTTTACAACATTATTCCCATCTTAGCTTCAACTGATGGAATCATCCTTACAATAATAGCTGTATTTTTTACAACTCGCTTTGAAAAAAAAACAAAGCTAATATAACACCTAAAATATCATGTGGCAAAACGGCAAAAAAAACCAAGTCAACACAAAAAATATACCTAGATTATGTCATCTTTATGATATTATATTCTTGAAATTATATAACAAAAAGATAAGAGATAATGCAAAAAATATAATAACTTTAAATTATGTAATGCTCGTAGGGTGGTTTAGTAAAAAAATTGCCTACACTTTTTAAGTAAAACCTAATGAAATTCTGCTACATTTTGTTGGCAGCTACATCTTTTTTTCAGATGTTTCGTGCATCAAATGTTTACATATCATATCTATTGCTTTTCAATATTGTGCTCACATTTGCTCACATTGTCGTTTACTTATTCTCTCGCTCTCAAAAGCTTTAAATCGTTCGCTCGCTGACTCTCATAAAGATTTTATGTGGATTTATGATAAATCTGTGCACATCTTTCTTTTATATTATTTGCAGGGACCGAACCGGTTATGGTTTTTATCAAAAAAAGTCAGATATTAACAGTTATCATTTAACTTTTATTTTTTCCGACAAAAATACTAGTTATTTTATGCCTTTTATTTTTTCGGGCAAAAATAACTTTTGATCAAAAATAACAGTTATTTTGTGCCTTTTATTTTTTCGGTCAAAAATATCAGGCAATTCGAATTTTTTTAAAGGCCATTTGAACGGCAAAAAAAGTTTTATGCAATTTCTATCGTCTCATGAGCGCGTACATTTTGAGCTATAAAACTTTTTAGTTTTTAAAGTTGTTTTATTCGGCCTTTGAAAAAAATACAAATTGACTGATATTTCTGACCGAAAAATTAAAAGGCACAAAATAACTGTTATTTTTGACCTAAAAAATAAAATTAAAAAGTAACAGTTATCCCGAAAAAATAAAAGGCAAAAAATTACAGTTAATTTTAATTTTTATGGTAACAGCCAAAAATTTAAAACGCGTTCAATATTCGCGAAGCTGCTGTTATTACGGTAATAATGGTATATTTAAAAAAGTCCTCTGGCAACGTTTTCGTTATGCCTTTTTCATCTGAAAATTGTAAAATAACAGTTATTTTCGGTTCCTGATTATCTGTGGTTAGAGTGTTAAAATGTTCCACGAAAATGTTCCCCGTAATATTTTACATAAATGTGCTGGGCTCTCATCACGTAACTTTTAAAACGACTATCGTTTGAACGATGCTATCCGACGATATCGTTCTAAGTTTACTTCATATAAGTCCATCGCTTCATATAAGTCCATCGTCTATCGTTGTGTTTTCTACAGTTTGAAAGGCTCTTCAAAACATATATTCAGTGCCAAAAGTAATATTTACTTTTGTGTAGAATTCGTTTTTGGATTTGTTTGCTTCAAAAGTGAAAATTTAAGGTAAAATGTAAGAATATTTAATAAGTTATTTTGATGATAATGTTTTGAAAATATATTATTCGGCAGCGACACCTCAGTAAATGGAAATATTGCTACACTTTATTGATGAACATCCGCAGCTGGGCCACAATTACGTCGCTAACATAGTGCAGGAACGACATTTCATCTATTTGTTAAGGACCACTTTAACAAACAAGCGCCCAAAACATTTTAAAATTATTTTTATTATTTCCAACCAGAAAAATAGCCAAACGATACCAAATTAGCTATCGCGCCAAGCAATTGTTTCGACGATACCATTTGACAGTTGTTTGCCATACATGAAGCAAGCAAAACGATTTCGTTTAGGCGATGCATAAAATTAAAGGTTACGTGATGTTAAAGTATCGTTGAAACGACATCGTCAAACGATTCTCGTCATACGTGATGAGAGCCCTGAACACATCCTATACCAAAAATGTAAGGGTCACATGGTTTCGTTTCACTATGAAAAAGTTCAAAAGGGGGATAAATTAAACCACCTCTAAAAAAAAACTCAGACGTAAACTTTGAAAACACCGATACACGTATATGTTTTTTGGTCCCCTCTATCAGAATCCGTTGGCGGAACCTTGTTATTTTGGAAAAAAAATGATTTTGTTGTTCAGTGTAATGAACATTCTCTATTAAAGCACTGTTGTGCGATGATGTTTGATGAAAAAATTACTAATAGAGACAATAATGTCATGAGCTTATATTTCTTTTCATTAACAGTTAAAAAGCAGGGGCCGTAACTGTTATAAGGGATATCGAAAAAGTTAATTTTAAATGGTTATTTTGTGACTTTTTCTAAAAAGTCAGATTTTAATTATTTTGAAAAAAAAACAAAACATCAAATTAATCTCTTAGAAAATGATTTTTATTGTAGGGCTATATGGACTAACAGCATATTTTAATTTTTTTAACTTTTCAGGAGAGCATTTTTATATCAGTATAGCGCCTCATCACTGCGTTACAAAAAATTTCGTGTGGTTTTCCACGCCAGTTGCAGCATTAATTTGGGCATTTCGTTAAATCAAATTTATGTCATGGGCGAGAAGTTGCAAAGAGATTTGCATGATATAATTATGTATTTAAGGCGCCATATGGTTACAGTCTGTGCAGATATTAAAATTATGTTTAAACAAGTACGAATTTCAGAAGAGCAGTGGGACTTGCAAAGAATTTTTGGGCGAGAGTGCACAGATGAGCCATTACAAGAGTATTGGTTGACAGTTGTTACATATAGTATGACGTCATCAGCATAATGCGGTGCGAGCATTAATTCAGTGCGCAAGAGACGCTAAAGAGAAATTTCCTTAATAGTCAGAAGCAGGCGCGTACCCAGAGAAAAATTTCGGGGGGTTTTAAATTTTTTTGTTTAGACTTACAGTTGATTTTTTTAATAAAAATTTTTTGATAACAGTTTTTTACGGTCCCTGGTTTTTTATGCCGGTTTTCATGATGGCTTATATTCTCAAGATGCATTACAGAGCAGTTTCTTCTCTCTGAGGCTTGCCATTTTCTACTGAGAGGTTGAAAAAGCATTTTGTCTGTGCTGGGAACTGAACCCGGGCTACCGTGGTTCTTTAACATATGGACCACGCACTCTACTTAGTAGGCTGCGGCCACCACATCTGTTTGACATTAGTTCTTACAATACTTCACAATACTTAACAACACTCAGCACATCATAACAATACTAAGAAATATATAAATTATTCCCATTATTAAGGCATTCTCCTAAAAATTTTGCCAAATTTTGTGGGTAGCATCTTCAAACCTCTCTATTTATTGACAATTTTTGTATGGTGCTTGACCACTGTGTACTAAAGCGAAGAACAAAAGGGGATGTTGACATAAACTACAACAGTAGATGCAATTTATTTTGTGCTAAATAGCATTCAGTGTCAGTTTAAAAGCACCGCAGTTGATAATTAAAACAATTGAAAAATTCTCTATGGCGACACTTGGCTTGAAATATGCACTGTCAATTAATATTTATTGTTAATGAAGTTGACTCAGTTGAAATAGTATGCAATTTTTGCTGTTGCCTAATTATTTTTGTTAAGTTGAAAAAAAAATCAAGTAGTAGCATTTTGCAATAGAATAAGATCGAATTGTAAATATATGCAAAAGGTTTTCAGCATAGAATTTATGCAAAACTAAATCTAAATTAGTTGATTAGTAGCTACAAAAAGTGCATATATATTTTACAATTGCAAGAGAATTGCAATTAAATTGCAAGAGAATTTGCAACTGATTATGAACTGGTACAAACTAAACTTATTTTCACCTAACCTTATGATAAATACGATTTTTTAAAACATATTTTTTGACTTTTTTTTAACTATTCTGTTTAATAATAATTCAATTTTTTATTAATAACATTTTTATTTTTCGAATGATTTTTGCCCCTTTTATAAACTTCTCAAAGTAACTAGAGTTACTGAGATCCGTAATTGGCTGTGTGATTGTTTTGTTGTTGTTGTTGTTGTTGTTGTTGTTGTTGTTGTTGTTGCTAGTTATATTCTTCATAAAGTTTATTTTACCTAGACCTCGAAATTAAATCTAAGTTATTTAGATAATAATTTTTGTTCGTTCTAAAATTTTAAAGACATTGAAACAAGTTTTTCCCAAAGTATCTCTAATTTTTTATTTATTTTTTCTTGGCCATTTTTAAGTTTTTATTGTTAAATATTGTGCAAACGTAAAACTTATGTTAAAAATAACGAAACGTAAGCTTTCAAAATGGCTATATGTAAATACAAGCGCAAATTTTGTTGTCCCTACAAGAATCCTTTGATCAAAGTGTGTAATTATTTTGGTTGTTAGACTGTGTAATCAGAATTCTTGATCTTGGGATTCCATTTTAAATTTACTAGCGGCGACTTACAAAATGTTTCATGATAAAGCTCCACAAAAAATCTACCCAAACATAAAGAGTTGCTTGCAACTTGTGTATATAGGTATCGTATGGCTTGAATATTAATGTTAATCCTGGAAAAAGAGTTGTTATTTTTTAAAAGATTTTTGTTTTTCTGTGTTGATAAATGTTATAGGTATCAAGCAAGCAACAAGAAAGCTAAAAAAATAAAAGCTTAAAAAGAATACAACCACTTTACTGTTCCCTGGTGTAACATTTACAAACATTTTGTTTTAGTTGCTTATTTTTGTAGCTTACTATATCTATTTGTGTCTGTATGAATTTGTATATGTGTATATGAAGCAAAGCCCACGCGGCTGTAAAAAAAAGAAGCATAAAAAGGATAGCCACTTGAACTTTAGCAAAGCTTGTTGGCATATTTTTCTACAAATACATGAACTGCAGGTAACGATTTGGGGTTGTAGCTCAAGGAGCACAGACACATATGCACAGTCACTGTGACACCCACTAACACCCAGACAGTAAAGAAACAATGTCATGTAATGCGATATATGTTGTGATAACAAACAAAATATTTTTACATTGTATCCTCTTTTCAGCATTTTGTCCCAGAGCATTGATGTCTTTATTTGAACCATACGCAAATTCCTCGAGCTCAAGCTTAAGCAATACTTATGCTGTCTCATTCGGAATTATCTCAATTTATTTATTTTTAACTAGCTGATATATGTAGCTTGTGTTTTGCGGTAAGTTCTGTATTTATTGTTTTAATTGTTTTTTTTTAAAAATTCGAATAAGGGGAAAAAAGTTGCACTATTTATTTAAAACACTATTAATTTTTTTTTTAAAAAAACAACATTTCAAACTCAATTTAGATTTTTTTTGTAGGCTTGCAATGAAAAAAAAACATATTTCCTTTTTATTACCCCAAAATTATGCACATATCTTGAAAAGTATGGAAGTTCTTCATACAACGAATGTTGATTACAAAATCGTTTCACATGAAAACAAAATGATCTTTCAAGTTAATTTAAAAACTACTTTTTGTGTAAATAATATAAAAAAAAAATCTGTTCTTTTGACACCAAAAAACATTCGCATATTCATAAAACTATGGAAATTCTTAGTTCAATGCATTTTTTGACATAATTTCATTGCCTTTGTATGAAAACAGACAAAAAAACCATCCGAAATTGAAAGTTTGCACTTTTGATGTAAATATCTCCATTGTTTTTGAATATATTTCATTGATTTATTTTTTCCCTAAAAGCTTAATAAAATGACTTGACAAAAACTATTTTAATAGTGCTGTTAGCTTAGTATTTATATTTTTAATTTTTTTTTCACAAAAAGTCCGAAATATTCAGTTTTTACGTAAAAAGAAGACCAAAAGTTGTTTTTGTTGCAAAAATAATATAAACTCAAAATCGCATTTTTGACCACCTATCTTTTGTCACTTCATTCATTAACAAAAATTTAAGTTTTTTAAATAAAAAATAATTAACTGTTTTTGTCATAAATAAACAAGATCTTTGATTATTTCGGCAAAATTTAGTTTTTAAAAAATGTTGTTTTTTATTTTTTAAAATATAAGCATGCTTTCAAAATAATTGAAGAAAACAAATTGCACTGTGAGCTTTTTTGTACTTTTATTATCTGTATTTGATAATTTAAATGTTTTTCACTTAATTTTGGCATATGGAATCTCGTGGTGACATTTGTTTTACCACTTTACTGAACATTTTTAAACAAATTTTTTTTTTAAGATATATCAAAAATTACTCAAGATATGCACTCATTTTCATGTTGATAACTCTTGAACCATTAGGATTTAATTTTGATTTCTTCGGCAAAGTTCTTTCCATAATTCTGGCCAGCAACTGTGCTGAACAAATAAATATGTAAAAATCGCTTCCAGTGGGTCTTATCGAGTGATTCTTACAAAAAGTCAAACGAAAAAAATTTGTACAACATTGCGTATGAGTAACATTTTTTGCTTTGAAGCGCTGAAAGCCGGTATGTGTGTGGCTTATTAACGGTTTTAAGACAATTTCAAATGATTTTTCGTTATATATTTTTTTATCAACAAAGTTGTTGGCAAGAATAATAGAAATAACTTTGCTCCAGAAACCAAAATGAAAATGGTTCAAGAGTTCTCAACTGCAAATGAGTGCACATCTGGACTAATTAAAAAAAATTTTGCACTAAAGTCTTTGCACTATAGTGGAAAAACGGAAGTTACCACGAGATTCCTCATATTAAAATGAAGTGAAAAACGTTGAAACTGTTAAATATAGATTTTCTTGCCGCACAGTGTTATCCAAATATCTCTTACTAATCAAAAGTTATAACTGAAAATGTATTTTTGCATACATTTGCTTGTAAAACGCAATATTAAAATCATTTTCGGTTTGTTTGTTTTTTTTTAAAAAAAAGTTCAGAAAATGTATTTAAATGATATTGCTTATCACAAAATATATATACAATAGCTATGGCATAGTGCAAGATATTTTTTATTTCGATACGCTGGGACCTTTTATTTTGTGAGGTTTGATAAAAAAATTCATGAGCCAAAAACTTAAGATGATGGGAGGGGGGTTAATGGCGTCTCATCAAGGTCAAAGTCAAAAAAATTGTGAGGTTTTCAGACAAATCAGACCACAGCTGCTGCTCAGGAGTTGGCCGTAGAATGGTGATTTATATGAGCGGCACCCATTAATTTTTCATCCCAAACATTTTTTCGAAACAAACTTACCTTCTTTTTCCATACAAAAGCCCTTTGGGGGGTTTCCATACAAAAGTTACGTTTTTATAAAATTTACTCCCAGCGCTCCTATTGCTACCAGGATGCCCCTAGAGGATTCAAGTGTATGCCTACCCCCATTAATTTATTTTTCTTAACAATTCTCCTACATATACTAACCCCCTATCTTCACCCCTTTAGGGGTCCACCATACGAAATTGACTTTCTTACGGCATTTCACACTTTTCAACCCTCCAAGACTCTACTAAATGGATGGATGCTTCATATTAACAATATAAAAACCACTTTCATACAAATAAACCTAATAAATACTTCTTTAGGAAATAGATTCCCATTATTTTTTCAAAAAATGCGATTTTTAATTAACATTCAAAGATAATGCCAAAAAATATTCACATTTCGAAAGCATTTTTGTTTGACCGAAATAGAAAGATATTTGTATTTTTATAGTGCTACTTTACTCGAAAGCTTACTTGGGCAGCACTAGAGCTATAGAAGCCCCCAATCACGATTTAAATTTTTTGAATGATGCTGCTGGGTATGCTTTCATTCACCAGATTTGTTTCACATAAATTGATATTGAAATTCTGTATATATCTTCGGTATCTCAGTGGCAAAGCTATTTGATCCAAGCGTGTCCTTCAACATCAAACGAAAAATGATTGAAGCAATTTGGACGTTTGATATGGCTAAATAAGAAAGCAAGTCTCTTTACGACTGCCTTTTACGTTGTCGTATGAGATTTTTCAGTTCCCTTTTGCGTGCCTTGTAGATTGCCCATGTTAATGGGGTAGTCGATGGTATATTTGGATACAATATGCTATTCTTCTTTAATTTTTGAAACACCTTTGCGTTTTCTAAATATATGAGTTGTCAGGCAGATATAACAATAAGACGAGTGATTTGTCGATTCTCGCCACTGCATTGGCACTGCGAAACGAAATGATGTTTTTTTGCCACTCAGCCAATTTCTCAAACCTGTAGCACAGGGATTGCGGCAGAAATACGGAACCCACATTTTAGCCTGCTGTTTTATGTCTTCTTTAAAGTAATAACTATAGGCTTTCCTTGTTAAAGGCTATAGAATGCCTTTGTTTACTAAATATCACCTCACCACATATATAACAAAAACTGTCGGGATTATTCACACATTTTCGAGACAATTTACAATAAAATGCAACTATTTTTTACTTTTAACACTTTTATCACTTTGTAAAACAGAACAGATAACTTAAAGACAAAATTTTTAACATGCCAACTGACTAATGTGACCCACACACTATCATACCTGTACGGCAGTACGGTATGTCATGACGAATCGCGTATGTAGGTATCGCGAAAACTAAAACTAATAATTTACTTTTACTAACCCACTCGTATTCAGCATGGTTAGATAAGCAGAAATTAGTTAACATTATTTCGAATGCTTTTCACTGTAGACCAGTGTTATTGATAATGCCCATTGTGTTATTTTGTACAGATAGTTTCAGAAATGTTTTTATTTTAAAAAATTTTAAAATCACATAATTTTTTCGGGATCCCGGGATTGCCTCTTCAAAAAAAAAAAAAAATTCTTAAATATTGCAACAAAAAATTCTAAGAAAAAATTTATTTTATTTTAAAAAATTTTAAAATAAAAATCTTTCTGCAACTTTTTGTACAAAATAACACAAAGGGTAAGGCCCAAATACTGAAATGTGATTTTAACAATAAAAAAAATACTTTTTTAACTAGCTGTACAAAATGTGACGTGATCCCTTCTTATAAATACTGAAATGTGACCTTAAAAATGAAAAAAAACTAAACTTCCTTAAGCAAGCTGTAAAAAATATCACACAATTCGTACATATAAATTATTATATTCCGGAATCCGTGGAATATAAGGGTATTCGGCGGAGGCCTAGCTGCAAGCCACCGGACGGGTCACAGGTTGCGGATAGTGAACGGCCTTCAGATATGGAGGTTAGTCGCGAATAAGTTTCTTAACAAATAAGCGGCCCCGGACAATGCAGCGGGTGACCAGCTAGGTTGTGGAAGGTCGTAGTGCTGGGCAGCGCTGCGTCTTGAACAAAAACCCCACAGAGCCCGCAACTGGCACTGACAAGGCGAGTCGGTGTCGCCTTAAAAGCACCTTGCCCAAACCCCCCCCTTGTCTTTCTCTAGACTTAAAACTTGAGGGGTCTCTCATAGACCTTAATCCTGGAATGTGCACAGGGTTTGGGTCCCGTCACATTATCAAATTTCCCAATGAAAATCGAACCAGCCTCGGATGATAACCCCATACACGTTGACGACCACCGCAAACGAAAAACGGACCATGATTTACGGATATGCACCTGGAATGTCCGGACTCTCTACAGAGAAGGTGCATCTATCCAACTGGCGGAAGCCCTCGCAAAAATAAAGGCTGACATCACCGCCATCCAGGAGATACGATGGAAAGGGCAAGGCTGCTCTAAGCGAGCAGACTGCGATATTTACTACAGCTGCCATGCGGAGAAGCGCGAATTCGGATGCGGCTTCGTCGTAAGACGAAAACTACGCCACCTTGTTTCTCGGTTCACACCAGTGAACGAAAGGTTGGCGACGATACGCATCAAGGCGAAATTTTTTAATGTAACCTTAATTTGCGCGCACGCCCCGACGGAGGAAAAGGACGATGCCGCCAAGGATGCTTTCTACGCGAGCCTAGAGGACGTGTACGATCGCTGTCCGGCCCACGACGTAAAAATAGTCCTCGGCGATTTTAACGCAAAGGTCGGAAAAGAAGGCGTCTTTGGCCCCACTGTCGGTCAGTTCAGTCTCCACGAGGCCACTACGAACAACGGTCTAAGACTGATCGACTTCGCCGCGGCACGAAACATGGTAGTAAGTAGCACCAGATTCCAACACCTCGACATCCATAAGGCCACCTGGCTGTCCCCTGATCAAAAAACACGAAACCAAATTGATCATTTTGTGATCGACGGAAGGCACGCTTCTAGCGTTCTGGATGTGCGTACATTTCGGGGAGTGAACATCGACTCCGACCACTTTCTTGTTGCAGCCAAGATCCGCATGCGGTTATGCAATGCAAAGAACATACGCACAGGAATGCAACGAAAGCTAGACGTCGCTAAGCTGCAATCACAAAGGACAGCTGAGGCCTACTCCGCTCAACTCTCGGTTAAGCTCAACCAACCAACCTCACAACACGATGATGCCGATGGACTTTGGGCGCACATCTCCCACTCCATGCGCGCTGCCGCTGAAGAAGTGATTGGTTTCCGGCGCCCGCAACCTCGGAACCAATGGTATGACCAGGAGTGTCGCGACGCGACGGCAGCAAAAAACGCCGCATACAGAAAGACGCTGCAGTCAGCTACAACGCGAACCGTGCGAGAAAAATATCGTGAAAAGAGGAAGGAAGAGAGACGCCTTTTCAGACGCAAAAAAAGGGAGCAAGAAAAGCGTGAGCGTGAAGAAATTGAGGTGTACAAAGGCAAGAAGGATGCACGAAAATTTTACCAACAGGTTAAGCGTCTAACCCAAGGTTTCAAGCGCGGAGCATCCACTTGTAGAGATGGGAATGGAAATCTGGTTACAGATACGCAGTGCGCACTGAGATTGTGGAGACAGCATTTTTCCAATCTGCTTACGGGCGATGATCCCACCAACTCCGCCCATGGAGAATGCAGTTCGCCACAACCAATCGACGATGACGAAGTAGAAGTTCTACCACCTAGCCATGACGAGGTTCGAGTTGCTATCCAGCGGCTCAAAAACAACAAAGCAGCGGGCGCTGACGGCCTGCCAGCTGAACTGTTTAAAGCCGGCGGCGATGAGTTGATAGGGTGCATGCATCAACTCATCAGCAAAATATGGCTAGCGGAATGCATGCCCGACGATTGGAATCTCAGCGTGCTTTGTCCCTTACTTAAGAAAGGAGACCCGACAATTTGCGCCAACTACCGAGGTATCAGTCTTATTTCCATCGCATATAAGGTCCTCTCGAGCGTACTATGTGAAAGACTTAAGCCGTATACAAAAACACTGATTGGACCTTATCAGTGTGGCTTTCGACCTGGTAAATCCACCATAGACCAGATTTTTACACTGCGCCAAATCCTGGAGAAAACCCACGAAAAGCAAATCGACACGCATCATCTCTTTGTCGATTATAAAGCTGCGTTCGATAGCCCGAGGCGGGATTGCCTATACGCAACAATGTCTGAGTTCGGTATACCTGCAAAGTTGATAAGACTCTGCAGGATGACGTTGAGCAATACTTGCAGCTCCGTCAAGGTAGGAAATGACCTCTCCGAAACCTTCCATACTGAACGAGGTTTCAGACAAGGCGACCCGCTATCTTGCGATCTCTTCAACATCATCATGGAGGGGATCCTACGAAAGGCCGGTGTGCATCGCAATGGCACCATTTTTTACAAAGGTGTTCAGCTCCTTGCGTATGCTGATGATATTGATATCATCGGTAGAACCAAGAGAGATGTCACTGCTGCTTTCACCGCTATCGAAAAAGAATCAGCCAAGGTGGGTTTGACGGTAAACGAGGGTAAAACGAAGTATATGCTGCCTGCTGGCAGGGGAGCGGGGCGGCTAGGCTCTCACGTTTCAACAGGCAACTATAACTTTGAAGTGGTCAAGGAATTTACCTACCTTGGCACCGCCATTAACAGCAATAATGATGTCAGCCTGGAGATAAAGCGAAGAATAACAATTGCTAATAGGTGCTACTACGGGCTTAGTAAGCAATTACGTTGCAGAGCCCTCTCTCGATCGACAAAACTGACACTCTACAAGACGCTCATTATACCTGTGCTTCTTTATGGCGCTGAGGCATGGGTTGTCTCGCAAGCAGACGCAGCCGCTCTTGGGGTGTTTGAGAGAAAAGTTCTTCGCAAAATCTTCGGTCCTATTCGAGTTGGCGACGACTATCGCATACGAATGAACCACGAGCTGTATGAGCTATACGACGACATTGAAGTAGTTCAGCGTATCGCAATCCAGCGATTACGCTGGCTAGGTCATGTCCATCGTATGAATGACGATGCTCCAGCGAAAAAGGTGTTCGAGGCGAAGGCCGAAGGCCGACGACGAAGAGGGAGACCATGCCTCCGATGGATTGACCAGGTCGAGGAAGCCCTAACCGCGCTTGGCGAAACCAATTGGAGAAGGCGCGCGCGAAGCAGAGGCGCCTGGCGAGAGCTGATGAGATCGGCCGAAACCCGACGACGGGTTGCTATGGCCACCTAAGTAAGTAAGTACTCCCAGAGGCAAAAATGTAGACAATTTTTCTTTAAGATCGGACGGGAAATACTGGAGTTATTAAGAAATATATCAGTACCCGAACCCTACGTTCGGTCAAAAAATTTTTTTTGCCCAAGCTTTCTTTCAATAATGCTTCAGATTAGCTGGTGTGCGGCGGCCTTTTTTTTACAAGGCAAAACTGTCTTTTGTACAGTGTTGATCAAAAAATTTGCAACTAAAAAGGGATCTAGAAAAAAAGTACGCCAATTTATTTTTATTCTTTTTTTATTTCATGCATATTGTTTTTAAACTGTCTTATGAAAATTAAAACATTATTTTGTTAACTAATGGTGGTTAAATAAAAAAAGAATTATTTGAAGCAAATCAAAATTCAAGTGTTCAAAACATTTGCAACTGATTAGTAAAGTTTAAATTTATACAGAAAATTTTAATATATTTTATATTTTGTTGCATAAAAATAATAAAATTAAACTGGCCATTTCAGCCCTTGGAAGAACTTTGACCTAGCTTCTATTGATCAATTGTTGTGCGTGTTATTTTAAATGTTTGATCACAAATGACCGAGAACTGGACCTACGTGTTTTTTTTTTATGCCGACTCTGAACGGCTTATGTTCTCAAGAAGCTTTACATGGCAATTTTTACTCTCTGAGGTTTGCCATTGTCTGCAGAGAGGTGATGACCGAACAGAAAAATTAAATCAGTTGAAAAAATTTTCTGTCTGAGCTAGAATTGAACCCGGGCTACCGCGGTTCTTTAAGCTTAGGGACCACGCACTCTACCCACTAGGCTACGGTCGGCACTATATTGTTGCATATATTTAGAAATTATCAAAATGTAAAATACATTTAAATTTAAACAAAAAATTAAGGCACCGATGTCAGCGATCGGTATCTTATTTATAAAAGAATAAATATAATATATAAAAAGTACACAAAAATACTTTAAAAAGTATAAATATATACTTGTCACAAGAAATTACTTATTGGAGTACGCTTTTATTATGGTGATGAGTAACCAAAAGAGAGGCTCTTCTGAATCTATGATATACCTTCTTTATACAGCTGTGATCAAAATAATAGCAGTACTCTTATACTGAGACATGTTTGTATAGTTATTACTTGTCTATGTACTAATTTCGAATCCGGTAAACCCATTATCGTTCCTACATGTACTTTCAAAGCTGCTTCGAAATATGTATTTGTATTTGTATTTATTTAAGGGTAAATTAGTACTGTAAGATACAAAAAGATCTTTAAGAAGTACAACGGTGAAGCATAAATAATCAACTAATAGCATATAATAATTATAGACTTAAACAATAAAGAATTTATAGTTTAGAACAAAAGTAGAAATAAAAATAGAAAGTATATGATCAACTGATGACACTTGTAAAATTAAAAATTTACTAAAGATTACTAATTTATAATTATTTTTTTTTCAGAGTATTTGTAACATATATATTGCAATGATTAAATGATAAAAAACAGTTAAATAGTGAAAACTTTAATTAGATTGCTTTAGTCGTTTGAGAAATATAATAAAACAAATAGCTTGAATTTGTTCGTACTAGCGATTAATTTAATATTAACTGTTTAATGGCATTGACGAAGAAAAGACGCTTAGATTGCAAACAATTAAATTTAGGTATGATAAGATTCCCAGTTTGGTTGGAAAAAGAGAAACGCAATTTTTGAAAAAGGTATGATGTAGTCCTGAAGATAATGAGCTTATGCAGAAAAATAAAATTTCTCGCTTTCAGATAGTTAATTATGCTACAACCCAAAATATTCTTACTGAAAACTGAGATATGGTCAAACCGGTAAACATATCTGGTCGCATTATTAAAGGCAACAAGTATTTTGTGCGCTGAGTGTGAATCTAAATTACTATATACTAGTTCTGAGTATGTGATATAAGGCACAATTAGTTGTATAACGAGTCTCTTTTTAGTTTCAATTGGTGTAAACCTAGCAGATAGCCGTAGGCAACGCAGCTTGAAATAGATTCTTTTGATGATATTATTGATGTGGTCGGAACATGACAGTTTTGAATTGATAAAAAAACCTAGATTTTTAACTTTATTTACCATTTGCAGGTTGTTGGTATTTAAAAATATAGGCGGTATCTCTAGGTCGTCAAGTTTTTCCTTAAAGATAGGCAGAACATATGACTTATTTGCATAAAGGCAGAGATTATTGTAGATGCCCACCTACAAATTGCACTCAGATCATCATTCAAACAGCAGCACAAGTCGTTGAGTAGTCCGACACGGTTTGACAAATACAACTGAATGTCGTCAGCATAAGCGTGCATAATCACATCACTGCACACGGTGAAAATGTCATTAATGAAGACACTGAACAGTAAGGGCCCCAGAATTGATCCTTGTGGCACACCAGTTGCAATATGTTTCAATTCGGAAAATCTATTTTTAATATGAACCCTTTGTTTTCTACCATCAAGATAGTTGGCTATTAGATCAACAGCAGCATTGTTGAAGCCAAAAAGGAGCCTAAGCTTCTGACACAGAATGGAGGGATTGACACAGTCAAAGGCTTTGGAAAAATCTAATAAACAGAGCAGTGTTATATGACCTGCATCAAATGAAGTCCTTATATCATCAACGACTTTAAGTATGGCCGTCGCACAACTATGCCCAGCTCTGAAACCAGATTGGCATGGAGATAGAAGGTTATGAGCATCTAAATGATTATTTATTTGTTTAGCCATGAGGGACTCACATATTTTTGAAAATGCAGACAGAATGCTTATAGGTCTAAACTCATTCATAGTAGAAGCATTAGTGACTTTTGCAATCGGAATAACAGTCGCAATTTTCCACGATTCAGGAAAACATGAAGTAGTGAAGCAATGATTAACAATATGTGTCAAAGGTTCAATTATGTAGGGTAAGATTAACTTTATAAAACATAAGGAAATACCATCATCTTCAACAGCATTAGATTTAATGTTCATAATCGCTTTAGTGACGTCATTTATGTCAACATTAAAAAATGAAAATTTATCACATTCTTCAAATACACGAACATTACATTGAAATGTATTATTGCCTAATGAATTATTGGAAAGAAAGAAATCATTTAGATTATTAGGGTCAATGTCACACTGATCATTATCCTTGTACTCCATGTACTCAGTTTCCTTCTATATTATAAAAATTTCCAGATACAGGGTGTTTTACGTTTTTGGCACGTGTTTAGTATTAATGATCTAGAATCTAAACTACTCACCATAAAAAAAAATAGTATTTTGTATTTTAGAAAAAATATCAAATAATCAATCAATTTACCAACCACTATCGTGTCATGTGCGGTAGCGGAGCAAAAATGTTGAGATTATCCAACGAAATATCAGCAAATTTTGTATCTTTTATTTTAGCGGAGCTGTAATCGTCCAAATTTAAAATGTCTGTTTTTCATGTAAAAATACACTTAATCATAGGTTTTTCTAAACTCTAACATTGGATGCTAACAGCTTCGCGAAAATAAAAAATACAAAATTTGATATTTCGTTGAATAATCTGAAAATTTTAGCTCCGCTACAGCATATGGCACAAAAGTGGTTGATATATTGATGGAAAAGTTGGTTTTTTTTTTCTAAAATAGAAAATATTATTTTGTATTTTATGATTAGTAGCTTAGATTCTAGATCAATAATACTAAAAACTTGCCAAAAAGATAAAACACCCTGTATCTTGAAAATACATGTAGGAATTATAATGGGCTTACCGGATCCGAAATTTGTAGACTAGTATTATTTATCCAGACATGTCTGAATATACAAACACTGCTATTCTTTTTACCGCAACTGTACATATATGACAAATGTCAGTTAAATTTATTTTTTAGTTCACGTTTTTTTTTAAATAAAAGCTTTATTTTAAAGTTTTTTTTTTACTTTTTATTTATTATTATATTTAATGTTGTATATTTCGTGACGAGTTATATCAGACCTGTCCTGTGATAGCTGTCCATTGGAACTGTCACGGAACCAGTCATTTAAGTGCTATTGACTCTGCCTTCTCAGTAGGGTAATTATTAACAAAATTCATAATAGGGGTATTCACGATGTGGTGTATTTGCCCTTGTATTGTGTATTTTTTAGAAGTTTGATATTTGCAGTAAATTTTTTAAAACTAAAAAATGAAAATGCACAGTGTTCAAAATACATAGCTTAAGCAAAAATACAACGACGAAACTATATACAGGGTCCGCCATCTAATGTTTTTTTTTTCAACTAGTGTTTATTTCGTGAATGGCACTAGCCATTCGTGAGACACTTAGCTCATGTCTGATTTGACAGATAATTAGTTTTATCTTTCCGCTGAACGAATATGGTTGTGCTTGAACAACGCTGGGAAATATTGCGACATTACTTTGGTGCAGAAGATGCCGATTTTGCCAAAAAAATCATCTTTTCAGATGAAGCTCATTTTGATCTTGGCGGGTATGTAAACAAGCAAAATTGTCATATTTGGGGCACAAAAAACTCGCACGCATACATTAAAAAGCCGCTGCACCCAAAACGAGGCACTGTTTGGTGCGGATTTTGGTCCAGAGGCATAATTGGGCCATTTTTCTTCGAAAATGAGCAAGGAGTGGCCGTTACAGTCAATGGCGATCGTTATCGGGCCATGTTGAACGAATTTTTGTTCACAAAAATTGAAGAGGAGCATATTGGCAGCATTTGGTTTCAACAGGACGGCGCTACGTGCCACACAGCTGATGTCGTTTGGCCACCTCGGAGCTGCGATTTGACACCGTTGGACTATTATTTGTGGGTTGCCCTCAAATATAAGTGTTACGCCGACAAGCCAGAGACAATTGACGCTTTAAAGGACAATATTCGTGAAGCCATTGGTGAAATACAGCTGCACACAATCGATAATGTGCTTAAAAATTGGACCGATCGTGTAGGCTACTGCATGGCCATTTTCATTCAAGGCAGTCATTTGAATGAAATTATTTTTCATTATTAACCGGAAGGATTGTACTTTCAAATAAAAAAATAAATTTGAGAAAATATCCAGCAGTTTTTTTTATAGAATTTTCAAAAAAAAAAGTTATTTGGCGGACCCTTTACTATTCTTTGTAAATTTCCCTGTGTATTTAATCAGCTGACCGCAAAAGCATTTCATTTCAACATAGAGGATGCTACTAGCTGCGCTGTGAGTTTATTTAGTAAAAATTAATATAATTTAGTGTTTAGTTTAAATTTGTTAATGATTTCCTACAGTTAAATGATTATTTCAATTTATATTTCGAAAAAAAAAGAAATAAAAAAAAATCAGCCAATTTAAAAAATTACAATTTTTTAATGAAGGTTCGTTCACAATAAGTTGTAAATATTGTAAAGTTTTTTGATAACCACATTGTGAATACCCCTAATATAACATAATATAACGGATAATTTACAAGCCCGGCCGCTGGTGAGGACTAATTTAAACCGCTGTACTTTAGAGCTACAACATCAAATCTGAGTGGGTTGAATTTAGTTCCAACATACTACAAAGTTTTTTTTTGCAGTAATTCAAATTTTGTCCCATGGTACTTCAAAGAATTAATCGAACATTTTTTTATTTATTTATTTAACAAGCACATCAACTAAATTTAAAAAGAAAGTGAACAAATTAGTGACTATGGTTATTTACAGAAAGAAGAATATATGAGAACTGCATATTCGGGTTGAGTTGCAAATGTCTTGATCACCACTGTAAGTGATATGCGTGCCAAATTTGAGCTAAATCTTTTCAGTCATTTAGATTTTTTTTTCGACCAAACAAATAAACAAATAAACAAAGAAACAAATAAACGAACAGCAAACTAGTTTTATTAATATAGATAAGACTTAAATTCCAATTTATGTATAATCTATTTTGTGTGCAAATTTGTTGTTATTGCTGTCATAAGTTGAGTTAAAAAACAAGTTTGGACATACTTTAGTTGCACTTTGACAGCGCTGTCAAAGAAAAATTCTAGCATAATTGAAATTCTCGAATATTGACAAAGTTCTAAAACTATGTACGTCAGAGCTTCGAATTTATTGTCCTGTGTTTGAACGATTTCCTTGTTGTTGCTATAAAAGTTTGCTAAATTGTTGTCTAAAAGTAAGAAAAAAGCTGGAGCCTGGTGCAATGTATGCCAGCTCTTTGTGCCAATATTTATGGTGTTTCACAAACTTTGTCCTTATTTTCTATAAAATAATACCTTTTGCTAAATAACTCAAGTTAAACATCATGGTGTGCAGGCAAAAATTTTAATTAGCCCATAAAATAAAATAAGTTGCAATTATTTTGAAATATAACTACAATAAAACTACTTCAGCTTTTTAATTACCATGCTTTTTTCACGCAAATAACTCATACAGCTTGAAGCGCAAATACATGTGTACATCTTTGCACACATCACAAACATCAAGACTGATGTTGCGTTGGCATCACCTGCTCCAATGACTCGCACTCATGCATGTTCATTGACACTTCATTAGCTATTCATATGTTGTACCGACCGTATGTATGTACATACGTATGTACCACCGGCATAGTTTATCATGTTTTCCCTCTTCACAAACTTCAACAGATTATTTTCTTACTCATTCAGCATGTTTCATTCTTTTTGAACTTGTTTCTATTTGTATTTCTTCAGCTCACTCTGTGTCGTCGGTGTGTTTTGTTAGGTAGATGTGCAGGATATCCTTAACACTAGTAGGATTAACTCTTGATACAAAGAACAACTTTTTTGGATTATTTCGAAAAACTTATCATATGTGCATAATCAAAGAAAAAAAGCTGAAGATTTTGTGGTGCAGACCAGGCCCGTTGCCACTCGGGGCTTTTTGGAGTTCAAAAGCCCCCAAAAGGACTATTAAAAGCAAAAAAGTATATTTAAAAAATAAATAACATTATTAACATATTTTCAAAGGAATCTTTCTAGCGTCTAAAAATGCACTTTCACATTTACTTTTAGCACCAAAAGTTCACTATTTCCCATTTCAAATTAAAAACAAACAGTTGAGATTTAAAAAATTATTTCCATTTACTCAACAAATATAATTTACACGAAGCATCATTTATTACAAATTTTGTGCCTGAAAACGTTGCTGTTTTATTAGGCGTAGTCAATGAGAAATATTTATTTATCTAAATTGTTTAATTTTTCATATATAATATAAGTAACAGGGTGGAAGATTTTGTGTTGAAACAAGTTTTGGGTTGTGGAATTCTGACTTTCACACAAAAATTGCTACTTTTTACACTTCGGCTCAAAATATTGGTACCAAGGAGGATAGAGCGAGACTTTAGCTTAGTACCATTCAATTTTCTACATTAATATGCATTTTTGAACAGAAATGCAGGATAGAACCTTTTCACCCTCTATTATTTTGTCGTTAAAAAATAGGTTTTTTTGAAGTTAGTATTAAACTTCTAGACCATTTTACGGTACGAAGGACGATAGATATCAATTTTTGAGTTAAAATTAAAATCATCAGTTTGCCATCAGCTATCACATATCCGAAATCCAGAATGTAGCCCTTTGTTTCATGACAAGTGTTGGGGTGTGGAGTTCTGACTTTCATGCAAAAATATCTTTTCTGTGCAACTCAGCGCAAATTTAGGTCGATAGACCGTAACATGAGCAAAGTTCCAAAAAAGTTTTAACATTATATATTATTTTGAGCAAAATCTCAGAAGAACGCTTCATCTCCAATTCCATCAAGCACAGTATAACTAAAATGGAATCAGAAATAAAAAAAGGTTAAAGTTCGAAAAGTCAAAGAAAAAAATCGGAAACATTTGCTTTAGTCGAAGCAATTTTTTCAAAAAAACACAATAGAAACTTTTTTTATTAACTGTATTTTCGCGCTTATGTAGCTTTGTTTTTTTGTGGTGAAAAATTGTGAAAAAAAAGAATTCACAAGTGGCAGTGGTGAAAATTTATTTTCATTGTTTTTTTATTTCATGCATATTGTTTTTAAACTGTCTTATGAAAATTAAAACATTATTTCGTTAACTAACGGTGGTTAAATTAAAAAAGAATTATTTGAAACAAATAAAAATTCAAGTGCTCAAAACATTTGCATCTGATTAGTAAAGTTTAAATATATATACAGAAAATTTTAAAATATTTTATATATGTGGTTGCATATATTTAGAAATTATCAAAATGTAAAATACATTTTAATTTAAAAAAAAGTAAGGTACCGATGTCAGCGATCGGTATCTTTTATATAAAAGTATAAATATTATATATAAAAAGTATACAAAAATACTTTAAAAAGTATAAATAGATACACGTCCCTAGAAATTACTTATTGGAGTACGCTTTTATTATGGCGATGAGTAACCAAAAGAGGGATTCTTCTGAATTTATAATATACCTTCTATAGACATATATGACAAATGTCAGTTAAATGTATTTTTTCTTTTAAATTCACGTTGTTTTTTTTTAAATAAAAGCTCATTTTTAAAGTTTTTTTTTACTTTCAGACCCTTCCTGTGATAGCTGTTCATTGGAACTGTCACGGAACTAGCCATTTAAGTGCAATTGACTCTGCCTTCTCAGTAGAGTATTTATTAACAAAATTTATAATATAATAGGGGTATTTACGATGTGGTGAATTTGCCCTTGTATTGTGTATTTTTTAGAAATTTGATATTTGTTGTAAATTTTTTAAAACTAAAAAAATCAAAATGCACAGTTTTCAAAATACAACACTTTAGCAAAAATGCGACGCTAAACCCTATAGCATTCTTTGTAAATTTCGTTGTGTATTTGATCAGTTGATCGCAAAAGCATTTCATTTCAACATAGAGGATGCTAATGGCTGCGCTGTGAGTTTATTTAATAAAAATTAATATAATTTAGTGTTTCGTTTCAATTTTTTCATGATTTTTTGCAGTTAAGTGATTATTTCAATTTATATTTCCAAAAAAAAAAAATCAGCTAATTTCAAAAATACAATTTTTTAATGAAGGTTCGTTTACAATAAGTTGTAAATATTGTAAATTTTTTAAAAATGTATCAGAAATACACCACATTGTGAATAACCCTAATATAACAAAATATGAAGAATGATTTACAAGCCCTGCCGCTAGTGAGGACTAATTTAAGCCGCTGTACTTTAGAGCTACAACATCAAATCTGAGTGGGTTGAATTTAGTTCCAACATACCACAAAGTTTTTTTTGCAGTAATTCAAATTTTGTCCCATGGTACTTCAAAGAATTAATCGAACATTTTTTTATTTATTTATTTAACAAGCACATCAACTAAATTTAAAAAGAAAGTGAACAAATTAGTGACTATGGTTATTTACAGAAAGAAGAATATATGAGAACTGCATATTCGGGTTGAGTTGCAAATGTCTTGATCACCACTGTAAGTGATATGCGTGCCAAATTTGAGCTAAATCTTTACAGCCGTTAAAATTGTTTTTCGACCAAACAAACAAACAAAGAAACAAACAAACGAACAGCAAATTAGTTTTGATAATATAGATAAGACTTAAATTCCAATTCATGTATAATCTATTTTGTGTGAAAATTTGTTGTTATTGCTGTCATAAGATGAGTAAGAAACAAGTTTGGACATACTTTAGTTGCACTTTGACAGCGCTGTCAAAGAAAAATTCTAGCATAATTGAAATTCTCGAATATTGACAAAGTTCTAAAACTATGTACGTCATAGCTTCGAATTCATTGTCCTGTGTTTGAACGATTTCCTTGTTGTTGCTATAAAAGTTTGCTAAAAAAAGATTTCACAAGTGGCAGTGGTGAAAATGAAATTGGTTGGTTTTTGGGGTATTTTTAATATTTTTACCTGTAACCAGGGTCTAATATCTTGGCAGCCCTGAAACTCCGGAATTTCTTCTAAATAAAATCAGAAAATTTTTTATATTACTGAAGCAATTTTAAATGATAAACATAAGATTATCGATTTTTATGATTTTTTTTTTGTGTTCGAAATGCCAAAAACAGGCACTTTGAGCATTTTTGAAAAAAAAATCAAGTTTCATCTGCTATAGTTTTTTTATTCGAATTTCGGTTTCTGTAAATTGTTGCGCGAAACAGCTTAAGACTATTTTACAGCAGTTAAGTCGATTTTTAAAGTTTTGCATTTTTAAATATTTTTCGTAAAAACACACAAACTCAAAATTTTCAAAATGTAACACTTCTAGTAAAAAATTTCATAACTACCAAGTTATTCAACGTAATCACATAATTTTGTTGCATTTGTATTAAATGTTGTTTTAGAAACTTTTTTAAATAGCAATTTATTGCACTTTTTACAAATTTGAGTTTTTAAGATTTTTTTTACAACCTACAGTAAGAAAATAAATTATATTTTTTTCAGAAATTAAAATATCACAACACTAGTCATTTTATCCGATTTTTATGTTTAATAGCTCATTTTTAGGAATCATTAAATAAGAAACAAAGTGCATATCAGTTTTATGCACAAAATAAGTCTTTATGCGAAAAAATGGAGAAATATGTAAAAAGTCACAAAAATTTTCATACGTTTTTCAATTTACAGCAAAACGATTAACTCGCGGTCATTTGGCGTAGTCCTATCGAACTCATATTAATACATGCTGGTTTTTACTCCAAGCGTAACATTTTTAATCAATCATAATTTTCATTTTCAAAAAATGTAAATTATTCACACAAATGCATGGCCAGTCTAAAATATACCCTTGATTTTTACCTGCGCTACTTACGTTTTGCCAGCTTGTACAAAGAAAAAATTCTTTTGCTCCTGTTGGGTAAATTTTTTTTAATCCCTTGAAGGTATTTAGATCTTTATATATTTAAGATTTTTGTTTTGTTAACCTTCTTAGTATTCTTATCATTAAAGCCATAAAAAGATAAAAAAAATAAATTTGATTTTTGGTCCGGTTGATTATTTCTTATAAAAAATTTTTGCTTTTCTTCAGCGCAAAATCTAAAATCCAACTGACTTTAATGTTAAATATCTCTCTTAATTTATTTTTATTACAATGCTTCATCTTTTTTTATAGAACCGAATGATTTGTTTTAAAAAAAGCGTTGCAAA
Source organism: Dichetophora obliterata (assembly GCA_963920525.1). NCBI lineage: Eukaryota > Metazoa > Arthropoda > Insecta > Diptera > Sciomyzidae > Dichetophora > Dichetophora obliterata. Next base: position 24,251,193 of record OY986436.1, read on the forward strand.
GTATATATAAAAACTACTTTCTGACGTGTCTAATATATTGGGCAAATCCACTGAAAGGGTTAATTTTTTTGGATTTATGAAGATTTTGCTTTGTATGGAAGGTGTGAAAGGAAGTCGGAGTTTTCATTTCCCTTTATCAAATTCCAATTGTAAAGTGTTTAGTAAAAATTCAAACATATTAGCATAATTTGAATGCATTGTATTAATTTTTGTGGAATTTAAATAGATTTTTACCATTTTTATAAAGCCACTTTGTATGTTAAGGAAATGCATACGTACGCAGTATGTATGAGGGTATAAATATGTATTATATTTTAATCAAAATTTACTCCATCAAAAAATTTAATTATTCACAAGTAGCACTTTTATTTTACATTTAAAAATAAATGTTATCAAAAAGATCTTAATTAAATCAACTCGTTTCAGATATATTGTTACAAAAAAAATTTTTGTCATCTAAGCCCCCCTTATAGAAAAAACTGGCTATGGCCCTGGTGCAGACTGTTTGTATCGATGCAGCAAAATATTGTTTTTGTATACATTAAGTTGTTTAGGTTAACATATATAAGGGTATAACAGAATATTATACAGATTTGTTTAATTTTTGATGAAAGCTTTTGAGAATTCTATGCAGTAAATTGTACATATTCCTTTTAATGTTAAAATAATTTTGACATTAACAAAAAAATGTTTTTTTTTTTTTGTTTTTTTTTTATATAGAGTTCAGCTACTACAGCTTTTTCGCACTTTCTCCGCATTGGATCATCTTAAGAACCAGCCCAAATAACATCAAAACATCTCAATAAGGCCATTCACAGTTCGAATACGCTGGTCTGCCATTTGTTCGATCTGCTATTTGTACGCCAATTTACGAAAGCGCATTTTGCTTTGCTGTTGTTTTGCATACAAATGCAAATACGCAGGCACGCGTAAATAAAAGCAGCCCTTGGACGTGTTTTTTGTACCTCGTATTTTTATGCTCTGTCTACAGCCGCATAATCACATACATCATAGGGTTGCACAATCTTTTTATACGACAGTCACATGGCGAGGTGCTCACAGTTCGAACAATAACAAATGCTATAAATACGATTTGTTAAAAGTACGCTCAAACCGTGAATAGCCCTAATGATATCGATAAGAGCGGTCCAAAACAATCCAAAGAGAGAAAAATTTACCCACCATAATATGGGTTGGACTCAGGGACAACACAAGACATAACAACTAACCATGCGTTTACATACATCTAATCATACATTAGTTTTCAATCTACTTTTGAGTTGACCTTTCGATAAGTTAACATCAAAAAAGCTACAGTTGTTAACAAAGGTACTCATGCGATGCAAAGGAGCAGTAGCTATATAATTTGTTCTACTAAAAGGTAAGTAAATTAAATTGTTAGCATTTCTACTGCTTCTACGGTTAGTGTTAAAATTTATAAGAGTTAGAAGTTCTGGTAAATCGAATACACCAGTTATGAGTTGGTGTAAATAGACGATATCTGCAGACTTCCTTCTCTCATTCAAAGATTGCATTTTTAAAAGTTTTAAACGATCCTCATAAGGAGGAAGGTTTAAAGTATCAGTTGCACTTAAGCCCCTTAGAGCAAACCGAACAAAACGTTTTTGGATTCTCTCTATACGTTCAACATGTACATTGTAACTTGGGGACCAAACTTGACTTGCATACTCTAAGTGAGGTCGCACAATTGCATAATACAGCGTTGTAGTTGTGATCATACTATTAAATTCTTTGGCCCAGCGTTTCATAAACCCGAGCATAGAAGATGCTTTTTTACAAATGTAATCAATATGAACGTTAAACGATAGCTTAGAATCCATGCATATACCAAGATCTTTGACAGAATCTACACGATTTAAAGCCGTATCTTTTATCGTATAATCAAAAATTAAATTATTCCTTTTTCGCGAAAAGGTCATAGTTTGGCATTTATCTGGATTTAGAAACATATTGTTTTTAGAACACCAAATTTCAAAGGATTTCAAATCAGACTGGAGCAGATCTGAATTGTCTTTAGCATCTATTGTTCTGTATATTTTCATGTCATCTGCATAGATAAGTAGATGAGAGTGTTTGATGATGTGGGTTACATCATTAATGGCTAAAATAAACAGAAGTGGACCAAGGTGGCTACCTTCAGGAACACCTGATTCAGCAATAAATTCAGCTGACAATACGCCTCGAAATCGTATTTGATAAGATCGCTCTGTCAGATACGATTGAATCCAGCTTACAAAAAATTGTGGAAAACCCATTAACTTTACTTTAAATAGAATTAAGTTGTGTGGCAGTTTATCAAATGCTTTACTAAAATCAGTGTGAATACAGTCGACCTGGTTACCTGAATAAAATGAATTTAAGCAAAACGTTGTAAAATCGAGGAGATTAGACACAGTGGATCTGCCAGTAACAAATCCATGCTGACGAGTTGTCATGACCTTCCCACAGTGAATTTTCACACGATCATACACGAGGCGCTCAAAAAGTTTTGGAATTGACGAGAGTTTTGCGATAGGCCTGTAGTTGTTTATATCGTTCTTACAACCTTTTTTATAGATAGGACCTATAAAAGATTTTTTCCAAAAAAGTGGAAAAATACTTTCGCTAATTGATTTATTGAATAACATGGACAGTGGTTGACTTAGAACGGAACCACATCGTGTTAACACTGCGGCAGGAATTCCGTCAGGTCCAGCATTAAAATCCTCATCGATCAATCCAATATACTTTAAAATATCCTCTGAAGTAAAGGATATAGAATCCAACGAAACCCTGGGTGTAGAGTTCATGTATTCAAAGTACTCTTCATCAGGATTAAAAGAGTCTGAACAAAATGACTCTTTAAAGAGATTGGCAAATAGACCACAAATTACGACAGGATCGTCAGTAAATCCGTCAGAGGTTTTAAATGATGAAGGGAATCCATCAGATTTTTTTTTTTGTGTTTATGAAACCCCAGAATTTCTTCGGATCAGACAATATTCTCAGCTTAGTACTGTCTAAATAATTTTGATATAATGTAGCTGAGCAATTTTCAAAATCCAGAAACAAACGCTTGTAGATTTCTAGGTCATTCAAGTCTAAGCTACAGACATAGTTTTTTCCATGCCCTATTCCTGCTGTTGCGAAGAATCTTTAACTCCTTTGTGTACCAGGGGTAAGCACAATTTTTCGTAAATTTGAGGCTATATGGCACGGACAGAGAAAACATTGCAAAGATTTCCATATAAAAAAAATTAATTGAATCATCAAGAGTGTTATTATTAACATATTCTAAAATAACATGAAGTTTACTTTGAAGTAAATGATTCAACTTCAAAAAGTCAGCTTTTTTAAAATTGAATTCATAAACTTTATCTATTGAGTTAGACTTTACTATATTATCCCTGTCTGATTTGTACCATATGCTCAATGGTAGTTAAGATATCTGTAGTTAAGACCAGGTCAAGAAGTCTTTCACGACTATTATAAATACAACTCACTTGTTGTAAGTCAGAACATATATTATCAACAAATATATGCTCTTGGCGAGTCTTCGAATTAGATGCACAAAAATATGTATCATCGTCAGAAGATTCCCATTTCAAGTCAGGCAGATTAAAATCACCTAACAATAAAATGTCGTCATTAACGTCAATTATGCTTATAACGTATTCTATGCAATCCGCAAGGCTTGCATAAACTTCTACACTGCTCTTAGGAGGAACGTATGCATTAATAAGATATACATTAGAATTGCAATGTACAACCTTGACGCATATAAGTTCGATGTTAGCAGAGCAGGGAATAACAATAATGGAACTAACGAAGGAGTTCCTTACAGCTAATAAGACACCTCCACCGACAGCAGAAGTATTATCAGCATGTCTATCTCTTCTATAAACTTCAAAACTGTTATCGAACAATTCTAAGTCAGTAATGCTTCCGTTTAACCAAGTTTCAGTCAGTGCGATAATATCCTTAGAGAAATTCTGAGACATTAAAAATATGTCTCGCGTCTTAGAGCGTAATCCCCTTACATTTTGATAGTAAAGGGATAACCTATTCAGTTTTTTTGGGATTGACGAGCGGCTTGAGTCGTCTCTCTAGGCCTATTCTTAGGCTGAAACTCTGTAACGAGTATATTATCAGTTCACAAATTAGAGTTTAGAACAGTTGCAAACTCTTCAGCTGGAACTGTGAGAATAAAGGAAGCATGGGAAGGTTTATTACCTATTTTTTTGCATGAACAAAATGCATTTTGACTCAACAATTTATTATGTTTGATAAAAGTCAATACATTTTCAACAGTTGTGTCGGGCTGAAGACGTGAAATAAATAAATTTTTTTTCCTCGACACTGCCCTTAAGCTTGATAGATTTCTAGGCTCAATAGGCGTGAAAACTGAACTATTAGTCAAAGAAGGAATGTTAGAAGGTGACGAGGAAGTAACTGGAGTGTTCCTGTTCAAAAGCGGTGCTGAGGGCTGCTTGGCCTGAGAAGTAGATCCAGATGATTTTCGCTTCTTATTATTTTTTTTATTTTTTCTCTTTTTTTTGCGATGTTATTGGTCATAGAGAAATTCGTCATTCCTACATACTTCATGAGATAAATGATAACACATAAAAAATACAGAAAACGTAAAAATGGGCTTAGTAAAAGTTGATGGAGCGCCAAAATTTCATTCGTTTTGTGAATGATTTCTTTTTCATCTCATAAATGTCGTGTTCATAAACATGCTAATGCCAAGGTCATCGTCACGTATTGCATTATTTTGTTATTCCAGGCATATTTCGAAAGAAGATGAAAACCATTAAATGGCTCTTTTATTAGCAAACGTTGTGATGAGATTCGCCAATGATTTTTTGACATTGCACTAGAGTCTTGTCAAACACTTTTGCTGGACAAAATTTGCACTCCGTTATTGTTTTTTTTTTTTGTTTTTTCATCTAACAGCGAATACATACTTTGAACCAGCCCAAGCTGCATTTTGTTTTTGTAAATATTAGTTTTCCATTTAATAACGAATTATCAAAGTAAACCTTTCAGAGTACAATTGTGAATGCAGCTGTGTGAAGCTATATTTTCGTCATTATTGAAATGTTTTTCTTGACTAAAAATAAAGTGAAATTAATGCATCTGCATTCCAGATTTATTTATTTATTTACTTGATTGCTAAACCTTAGCAGGTTTTATAGCAAATTTAAAGTTAAAAATAAGATATTTAATACAATTCAAAAATATAAAGTATGATTTTGATTGAAATCATGTATTATTAACAAACTAAAAAGTTTTTATAAATTGCTTAAGTATGTAATTTCATTAAAGTATAAAAAATAACAAAAAAAAAAGTTAAGTCAAAATCGATATTATCAGACAGCAAGGCAGGGTTGCGTTTTCAAGACAAACAAGGTCAAGTTAGCAACAATTTTTGTATACGGCGGAGTCGTGTGACAAACAAGGTCTCATACCCAATAAAACACCACTCCAATAGGTATACATATATTATATATCGTTCTGTCTTCCTGAAGCCGGTGAGATCCTGGCTTGACAGGGTGGTTACTCGACAAACTAGTTCAACTTCACCAAACCAATTTTCATAAAATAAAGAAAACCAGTTGCGAACGCAGGCACCAAGACAAACTAGGTCTTATCGGCCACTCATATTAATATATTACAAATCGATCTAACGTAGTGTTTCAAGAGGTAAAAAGACACCAAGACACCACGGTACCGTCGACAAATGAAGTCACAATCATCATGAAGATATGAGGCAATTGAAGATCCCAGGTTTAGGTCCATTCAGATTATTAGGATGTTTATACACCAAAATTTTCCATTTTATGCTTAGGTCCATTTATCCATTTAGATTGTTATATTAATGATAATGTGTTTACAAATCACCAGATGCATCAGATATATGTTGGAAAAAACTTTACATAATCAACGTCGGTACTGCAGGTAATCTATTATTTATTGTTTGATTGAGTCCATGGATTCACTTAAGGATATAACATCATATACAAAATTAAAATCACCGGAAGTGCTTCTAAGAGCTTCATTTTGCAAATAATTAGTTCTACAAAAGTTCAAGTGGAGTAACTCAAAAGATCTTCTAGGACGAAGAGGAATATTAAAATATACTTTACTCAATAAATATGGACTGTTGACATATCCATGTTAAAGTTTTGTAATCCAACAAGCATTTATCATAATTCTCCGATTTTTTAAAGAAGGAAGATATTCAGTAACCGAAGTAACCGATATTCATAAGATGGTAAGTGAAAATCAGTATTACAATAAAGATAGCTTAAGCAAATTGTTTCTGCACTGATTGAATGTCGTCTATGTAACAACCGTATCGTGGGCACCAAACAACTGAAGCGTATTCTAAGATAGTTAGGCCGCACTAGGGAAGTAAATAAGGTTTTCGTTATGAATGTATCATTAAATTCTTTGCCCAACATTTAATAAATCCTAAAGTACTATTTGCTCTATTTATTATTTTATTTACATGAATATTAAAGCGTAGTTTAGGATCCATTGTAACTCCAAGATCATTGAAAATATCTAAGGACTCCAATGGATAACCACAAATTTTGAAGGTACATTTAATTGGTGGTTTGCGCGAGAAAGACATATGCTTGAATTTCTTCATGTTGAGGTTCATACGGTTCGTTTTGCACCAGTTATGAAGATGATCAATGTCGGCTTGCAAAAATACAGCGTCATTATCATTTTTAAAAGAAAGGAAGAGTTTGACGTCGTCAGCAAACATTAAGATGCTAGAATGCATTATGACAGATGGCAAATTGTTTATAAAAAGTAGAAACAGAAGGAGCCCAAGATGACTTCCTTGAGGTACTCCTGAAGTAACAGGAAACTCATGTGATTTCTTGAGCTTAAAAATAACAGATTGTATTCTATTGCTTAAGTAAGATTCAATCCACTTTGCCAACGGTATAGGAAATCCAACAAGGTGTAATTTTAAGATCAATAGTTTGTGATTTACAACGTCAAAAGCTTTGCTAAAATCCGTGTAAATAACATCAGTCTGCATGCCTTTTCCAAAGTTTTCTATAGTTTTTGAAGTAAATTCGAGAAGGTTAGTAACAGTGGATTTTCCAGAAAGGAATCCATGTTGGAAAGGAGACATTAAAGATTTAACGCTATGCGATAGTCGTGATGTAACCATTGCCTCTAAAAGTTTAGACAAAGTGCTTAATTGTGGCATCGCAAAAGTTATCAATTAAAGACCTATTTCCGGATTTATGCAGCGGAAAGATAAATGAATGCTTCCAGGCTGCAGGAAAATAGCAGGATTTGTAATGATGAAGTAAATAATAAAGAGATTGGAGTTACTAATTCTCCACAGCAGTATTTTAATATACATGAAGGTATGTTATCAGGACCAATTTTATATGATGTTTTAATATTTTTTAAAAATGATAAGACTGTGTTTGTGTCAATTATTGGCAAATAAATATCCCCATATTGAATATTAAAAGGATAACTTAAAGAATCATAGGACGATGATGAATAAGTCGCCTTGAAAAAGTCAGCAAAAAGATTGCAAATACTATTATCATTATCAGACTCAACAGAATTATACTTCATAAAAGAAGGATAGGAATCAATCTTATGTCTTGTGTTAACAAAGTTCCAGAAGGATTTTGCATCAGATTTGATGTTTAATTTTACTTTTGTTAAGTAGATATTATAGGATTGTTTAGTTGATTTTTTAGATAGTAAGAATTTTAATTTTCTTTTTTTAATCGTTAGTTTATTTTAATAATTATTATTATATTACACAGTACAACATTTTTCAGTTCATTGATTGCCAACTCAATTCTGAGAACTGTATGTGAAATTAGAACCAAAAATAAGAATTTCTGCATCATTCGTTTTGTCTTCTTACCTGCCAAAATATTTTTAATATCGATTTGAAGTTAGTAACTATCGTATAGGGGAATTTTTCACGTTTTATGCACAACAATATTTGGAGAAAACATTGAAACCTTTTTTATGATTCTGAGAATCAAAAAATAAGGAATAAACAAAATAATAAATAAACCCACATTTAAACCCACGCATTATAATTTTTTAATTTTTATTTTTATTTTTATTTTAAGGGTGGTGGCTATAACTGATTTTTGAAATTAATACCTTTACTCAATTGCGAATAAAAGCGAAACGCGCGCATCGATTTTCATGATCTTTGTCTCATTTTGCTCATAGTTTATGTGACTTTGCGAAAAAGTAACTACACTTGAAACTTATTTCCGTTTTGTATTTTTTATGAATTTAAAAAAAAAATATTTTTTTTCTTCATGCGCTTATTTTTAACTTGGAAGCTGTTGCTTTTATAGAAAAACAATATATGAACAGATTAACGGAATTGTAATTTTTAATTTTTTAAAAATTATTTCAACTAAATCGGGCTGGTGGTTGTCGAGCTATGTCAAACAACAGGGCCTAAAACGTGATAAATTCCCCTATACGATAGTACTAACTTCAAATCGATATTAAAAATATTTTGGCAGGTAAGAAAACAAAACGAATGATGCAGAAATTCTTCTTTTTGGGTCTTATTTCACATACAGTTCTCAGAATTGAGTTGGCAAATCATGTGTTGTACTGTGTTAGACTAGCGACCCCAAAAATCGGCGTTCTGAACGTTTCCAAATTTTTGCCAGAAAAAAGTAGTCATTGAGAACATTGTTGTCACAGTTGTTATGACAATATGTTGAAATGAGCACAAATAAAAATTTTCAAATGCTGACTTGTTATGTTAAACTATTCTTTTTCGTTTTTATTTTTTCGTGTATTTTCTCGTATTTTATTCGTGTTGTTTTCATCAACTGTCAAAATTTTGTGCATTTTCTTTCTCTTTAATAAAAAAAAAGTTTTGTCTCTTTGTGTTTTATGGAGTCGCTTGAAAAACAAAATTCTTTTTTTAGAGTTGTTCCCTTTTTGTAGTTTAAGTGCAATTTAATAATATTTATATATATACAATGTCTTTACAGCTGTTGTGTACTTTTGGGTGCCGATTGTAAAATTTGATGGGCAATATTTTTTTATACCTTTTTTAATTTATAATTTATACCTTTTTTTGCAACTTTTTGATATTTTTTAAAAACAAAAGTAAAAACTATTTCTTAAAATAGTTGTAGAAAGGTAAAAATTTTCATGAAAGTGTTCCTTTTAAAATGTTTTCTAAAAAAACTTCCGAGCATAAATAAATATTTTTTAACTAAGGCCGAACAGCGGCTGAACAAGGGCCGAACAGAGGCTATAGAAGTGTCAAACAATAATCGATTTGAAACGATATTATTTCATCAACTTCAAGCTTATGCCAAAAAAAAACATGTACACACAAAAACAATACAGCAATCGAATACATAAGAAACGCATGTTATGGAGTGCATGAGAGCAATTTTAAGCCCTGAGCCCTACAGCTGCATAACAAGGTTCAAATTGCGGCCGTTTTGAAATAATATTGGCCAAACAAGGATCGAACAGCGGCCAAACACAGGTCGAACAGAAGCTAAACAAGAGTAAAAATTTGGAGCTTTGAAACAATACTCTTTCATAAATTTTTCTTTCAAGCTTATGCCAAAACAAAACCATGTACACAAAAAAACAACACAAACAGCATTCGATATTCATAACAAACGCATGCCACGGCGTGACTGAGCAAACATTTAATGCTCCTTTCGAATGCTGTTTTTTGTGATTGGGGATGAAGAAAAAGGAAATGGCAGGATATGTTATTTGTAAAAAAGATCATTATTATTATTGTAAAAGATCGCACCCATTTTGTGGTTTTTTCGTTGTACATTATTTAACAAAACAAAAAATATTCAGAATTTTTTAACAAAACATAGTTGATTTGCTTAAATTCTATATGATAACATATTTCGACTTTCAAACTTCATACGAATTATTGTTAAAACCACTAAAAAGGCAGGTTTATGTGCAAACTGTTATGTAACTGTTTTAAAACTCATCTTTTTAAACACAACACAAAATGATTTCTAAAAATTCCAAAATTGACTTATCCAATGGTATATAATTTTTATATTTTTTTTTTTTAATAATGTCATAGTTACACTTCAAAGAATTAAAATTTTGCTCATTTGGATTATTAAATTAATTTAATAAATGCAAAGTTTGTAGATTCACTAATTTTTATCTAGCAAGATTAGTGAATCTGGCTTCATTTCAAATCTGATTCGGCACTATTTTTTAAAATCAGCTAAAAGTCATCTTACTCATTGTATTTAAAGCAATTATTTATAACTCTAATAAATAATTGATGAAGTTAAACGTTTTTTTTTTTTTTGTAAAAACAACATTTTTCTTTTAAACTAATCAAAAATTTTGGTTTTTGATGGAGTGTGTTTTTGTTTTGTTTTAAGTGCGTTCAGTTAAAAAAATATTTTTCTACAAAAATGTTTAGTTTTATGAACTATTTCTTGGAGTTTTATTGCTGCAAGCTCAATAGAAAGATATTCTTCGCCAATTTTTGCAAATTCTGCCTTAGCTGTACTCGAATTCCCAAAAATTTAACGATAATAATCGTTGTCGTTATCGGTCATTGTGCGTGCCACGTTCATAGAAAATGACAGTTTTTGCTAACTAACGATATCGAAAATCGTCGTTAACGCGTTTGGGAATTCCACTACTGATTTGAAATTAATGCAGCTTTAATTATCCTGTCAAATAGAAATACATATGTGACAAGATTATTATAATTAATGTCACTCATACGCCGTGATGCACACACTTTATATATTTCAAACAAATGAAGCCAAAACAATTTTCAACACTTTAATAACAACTCCAAATCGTTTGCCAAAGTGATATTAAACATTTTTTACTACACACATCTGTTATTAATATAGTAATAATATGGATTTACTGTTTTATTAGACCGTACCGGTGATTATTAAACATCTGCATAGAGTAAATATTAAAATATTTTCCTTTTAACAATGCGAAAAATTCATTAAAAAACAAAAACGTCAACGAAGCACTACTTAAACTATAATAATAAAGGTTTATACACTGAAAAAAATACAAATATGTACTATAAAACTGACAATAACTGTCTTTATTTATTTGCCGAAAATTTTTAATATTTTAAATTCTAATATAAAAACTCTAAAATAAAATTAAAGGGCTTATTGCAGAAACATGATATGCTACACAAAAAATATTTTGAAATAATCGACTCTAAAGTCTTGAAAAAGTGTATTTTTATATGAAGAATTGGAATTGAACACGAACATTTTTACAAATAGGTTAGAAAGTTAATAAGAAATAGCTAAAATGTCTTCAGTGGTTGTTGACAATTCATGTATTCTGCCTAAAAAATTGATTTTTAAGATCATGTGGCTTATCACGTTACTGCAATAAGCCCTTCAATTGAATGTTAAAATTTTCATGAAATTTTTAAACGAATGTAAAAAGTTGCTTACAAAAATTAACACAAGTAGTTAATTTTAAATTTAAGGAGAAATTTTTCAGTGTACGTACACATGTGCAAGCAAACACATAAAACAGCGCATATAAATGTTTCTTGCCACCGTGTGCAGTAGTATATCCTTCGCTGCATGTGTGTGTATATATATTTCTCAGGTTTTATGAACTGTGCACTGAAGTGAACAGAATTGATTGAAAATAAAGGTCAAATGCTTGATGTTGAACCGTAAAAAAGGTTTCTAGTTGTAAAAAAGAGTGATTTTAATTTATTTTCTATTGAAGAAAATTCTGATGCTTAAAAATGGCAATCTTGTGAAAAATAATCAATAATAAAATCCCATTAATATTGAAACTGAAGTAGTATGTTTTTGTTTTTTTATTTATTTATTTATTTCATTGTAAGTAATATGAAAGCCTTTTTGGAGAATTAATATATTACAAGTAATTTACATTCGAGAGAGAACTAATCTAAAATCTACAATATACATAAATCACTAAAAAACATGGGACATCACTAAACAAAAAGTATGAAAAAAAATCAAGAGTTTTGTTATAACTAAAGTAAAGTTGAGATTGAAATATTTATAATCAAAGGTCCTGCAACAAGTTATTTAGTCCTTCTCTTGAAATAAAACCAAACTTATTAAAGGTTAATATTATTCATGCATTTTTCAATATAACTATAACAATACGCTCTTCATGCTTTTGCAATTTTCCTTGGTTCTCTCGAATATTTGTGCTGGTATCTCATGTATGGCTAGCTTTATGTATACTTTTACTGCATCAACAACTTTTGGCTTCTCTTGATATACATGGATAGCCTCACGTAGCCTAAAAAAAAATGAAAATCCAATGGAGCGATATATCACATGATTTGGGTAGTCAATTGATTGATACATTTTAAAGAAGAAAAAACAATATATTTAAATATTTACACGACTGCCGAGTAAATATATTATTGCTATTGCATGATGCTTCAATTCACCATTCTGTTGAAACCACATTTGAGCTGGCCTCACATGAAAATGATCCGTCACGCATTTTTATGCACGACATGTACTGACAGCTTGTTGTTGGAAAAAAAAAAGAATTTTTTTTGCACGTCGAGAAGTTGATGAATTTTTGTTCATATAAAACTTTTATGTTTTAAATTTATTGACTTTTTTATAGAGCTCGAAGTCGATTAGCTTTCAAGTTGAACAATAATTGAATATATAGCGTATTCGATTATGTTGTCGACTAAAACAGTTCTTATTAAATAAACACTGCCTTGGATCAGCATTGTTCCAAGGACATCATGCGAATTTCCTTAGAAGTTTTTGAGGCTTTTTTTAATTTTCCAAATATTACGTTCAAATTAACTTTTTTGGAAGTATGCTTTTTCAATCCAAAAGGATCACCTTACAAAAAAATTTGTTCATTAAAACACCTTTTTTTTTGATTGATTGATCATTTTATAATTTTTCAAAACAATATTGAATTTTTTGACCTTAATGTTAATGTGTTATACTAATAATAGGCTGAACATAATGGCTGCAACATGCGACAAACGCCAATTGTTAAAATATAGAAGGCCTGTTTTTATTGTGATGTCAACACAACAAAGAGAGGATGCGACGACAATTGTTGCTGTCGCAGACTTAGATCTATTTCTAATTTGACAGACGACAAGAACGAACATTGAAGAGTTTGTTTATGTTTGTTATGAAATGCAGATTGTCGCTGTTGCATTCATTATAATCAAGTAGTCGAGAGAACTGCAACATTTCTCTCTGACGACAAGTTGCCTGATTGTCGTCGGACACATGTTGCAGTCATTGTGTTCAGGCTTTAAAGCCTAGTACTCTGTTCGTTTACGTGAAATTTCGCTGGCAACATCTATTTATTTGTTGCGTGAAATTTTTGACTTAAAGTTTGTTGCGAGGAAAACTATGGCAACGTTTCTCAGAGAGACTCAGCGAATAAGTTTGGAGATTTCATATGATATTTCTCTTTTCACTTCAAAATAAATAGGCAGTACAATTAAATTGTCGTGAAAAAATGTTGCTCAGAAACATGTTGCGATAATTTCATGCAGCGGAACAGAGTACTGTTCTGCTGAACATGTGAAAATATCCACGCTTGTTTCGCAGGTGTCACTTTTTGTATGGAGATTTGAGTGGAATTTCACATGAAACTGAACAGAGTACTATGACATATGGTTCAACTTTTCAACAAATAATTTTGTAAATAAATACTGCTAAGAATAGGTAAAAAGAAGTGTGATTTTCGATTAAGAAATTTTTTGAGTTATTTTTGGAATTTTTATAAAAATTGCCAAATTCATAGTTTCATGACATTTGTGTACGTTGTTTATTTGTACTTATTAGCATTTATTTGCATTTTCTGCATTGATTTGAACAATATTTGTTTGTTTAATAGCTAATTGCTTAAAACAAATTGTGATAAGACTATGTTCTTGAGTGTGTGAAAACCTGAAGAAAATCATAAATATTACTCAAGGTATGAATAAAAATACAAAATTGTCGGCCCTTGTATTCTAGCGGAGAGTGCGCTAGACTATCAACCCAAAGGTCCCTTGTTCGAATCCGGGTTCGGGCATGGTTCTTTTCACTTTCTTTGTTCTTTCCTACATTTAAGAATTGTGGAAAACTAAAAAATCTACAACTTAAATGTGGAAAATATGGAATAAAAGGACAGGAACAACTAAGGGCTGGAAATGCCTTTGGAAAGTAGCAATTATAATTCCCATTGCAAAAAAATCATTCGCTTGCCAACCATGTGACTTTCGACCAATAAGTCTGCTATCTTGCTTGTCTAAAGTTTGTGAGTCGCTCATGGCCGAGCAGATTTCTAATCATGTGCGCACTTCTGGACTAATGTCTAATCTTCAGTCTGGTTTTAGGCCTGGTCACAGCTGTTCGACTGCAATGGTCAAAATACTTGATGATATCAGAGTTCCGTATGATATGGGTCACATTACATTACTTTGTTTGCTAGACTTTACAAAAGCTTTTGATACAGTCAATCATTCAATACTATGTAGAAAACTTTTGCAAAATTTTAGCTTTTCTGCAGCTGCTGTTCGTCTAATACATAACTATCTGGTTGGTAGATCACAAAAGGTTAAATCTGGGTCAAATTTTTCAGAACTTAAAACTATAGATAGCGGAGTGCCGCAAGGCTCAGTTCTTGGCCCATTGTTATTTTCAATGTTTTCCAATGACATCTTCACCAGGTGTCAGCACGTTAAAATGCACGCTTACGCTGATGACCTCCAGTTGTATATGTCCAGGCCAATCGGTCTGATAGAGGATCTTTGTGTCAGAGTTAATGAGGACTTAAACATGATAGCTGAATGGGCAAAGAATAATCTGCTCATGTTAAACCCTTTAAAATCACATGTTTTACCAATAATGAAAAATATGTTTTTTGTTCAAGATTTGCCTCCAATTCTTCTCAATAACGTGAAGCTCAATTTGGTTAGCAAAGTAACTAACCTCGGTTTTATAATAAATTCAACTCTGTCATGTGAGGATCATATTAACTCTTGTGTTAAAAAAGTGTATTTTGGCCTACGAAGCATGCGAATAACTGAAAATTTTGTAAACGTAGAAATTAGACGAAAATTGGTATTGCAGCTCTTGTTACCTTTAATTACTTATTCGGAAGCAGTATATTGCAAGCTTGATTCGCGGTCGGCGCATAAGCTTTTAGTTGCCTTTAACAATGCTGCTCGCTACGTTTATGGCCTGAGGAAATATGACCATGTAACTATGTTTTCGAAACAATTACTTGGAAGAGGCCTATTAAATCATCTCGAAGCAAGAAGCTGTGTGTTCCTGCATAGAATAATTATCACACAGAGCCCTAGCTACTTGTTCGAAAAACTATCTTTTTGTAGATCTAGCAGAGGCATGAACATTTTAATTCCCAGATATAATTTCATCAACTCCAGTAGATTGTTTTTTGTAAGCGCAATCAGGTCGTGGAATTCTTTACCCACACATATTAAAAATATAACTAATAGAAATACCTTTAAGCATTTAGTTTTCGAACATTTTTCTTAAAAACCTAATATTTCTTTCTATGTTTCTCTCCTTTAACTTCTATTCTTTTGCTTTATTCTCTTGATTAACTTTGAAGTGCTTTACATTATGTTATACAGTTTTAATTGTCATCAATTCTTAAATACTATATTGTCTTTTTAACATGTACAACATAAGTTTTGATGTTAGTTTAAGTTAGTTTTAGTTAGTTTTTAATATAAGTATAATGTTGTTATTTCCATCATCTATGTGGCATTCAAAAGATTTAATCTTATTTGTCAACAATATATATAACTCAAATACAAAAATGCTTGGCGAGGTTAAGGCATAACACTAGCCTCGGTCAAAAGCAATTCAAATTGCCTTTCACCGTTGTTTCGCCTAATCAATAATTCATGTATGGTTCCAATCAATTCCTCTAAATAATCTATCCCTTTCCTTTCAGGTCAAACACCAAACCTTGTTTGTATAAGGCGCATGCCTTGGTTCTTTGATCTGTTTACAAAAAAATTTCAAAGAGTGTTGTTTATAAGCTTAGTAGTTATAGCTATTTGAAGTCAACGCTTCATAACGTTTTATTCAAATTTGTTCCGTCGCTCATAGAATTATTTTCCTCCGAATAAGGCTCATAAATGAATTTCTCAAAGTGTAAAGTAGAGAAGAAACATTTTTTATAGCTTTTTTTTAATATCCATAGAATAATTTACCATATTTTTTTTTTAATTTTATGCACACACTTCGTCACAGCATCAGTTAAAAGTTTTTGATCGTCAATTTGCATTGTTAGTCAGTTAATTTGCGTGAAAAATATCACTGCTAAATAAATAGGATTCTGTTATTATTAATATTTTGATATACAAAAATTTGATATATACAAAAATGATATCAATCAGGAAGTTGCAACATGGCTCTCAAACGAGAAATATACAATTTCTCGGACAGCCATGCTGCGATCAAATCAATGGAGCAAGAGATTTATATGAGTATCAGGGCATAAAGGCATACGAGGAAATGAAAAATCAGACCAGCTTGCTAGAAACCGTACCTCGGTGACATCAGTGGTTCAGAACCCACCGAGCATTCTGTTGGCAACTGTCAAACTGCTACTCTAACAGTACAAGGAGTACCACATCAAAATACAACGTAAGATGGGCTGAACTCTAAACCTGTAGAACAACAAGGTTTATCTGGCCTGTTCCAAACATTAAGCGATCGAGAGGCCTTCTCTCGCTGGGAAGACTAGATGTAGTGATGCTAGTGGCCATTACTGCAGGGCACTGCTTAATAGGCAGGCATGCCTCCAGACTGGGAGTCATCGCCAATGACTTCCGCACAAGCTACAGGTACAAGGAGTAGGAAGAAACCATCTCCCACCTTCTATGTCACTGTCCCGCGCTCGCTAGAAGAAGGCACAAATATCTTCGGTCGTTCTTCTTTTCTGAGCTTGAGTACCTGTGAAGGACAAACAACAAACGTCTAATAAGCTTCATTAAAAACTCAATGTGGTTCCACTCGGATTGAAGGCCAAGTGTGCAGCGGTATCACAAAGGACCTTATTGGTGTAGTTGAGCCGAGATAAGAGTGGTGTGTATAACGCACATGCAATGGCTGCCGCCTCAACTGATAACTACATTTTAATGATTTCTAGACCGAATTTGAATAAACAAAGAAAAAAATTTCACTAACTGATGAAATTTGTTCAGCATGAAACCGAAAATATAAAGTAAATACCTTTAGGATGTCAGGACTTATGACAGTATTGAATATACCCAAGATATTTATAATTAACACTTTCTCTCTTAAATAAGGCTGAGTTTTAAAAAAAATCTTAATACAGCTTTGTAGAAAAGCGTCGAAGTATTAATTTATATAAGCAAACGTTAAATAATTATCTCAAGGATTATAGTCTTATCAGTCAGGATAACTGTTTTATGAAGGGTATTTCGTTAAGTCGTGTGGTACTTTGATTTTGAATAAAACACAAACGGTTCGGCATTTTTCCAAATATTTTATTTCGTTCGAAAAGTCCCACAATAGGACTATGAGTGAAAAATTATTTCGCAGATATGGTCGCCGCGACTATTCCGTAGATATTTCATTCTTTCGGCCATATTTTTGATGACATTTTGCAGTATGGCCTCCGAAATAGCCCGAATCGGTGATTACATCGGTATGTAATATTGCTTTTCAAGTCTGGAATCGTCGTCGGATCATTCACATAGACTTTATCCTTCATGTAACTCCACAGAAAAAAGTCTAACGGAGTCAAATCGCGTGAAATGGGCGGCCAATTTACATAAACGCGTCGAGAAATTACACGGTTCGGGAATTTGCTACGCAAAAAGTCCAAATTGTGGCGTGTTGTGTGTGGTGTAGCGCCATCCTGTGGAAACCACATATCGTTCAAATCCTGAGTTTCCACCTCAGTCATCCAACGTCCTCCGCACAAAATAGTCCTCCAACATAGTGTAGTACCGCTCACAGTTGACATTTTCGGTGTTTCCGTTCTCATCTTCGAAAAAAAATGGCTCGATGATGCCTCCGACCCATAAACCGCACCAAAAGTGACTCGCTGTGAATGTATTGGCTTCTCCACGATTTTCACTTGTAGATTTTCCGAGCCCCAAATACAGCAGTTTTGCTTGTTAACATAGCAGCCGAGGTGGAAATGAGCCTCGTTCGAAAAGATGATTTTTCGGACAAAATCATCATTTTCAACAATCATTTGCAGGGCCCAATCAGCGAATATACGGTGTTGTGCATGGTCACGAGCAGCGTTGCCATATGGTCCGATATATTGGTATTGTTACGATTTTAATACTTGAATCCGACGTTCCGATATTTGACCACAATTCTTCAAAATGTTACGATTTCAGAAAAAGTAGATCCGACGTCCGATTTTGCATATATTTTTATATCAAGGGTGTTTTTTATAGAGTGATATAAGTTTAAATCATAACAAAGGGTGTTTTTTATAGAGTGATATAAGTTTAAATTATAAAACATAGTTGTATATTTTAAATATCAATGAAATTGGATCAATTGGATAGAAAAGAGGCAATCAATTTTTTCTCACTTTTCTACTACTTAATCTTATCTTATTTTTATTCTCTAAAATTTATTATTTCTTACTTAGTATTTTTAAGCTAATTAAATGGATTTTACTATTTTTTTCATGTTTTATTATTGATGTTCACTATTTATGTTTTACTAAGCTTAAGAAAAAAATAATTTGTTGTTATCTCTAATTAATTCAATATTGTTAGAATTTATTTTTCATTGTACTGTAAAAGAACTTAGTTTCTTATTTGTACTCAATTTTTCGATTTTCTAAATAAATAAAAAATAAAAAAAAAAAATTTTATGACATTAATGTTTAAATATGATTTCCGCCATGTTGCCGCCAACGGCTGGCGCGTACAAGGCGCAATCTGGAACACCAATTTTTACAAACTTTTCGCAGCATTTGCGACCGTATCTCGCCGATAACTCTTCGAATGTTAATTTCCAGGTGTTCAATTGTTTGTGGTTTATCGACGTAGACAAGTAGCACTACATAACCCCAAAGAAAATAATCCAATGGGGTTAAATCACATGATCTTGGGGTCCAATTAATTGTGCCATTTCGTGAAATTATTTTTTCGTCAAAAGTTTCCTTGAGTAAATCAATTGTAGCGCCTGCCGTGTGGCATGTGGCTCCGTCCTGTTGGAACCACATATCAGCAAGATTAATGCCAACTAATGTAGGTACGAAAAAACTTCGTATCATGTTCCTATACAGTTCACCATTGACAGCAACATTCTGACCATCATCGATTTTAAAGACATATGGGCCAATGACTCCGCCAGCCCATAAAGCGCACCAAACAGTAATTTTCTATGGATACAATGGTGTTTCGACAAAAGGTTGTGGATTCTCACTCCTCACTTCAAATTCCATGGAAATTCAAAGTCTATATCAATTTGTGTTTCAGCCCATTCGCCGAATTGGCCGATGGTCGTTTGGCTTTAATTCCTGCACAAGTTGAATCTTGAAAGGTTTTAAGCCAAGATATTTTCGTAAAATCTTCCATAAAGTGGAAGGACACAACCCCAGTTGCTGAGAACGGCGACGAATTGATTGATTAGGATCATCTTCAATGCTTTCCTGTACAGCGGCTACAGATTCTTCAGTGCCCACTGTTCGGTGTCTCACGGGATGCACATTATCAGTAACAGTAAATGTTTTCCTAAAACGATCTATTGTTCTTCGAATTAGCAGCTCTGAAGGACGATTATATATATAATAAGTTGGGGATTTGCCGAAGCAGACCACAGTGGGTCCCTTTTCGTCCCCCATTGGACAAAGGGTACTACTGCTCGGAGTACTCGTACGTGAGCATGCTCCTTGTGTAAGCATCCTTTGTCACCTCAAGCATATCCTTATAGGTTAGTTGACCAATCTCGGCTTCGCCAATAAATGGGCGTCCCAGAGTGGTCAATCTTATGCTTGCCAGCGCCGGACACTGGCACAGAATGTGTGCTGCTGTTTCCGGCTCCTCTAGGCATATTCTACACGCATCGTCCTCGGTCAGAGTCATCTTCCCGAGATGGTACATGAAGGGACCGTGTCCTGTGACCAGTGCAGTAAGCCAGCTTAAAGTCCTTCGATTGTATCGGATAACTTTTGCTGCCTCACTACGAGACCACTTCACGGCCGCCTTTGATTGCCTGCAATTAACAGCTTCTTCCCACCTTTTACTGTGTTCCGAGTCCGTCCATTGTTTAATAAGGCCTGCCACCATATTGACGCCTATGGCGATACGTGGTTCTGGTCCACAGAATTCTTCTGCTGATCCTGCTCTTGCTAAAGAATCAGCTTCTTCATTCTGTTCTATGCCAGAGTGTCCTCTCACCCACATAAGTGTGAGCTCATTCGTCTGGGCGCACCTATTGAGTTTTGTAAGACATTCTATGGCCAACCTGGAAGTGATGTCTGTCCGTTGCATACACCTAATCACAGACTGATTGTCGAGAGCGATGACAATTTTCTTGCCACTGATCCGGCCATCTATCAGGTGGTCCAGCGCATGCACTACGCCAAGCATTTCTGCCTGGTATACAGACACAAACCTCCCCAACCTCAGTACACAGGATAGGCTTAACTCTTTTGAGTACACGCCTGCCCCGGCCCGGCCATTCATCAGAGAGCCGTCTGTGAATATACTGATATCGCTACCAGCGATTTCTTCACAAACGGCTCCATGCGTTATAAGAGTTTTATAACATTTTTCTGTTATTTTTACTCTCTGCCTTCCGTCCATAGGCATAAGCGCCTCCCTGACATCTCTCTGTACAAAATCAAGGATGCGAATATGACCATGCAGGGCTGTTGCCCCATGCCACGTAACATTTCGCAACATCCTGAGGGCTGATAGCGCCGCTGTTTTCTTTATTTCTAAATCCAACGGCAGCATACCTAACACAACCTCCATTGCGCTTGTTGCAGTGGTGCGTATTGCACCTGTTATTCCAACACACGCCAGCCGTTGGACTCTGTCCAGTCTCTTCTTAATGGTTTTCTGGCTGACTTTTGTCCACCAAATCACCGAAGCATACGTGATGACAGGTCTAACCATCATAGTGTAAACCCATTTCATAGCCTCTGGGTTTAGCCCCCATTTGAGACCACAAACGCGTCTGCACTGGAACAGAACCCTCTTGGCTCTTTGAATCCTATCTTCTACATGCTCGTTCCAGTTCAGTTTGCTATCAAGGGTTACCCCTAGATATTTAACTTTCGTGGACATGTTGATTTCAGCTCCAAAAAGTCTGAGTGGTTCTGTCCTCAGGCCTACCCTCTTTCTAGTAAAGAGAATATTGTCTGACTTGCCTGCTTTTACGGTAAGGCCTTGTTCTCGACACCACTCCTCCACCATTCGGAGTGCTCCCTTCATGATGTCAGAGATGGTGTCAATGAACTTGCCGCGGACCACCAACGCAATGTCATCTGCATACCCTATCGTGTGTATGCCCGATTCATCCAGTCTAACCAGTAGTGAGTCCACAGTTATGTTCCACAGGGTTGGCGATAACACCCTGCCCTGGGGACATCCTCTACTTACTCTACCTCTAGTCTTTACTCTACCATTCTGCATGTTGACAGCCCTGTGTTTGAGCATATTGTCCATCCAATTTGCTATCATTGGGCTTACATTGCGTTCTGTCAGGGCTTGCCGCAGCCTTCCGGACGAAGGACGATTATGTACGCCATAAAATGGACGGAGTTCACGATAAGTTTGACGAACAGAACTATTATTTTGATTAAAAATTTCCACAATTTGCACGCGTTGCTCTGGTGTAAGTCGATCCATAATAAAATGTCAAAGCAAACTAAACAAAAAGCAACTATCAGCTGTTAAATGGGTGGTCAAATAAAACAGTAAAAAACACCCTTTACATATATATTATGTATATATATATATATATATATATATATATTAGGGCGGGTCAAATTCTGGCTCAGCGAAATTCGTAAAATACATGTAATTTCAAGACTTTTTCTCCACTACAGCATATACAAATTCTGAAAAAAAGCTGAGCGGACTTTCGTAAATAGATTCATACACATACATTCATACATTCATATTTTATAATTGAGAACAAAATCTATTTACGAAAGTCCGCACAGCTTTTTTTCAGAATTTGTATATGCTGTAGTGGAGAAAAAGTCTTGAAATTACATGTATTTTACGAATTTCGCTGAGCCAGACCTCCAAAAAATTCGTCCATACAAATTGACCCGCCCTAATATATATATATATATGAAAAGAACAAAATTAGTATAATAAAATTGATAGCAACTTTAAAATAAAAAGATGCGATGGTACTTCTGCATTTCCAATAATGGGAAAATTTATTTTTGAATTCTTGAGCTTACCGAATTCCTCAGCTAACGTTGAGCGAACTTTTAGTCAAATAAATATTAATAAAAATAAAGTTCACAATAGATTAGAGTTAGACACAATGAAACGAACTCTGCATACAAAAGATTATGTGCATATGAAATCTTTAAACTGTTTTAGTCTTGAAATTGATAAAGAATTGATAAACAAATTTAATAAAGCAATGTATATATGACTTAAAAAAAATTAAATTTTTTTATACATATTTTTTTCACTAAAATCTAATTTTTTTGTAGTTTTTGGTGGCTTAAAACAATAACATTTTTTCGTTAATTTACTTGTAGCAAAAACTTTACATTTGAAGATTTAAAATTGAAAAATTATGTATTATAGCTCTATGTATTTCATTTTTACCGATTTCAGAGATCTACATTAAACCAAACTGTGTTGCAAATGTATTTAATTTGATTTTTACTCTTCGTTTGTGTGTTCAAAAATATTTTCTACATGTAACTTCCCTGCAGTGTAAGACTAATCAGCAGTAAAAAATGATTAGTCTTTATACTAGTTAAAACAAACTAGTTTATATTTTTCTCGATTTACTAGTTGCAAAAATAGTTTAAATCCAACTAGTTTGTGTCAAGTCACAATAAACCAGTTGTAAAACTAGCCAAAATCAAACTATATTACACATTGTTAAAATCAACCAGTTCCACAACCAGTTGGAGCTTGGTAGTTTTTCGAATTCTTTAAAGTTTTAAAAAACTCAATCCACCAAAAGTCCTGGCGTTCGTCACGATTGTAGTAATGTGGCAGACCATCTTTATTACTGAAAGTTTCCTATTACAAGATAATAATTATATTATGAACAAATCCTGACAACATATGAATAACGCCCACACAACTTCGAGCGCTCATCTATTTTGCGTTTGTTTACGGTGACAAAATACCTTTGTTGATATTAAGACCTTTTTCTTAACACTAACAATGAAATTGTTGCTAAATGAATCCAAAAAGCCCAGTATTTGCATGTATATATTCTACATGCTTGCCTATTTTACAGAAATTCATAAGATTTTTATTTAAAAAATGTCATGACTGTGCATCAGCCAATATAAATGTAGATATGAAATTTTTTTAAGTTTCTAAAAACAAAACTATTTACTTCTTTTGCTAAGATCAAACATTTGTTAACTCAGTTACAATTACCAGACAAATATGTATATTTATATTTTATTTTTAGTCTTCAACTTAGGAATCAAATGCGTTATTATATAAAGTATATCGAACTATGCCAATAATTTATAAATATATATATATAAGAAAAGTTCAAAGTACGAATGGGAAAATCGTGCGACGAGCTTATGATAAATCAGTCAATTCCTTTTTGCACTTTTGATGCTTTCCAAGAGCGTCATTTGATAGGCGGCAGCGAGACATCAGCGAGAACGCCACCCAGAAGCCAAGCTGTATGGTGGCCATAGATTACGTTAAACAATTTGAACTAAAAATTTCCTATTTCACATAACAAAACCGTTTAGCAGCCAGCCACAATATGCGCTGTCAGCGAAATCGGAAGATCTGACATATTATCGTAGAGGATCGTTAGATGCGTGTAAAAGATCACGTACACAATAAGTACATCGACATGCTCTGCCAAGAGTACGATTTTCCAACAGATCTGTGAACCAGTCCTTGTCCTTGATGCACATTTTGTCTAGGTTATTGCAAAGTGTCGATTTCCTTTAGTGAATTTCCGCACTGCCTATAGTCGATTTAGCCTTAAGTGTTTTGTGAAAATAAGCACGCAAGCCGCCGTTGATGTAACATGAATGTTGCCATAGGGCTTTGATGTTTTTGCACAAAATACTTCAATATTTATATTATGTGTTACTTCATTTTAAATTTCACTGGTTAAAGCTTTGTATAAAGTTTTTAAATTAAGTAATTTTCTATATTTATCAATTCAATTAACTAATTCAATACAAAATAAACACCGGTGTGAAAATTTCTATTTCACTTTACAAAATTTGCAAAAATCGAAGCAACAGAGTAAACAAACCAAATAAAATTTAGTTTACAGGGTTGCGTTTTATCAATGGCTGTATTTCTTTATTCATTCCAGATGTTCGGAATGACTGTTTTTGTTTCTTTATTCAGTTGTGATTATCCGGAATATTCTTTTTGTATTTATTTATTCTTACGAAATATTCCAAACGCTTTCTTTTTATACTATCAGCTTAGGTAGAATAAAAAGAATATTCCTCGTATGTGAGGTTATATTCGATTGTTTGAAGTAAAACTTCGTTGAATGAAAATGGAAAAAATTTTTACATTATATGTTTTAGATTGCTTTGTTGCATTTTTATTTTTTTTAATTTTATCTGGTGTATTTGTTGTCTTTAATTAAATACGAAAAATATGTTTCTGGTTTTAATAAAAACAAAATGTTCTTTCTTTTCCAATACTATTTCTTTATTCATTCTGTTCTGGATAAACAACAATCTATTCTATTCGTTCTCTCCTTTATCCGGAATGATTAAAGAAATACACCCAATATAAACCTTACCTATTATGATACAATTACAAGGTAATATTAATAACATAGTACCGTTAACAGGGTTTATAAATTGCGATGGCTAAACATTAACTTAAGGCAGATAGTGTCAAAACGATAAGAAAATTACAGAAACGGAGGATTTTTTTTGTAAAATACGCACACTTTGTATGCATTTCAATTCTTAAATACTGATACTAGCAATTTTGCAGTAACTTTTAATTTATATTCATTAAGAAAAAAGGCGAACAAATAAGGAAATGATAATTTTATAGTAAAAACAGTGGTAGAATATAAGAATGATGCTAAAATATAAAAAAATTGACAGCTAAAATAAAATAAGAAAGCAAAACGTTATTGAACTAAAATTGCTAAAATTACATAAGGGGTATTCACGGGTTGTTGTGAATTGCAAGAGTGTGAAAATATAAGATATTTTACGCATTAACGCGTGAGCATTGACCTCTTCAGGTAAAATGGTCACATTTGTTTTTGTATTGAAATATTTTCTGATTTGTTCTTATTTCATTCAAATATTGGCGTAATGGATTGAGAAAATATTCTCTCTCATTAGCTCACATTTTAATTTTTCAAATATGTCCCGTAAGAAGGCTCCTAGGTATGGTAAGTAAAGAAGTGTTAATAAATAGTGAATTTATTGTAAAAAGTACAGTATGTCATCATTATCTTCTTCAACTTATCTTTTTTATTTATTTAAATAATTGCATTGTTAAAATAACAATCCTCTTATTTAGTTCGTTTAAATAAAAACATTGTTAAATTTACGAGTTTTTCTTTAGTTTTTTAAATACTTTTATTGTTTCTTTAACAACTTCTGCTCTTGTAACTACATTATAAATTGTTAGAAATATTAACAACTCGATTGCTGTTAAATTAAATAACTTGTTTTGTTGAGCACAAAACAAATGCAAAAACTACTTAAAATTAAGTCTTAATTTGTTGAATTTACTGTTTTTTTTTTCTGGGTATACACGCAACATAAAAGCATCTATTTTTCCATACAAATAACACTAGAAAAACTCAACTTAATGCCACTTTTATTCTGCATTTTTGAATGTGTCACCGTGTTCATATGTCAATAACAAATATAATCAACAAAGGCAATAAGTATAGGATTGTAAGTATTTCTATATATTTAGTTACAATATAATAATTATAGTCATATATCTCTTATTTATTCCAGACAATTGCAAAGAAAAAGCGTTTAGCCTGGTCTGCTGTAGCACACAAATGTCAAAATACAAACTCATAGTCCAATTTGCCTCGCAGGGCATAGTAGATCAGCTAAGTCGTCATAAATAATTTCAGCACAGGAACGAGCCGATTTTTCAGAGAAAGAAAAAAGAGCAAGTTTGAGCAAAGAACTGTCAAAAGTAAGAAAAAAATTAAAAGTAAAACAAAAAACCTAATAAATACCTTTCTGTAAGCCATCTTTGCGGTTTATATTTTTAAAACTTTCTATTTTCTGAAGAAAGCTAACAGCTTTCAGCAATACAGCTTTAAATAGTAGTAAATTATAAAACGTACTTTTTAAAAACACTACTTTTTCTAAAGTGATGCAGCTTATTGAGCAACTCTGAACTTTCACATTTAATTATTTGCAGCCGCCAAAATTGAGATATTAAATAAAAATTGTAATTTCATCGAAGCATTATTGGAAATTGGATCATATTAAAGGTAAGTTGAAATATGAGTAGCAAACGTCATTTAAAACGTCTTGTTAATAAGCAAAAATAAATTTATTTAAAAAAGCTTATAGACCTAAATGAAATTTAAGAAATAACAACGCAAAGAACTGTTGAAGAACTTAATGAAATTCCAACTATTGAGGTAGAAAGTAGTGATCAAGTGCCAGAAATATCAGCATATGTTGAAACTAGTTCCATGTTGAGTAGCCATTCATTTAAGGATAAGCTTACTGCATGGTATATTAGAAATAGGCCGTCCCGCAAAAGTTTTGAAGAACTCTTAAGCATTCTCCGCGAAGAAAACCTGGACGTTCCACTTACGGCCGAAACATTTTTAAGAAACAGAGAAAAAGCAGTTATTCAACCAATTACTCCTGGTTTCTATTGCCACATAGGTATAAGAAATCAGCTTCAAAAACAGTCTTTTGTGAATGATACCGATGTTCTTGTTGTAGACATAAACATTGACGGCTTGCCATTGTTCCGTAGCTCTAGAACACAGTTGTGGCCAATTCTTATGAGGTTGGTAAACATAGAAAATACATCAGTTTTTGCAGTAGGAATTTATGTTGGTTCAAAAAAACCCAACAGCATTGAAGATTTTTTAAATGAATTTGTTGCTGAAGCTAAAAATTTAATGGAATTTGGGCTAGAAATTGAGGGAAAAATTTATAAACTCGAAATCCGGAGTTTTATCTGCGATGCCCCTGCAAAGGCATTTGTTTGTGGGGTTCCTGGCCATACTTCGCGTCATGGATGCACAAAATGTACCCAAGTAGGTAAAAAAATTGACAATGTGTTAACTTATAGCACAAATGTTGGAGATTTAATATCAGACTGTGACTTTGCAAATAGAACGTTTCTAAATCATCATTCAAAGTTCTTTCAAAATAAAAGCACCCCTCTCGAATCTTTAAACATTAATATGATTACTCAATTTCCTCTAGACAGCATGCACCTTCTCGATCTTGGTGTAATGCGTAAGTTTATTTTGCGCATTTTACATAATAAAACTGAAGTAAGAGTAAACTCATTAAACAAAAGTAATATATCTAAGAAATTGGTGTCTCTTCGATCTCACATTCCTAAAGAATTTGTCCGTAAACCGCGAAGTCTCGACGATGTATCGAATTTTAAAGCAACAGAATTTCGACAAATTTTATTATATACTGGTATTTTAGTTTTCAAAAACGAAATTTCAACTGAACTCTACTATGAGTTCTTACTGCTCCATTGTGCCTGCAGGTTACTGTTTTCACCCAGAGATTTTTTAGAAAACATAGAAAAAAGTAAAAAAATGTTGGAACGTTTTGTAGAAAATTTTCCAAATTTATTTGGTGATAACAGTGTTTCACATAATATAGATTCCTTGCTCCATTTAATAGAAAACATAAACCATTCAGGCATTTTGTCATCATCTACCGCGTATCCATTTGAAAACTATCTTCAAATTTTAAAAAGTTACGTTAAAAAACCAAATAAGATTCTCCAACAACTTGTCAATAAAATAAAAAATGAGAACATTATTCTCCCTTCAAAACCGAGCGGGTTTAAGATAAAAGGAAGCGCAATAACCACCTTCACTTGGAATCAATGCGAAATAACAACAGAAACACCTAACAACTACTGTTGTATGTTGCCGTTTTCACCAATTAAAGTTATTGGTTTTGTTCAGGGCGAAAAAAAAATTATAATAGGAAAAAGGTTGCACAATATTAGAAACTTTTTTAATGAGCCAATTCAATCAAGTTCTTTAGGAATTTACTTAGCCGAACCAATATTTTCAGAAATTGAACATTTTTGCATTGATGATCTTTATTGCAAGTTAATGTGTATTCCACATGAAACGGAATTGCTTTTGATTCCTATTTTACATGGTTGCTTGTAGGAGTTATATGGGTATATTCCATAATAGTTAAATAGATATTTAGTTAAAATTGTGTTTTATGTTTGCCTTATTATTCCTTTAATTCCTTTTATATAAAAGTCCGAGAACAGTTTGAATCTTATTTACATATATTAAAAATAAATAACGACATTTTTAATTCTCAGAATTTTAAAAACTTTCTAACTTTCTTATTCTCTTTTCAAAACTTACTTCAATTTAATCAACGAGCTCAAAATGTACCGAAAGCACGGATTAGCTCTCGATGGATTGGCAAAAACAAAAAAATTAAAAATGACCCTAATTGCAGCAATATAACACCGTCAACAACAGGAAACTGCAGATGTTCAGAGGAGTTGAAAAACAAACTCTCGCAGCTTGATGGTACGAAATAAACACAACATTAAAAATAAATTTATATTTTCACAAAATATTTTTAGTAAAACTAAGTAACCAAACCACAGTAATACTGGAAGCGCTGGCGGAGCAAAAACTTTTGATTGAGAGGCTCATGAGACAAGAAAGTGCCATCATTCCCATCTCAGCACTCTTCCCTCTTAAAACGGAAGAAAATTTGATAATGGTAGAAGCAAAAATAGTTCCACAAAAGAAAGATATTTACGTGAGTTTCAATTTTGTCTTATTTTGAATGTTTCACTTTGCATATTAAAATATTTATTTTTTCACATATTACATTTTAAACAGGTGACGGCTGTCAGAAACTTGTTGCATCAGAATGTTATAAAAAACTTAAGCAATATTTTTTCAAGTTCAATTATACGTGACTTCAATGTAGATGGCACTCACGGTAAAAAACGGCTAAAGGATTTTAAAGAAATTTATCGAACACTTATTGGTAAATCATATAATTTTTTTTTAAAACAAGTTCTTAATATACCCTTTTCAGATGCAATTATAACGTTTCCTTCAAATGAAAGCCCAGAGCGCCAATTGAGGCATGCTATGCAACTGATCAAAAAAAAGAAATTTTCAAAAAGTACACGCACTGAAAATGCAAGCTTCAAATGCTGACGACAAAAATTAAAACATTATAGCCCAAACAGAATAGGCATAGCCAACACGTAGCGAGCTGTCGAAAATGTAGCCAACGAAATGTTGTGCACAGAATAGAATTTGTGTTGATAACGCAGATAGAGCTTTATGCTTACAATATTTTGTTATATTTTACAAATTTAATAGATACTGCCTTTTGCATATCATAATTTGTTTGCTTTTTTACTAATTTGGACTAATATGTTTTAGTTAATTTTAAGTTTTATAATTTGAACTATGTATTTTGACATTTCGCTACCGTTGGCTGCGGAAAAAGTTAAAAGTTCGTCAACATTTTTGTGTCGGCTGCGTTCGCTACGTGTTGGTTATTTTTATTATGTTCATTTCATAGGGTTGCAAGGCAACCAACTTCTATGTTGACATTTCTTTTGTTGGCTGCGTGTTGGCTATGCTTATTCTGTTTGGGCTATTAAACTTTTCGTAAAAATACAATTAGTAATATAATTTTAAATTTTTTTCATGATACTCACGTAACTTATATACTTTAAAAAATTTACTTTTATATCAAATAATAAAACTATGTAAAATATAAGCATCAAATGCAGACGACAAAAATTAAAGCATTCATTAATTTTTTCTTTAAAATACAATTAGTATTATAATTTTTCTTTCATTATACTCATGTACCTTATTCACTTTAAATAATTAACTTTTATATGAAATAATAAAACACAATATAAATTTTACTTGAATTTTTCTAAATAGTCGCTTGAGTAGAAGCTCCAACTTCAGAAGATAAATTGCCGAATAAAGAACTGGTTGAATCATTGTTTTGATATAAATAGTTGTAAACTAATTAAAACATGACTATTTGCCAACTACTCAGGAAAGGTTAAACTAGAAACTAGTTAAAATTTGGCAATATATGATTTCTTTACAACTAATCACAACAAACTAGAATTTAACTAACTATAACTATATATATTATAAACTAGTTTTCATCTGTTCAGAATAGGACAATTGATATTTCCAATGACATCGCCATGTTAAAAATACCAGTTGGGTATATGAAAAATATACGATCTTGAACTAGTACTGCTCAGTTTTCAACTAGTATGCAGACTGGTTTTAAACTAGTTGGTTACACTGCAGGGTTATTATAATATATTTTCTATATTTATAATGATTATTGAATTGACTTTTGAAAAAATGTGCTTTATTTAAATAAATAAACCTTAAATATTCGTCATACGTCTAATAAAATGCAATATTTTATTTGTCTTCTTTGTTGTAAAATGCGACTGAAAATTTCTTAGTTCTTGTTTTCAGAGTTTCACAAACACGACGAGAAATCCGACGAGCATAGTGCAAAAGTTACGCTGTAAAATTATTTTTCATGGCAACACTGGTCACGAGGCAACAGTTGCTGCGCCAATTGGACTTTATATGGGTGTAACTGCAAGTCCAAGCAGAAAAATTCGATGTAGTAGGTCGCGGAAATGGCCTATTGTTGCGAACGATGGCGAACAGACATTTCGGGGGATTCGAAGACCCTTTCACTTACGCCAGCAATATTCTCAGCACTGCGTGATGTTCGCACTCTGGTTGACCTCGGCACATCAAGAAAGGACTCAGTTTAATAAAATTTATTTACAATGTTGCACACAGTTGTTTCACTAATGTGGTGATTGCTACCCCATTTTTGGTGAATCGATCGTAGCGTTTGCACCATCAACTTGGAATTTAAGATCCAAAATTCGACGATTTCAATGCATTGTTCTTTCGTGTAGCGCTCCATACCTAAAATCCTATACTCTCACAATGAAAATGACATAAAATAATGCGGTCAAAGGTCGATAATGCTGATTTTAATCGACCTACTATTGGAACATCCTTTACTGTATACACATAATGAAATCATCTGTGATGCCAACTGAATCTTTCACTTCAAAAATGGATGTGTTTTCAATGGTGTCTGGTTCAACTTTTCTGATGTAGCAGGACTTTAGTGTGTTTAGCTTACCAAGTGATTTAATTGGCAAGAAAATGAATAGTGAAGTTTTTTAGAAAAACATATCTTGATGTTCAAATGTTAGACTAACTGCATTATTCTGTATCACGAAGAAGCACACCAACGATGAGAAAGACCCGAGAAGCAATACAATTTTGTATGGAAGAAAGTATTGCTTCTCGTGTCTTTCTCGTCGTTGGTGTGCTTCTTCGTGATACAGAATAATGCAGTAAGATTTGATATTAGACCTACGGATGTTTGGCAAAATTTTCAAAGAATTTTCCATAGACTACGTTTTACTATACGCTTTTTTTGTGCAATAAACTGACTCAGTATAATGGTAGTATTACATAATTAACCATTTTTCAATATGTTACTGACCATATTTCTTAAGCATTTACAACAATATTTGACCGCACATTTAGCTTTTTTTTAGAGTAACTATGTTGACTAAAAGTTATCAGTATTTCTTCTTTGTAGGACGGTTGACGTTTAAGCTATTTTTTACACCCAAAACAAAGTTAACCATTACATAAGCGGATTCAACCTTTATAAGTACTTAATTTAAAATCATTTCAACTATTTAAGCGCTCTGCATTTAAGAGTTAAGAATGTAAGCACATAAATGATTATCCTACACAGAAGCAAGAAAGTCCGTAAGCGAAAAAACAAAACAAAGAAATCTCGCACGCCCACACATTTAAAGCAAGAAAATGAACATAAAAATAAACACATTTATGTATGTGTCCAAAAAAATGGCGCTAAAGCAAAGTTTGTTAAAATTGCTCCAGCTCCAATCACCGCAAACAACTCGCTTTATAAGCCAAAAAAACAACAACAATACTGCAGCCCATAACAACAATTTAACAACACCAACTACAATAGCCGCAATAACAACAATACGTAAGACAAATAAGCAGAATAATGTTTTCCTTATTTTAGTGCAAACTGAAATAACTTGAATACAATGAAATTTTTTGCTAAGCCCAAACTTATTTAATGCAGCACGTACAAAATATTGCATACTTTTGGGGCGCTAGAAATGTTTATGGAGCGCGCGCCTAACATGCACTCGAGTGCGTGTGTTGCGCAGTTTGCAGCATTGTAACTAGTATTTTAAGGACTTGTGTTAAGGCTGAATTAAAGCCAACTTGTTTATACCTCGTGCTACACCAAGAAGCTCGGTTTGTCTGCTCAGCACCTTGTGTATTAATGCCGCTAAAGTGCGCATTTAATTAAGTTGAATTCATTTTTATGCTGACTCATTTCAATCTTAATAACAGTCAAGTTTTGCACTCAAGCGATGCCATTACAGAGTATGTAAGGCAACCAGCGCCGGATCTAGAGGGGGGCTTGAGGGGGCTGAAGCCCCGGGCCCCACACCTTCCAGGGGCCCCGTAGGCCAGCAAAAAATATTTTTTAAATAAAACAAAAGGGGAAAAAATAGATTAATATTTAAATTCTTCTCAACATCCCACTTGATAACTTCCATTCATAATAGATTGTAACAAATAGCAAGTTTAATATTATCTAATGATATGAAAATGGCTACAGCGAATTTTCTCTTTGTGACTCTTTGTGTAACTAAATTAACTTGAAATGTGAGTGTATTGCTTATTGCTATTGCTCTTGCCATCGTCTAAACACCGGGTTAGTCACAGCGAATAGAGTGTTTGTTGTTGTATCTAACTGTGGGTTTAGACCGCCTGAACGAACGAAAAATTTATCGCGAACAATTTATTGCAATAAATTCTTCGTTCGGAGTACTGTTTAGACCGCACGAACATCATTCGCGAACAAACATTGGCCGCCATCTTGTTCGTTCAGGCGGTGTAAACAGCAATTTGTGCATTAGGCCGAACATCAATAAATGCAGGGTTGATAACTCCTTATTTTTATATTAGTACTAAAACTTATACTCCGTTTCTCAACAACAAATGGTTTGCCACTCCATAAAAATATATTACTCGTATTAGTTATTATAGAAAAGACGTGTGTTTAACTTAAGGGCCCATTTAAGTTTTTCGACAAACAAAAATTGAATGTTTTCACATTTTTCGTGTGTCAATAAATTTCGTAAATTTTAAGTCAATTAAATAAAAATTGTTCCCAAATTGTATACACTTATTAAGCAAATACAATTGATACTTTCAGTCGTTCGATTTTTATTTTAGAGAAATCCTTTTTATGTTATAACTTTAAAGAATTGCTTTTAGTCACAAATCGAATTTTCAACTACCATTTTGATTAATATCCACATTTTTCTAAAATCTTCGATTAAAAACTCAAAAAGTTTCAGGAGAACCTAAAATATATTTTTTTTTTATTTGAACGAGCTCTATTGCGGACTCCTGCTATATATTTAATAATATTTTCTATCCATAAACTCAAAATTTTTATTAAAAGCTATATAGTTATTTAAACAAAAAATGACCTCAAATAAACAGTCGCCTCAAATAAATAAAATATAGGGTTTTCCGCTTAAAAACTTCATTTGGCCCTTTACACAACATAATCATATTGCAGCGAAAGTTAACAGAACACTTTTAAAAACATAAAACTAAATTACTACATATTTTAGTACTTTTCATAAATTATTCTCTAAAGCTACTCCTCTTTGCTACTTTTCTGTTTTTAAACACAGCGCAACACCGGATTCGCCCAAAAAGATCGAAGCTTGTTCGATCAGAGCGAACAAGTGTATTAGTGTATATAAGGTTTTATTATTAGCAATGTCAGGTCGAAATTATAAAAGTGGAAGTGAAAAGCGGAAAGCTAAAACAGGAAGAGAGAAGTATATAAGTAAACTTCCAAGTGTGACTAAATATTTCTCTACACCTAATGAGCAGATAAGTCAAGGTGAGTAATAAATTATATACTTATTACAGGATTTTTCATTTGATTTGTAAAAAATATGTGTAGTAATTTTATGAAGAGTAAGAACCTTCCATGTATCAAATTCTGTTGTTAAACTCAAAAAGTGTTTAGATTGCGTTACTACTAAATTTCTATCGGGCAAGTTCATAATAATAAGTATATTATTCAGCTTAATTAAGTATACACATGCAAGTCAACTTTGTGATTCGAGTATAGAGATGTATAGGAAATGTTACAAAGATTATACTTTGCAATTGCTGCGGACTTTATGTATACTGTACATCGCATACTATTTACATTCTGTCGCAAGCAAGCACGCGATCAATTTTTTTTTGGGATTTTGACTGCTACTGTACTCAGTATTCATATTATACAATACTTTTTTTCAATGCTAGCACCGCACTCTCATAATAATTATAAAAATTTCATACTTCCAGATGAAGTAATTATTGATTCCATTGATGATGAATTAATTGATGATACAGTTAAAGAGCCAATTGACGATTGTGAAGAAAACACTTATATTAATAAGCAGATCTCTCCTATTGGTAATTTATAAAAATTATTATTTATAACATCGTTATATCCTTTAACAATTATATTTTTTCTCAGATATACAGAAAGACCCTGCACTATGGCCTTTAAATTTCAGCGAAAGTTCAGAAATGCGCTACAAATTTTTAGAAAAAGGCTTTTCACATTTTCAAAATAAGGATTCTGATTTCAAGACGTCAAAACGGCAGTTTGGTAATCAGTACAGGTATTTTTCACCAAATTTGTATGTTAAAAAATTACGAAATGGTGAAAAATCAGAGAGAAAATGGATAATGTTTTCGGAGTACAATGGATCAATTTTTTGTTTCGTTTGTAAAATATTTTCAAACAATTCAAATAATCCTTTCGTAAAAGATGGATTTTCCAATTGGAAAAAGGGAGAAGAATACATATGTTCTCATGAAAATAGCAAGGATCATCTGAAATGTATGATGGAGTTTCTTACTTATTCCTCAAAAAATTCTTGCATCGATAAAAATCTTAGAGTTGCTCTTGCAAATGACGTACAATATTGGCATAAAGTTTTAAGAAGAGTCCTAGCAGTAGTTCGATTTCTCAGTGAAAGAGGACTTCCATTTAGAGGATCGAATGAAGTAATAGGGTCGCCGAACAACGGAAATTTTCTTGGCATTATTGAATTAATTGCAGAATTCGACCCATTTTTATCAGAACATATTAAAAAGTATGCAAATCAAGGCCGTGGAACAGTGTCATATTTATCTAAAACTATTTTTGAGGAATTCATAGAGGCTATGGCCAAGAAAGTACTACAGCACATTGTCCAAGAAATAAAAAACGCAAAGTATTGGGGACTTGTTTTAGATTCAACTCCAGACCTCTCGCACGTTGACCAGTTGTCCTGCGTATTTAGATATTTTTACAATAACCAAGTTCAGGAAAGATTCTTGTGTTTTTTGGAAATAAAAAGTCACAAAGGACAGTCGATGTGCGATAATGTTTTAAATTTATTAAAAGAGCACGAAATAAAAATTGAAGACTGCCGAGCTCAAACATACGACAACGCCAGCAATATGTCTGGTAAATACAAGGGTCTACAAGCGTGCATAAGAGAAGTAAACGATTTGGCTTTTTATGTACCTTGCACTGGACATTCGTTAAATTTAGTCGGCGAGTGCAGCGTGGAAGAATGCACAACTGCAATCAACTTTTTTGGAGTTCTGCAGCAACTGTATGTATTTTTAAGCACTTCTACTCACAGATGGAGTATTTTATCCAGCCAAGATGCAAATGTTAAAAATTTGTCGAAAACACGATGGTCCCGCCGATCAGATGCTGCTAAAGCTCTGTGCAATAATTTTAAAGGCGTGTATAATACATTAGACATTATAGCGCATGATGACGAAGAAAAACGAGAAGTCCGTCACGAGGCGTCTAATTTAATTAAACAAATTTTAAAAATTGAAAATTCTTTCATGGCCGTATTTTGGAATTCTGTTTTAAGTAGATTCGAGCAAACTAGTCAATTTTTACAAAAGATTGACGTGGATTTAATTTCTGCAGATAAAATGCTTAAATCGTTAATAGATTTTGTAAATAATTTACGTGTCCAATTTGATGAATTTGAGAATAAGGCTAAAAAATTAGGTGAAATAGAAAAATTTGAATACTCTGATTCAACGAAGAGAAAAAAAATTAAAAAATTGGCTGATGGAAATGTGCAAGCCAACACACTTTATGGATCGGATAAATTTAGAATTGATTCTTTTTATGTTCTAATAGATAAATTAAGCGCCGAATTAACAAAGAGAAGTGCTGCCTACAGTCATATTACAAATTTATTTGGCTTTTTGTTGCAATTAACTTTTATTGACGAAGATGAATTAAAAATCAAAATTGATCAATTATTATTAATTTATCATAAAGATCTTGATAGTAATTTATCAGTTGAAATACAGCATTTTATTCCTCTGATAAAAAATCAACCAAAGGGTTACTTTTCCAATGTGGATCTTATTAAAAAAGGTGGAAATGAAATAATTATTCCACTGAAAATATTAAATTGGATAGTTGATTTAGATATGGAACAAATGTTCCCAAATATTTACATCGCGTATAGATTATTAATAACAATACCAATTGCAAATTGTGAGACAGAGCGGTCTTTTTCCGTCTTAAAAAGAATAAAAAATGTACACAGATCCTCAATGGCTGATGAAAGGCTATCAAGTCTATCAAGACTTAGCATTGAAAGCGACTTATTAAGATCACTAAATTTCGACGACATTATTCAAGAATTCGCTGAAGTGAAAGCCCGTAAAAAATTTTTTTAATCATATATATTTTTATAAATTTTATGTAACTAATAAAAAGGATTTTTAAAATATACTGTTTTGATTATTTTACTGACTGTCCACATTAATTTTTTTTGAACCCTTTAAAAGAGGGGCCCCCTCCTAGTATGTAGCCCTGGGCCCCACAAAAGCTTAATCCGGCGCTGAAGGCAACAGTAATGGCAACACACACAGTCACATAAACATAAACCTCACTCGAGTGGCAAAATGACCTCTTAAATTTAACGGCTGTTAATAACTGATGTTTAGTTGTGTGCGTGTTGAGTATTCTAGTTCGTGTTAGTGCTCGTGCTAGTGTTTATGTGCGTGTTTTTTGTTTATTACCTACATCGTAGATTAGTAAAGTTAGCTTTAGAGAACACAGTCTAACAACAACAGCATAACAGACTTCGATTAACGTGATCTGATACACGGTCGCACATTTGGGTTAACATTTAAAAACTTTAGAACTATTTTTAAGTTAATGACTCGTTTTTTATACTTAAAAAAGTTGATTTTTTAGATAGCACATATAAACAATTCTTTTGCTCGGCGGAAACGGCATTGTTAGTTCGATTCAGAATTGTAACTAGATAATAAAGGGTGTTTTTTTAGCGTTTGGTTTTTGAAAATTAAAATAAAAAACTTTACATGAGAGGCCAATTGGGAAAGATTTAGGCAAGCAAGAAATGAAGCTACCTTGGCAGTTAGACTGTCCAAAAAACAATATTATATATCTAAACTAAGCCCAAATCTATCTCCTAAACAGTTATGGAAAAATCTAAAAAGTATTGGTATCTGCAATAAAGGCTCTGAAGTCTGCCGTACTGATCCAAATCTACTGAATGATTATTTCACTGCGAGCTCGTTGAGAGATGATAATGCCGAATACATTAATAGCATAGTGCTTGTTGAGTTTCCGCCTGATTTCAGTTTTAGAGCTATAAATGAGCTAGATGTTGCCCGCTGCATTAAAAAAATCAGTTCGAATTCCATTGGTGAAGACGGTGTGTCGATCAAGCTCATTAAGCTTATTTTGCCCCATGTGGTCAGTCCACTTGCTCATATCATCAACCATTGCATCACTACCTCGTGCTTTCCTGCTAGCTGGAAAGTGGCTACAATTGTTCCGATTGCGAAAATTGCAAATGCACGCGAGCCTGGTGATTTCAGACCAATCAGCTTGTTGTCATCGATTTCGAAAGCATGTGAGGCTCTTATGGCGGAGCAAATAAGTGAACATATTCTATCTCTGGGCCTTATGTCTGATTTTCAGTCAGGCTTCCGTAAAGGTCATAGTTGTTCAACAGCTATAGTTAATATCTTGGATGACATCAGAGCTCCCTTCGATAATGGTGATCTAACCTTGCTTTGCCTTCTCGATTTCTCTAAGGCTTTCGACACTGTAAACCATAGTATCTTATGCAAAAAACTTGAATTGCAGTTCGGATTTTCTGAGCCATCAGTTCGCCTTTTAAGTAGTTACTTAAATGGAAGGTCCCAAAGAGTCAGCCTAGGCAACAACTTATCTGCGTATAATCAAATCTCTTGCGGTGTCCCTCAAGGGTCAGTCTTGGGACCACTCTTGTTTGCCATGTTCATCAATGACATTTTTGTGAAATGTGAGAATGTATCCATGCATGCTTATGCTGATGACTTACAGTTATATATGTCAAGACCCACAGGGCTTGTTGAGGATTTGTGCGCAAGAGTTAATGATGATTTAAAATTAGTAGTGGAATGGGCTAGGGAGAATTTGCTTGCACTAAACCCCTCGAAATCATGTGTCTTGCCAATTACCAAAACACCTTTCTTCAATCTTGAGTTTCCTCCGATTATTCTAAATAACACTGAGTTAAAAGTTGTAAGAAAGGTAAAAAACCTAGGTTTTATCCTGAATTCATCTCTTTCCTGCGAGGATCATTTTAATATGTGTGTAAGTAAGGTCTATTATGTATTAAGAAACTTAAGAATGACTGCACCGTTTGTTTCCACCGAAACAAAACGTAAACTTGTCCTGCAGATTTTAGTGCCAATAATTACATACTCAGAAGTCGTGTATAGCAAGCTGGACTCAAAATCCTCACATAAACTGTTAGTTGCCTTGAATATTGCTGCTCGCTATGTCTATGGTCTGCAGATGCATGACCATGTCTCCTCATTTTCCATTCGATTACTTGGCCGTAGTCTGAACAATCTTTTCGAAGCAAGGAACTGCATTTTCTTGCATAAAATAATATACTCGCAATGTCCACGATACCTCTTTGCAAGACTTCAGTTCTGCAGATCAAGTAGAAATCTGAATCTGTTAATACCGCGTTTTAATTATACAGCATCAAGTAGACTATTTTTCGTTAGCGCAACAAGGCTGTGGAACTCACTGCCCAACCATATAAAATTAGTCTCCAATAGATTAGCCTTTAAGCAATTGATACTCAAATATTTTTCTTAACTTCACATAACTTAATTTTTAGTCTTAGCTCTAACACAACCTCTTATTCTACCACTAGCATTTTTTCACCGCAGGTCGTTCATTTGATAAGTCAATTTATATTAATGTCACATCTTTTAAAAATATTTTCAATAGTTTTAAATATCTTTTTCACTGTGACATGCACATGATAATTAATTCTTGAATGTTAACATTTTCTCTAATAAAAAAAATTATTGGTATCATTTTATGAGTTGAGAATTTCTGTCATTAATGATAATAATCTTAGTTATAAAATTTCAAATAGTTTAGTATATAAGTATTATATTGTTGTACTTTATTCTAAGAATGCGGCGTGCAAAAGACTCAAGTCTTAAATGCCAACAATATTTTTAAATAAATAAATAAATAAATATTAGTTATGACTGGTACTCCTAAGTACCGTTGGGCCACGGTGAATCAAAAAGAAAGAAAGAGACATTAATACATTATTTTTATATTTTATTTAAACTTTTAATAAAACAATTATAAATTAATTGATTCCATGTTATTTCGAAAAACAATTTTTTTATCATTAAAACATAAGTAAACTCCACAATGACAGCATTTAGAGTAGGGTTTTGATTGAATTTCGTTTATGCTGCATAGTTCACATCTTCCTCGAGTGTCGACAAAAGTTTGCCAATGTACACCGAGATTTCCTAATCGAACATCTTTACAAACTGATTCTATTTTTCCTCGGCGCCTCTTAGAGGCTGGAATTGACACTTCTTCTTTTGATGCTGATTTTAAACTTTTTCGACTTGTAGTTGGATTATTCTGGGTCATCAATCCCATAGCAACAGATCGTCTAAGTTCCTTAAGCGTTATTTTTCCGGAGGATTGGCAATAAACCACATACGAGTTGATAAATGCCATCTCAAATAGACCCCAGAAAATTCGATGCCACCACTTTTTAGATTTCTATCAAGACCATAGGCACTTCGCAGTTGATCAGCATGATCAACTCCGTCCATATATGAATTTTAGTCTTTCACAACTGTTGGACAATTTACATCTTTCAAATTGCCGTTGCGGTCTCTCCTGGCAACAGTTGTAGATTCACTTCCATGAAAATTTGATGCCAAAAAAATTGCTTTGTTGTCCCTCCACTTGTAGTAACTTATACCACTACATGAAACACTCAGCTCCCAATCTCGTCTTTTCATGCTCTTATCAACATTCAAATTTTTAGGGGTTCCTTTTCTATTACAGCGAATAGTGCCACATGCTAAGGTTTGTTCTGTTTTTAATTTTCCAAGAAGCCAAACTGATGTAAAATAGTTATCAAAATAAATAATTTTATATTTTTCCCACTCGTTTTCAGTCATTGATAAAAAGACCAAAGTTCTCCAAGACCAAAACCGGCAGTTTTTTCCTCTAAAGCTTCATCCTTGCCTTGATATATTGAAAGCTTTTTATGTAGCCGTTCTGGTCAGCCAAACACTAAACTTTATAGCCCCTTTTTATAGGTTTCACTGGACAATACTGCTTCATTACATTCCTTCCTTTGAACAATATCATCGATTCGTCTACGGAAAGCTGTCTAGTTCCATGGTAAAGTTGCTGAAGCGTTTTATTCAACCTATCGATCATAGGCCGAAGTTTGTAGAGGCGATCCTTATTGTCTTTAGGAATCTTGGAGTTGTCGTGCACATGAAGGTTGCTCAATATCGCATCAAATCTATTGCGGCTCATAGTTTTCCGAATTATTGGCAAAAAGAAATCCTCGCTTGTGCTCCAGTAATCTTTCCAACTTGGAGTTTATGATACCAGATGAAAAAGTTTATGCCGATAAAAGCATGAAACTCACTTTTTTCAAATTTAAATTTTTCTGCCTTTGGGTGGCGTATAAGTTACACTGAAATATAATATTTTCTGTTATATCGGCAATAAACGAGAGAAAGTATTCCGTGGGTGTAGCATCGTTTTCAAAAAATCCTGTTACAGGTCCTTCTGGCAAGAAGAATTCGGGAATACTTGTCTCATGGTTCCTCAACTTTCAGTGCAGATTAGGCTCAGCATCAATGCTTCTACGGCTGGTGCTTGGCATTATTTGCGGTATTTCTTCAGTGTCAGCCTCACCATGACATTCATCTCCTTCAGGACTGTTTGTACACTGTAATATCTCACTTTCCCCAGGATAGTTGAGCAAAACATTTTCTTCTAACATATCCCGCAAATAGTGGTTTAACGTGTCGTCATTACCAGGCTCAATTTCATCCTCAGACCCGTCATCGCTTTCAATATCAGTGTTCTCGGCATTATCAATGGGAATCGATTCCAGAATTTCCAAAATTTTATCAGTATCAAGACGTTTACTACGGATTCCTACCATAGCGCTATCAACTGCAAACAACGATAATAAACTATAATGCCACATACAAACCAACACTCACAGCCCAACGGTACTTACCGGTCCACTGTTTATATTTCTAAGAAAAAGCACCGAATAATGCAAATATCCACTGTATAAATATTTGTACGTTTACTAAATTGATTATTCGTGAATAATAAAACACTCTAATGGTTGAAATAGCTAAAATATTACTAATTTTCAATAATCGAAATTAGTTCCACAATATCTTACGCCAAGAGCTGAAGCACATTTTAATTTTACGTTATTCTGGGAAGACAGGGCTACCAACATTGGAAAAAAAAATCTTATTAAATACATTTTAGTGTACTCTAATGTACCTATGGCCAACATTATACCAAATACTTTTCTTTAAGATTTTATGACCAGATATTTGTAATGGTACTTTTAAGTACCGTCGGTTGACAAGGGGTTAAAGTTTGTCAAATTCGGGTATGCGCTCAGTAAAAAATAAAAAGTAACATGCAAAAAACAGGATTTTTTGCCAAAAAAAATTCCGGAAAATCTGTTTAAAATATTATATTAATATTTAAAAGTTCCTCTAACTGTTGAGATACTTTTTTTCCAATATATTTAAATTTTTTTTTTTGTTAACTGTTGTAACGGGGATCCCCATTACAAGTTTGCACGCCGCTCACCACGCCACTGCCTTACTACACCACTGTGCGCTTAACTCAACCAACAGCCATACCTACACACACACGCACACATACAGAAAGCACATTCAACGTAGCTAACAGCCGAGTCTACATAAACCACACGCAACGCTATAATTCCCAGAAGGTTAATGGCAGCATACGGATAAATAGAGCGCGTTGTGACAGATTTCGGCATGGCTCGAGAGCGTAGTGCTTTGTTTTGTCGCTTACTTGTTGAAAACGAGAACAAGTTCGTTGTTTCGAAACGAGCTATCGCAAGGTGGCTCGTATTAATAAATTCAGTTTTTTTTAAGTATTATACTAAGTAGTTAGTGACTCATCACGTTTGCTTCGGCATATTGGGAGTCTCGTTTTTTTTTTTAATTATTTAGCAACTCATCACATTTGCTTCGGCATATCGGGAGTCTCGTCTTTTTTTTTACTTATTTAGCGACTCATCACGTTTGCTTCGGCTTATCGGGAGTCTCGTCTTTTTTTTTACTTATTTAGCGACTCATCACGTTTGCTTCGACATATCGGAAGTCTCGTCTTTTTTTTTTACTTATTTAGCGACTCATCACGTTTGCTTCGGCATATCGGGAGTCTCGTCTTTTTTTTTTCTTATTTAGCGACTCATCACGTTTGCTTCGGCATA
The DNA here is from genome assembly GCA_963920525.1 of Dichetophora obliterata. Taxonomy (NCBI): domain Eukaryota; kingdom Metazoa; phylum Arthropoda; class Insecta; order Diptera; family Sciomyzidae; genus Dichetophora; species Dichetophora obliterata. Next base: position 24,294,652 of record OY986436.1, read on the forward strand.
TCGGGAGTCTCGTCTTTTTTTTTACTTATTTAGCGACTCATCACGTTTGCTTCGGCATATCGGGAGTCTCGTCTTTTTTACGTATCAAGTATTTAGCGACTCATTACGTTTGCTTCGGCATATCGGGAGTCTTGTCTTTTTTTTACTTATTTAGCGACTCATCACGTTTGCTTCGGCATATCGGGAGTCTCGTCTTTTTTTTACTTATTAAGTATTTAGGGACTCATTACGTTTGCTTCGGCATATCGGGAGTCTCGTCTTTTTTTTTACTTATTTAGCGACTCATCACGTTTGCTTCGGTATACCGGGAGTCTCGAGGAATTCTAGTATTTTTATTGTTAAAACGTATACCAAGGCGCTTCATGCCATATTTGTAAAGATATATATCTTAGTATGCAAATTGTATACAATAACACGAACCATTAAGTCACGCAGCATAGTCGGGTCTTGCCGAAGTCAGCCACACCGAACATCACCGAACTTCAGCGAACACCGAACATCACCGAACTTCAGTGAACACCGAACATCACCGAACTTCAGCGAACACCGAACATCACCCAACAGCACCGAACTTCAGCAAACACCGAACCTCACCGAACATCTCCGAACTTCAGCGAACACCGAACATCACCGAACTTCGACGAATACCGAATATCATCGAACCAGCGTCGGCAGACTCACCCACAACTGTATATTTATCATATTCCTAAAATATTGTGTATTGTAAGAAAGACATGATTTAACAATAAAACAGAAAATATCGTCTGAGCACGAAAATCACCAAGTCTACTTATTTATTTTGGACAAAAGTTTGAGGGTCTTTTGTTTGACCCTGGAACCGCTGAGCATACCTCAGCCTGTGAACAAAACCCCCTTGCAAACTGTGCAAAAGGTTATAACTTCTGATACATATAAATGTTTAAACATCTAAAAATCTAAAAAGTGGAACTTATTGTGGGTTCAACTATTATTTGAATCACCCCGTTTTTATATCTAAAAAATTATGCTATTGACGTGCTGACATTTCGTCAGGAAGTTGCAGACATTTCGTTGCTGACATCTTTTAAGGGATAGTAACAAAAATTTCCATCTGTTTTGCTGTACACTTTTCTACAAAAGAATTTGCTTTTATTATTGCTTTAATGTCGCACATAAACCGTTTTTGGGTTTTATTATTTTTTTTTTTTTTTAGTCTTGTAATTAAAACTAGCTTCCTTGTACATTTTTAATTTTTCTACACACGTTTTTTCCACATTTCATTTTCTCAACATTTACTTGAGTCCCTACAAATCGTGTTTTGTTGTATGTACTTGTTTTTGTAAAAGTTTTTTTTTCTATTTCTAGCATTTGCGTTTTATTTTTTGTTGCTGTTATCAGAGTTGACTGAGTTTTATTATCCTTTCCTTTTGCTGATGTATGTATATATTTTTAATGCATACTTCTTGTCGTTTGTCTAAGTAACACTCGTTGTAAAAAAATTAGTTAAGGTTTCTTAAGCTTTCAGTTATTTTGTCCCTTTATTTCAAAAAAATAAGCTTATATGCAAATTTATGAAATTATTTGCATTTCAATTGAAAAACGACAGCTTACTTTGCAAAATTTATTGTTTTCTGTAAACGCACAAAAACGTTTTTATTAAAATATATTTAATTCAGTCACGAACTTACAAAATTTCCGTGTTTAAAATGAACTATTAATCATAAACACTTAAGACAAATTAATGCATTTTTACTTTTTTTTTTACAAAAAAAAATGCCCAGTTTCGCGCTTGAATATGATTGACGACAGCCCGATTAACTCTCGGCTTTTTCACTTCTTTGACTTAAAAGAATTTATTCCATTAATACTCCTCACAAACATTAATGGTAAGCTTTATTCAGTGACTGGCAATTATTTAATATTACTGTCTTTTTTCAAAACAATAGCTTTCTATATCTGTGATTTTCTCCTTTCAACATTTGTTAATTTTGGCAAATTTGTTTGTCAAGTGCTTTGAAATAATTAATGATAGTATTTTAAATGGTACTAATTGATCTGGGAATTCTACCCACCCATTCAATCAGAAGTTGCCACGACATATTAAAAATGAGATGATGGTTGCAGATGCAATGGGAAAAAAAATTTGTTACTTGTGCTTTAAGCCATCAGGCGAAACGTTTTTGAAACAATTTGAAAAGTCAGTGATTTTTGTAAGAAAAGGCATTCTTCGGCAAAAAAAGCGTTTTATTAATCAACAAACTGTCCTTTTAGATGGATTAATTTATTTCATCGTTTTTCCAGCGCAAAACGTATTATTTTTTTTTGAAAATTTTTATTTTGTAATGAAAATACGATCAAAAGGTAGCTACTTTTTTAAATAAAAAAATAAAATAAAAATTTTTTATTTTTAAAATTATTGGCATTTATAATTTAGAGGTCCTTTATTTTCTTTTGTATGTATCCTACTTACCGTTTGACCTATTTTCATGACATTTGTGTACGTTGTTTATTTGTAGTTATTAGCAATTTTTGCTGCATCGATTTGAACAATATTTGTTTGTTTAATAGCTAATTGCTTAAAACAAATTGTGATAGAACTATGTTCTTGAGTGTGTAAAAATCTGAAGAAAATCATAAATATTACTCAAGGTATGAATAAAAATACAAATTTGTCGGCCCTTGTGTTCTAGTGGAGAGTGCACTAGACTATCAACCCAAAGCTCCCTGGTTCGATTCCGGGTTCGGGCATGGTTCTTTTGACTTTCTTTGTTCTTTCCTACATTTAAGAATTATGGAAAACTAAAAAATCCACAATTAAATTGTGGAAAAAGTAGAATTAAAGGACAGGAACAACTAAGGGCTGGAAATGTTTGCCGAGGTTAAGGCATAACCCTAGCCTCGGTCAAAAGCAATTCAAATTGTCTTTCACCGTTGTTTCATCTCATCAATAATTCACGTATGGTTCCAATCAATTCCTCTTAATAATCAATCACTTTCCTTTCAGGTCAAAGACCAAACCTTGTTTGTATAAAGCGCATGCCTTGGTTCTTTGATCTGTTTAAAAAAAAAATTTCAAAGAGTGTTGTTTATTAGCTTAGTAGTTATGGCTATTTGAAGTCAACGCTTCATAACGTTTTCTTCAAATATGTTACGTCGCACATAGAATTATTTTTCTCCGAACAAAGCTCATAAATGAATTTCTCAAAGTGTAAAGTAGAGAAGTAACATTTTTTATAGCTTTTGTTTAATATCCATAGAATAATTTAACATTTTTTTTTTTAATTTTATGCACACACTTCGTCACAGCATCTGTTGAAAGTTATTGATCGTCAATTTGCATTGTTAGTCAGTTAATTTGCGTGAAAAATACCACTGCTAAATAAATAAGTTTCTGTTATTATTAATATTTTGAAAAAACTTTCTTGCTACGTAGGATTTAGCTGCAGGTGTGTACTTTATAATAAAGCTATTTTTATCAACATTGATGCTTTAACTGAAGAGACATTGGATTTATTTTTAATGTATGCAAATGTGCAGTTTAGTTTTTTAGTAAAGACTTTTTAGTGTATTATTTGGTGGTATTGGGTAATTTTTTTGGCATCAGCTCAAAAAGGAAGATGTCAAGAACCAAAAACCAAAAGAAAATGCTACCCATAATCGCCCCTCCAGATTTTATCGTCCCTGATGTATGTCTAGTTCGATGAAAAATCATGAATTGTTTGTTCGTTCTTAGTAGAAGGCAGCTATATAATGTAATTAGTGTATACGAAGATAACAACTATAAAGCTAAATTAGATAACCCTCAGAGCTTAGTAGGAAAAAACCAAATACTGACAGACTTTAAAAAAAATTGGAAAATCTATATATATATGAAACAAAGTCGGGTTTGTTAAACCATTTATGACTCAAGCACGGCTGGACCGATTTGAATGATCTTTATGATTTTTTTGGATTTGTGTTCATCCCGAATAGAAGAATAACTATTAAAATATCGGAAAAACTCAGGGGGCGTGGCACCTCCCATACAAATCAAATCTTCTATTCGGAATTCGGTATTCGACCTTAATTTTCACTTGCCGTTCTACTGGTAACATTTTATGGGCGTTGGACGTAGGGCGAGGCACTTTTTCAGCAGCCCAAATTTTCAGTGTAACTTTCAAGCTATAAGTTACACATTAATGAAACTCGGTTAGAACGAAACGACTAGTTAGTCGTGTCTTTCGAATCGAAATTGAATCGAATCGAATTGAGCAAATATAGGCCAAAGGGGTGTGGCACCGCCCATACAATTCAGATTTATGATATCGAATAGCTTTGGAACTAAGTGGCGTATAATAATGAAATTCAGTATGGAGTTGCCACTTGGTGATATCCTTCTGCTGGAAAACTGGGATGGGCTCTGGAAAAGAGGGTGTGGCTCCGCCCAAACACTTTACATTTTTGATATCAGATGCAGTATGGGTGATATCCTTCTACTAGAAAACTGAGACAGTCAGTGAACAAGGGAGTGTGGCTCCGCCCATACAAGCCAAATTTTTGATATCGAATTGCTTTGGAAATAAATATCATATATTTATTCCAGCATTTCTACTGGAATCAACAACAAATAATAACAGCTGCTGTTGACTCATCCTATTTGCAATGGGTCGTTGAAAGTCTTCATCTATCTGATTCTCTGATTCGTTTTCATACATATAGGAGTTAGACGCTATGGACTTTCTGGCGGAGGTTGGTTGCAAGAAGTTATCAAAACTTTCAACAGAATTGTCTGTTGGCTTATTGCTGAGATCAATTGTTGTAAAATCTGGCGACTCGAAGTACTTTTGAGATCGCTCTTCTCGGGAGTCGAGTTGCCGTATATAAGAATTCTGACTATTTCGGAACTTGAAGGTAAGATCTTGGAGCGATAACAACAAATAAGTTACAACGTTTGCAGTCAGCTGTTGCTCGGTTTTATTGCCTACACCCAGACTGGACCGTATACACTGTATGTGCCGATGGGTCGATGTGATTAATTTTGATATATCCTGACTAAGCTCGTCGATTTGATGCTCCTCCTCACTATTTTCATCAAATGTAGGTCGCAACAGGTGGCGAGCATGCAATGAACCCAGTTCATCCAACTTAGGTTTAATTCTAACAAAAAACAATAATGCAAATGCCACATCTATAACATAAAAATCATTCTTTTCGTTCATACTTTGACATTGTATATTGAGCCTCTTCCAATTTATCGATCCATATTGGTGGCGAGTTGAACTCGTCCCGCATTTCAAGACCTTCTTCTGCATCACGGATGGACCGGTTTAATAGGTGTTCTGCATCACCGTTACGCTAGGAATTAGCAGAAAAATATTATAATTAATGTATTTTCGTCCATAATGCATTATTACCGGATCATCTCGGTAAAGATTACGATTCTTGTATGCATTGTTACGCATAATTATAAACACTTCCGTCAGGTTTCTCGAAGTCATTGCGACTTCGTTTGTAAAATAGACTGCTTCTTTGGATAAAATAAATGTACAATGGGAATCAATGATGTGAACGAAATAAAAAACTTAATTTTGCAAAATCTTCACAGCTGTTTACTCGAACTTCGAACTTGTAAAATGTATCTTCAACAAAGAAGTAAAATATAAGGAAGTGCTGTAATAGCAGAAAAGTGTGGTATTTTCTATATTGGTTCTATACTGGCACGGGCATTGGAAACTTGGCGTGGTCTCGCCCATACAAACTAAATCGAATAAAAATTTCTTCGTTTTTAATTATAAAACCGTAACTTTTGCAACTGAAAGAGATTTTTATCTTCATTACTTTTTGGTAAAGTTGATTTTGTTGCATTTTCCCTTAAATAAAAATAAAATAAAAATAAAAAAAAATAAAAAAATCATTTGTTCCGCTCATTGTGGGAATCGATCCCACTACCTCATGGCCTCAAAACTGATGGTTGAGCCGGCTGAGCTATCGAAAGTACATTTATTCTCAGTTTCAAAGATAACTGTACTTTGTGAAGAAATTTCTTGAGTTTAAATAAATGTTTTCAATATGAAGAAAATTCTTCACTTAGCATAAAGCATTCATCAAAGTGAAGAAATTGAATACATAGTTGAAATGTACTAAAATAATTTCCTAATAGAATTTGCTATTAAATTAAATGACAACATTGAAATGATAATGACAGCAGTGTACTATATTTTTCTAAGACACAAACCAATATGCATATATATTAATAAAAATAAGGTGATTCACTGAAGACAATCAACCCGAGTGTACTTCATGCAGCAAAGTACGTAGCTTCAATAAAGTAAATGTCTTGCTGATACGCTTTTGAAATACTTAATTTTTGTATATAAACTATTACTTAATACATTTTTTGTATTGATTTTATCACATTAATCTAACTTAATAAAATAAAGTCGGGTTAGTTATACCATTTATATATAACATATAAAGATCAGCTGGACCGATTTAAATAATCTCATATTTATTGGATTTTTCTTTGCCCCAAATAGCAAAATAGCTTTTAAAATATCGGAAAAACTCACGGAAAAAAATTATATTAAAGTTAATTATCTACATTAATATAAATCATTTTCTGTTTGTTTGACCAGAATACAAATCTTAACGGCTGGACGGATTTAACTCAAAATTGGCTCACATTTTACTTGAATCTTAGATTATGCTTTGGCTAATTAGTTTTGACAACGCCTCTTCCACCCTTTTACAAGTAAGGGAAATCAACCAACTAGCATACTTTTTATAGCGAAAAGCTTCGTTTAATTAATTTTAAAAAAATTCTGTAATTTTGACACAAAAAAATTAATATATATTCAAGATTGCACAAATTTATAGTACAACGTCTTTTTCTAATAACGCCGTTTCCTTAGAATGAAAAAAACCATTTTGCATATTTCCATACGTTATCTTCTGAACAAATAAGACCTAAACATAAAAATTTTACGTTTTTCCCCCGAGTAACACCGGGTATATCAGCTAGTTTTAAAATATTCAGTTTTCGCTCAAAAAATAGGCCAAACGTTTTTGTTTTTGTAATTTTCGTTTTCTTATAACAAATTTTTTTTCACACTCTTTCATATGACATATCATTTATTAGCAAAAATTGCTTAATTTTGATACATAATGCAAAAAACAGTTTCTATCATCGAAAATCATGATCTACCCCTATGATTTTTTTGATGAAAATTAAATTTTTCAAAATGTTGTTTTTACATTTTTTATAAATAACTTCTGTCAAAAAATTTTCAAATATTTCAAACCACTCCAAAGTTATATACTATGTTTTACAAACAAAATCTATGTTTTAAGCCATTTCGTTATACATAAAAATATGCTTAGGAAAAACAGTTCTTCCGTGTTTCTGAATCGCTTTTGATAATTTTTTTAAATAAATTAGATAAGAAAGAAGAAGTTCACCGAATAGTTATGTGACCTTTGACCTGATATATGAGCATTGAAAGAATATTTCTGAAGTAAAACCTAAACTATAAGAAATGCAAGAACATGGCGTTGGTGGAAATTTTAGATATTAATACAATGTAGGAAAAACATTTTTCGCTATCTCTTACGGATACCCTACAATAAGCATTTTTTTATAGTACATTTTTTTATTTTACAAATAGTAAATTCTGAAAAATTTTGATATAAAAGTTATGACGATGTCTCAAAAACTGTTGCTTTCTCTCGAAACTTAAGATTTTCTTAGTACAACACATTTTCTTAAAGCAAGGTCAATGCCTTAGAATGAGAAAGCGATTTAAATTTCAGAAAGTTGGTCGAATTTCGACCACTGGCGATACTAGTTATCATAAATATATTAATTTCTCCATGAATATGAAACCTTTACAGCCGGAGCGTTTATTTTATATAAGTCTGATTATATAAGCGCCGACTTTAAAGGTTTTATATTCATGAAGAAATTAATACATTTATGATAATAATACAAAATAGAACAAAATTATAATAGTAAGATTTCCAATTTAATAATATATATATAAGCTAATTATCAAATTTGACCAAAAATTTGTGTGAAAAGTAATTTAAAATTCTTTTTTACTTTGTAGTGGTTTTCAAATTGGTTTTTTTTTTTAAAAAGTTTTTCGTTTGAAAAAAACTATTTTTCTTATATTACCACGTCTTTTTATCCAATAACGCCCACTTTCTTGACCGTAAATTTTCATAACTATGCTTGCCCCTGTACCTAATTTCAGTATCCTAGTGACAATATTATTTAAGTTACGGCGTTTTTTTTTTTTTTGAGAATAAACATGCAATAACAATAGAGTTCAGCTACTACATCTTTTTCGCACTTTCTCCGCATTAGATCATCTAGATCAAACCCACTTTGTTGACCGTAATTTGTAAGAATTGTTCCAACCCCTGTACCAATTTCCATTACCCTAGTGTCCATATTAACTGAGGATCAATATTTTTCTTATATTGCCACGCCCTTTTGCCCGGCTACTTTCTTGACCGCACATTTTCATAATTATGCCTACCCCTGTACCTAATTTCAGTATCCTAGTGCCAATATTATTCAAGTTACAGCATTTTTCTTATATTGCCACGCCTCTGTCAAGAAACGCCCACTTTCTTGACCGTAATTTGTAATAATTGTTCCTACCCCTGTACCAATTTCCAGTACTCTAGTGTCAATATTAACTGAGATACTGTATTTTTTATATTGCCACGCCCTTTTGTTAAACAACGCCCACTTTCTTCACCGTAAATTTTCATAATTATACCTACCCCTGTACTTAAATTCAGCACCCTAATATCAATATTATTCGAGTTACAGCGTTTTTCTAACATTTTTACGCCCTTTATCGAATAACGCCCACTTTTTTGACCATAATTTGTAATAATTGTTCCTACCCCTGTACCAATTTCCAGTACTTTAGTGTCAATATTAACTGAGATACAGTATTTTTCGTATATTGCCACGCCTTTTTGTCCAACAACGCCAACTTTCTTCACCGTAATTTTCAATACCTATGCCTACCCCTGTACCTAATTTCAGTGCCCTAGTGAAAAATATATAAGTGATAATATGTCTGTTTTGAAACCATTGCCCAGCTTGCCTCGAAGTACCAATGAATATATTCTATATTTCCATAGAAATAAAATACACACTTTTTAAAGTGGGGAACGTTTACAAAAACCCACTTTTATTCTTTTACTTTTTGGGACCATTCCCTTTAATCATCTCGGATTATAGTATCGAACCAATAATATATTCTGGATCAGCATCACCGCCTAAGTCGATTAAGTCATGTTTGTGTGTCCGTCTGCGATCACGATAACAGCCGTAATTTTAGAGCTATCGTAACGAAATTCAAAACTACAGATCAAGTTTGAAAGTGTGCCAAATATGATAAAAACCACGCCTACCTCGAATACAAAGTGACTTTAAAAAAACGTCACAATTAATTTAATGACTTCAAATGATTGCAATTATGCTTTTATCCTTAATATGCACTTTGAGTATGAAATTTGTAAAAATCGAATAAAAACCGCGGCTACCTCCCATGCAAAGTGACTTTATGAAATCAGTAAAATCTCCTAAACTTCAACAAAAGTAGTAAAATAGTTTCAAATTTTGCAAAATAGTTTAGAATTTTGTTAAAATAACTTAAAATTCCGCCCACCTACCATACAAAGTGTCGTCATCATAATAGTAAAACCTTTTTAAATTCAAAAAAGTAATGTTTAAACTTAATATTGTACACATAAACTTTAGTAAATAAAAAGGACTCTGAGTTTCGAATGTGAAATATTTGGAAAAAAACCGCGCCCTATAAAAGTGACGTCACCAAAATAATAAAACATTCAAGACTTCGAATAAAATAAAATACGGTCGTGGGGTATTTTAACTTCGGTCCAGTCAAAGATAATTCCTTACTAGTTTTGTTAAAAATTTAACAATTACAGAGCTTAGCGGCCTAATACTTAATTACTTTTTAATTCATTTTTTCAACTTGAACAACCTGTACTTCATGAAACAACAAAATTATTTCATTTCCCAGAATTAGTAATAACTTTGCTTGTGATTTAATTAAAATGAGAATTTCTACATTTAAGCGGCTTAAATAAATTCGACGTATCTCAGTTTTGCTCTTGAATGTGTTGCTCTCCACAAGTTCTCTGCATAACTAAACAATGATTTTGCTTTGGGTGCACTCGACCAAGCATCCTTTATTTTCTTGAATTTCTATCATTTTTGTCAAGCTTAAGCTGTGGTTGTGGTTGTGGTTGAGCTTGAGGCTGAGGTTCCTTTTGACATGACATTTAAACGTGTCACTGTCAAGGATGAAAAATCTCAGCGCAACGATGCACAGTGTAACGAGACGACCACTAAGAAAGTAGAATACCACAAAATTTTATGCAATAATTGAATAAACTGTGAATGTTATTTGAACGCTTAGAGCTAAAATCGTACATATATAAAAGATATTTATTAAAAACGTTTGTAATGTTGTCACAGAGTGATTTCAAAGTTAAGATTTTACTTCCATGATTTTTTGACTATTTCAGGGGTATTATTTTTAAAATGCTAAAATTAAAAATATATCTAAGTGGCGAAATTAATTTTGTAACCGATTTTAACATTGATTGTATTTTTCATTTATTTTGTTTTGAACAAAAAGGTAATTAAATTTGAAAATTGTTTGAAAATTTTGCGATTGAAAATCATGTAAAATTGTAAGAATTTAAAAATTTTAAAATGAAAATGCAAATGCAGGAGAACAGCTACTTAAATTGTGATCTTTCTCATAAAATATACAGCCCAATTCTGAATGATTTTTCCCGGGGAACCGGAAAAGGGAGTTTTCATTTTTAAGATACAGTTCAAACACATTTTGGAAATTTTTAATGTCAATTTGTTCATCAACTGTTAATATTCATGAGTGCAAACAAAAAAATGTGGTATCTTTATCTGTTATCTTAAAACTGAAAACTCCCTTTTCAAACTCCTAGCGAAAAATCATTCAGAATTGGGCTGTTAAAAAGATTTATTTTAAGATTTGAAGAAATTTCAGAAGTGAAATTTCTTCCAATTTTGAGAGGTTTGATAATTTTATAGAATAGTTTTGGTTTTTAGAATAATAACTTCCACCCAGTAGAATTTTAAATAATTAATAATTATAATTAAACATAACTATACATAATTATAATTATTATAATGGAGTTTTATTAATAAAGATATTATTTTATATTAACTGATACAGCAATCATATTGTATAGTAGTAACGAAATGACCCTCTAGGGATCAAATTTATAAGCTGGTTATATTAGTTTTTGCCTTCAACATTTTATGTCAACATATCTACTCTCTATCTGTCACCCATACAAAAAGTTTAAAAAGAGTTCAGATCGTTCCCAAATTAACTTCAGAAGGGGACAAACGGTTAAACTACTCCTATTATTTATTTACTTTCAGTAGGGTGGTTCACGATTACTTAGCATCATTTGCAAAGGTTTAACTATTGTGAGCATACCTTTAATCAGACCTGTGATGTATTTAAATACAACGTAATTAAAATACTATTTAAATATTTTTTTAATAATGGTCCAAGTAATTGAAAAATAAATACCAAATACATATACTACGTATTGGTATTTGAAAAAAAAACACAAATACTTGAAAAAGTAAATACAAATACCAATACTTGAGTATTTGCAAAGCTGAATTTTCAAATACTTGCAAATACTATTTAAAAGTATTTAGTAAATACTTTCAAATACTTCAGTAAATACTTAGTCAACATTGAATGTAACGTAACTTTTTATTTTTATATGCCAGTAATATTATTTATTAAAACACATTTTATAATACTTCGAATCAAGTACAGTTCTATTTATATTTATTAACTTAATTAATCATAAGCGATCTTTACAGATCTCACGGTGGTTTTCTACTGTCGCTGCTTACATTACCTAACATTTGTTATACTACTCTTTGTTTTTTTTTTTTGTTTCGGTATACTTATATTGATAATACTTATGTGTTTTTTCTTTCTTTCTTGTTTTGGTTTTTTTTTTCGCTAACATGCATATAAAAATAAAAAGTTACGTTACATTCAATGTTGACTAGTATTTACTGAAGTATTTGAAAGTATTTACTAAATACTTTTAAATAGTATTTGCAAGTATTTGAAAATTCAGCTCAGCAAATACTCAAGTATTGGTATTTTTATTTACTTTTTCAAATACCAATTATTTGTGTGTTTTTTTTTTCAAATACCAATACGTTGTATTTTTATTTGGTATTTACTTTTCAATTACTCAGGTATTTCTACTTGGATTTGTATTTCTATTTGAAAATCACAGGTCTGCCTTTAATATTATGATGTTGCAAATACTTTGCAATAGCTGTTTTTTTTTTGGTTGTTTTAAATTTCTTCCTCCGTCCATTTTTTTGTTAGCCGTCAGTTTTAATTGTCTTTTTTAAAACTCCCCACATTTCTTTATCACTTCCTTTTTTTTAAACCTTTAAAATTAAATCTTTCTTGCCGCTAAAAATGTAAGCAATAAAAACAGCTGCTCAATCAGCTGTGTTCAAAAACTATCGGCAGTGGTGTTTAATGCATATTCAACACATTCATTTACAAGAACGTCATATCATTATTGGATTTGCATATGCAGCAGCCTTTTGTTATAGCAAATGTGTGAATGTAGCAAATGCATATCAATGTTTTTGTAGAAGCAGCTAATTTTGCATTTTGTAACAAGTTTGTGAATTACCCTAATATATCTTCTGAACATTTCTTTATCCTACATTCTATCTGTAAGTGCCCTCACAGAAAACACACAAAATAGCAGAGCTGTAAAAGAATGCATTCAATTTGATTTTATTCACAAAAAAGTGTATCATTGAATAACGAAGTAAGAATGCATTCAATGAATGCAAAATTGATTTATAAATAAAATTTTTAATTCACATTCATTTTAGAGAAAATGATAAATTATTCATATCAATTATTCATTTTCGTTATTCATAATAATGAATCGTTTTTTATTAATTTGAATGCTATTCACAAAAATGAAATTCACAAAGAATTTCAGAATTTTCAGATAATCTTTTTTTATTAATTTTATATTCGTTATTCATTTTTTAATCATTGTTCATTTTTTATTCATTATTCATCTATTATACATTATTATTTTTTGGTCATTATTCTTTTTTTATTAATAATTCATTTTTTAGTCATTATTCATTTTTTAATAATTATTCATTTTTTATTAATTATTCATTTGTTATTAACTTTCTATTTATGGCTTAGGACTAAAATGAATAAAAAATGAATAAAAAATGAATAATGAATAAGAAATGAATAATGAATAAAAAATGAATAATGATTAAAAAATGAATAACGAATAAAAAATGAATAATGAATATAAAATTAATAATGAAAAAAAATAATGAATAATAAATGAATAATGAATAAAAAATTAATAATGAATAACAAAAGAATTATGAATATAAAATGAATAGCGAATAAAAAATTAATAATAATTAACAATAATTAATAATGAATAACAAAAGAATTATGAATAAAAAATTAGTAACGAATAAGAAATGAATAATGAATAAAAAAGAATAACTGAAAATTCTGTGAATTGCATTTCTTGTAAATAGCATTCAAATAAAAAAATTATTCATTATTCTGAATAACGAAAATGAATAATTGAAATAAATAAATAATAATTTTTTTTAAAAATGAATAAAAAAAAATTTTTATTTATAAATCAATTTTGCATTCATTGAATGCATTCTTATGTAGTTAGTTATTCAGTTGTACTTAACATTTTGAATATGAATGCCAATTTTACAGCTCTGCAAAATAGTTTCCATCTCTCCACCCAACATTTCTTACTAAAACATCTGTAGATTACACGAAATGGCCACACTTCTGGAGGTCCCCGAAAAAAAATAAAAAATGTCGAAAGTAGTTCATATCTTCTTTGAATTAATCTAAAAACGGTCCTATTATTCTGTTTCTTTTAACATTTTTTCTGAACAAATTATACCCCTATCTACCACTCTCCTGAAGAAGATACAAAAAATCTTATACAAAAAATTTAGCAAAATGTGGAAAATAGTTCATATCTCTTGCAGGTAGGGTTGCCACATGACCTGGATTCGCCTGGACTGTCCAGTTTATTCGCCTCATACCCAGAGTCCAGTTTTTGAAAGAATTTTCCAGATAAAATTTGTACAGATATTAGCTAAAAGCTATGTATGTTAGAAAATGCAAAAAAAAATGGATTGCGTTTTCTTTTTTGTAAATCATAATTTTCTTCCCTTAAAACAATCAACACATTGAAAAGAGTTGTCGAGTATTTTTGAAAAAAAAACCTCGTACTGCGAAGGCGTTCAAAATCGTATCGGCTCCGTGCTCAAAAGTTTATACGTAGCAACACTGACGATCAGCTGTTCATAAATAGAAACATTATTTTATTCTTGTGACATGTTGCTTTTCTGTAAACGTATTAAAAAATGAGCACAAAATTTGTAAGAGCAATAATCATTTAAAAATAAAATAAAGGACATGATTCAATTGTATATAAGGTTGAGTAAGCTGAGAGCACATATCTCTCGGCGAATGTCAGAAACAGCTGTTTAGTGTTGTTATCTTTTACTTTGACATTCGCCGATCCAAATTCCATCCATCCAGCGTTTTCGTTTAAAAATGTCACTGGGCACTTTAAAAATGGAAACGTGTTCTTTTTCCAATAGATTTGGCGAATCGCGTACTTTTTCGGCATTTTGAGGTAATAACAAAAACTCAAACTCCAAGAAAATTGTTTAAAAATTATTTGAAACACAAATTTAATATTAAAATCCAATAGTTTGACTTCTACACGCTCAAAAATCTTGGACTAAATTCTAATACATCCTGTATTGTATATATGACGACACCGAAACTGTATTAAAATTTAATACACTACATATATTACAATTGAATTTTATTCTCTCATGGGACTTAATTTTAATACATGCTTGTATTAAAATATTTTTGACAAAAAAAAAATTAACGAAACATGTGGGATTCGAACCCAGTACGTTTAGGTTATAAGTTTTTGGCTCTACCAACTGCTCTATGAAGCCACATGTATAAAGAAATGATAAACATGCATAGAGCCGAACCAAGCCGAACGCTGTTTTTAAAGACTAATCCAACCTGTATTAAAAATTATTTCAGGTTTTATTAAAAAATGTCTAGTATTTTGAAGAGTTTGAATTCTAATAGAAAAAGTATTAAAAAATGCATGATTCCAACGATTGGATTAAAATTAATTCCAAGATTTCTGAGCGTGTAGTTAGAAATTTTAATTTGATTGTTTACTTGTCTTTTTCTGTTTTACTTTGACATTTTGCAATCCAAGTTTTGTTGTTGTATGAGAACAATTTCATGGTTACTTAACCTTATATATAATTGAAACATGATAAAGGAAATAAATAACGTAAATTGTTTTTTAAGTATCGTCATGTCAAATGTTGAAAAAGAGCTGCCTGAACCTTCAAAAAAGAGAAGGCTCGCTTTATTTTCAGACAATTGGGCCAAATTGCCAGATTATGTTGGCTGAAAAAGAAGGATGAGTACACTGCCATGTGTGTATTTTGCCAAGTTGTAGTGTCAGTAAATAATGAAGGAAGCAAAGCTTTGCAGAATCATCTCCTCACAAAAAAGCATACAAAAAATAAATGTCCATTTGAAAATTCAGTCCAGTTGAAATCCAAACAAATCCCATTTTGAATGTGGCAACCCTACTTGCAAGTTAACCCTTAAAAGGTTCAAATGTATAAGTTGGTCCTATTGTTTTTTACCGCATATATTTGTTTTGAACATACATGCTTACTATCTGCCACCTTTCTGTGTGGTACTAATCCAATGATTATAAACGTCTTTGAAAGCACCGCGGCTGTATTTCTTGAGTGTTTCTTTGCACGAATTGACTCGAGCCTTATTTTGAGCGATTGTCAAATTATGTGGAATCCAAAGTGAAAAAAATGGTATGTATGCTGGTGGAAGTAATGCCTAAGGATGTAATAATCAATATTACGGTATGTCACATTATTACACTGTGCGACAATTTAAGGGTCAATTGGAATAACCTCAAATATCTCAATGGTTTCTAATAGTGCATGTTCTATATATCATGCCCTCATGCTCAGTTTTATCGGATTAGGTCAAATAAGAGAGAAATTCAAGGTCAAATCTCACCTTTAAGTCACAAATTTTTTCTTATAACTCTTTAATTAAATTCAAATCCTATGTAGTAACTGCATCTAAATATTTGCAATGGATGGTTCATTACATTTTGAGACCATTTTTTGCTCAAAATGTTGCGTAAGGGGTTAATGTTTTCTTCGAATACAGGGCTTTTTTAAAAAAAAAAAAATTTTCAATAGTTCAGTTACTTTGTATTTATCTTCAAACACAATTAGATTTTGCTGAATTTTTGCATACATCTTAGGTAAAATAAAATAACCATCTCTGAAAAGATCAGAACAATTATATGTGCGCATCCAAAGATATTCGGATTCAAAGATTACCAAAGATGGTAACTGCGTTAATGTAAGCCCTAGCGTAAAATCATTCAGATTAAAATTATAGATCCAATAATGTTCTTCGAAACTGTTCTCAACATTTTTACCGAAAGAGTTACCGTTTTAAAGATATGCACGTAAATGTGTTATTACATTATATATGAAAAATTAAAACTGTTAAAATAAAAATTATTTTTATTTCTATTTCTTCTCAAGTTCCAATTAAAACCAAAGTGTTCACCGAAAGTAAACTGCATAAGGCCATTGAACAACACAAAAATTAAAACTATAGAAATTAATATTTATGTTATTGTTATAATTTGTTTGAAATGACTTGAAATGAACTGAAACAAGGTTAAAAAATAATGAATTGCTTAACCTTTTAATGATAGTTGCAATTATGATTTTATTAATAAAATTGTAAATTAGTTAATTTCCATGTCATCATTATCTTCGCCATCATTTTCAGCATAATATTTTTTGTGCGACCGCCAGCAAATATCACCAATTAAAGCTTCGAGCTTTTTACCGTAATAGCGCTTTTCCAAAGGCATGTCTATTTGTCCATGTCCATGTTCGTCTGATTCCGATGCTAATTGGAGTTTAAAAAATTCAAGATGATAATGCAGGAAATAAATCTTGAGAGACAAAGAAGCACCTTTTCTTTCAAATGATCAGAGCATTGCGGCTACTAATTGTGGGTAGTTTTCTGATCGATTTTTCCCAAGAAAGTTTCTATAACTTGTTTGGTTGCATTCCAAGCAATGAGCTCTTCATCGGTTTACCTTGCATCAAAACTCTGGCTCTTCATGAGGTTTCGGGTATCAGGTCCATTTAATAAACCTATAACGACGGGAATTAATAACTATATAAGTAAAACGCCAACTCAATCAAATGCCTTTCCAGATTTATTTTACAAATATAAAGACTAATTTTTTGCACTTGCCTGCCTTAATTTTTGCATCGCTTAGTTTAGGAAATACAGCTTTTAAGCAATCAAAAAAGTCTGATCTTCGAACAACTTAATAAATTTTTTACTTGTCCTAGTTTAATAATTAAACTTAATAGGAAGTTCGAAATGAGAAGTAGCTTAAAAATAATATCTTGGGAGTTTTATCATGTCGACATGCTTTTCGATCAACTGCGTCTGTGCGACTTTAGCAATTTTGATTTAATGGACCTGGAGAGCAAAGTGTCGTTGATTAACCAAAACGTTTTAAATATTATGCGAAGGTTGACATTTGAAAAAGAAATTAAATTAAAGATAATGAACAAATGGTTCGATAGTGACTTAACTAGGTTGAATAAAGAAAAATTTGAACGATTTAAAGTGGCACAAATATCAGGAGACTGGGAAGAGTACAGAAATGTTAAAAAATCGTATAAAAAATTAGTAAAAATTAAAAAAGCAAAATATATGCAATATAAAATAGACAGAAACAGTCACGATAGTAGATTAATGTGGAAGTATTTGAAACAGTCGATATGTATGGTGAAAGAATGTTCCTCTATTAAAAGGGTGGTGATTAACGATCAAATGTTCGAAAGCGAAGTAGATATCGCGAACAATTTAAATAAATACTTTGTGGATAGTATATCAGATATAAGCAACAACATAGAGTTTGTTAGCAGACAATTTATTTCAGCAAATCCTTCAAACATGATGTTTAAGTTTAGCAGAGTTAGATCGAATGATATCGAAGTTTTAGTTCGTAAGTTCAAATCTAAGATAGGCGGGAAAAAATTACTATCGGAAGGGGTTATAAAAGATATTATGCCGTATATGGGTTACTTTTATGCGCAAATCATAAATGAAAGCTTTAGTAGTGGCATAGATCCAAAAATATGGAAAATTTCAACTATCGTGCCAATCGAGAAGGTAAAAAATACTTTAAAAGCAGAAGAGTTTCGACCAATAAATACGTTGCCCTGCGATGAAAAAATTTTAGAAACTGTTGTAAAAATTCAGCTAGTAAAATATTTAGATACGAATAAGATTCTTATACCTGAACAGTCAGGATTTAGACAAAAACACTCTTGCGAAACTGCACTTAACATGGTTTTAGCTGAATGGAAAGAATATTTGAACAATAAAAATTCGATAATAGCAGTGTTCATCGATCTAAAAAGAGCATTTGAAACGATTGATAGACAAATTCTATTAGATAAATTAACAGCCATGGGTATTCGGGACGTCGAGTTAGCCTGGTTTAACAGTTTTTTAACGAATCGTATGCAATGTACAATTATTGGACAGCAAAGGTCAGAAATATTAGAGGTTAACATAGGCTTGCCACAAGGAACAGTTCTGGCTCCTATTCTATTTAATATTTATATTAACGATATTAAATCAACCTTAAAGTTTAGTTCGATAAAGCTTTTTGCTGATGATGCATTAATTTCTATAAGTGGTAATAATGAACATGACATAATGGAAAAACTTCAATCTGATTTAGATGCCGTTTATTTGTGGCTTTGTGCAAATAAACTCAAAATTAATACTGACAAAACCAAATATATGATTATATCAAGAAAGAAAATCGAAAATTTTGGAAGCTTGGCAATCAATAATAAAACAATTGAAAGCGTCAACAAAATAAAATATTTAGGTATACAAATTGATGATAAATTAAAATTTAATGACCACATTGATTACACAATCAACAAAATTGCAAAAAAATTATGGTTTATAAAAAGAACATGTAAAAATTTAAGTAAAATCTACAAGGCAACAGTGTATAGATCTATAATTGAACCTCACTTTCTATATTGTCCAACAATATTTTATATTATGAAAGACTCTCAAATTGCTAAGCTTCAGAAAATGTAAAATAAAGCAATGCGATTTATATTAAACAAGCCTTACGACACCTCAATAAATGAAATGCTGCAAAGTTTAAATTGGCTAAGCATTAAACAACAGATATTTTTTCAAGCAATGAGGTTTATTTACAAGATAACTAATAGTTTTTTGCCGGATTATTTAAAAACTAATATTAAATTTAACTACGAGGTACACGGAATTAATACTAGAAACAGAAATCATTTCAAATTACCTCTCTATAGAACAGAGTCTGAAAAAAATAGTCTTTTTTATAAAGGGTTGAAATGCTTCAATGAATTACCTGAAAACATAAAAAGCTGTGATATCAATGTGTTTAAAACTAAACTGTATGAGTACACCAAATCGTTACAAATAAGATAGATGTTTGTTCTGCGTTTCAAATAAGATAGATGTTTGTTTTGTGATACATGTTTCAATAAATTACATGGTTCAATAAACTAAATGTTAAATATAAGATAGATGTTGTTTTTTCTGTGATACATTTCTGAATATTTTAACTTATTTAAATATTTTTATATATTCACTTAGTTATAAGTTTGAAATTTGTTATTGTTTTTTAATGTAATATTCCTTAAATTGTTATGAATTAGGCTCATGAAAGCCGTAATAATAATAATAATAATAATAAAAATAATAATAATAAGAATCGTTGGTATCAAAATATTTTCCTTTGGAACAAGTGGAGGATGTATGACATTATTGCCACTGTTTGAACAGCTGCTTCTTGACAGCCAGTCATACCTCGCATATTGGTTGTCTTTAAAACGGGTATCTCACAGACAAAGAAAGCACATAAGTTTTGTGTAGCCTGCTTGTAGTCCTCGCAACAAAGCTACGACTTTTAAATCGCAATAAAGTCGCCATTGATGTTTTTGATACTCTACTTTGTCAAGGACAATTTCCATATTTTGGTATATTTTTTTCATATCTGTACTGTAAGCAATCGGAATGGATGGTTTCTTATTGAACTTATGAAGCAGAACTACTTTCAAACTGGTTGTAGACGAATCTATGAATAATCTCCAATCTAACGAATCATAAGACACATCCATTGCTTCCATCAATTTTTCAATGCTGTTACAAAAAACAAAAGTATTTTCAGCATTGACTGTGAACAAGATTTGAAACTGCCTTTGTCGATTGCAGTATCCAGTAACCCTTTACTCGAGCTAAATTATTTCCCAGATTTAAAAGAAAAGCTAGTTTTTCTGATTTTCGTTGCGACAAACTGAGCTCAGACACCATAATATCCATAAGTTCTTGCGATAGTGGAATCTGCCTATGCGATGTAGATGGTACTGGTTCATAAACCGAATAAAAGTCAGCGTGAACTGTTTGTGTTTGATATGAAGCTATAACATAACAAATTGGAGGTATTGGAATTGGAATATTATTCGAATGTGCCAAAGGCCTCTGCGCACTCTGAACGCTTACGTATGTAATTTTTCGGTTTTTGATTCTGTTTTGGCCAAAGAAAGGGTTTGCACATACAGAACAGTTCTCGCTTACATGCTCTCCAGGATCCATCCACAGCATAGGTACTCCAAAAGGCATAGCAGCCCGTTTTCCTAAATATAGCAACTTCGACATAATTTTTTAGGTGTCCACGTCACGTTTTGGAGTATTGGCTCTGCGAAATATTTTTCACAAGCCATTTCAGCTTCCGCACTGAAGGAAGCAATGCTTTTTGTTAAAGTTATTTTACCACAAACATAGCAATTCAAACTTAGTTTATTAATGCAGAGAGTCATTACCAAAAATCAATTTACCAATATGAAATTATTATATCGAAGAATTTTTTGAGCAAAAAATGGTCTCAAAATATAATGAACTATCCATTGCAAATATTTAGATGCAGTTACTACAAAGGATTTGAATTTAGTTTAAAAGTTATAAGAAGAAATTTGTGACTTAAATGTGAAAATCAACCTTGAATTTCTCTCTTATTTGATCTAATCCGATAAAACTGAGTATGAGGACAGAATATGTAGACCATGCACTACTAGAAACCATTGAGATATTTGAAGTTATTTTTTCGTGTCGCACTGTGTTATCAAGCATTATCAGTTCACGAACAATATCTATTTTTTTTTTTGGCACAACAAATGATTTTGTACCCCTTCACGAAATTCCTCAGTGAACAAGGTACGGCTCCGTTTGAATTCTGTGTAAACAGAGGTTTTTGATGGTGCTTCATTGCTTAATGTCAAATTGAGTTCATCAAAGCACTCTCGTTGAGATAATTCAAGTCGAAAATTGTAAAAAATAATCGCACGAAAATGTTCACGTGTTATTTCAATTTGTTTGCTGTTACAGTGCTTTTACAACATATGCTGTCCTCAAAAATGTTCAGCCTTTAACTATGCACGAAAAATTAATTTGATACTCATCAGTGACAAAGCAGGGTTGCTACAACAGTACGTTTTTGATCTAACTTCTTCCTTTTTTTCATGCTTTTATAAATAAGTTATGACAAATTTAGTGAAATTCTCTTGATGGATTGTACCAAATAATATAGTTGTATCAGCCGCGAACCGTACGTTGCTACATATATAGTAGTTGCAAAGCCAGTTTGTAAAGTTGTGTATAAATATGAAATGTTCCCAAACTCGACTTTTGCACTTGAACTTATTTTTCAACACAGCTGCAATATTTAAAGTGTGAATGATTTAAAGTGGTATATTTTTATTTAAAAAAAATCAACTGAATAAAAAAGCAAGCTTTAAAACTAGAAAAAAATTGCTTTTGGCAATACTTCCAAAAAGGACGTGTTGGGAGGACCCTTGCATAAAACGGGCTTTTATACTTGTTAATATATAACTAAAGAAATACTTGTACTTTGCTCCTTAACAAAAATATTCAGAACGTTCTTAAAACCACCTTTATAAACATTCGGAAAAAATATTAAAAAACACTTAACAAAAGTTTACTACTTAACTAGAACAGTTAAAGTTTTGATGGAAAAAATTATTATTTTATTTTATATTGATTTAGCGAAATATCTTTATTCTTGTTTATTTATAACTACTGTAGCTTGCAAATATTTTCGACAGTGAGGTATTTTTAATTTTTATAAATTTTTTTCAAACCATTGCATTTATTTTTACTTAAAAATGATATTAAAAAATCCTTTACAAAATTTTGTAGAATTAATTTTTAATTCGTATGAAATTTTTTTCAAACAATTAGATTTATTTTTACTTGAAAATTATATTAAAAACTTTTCTACAAAATTTACCACAACTAAAATAATAAATTTAGCTTAATTTTGATTCGACATAATGAAAAAAAATGTTCATTACTTAATCGATGTTTTGAAATTTTTTATTGGAAATGTTTCACTGTGCGACATTATGCCCGGCGGAAATTCATCTAGCATCATGAAAGCAATGTAGGTATATAAACATTTCTGCGTAAATGTTTGCATGTGTAAGTATAAATATTTCTTTCTATCTGATGTGTAATTATGTGTGTAATATTTTATATTCTTTTATGTGAGTTGTCGTTACAAAAGTTTTATTGTTTGTGTTCGTTTATTGTCAATGCAATGTTTACGCTGTCAATGTTTGTGGCGTCACATGCAGCAGCAATTTTCAATTATAGCCGTTTTCAACAGCAGCCATTATGTAGCCAGTCATATTGCCACCAGCACCATTACCACATCCGTTTGTTTTTTTTTTTTTTTGTCTTTTTTGCAATAGTTGTCCATGTTGACAACATAGAATGAGTGATGTGTTGTTAACAGCCTTTACACACATACAAAACACCCATGCACAAACATAAATACACATCTAAGAAAAACATTAACACATGTCTATTTGTGTCCTGTCGGTCACAATTAAGTGCATGTGATTTTTAGATCTTTGAAGGACGAGTGAAGAGCAATCGTGTGCGTGAATGAGCAAGCAATTCTATTGTTTAACTTTTAATGACTTCTTCACATCTTAAGCTACATTATTTTGAGAAGGGTCAAGGTTTAAGAAGTAGGACTTTACAATAAAAGGAAGCCAAGTCTCAACGACATTGGCGTCGGAAGCGGGGGGAAAGGTGGGCAGTTGCCCCCCCCCACTTTTTTAGCTAGATAAACAATTTAAAAGGAAAAGTTATTCAAAATATCAGTTTTTTTACAACGATAATATTTTTGTACTATATATTTTCCTCTTCTTTCTCTCTTCTTCATGTTTCATGTGAAGAAATTTTGGTGAACTTTTTTTGCACCACCATTTGTACTGCCCCCCCATTTGTACTGCCCCCCCAGATGAAATTCGCTTCCGACGCGCTTACTCAACGATGAGCTTCCAAATAACTGTGCCAGAAATGAGAAATCAATATAATTTTGTTGACCAAAACGTGAGTTTCAGTTTCCGTTTACTCTTATAAGGTAGCTATGGAAAAGATTGATGATTAATAGGTCAATGTAAAGAGTTCTGGATTATTGTGGGGTAAATCACTTTTTGTGAGATTTCTTAAGAAATCAAGACCTGTTTTGTGAGAATTTTCAAAGAGAATAATATTATGAGAACTTTTTTTTTTGTAAATATTTATGGGCTCAGTGCAACCTGCAAAGTGTTTTGATACAACGTCATCACATTTGTTATTACTGATAAGCTTCTTAACCCATTTTAAGCCATAGTACAGGCATTTTTTCTGAACTTTTAAGGCTTTAACTTTTACCAAAATTTAATTAAAAAAAAAAATCAAGAAACTCATGGCGTAATGCTTAACCCTTTTAATGGCTTGACTTAAATAAGAACAAAATATTTCTTTTCAGGCAATATTCCTATCATTTCGGTCCTAAAAAGTTTAAAAAACCTACGTTTGATTTTTGCCTGCCGTACTTACGTTTTGCAACCGTGTACAAAGAAAAAATTGTTTTGCTCCTGCTCGGCACAAATGTTTTTTGAAGTGAAAACTTCTTTAGGCGCGTTGAACGATTTTGGTACAGGGTCAATCTTTGGTTTGCGTCATCGTGATTTTCCGAGTAACTCTCGTCATCAATACAGACAGCGAGCATGGCAGAATAACCAGGTAGGGCCGACTCGGAGAGATATGAAGTAGAAAGCAGAGAAAAGCGAGCTAGTTGTCAAAATCAGCTGTTCATATCGAGTTTCTTTATGTTTATGTTTTGCAGTTGATTTTTGGTTAAACTTGTTTTTTTTTGCTTTTTTGCAAATTAAACACTTTCTCGGCATTTTATAGTTTTATTTACACTGTTTTATAATATTATCATTCAAATTAACACAAACTTTACACACGCGTCCGCACTATTTATAATTTGAAAACATAATATTCTTATTTCAACCTTTTCATTTTCCACTCTTCGTTAAAGGGCCAAACAGACCACACAGACTGTTTGCGCAAACACGTGTTTAATATTTTACTTAAAATTAATATACAAAAATTAATAGAACAAGATTGATAGGCACTTGTCTCATCGTGCTCTTTGTAATTTTGCTCGATCACGGATGCTTTAATTCGGCCCCAGGTAGGCTCGATACGGAGAGACTTTAAAAAGTACGACTTATATTCTGTGTTTGTTTTGATTACTTTTCGACAATATCTACAATTCTGTCAAAATCATGTCAAACGAAAAAAGTTGAGCGCCTGATGGCCAATATCCAAGAGCATGTGTTTGAGTTTCATGACCAACATAAAAACATTTGTAGTTTTATAAATGTCGCCAGCATATTCTCTGACAGCATATTCTCTGACTGGTATAATAAGTAATAGGTAGGAGTGACATTTCGTGTTTCAACCATCGAATGTCAAGCAACAGAAAACAAAATGGAGAACGTGTGTAACACATTGGCCGCATTCAGAGGAGTCACCTGTTGTGAATGGATCATTTATTTGCAAAGGTTTCTCACTCAAATTTAAAAAAAATAGTTGCCAACTATTGACTCCGTTGAAAGCTGCCAATGAGTGTGACACACACACTTTATATAGTTTCCTTTTGTGTGAAATACGATGGAAGCTCGTGAGAAAATAAGCAGTCGTCAAGGCTATCTAATAATAATTTTATTATGTCTGGGACTATATCATCCAAATTTTTTTTTTTCTTATTTTTTTCTTATTTTTTTGAATATAATTCAATTATTAACGCAAACAGTGAAAATAATGTTAATGAAATTCAATGAAATTTATGTAAATACAAATTCTATGTATACGTATTTTATGTGTATATCAATTATTTAAATAAGTTTAATTTATATTTTTGTTTATGTGTTACTCTATTTTTTTATATTAATACCCTGTAGGAAAATCAACTAATTTAAAAGAAGTTGAAAAAGTAGTTTTTTGTCAACCACAACTAGTTGAAATTCTGAATTTTTTATATAGAACGAACTAACATATTTTGTATGGTGATGTCCGCTAAATAAGTCAATTGACTTTCGTCTGCATATGTTTTCAACTACTTGTTAAATGAGTTAAATTTAAATAATTTTTTTAACTACTTTAAAACAAATCAATTCAAAACCGCATATATTTTCAACTACTTATTAAATTAGTTAAATGTAATCCTTTTTTTTAATTACTTTTAAATAAATCAATTGAAAACTAGTTAATATTCCAGAGATGTTGCCGCCTTAATATAATTCAAAGTAGTTTTTAAACCACTTGTTTTTAAGTAGTTTTTTAATTACTTCATATATAATGCAATAAAAACTATTCAAAATTGAAGTGGATGCCGCCTTAATATAATTCAAAGTAGTTTTTAAACCACTTGTTTTTAAGTAGTTTTTTAATTACTTCATATATAATGTAATAAAAACTATTCAAAATTGAGGTGGATGCTGCCTTAATATAATTCAAAGTAGTCCAAAAACTAGTTTATTTTAAACTAGTTTTTTAATTAGTTGTTTTTAAAAACAGATTAGTTTGTTCCTATGGGGTACCCATAATTTAAAATATAATGAAATGATAAAAGACGAAAATAATGTGCATTAATGATGAACCGGATGTACGCATGAACCGAATCGGGGGCATAAAATAAACTGCACTTTACATGCTATGTTTTCTGTTTTCCTTGTAGCAAGATCTCAAATGCAGGCATTAAAAGAGACTTCAAGACGAATCAAACAAAATATCATATATAAAAAATAGAAAATTTATTTTATTTTATGACTATTATTTTTCATTCAATAGTGCTCCCTATATTTTATTTTTATATCAGCAATATTTAATTTAAATATAATAATATAGTTTGGTGTAATTATAAAATAAGAATTTTTATCTGAATAAAAAATATTTTTAATGCTATATTCAAAGACTGAGGGAGTGAAAACATAAAAAGTTTTTCCGATAAGCATGAAAATTTTTATAAAGCAGTAAAGCGGTCCATGGCAGGACAAAGTCTTTCAGGGAATTCTAATATTTTATACACTGCTATACTTTTTTTTAATCCTTT
The DNA here is from genome assembly GCA_963920525.1 of Dichetophora obliterata. Lineage (NCBI taxonomy): Eukaryota > Metazoa > Arthropoda > Insecta > Diptera > Sciomyzidae > Dichetophora > Dichetophora obliterata. Next base: position 24,321,460 of record OY986436.1, read on the forward strand.
AAAGGTTTTTCAACCCTTTAGATCTTTATTTTTTGAAACCCTCTTAGTAGCATTATCATTAAAGCCATAAAAAGATAAAAAACATAACTTTGGTTTTTATCCGGTGTATTTTTTCTTATAAATATAATAGGCCAACAAAATTTTTTTTGGTTTTCTTCGGTAAAAAAACGAAAATCCAGCTGACTTTAATGTCAAATATCTCTCTTAATTTTTTGTTATCATGTTGGTTCATCTTTTTTTCTAGAACCAAACGATTTGATTTAAAAAGAAAGCGTTGCAAAATAAAAATCAAAATTACTTTCTGACGTCTCCAATATATTGGGCCAATCCACTGAAAAGGTTAAAGATTCCTATTTCAAATGTCACAACGTTATTGTTCGAGAAGTTTACTGGAAAAATTCATGACCACTTTTACCAACAAAGTTCAATTTTTCAATAGCAAATGGCAAAAACTGTGCTTTGTATCTACTTTGCTAATGCCACACGGTGGCTTCGATGTAAATTTTAATAATATTTATAATGTTGTCATTTTTAATGTTTCTTTTTTTTATAATCTAGATTTTATAATTTAGATATGCTACCAAGTCTCCTCAATTTTTGTGGCCAAGCAGTAAAATTTGTCCAATTTTTTTATTTTCGAATGAATTCATAATTTAAAGCAGTCTCCATTTCTGAGTTCGCGTACTAGAGTTTGAATTTGAACATTACACCGACACGATCACACGCACCAACGAGTATATATCTATAAGAGATTTTACTCGTCGCTCGTTATTTTTTACTCGCCGATATTAGCCATCCATCGACAGGATAGGGTATTTTGATGGGACATTTATTTTATACCCCTTCAAAAGTGCGAGTTTGTTTACATTTTGTTTTCTATATTTTGATCATTTTGGCTGCGTGCACAAGGGAGCAAAAAGATCGGTATTTTTTAATGTGCTTGCCTGTTTCTTCTTATTTGAATATCTGAAGAAATATTGCAAATTTTATGAATAAAAAATAAAATATTACAGCTTCTTATTTGCATGTGCATAGTTGCCGAGTTTATTTTGTTTCCAGCTGGACATTTTTGTTGTGATTTTGTTGTAGCTATATTTTGGTTGCTGCTGCAGACAAGGATTTTTAGGTATTTCATTAGCTGAATAGAAAGACAGAATTCTGATTCGGCTAATGTAATAATTAATTATTGGATAATAAAAAATGTAGCAATAAATAGAATTGCTCTAGCAGTATTTAATAAATTTAAAATAAAACAAAGAAATATTGTAGATTTAATTAATGAGAATAAAAGTTATATTTGATACAAATTTTACAGGTTATTATATATATGTATGTGTTTTTTTCTTTCATCTTCTTTAGTTTGTTTCTAGCTGGACATTTTCCTCGTGGCAATATTTTGCTTGCTACTTTGGATACTCAACCATAATTTTTAGATACTTCATTAGATCAATAAAAAGATGAAATTCTGATGATTCGGCTAATGAAATAATTATTAGTCAGGACTTGAAAAAAAATTTTTTAACATAAATGCTTTTAATAAATAAAATTAACTTGAATTAACAAAATACAAAATACTTGAATTAACCAAATTTCTTCAAAATCAAAGAAGAATTTATTTATTGTATAAAGATATTCTCCGACAGACGTTGTCCTGCCACCGCCTTACTGCCATATATGAATTTTCATGCTAATTTGTTTTCACCATTTTCAGTATAGTTGCCGAACGTATTAGCTATAAGCTATATTACAAAATTTTAGTCTAATACAACCAAAACCGTCCAAAATATGGCATTTTTGTTGATTTGTAGGCGGTAAAAGAGGGTGTGGTTAAATATTTTTCCCTTAAACCATCTAGAACTCAAAACAAATCGAGTGCCAAAATTTGAGCTTAATTTACTTTATACCTATCGTTTTAATATTTTAACTGTATTAAAATGTAGAACTTATTTTAATAAAAAAACTTACGAATTTCGTAATCAATTTTTACTAACACTTTTTACAAATTTTACAAAATTTAATACTTTTTAATGCTTGTATTAAAATTTATTCCAAGATTTCTAACCATGAAGGTAGTGTATTATTTTAAAAAATTAAGAAAAATAAAAATAAATAGAATATATGTTTATTAGACTGTCCCACTTTTTCAACGTTTTTCTAAAAGTCCCCGGGACACGTTGATTTCTGATTCTACATAGTCTGATTCGAAATAGTCACGCAAAGGCTTTTTGGCTAAAAAAAAATTATATTTTCGAAGCCAGAAAACAAAATGTAAACAAACTCGCACTTTTGAAGGGGTATAAAATAAATGTCCCATCAAAATACCCTATCCTGTCGATGGATGGCTAATATCGGCGAGTAAAAAATAACGAGCGACGAGTGAAATCTCTTATAGATATATACTCGTTGTTGAAATGCAGTACGAATTTAGGCTGAACCAAAATAGACGAAACGAGACGATAGCATTTTGACGAACGTCTGCACTCGTTACGGATGTTTACGGACTTAACCCAAAATGAAACGATTTGCTCAACTCGTCTGAAACCGCTGATCAGTAGGCAATCGAGTATTATTTATTTATGTATATCGTGCATTTTGTAATTTTTAATAAAGATTTGTGAAAAATTAGTGAAATAATGGCGAAATTGAAACAAATTGATGAAAATAAAATAAAAACGCACTCTGCACAACTGTTGTTGACGAGTTGCTACGCTAGCAGTTCGGTTCTTACAGAATAATACGTCTTTTCAAACTGTTTCGTTTAGTTTCGTTCAGTTATGTTTGCTCATTTTAGGTAGCAACATTAATATGTATTTAACTGAACACTTAAGTTTTTACTCGTTACGGAGCAAAACGTCTAATTTGGTTGGGCCTTATCTCTACTAATCTAACTCTTTTTACACACTTTCAGTCCAATAATATGAAGAAAGGTCATCAAAGAGATGTTATATTCACGGATTTCGCAAAGGCTTTCGATAGCGTTCAACACTCTGTTTTGATTAATAAGCTAAGAAACCTCGCATTTCATTCCTCGCTACTACTATGGTTACAGAACTACACTGCGTTCATAAATTATAGCACAATTTATATATTTTAAGAAATCGTGCTGTACCAAGTTGGATCTTAAATCTCTGATTCTAATACTGAGAAACTTTGTGTTCAAATATCTTCTCTTTAAACTGACATTATCTCAAATGTTAAACTCACTTTACTCTCTTCATAAACCTTTATCAATAACTCTAAAATTTCCTTTTTTATGTCTAAAGCTTAGTACGCTGTAGGAACGAAAAAAAAATTTCCATAAGAAATACATTTAGATTTTTGACAACGAACAGGCAGCGAATTTTTTTTTCGCCAGCTAGTACGCTGTAGAAGCGAAAATTATTGCTATGTTGCCAAATTTCCATTCGTGAGTGGAGAGTTAAAATATCAAAATTTCGCTGTCGATTACATGCCCGTGCATTTAATTGGCGCGGAAATTTGCCATTCAACAATAAAAAATAAGCAGGAAGTATGTTTAAGTGTTGAATTTGTTATTTAACAAATTTATTGTTGCATTGATATAGTTTATTAATGTATTGTCTTGCCTTTTATAGGATACTAGTTGATATACCCGGTGTTACTCGAGGGTGATTTATATAAACATTTTAACATACACTTCCCGATTAAATGTTTTTTGAATTCTGGATTAATGAAAAACATGTTGAATTTCAAGTTTGAGCTACCGTTAGAAAGGTAATTGAACGAACTTTAATCCAAAAAAGATTTGGAAAATTTTGGTAGTTGGGGGTTCCAACTCTTGCAGTGAGCTAATTGAATTCAAAGAAGGGTACTAAAAACATATTTTAAAAATTAAAAACTATTTAAATATTTACTTAAGCTTAAAGCTAGCGAAATTAACTTTTCAAATATATAAAAATTATGGTGGGAGTCAATTGGTCCTTGCGATATGGACATTTTAACATATAAACACACACAAATTTATATTAACAAATTTATTGAACTTTTTAACAAAAAAAATTTAAATGAAATATATTAAAAACAGCGGAGATATTGGCATTTAAAGTAAAAACTTTGATTTTCATATAATTTTTTTCTCATTATTAGCTATCAATGTTTTATGAAAAATTAGTTGTACTAAAAAAGATACTAAAATTTATATTAGCTGTGTTTTTTCAAGGGAGATCAGTATCATATCATCACATTTGCCAGCAAAGCAAGAACAACAAATAATTCAGCAAGTGAACTAGACATTTAAATTGATCCAATTCTATGTTTTAAGTGTTGAAAGCGCAACTGTAAAAGTAAACTTAGCCGTTATTGACGGCTAGATGACGCTGCAACTGAAAAACTGGCAGTACTGCATTATTTGACATTTTAAAAGTTTGGTAGCAATAGCATTTTCGCAAAAACTTTCGCAAAACTTATCTGCTAGCTACATAAGAACATCAGATATTCTTCTGTAAACAGAAAATAGCGCCACCGGCCTGTAATCCCAAACGTGTGGGGTTAAATTTGAAGAAAATGTTGGCAGACATCATTCGGCTATTCACCGCAAGGTGTATGGTTTGTACCCACAGTACTTACAAATGCGGCGCCATCTATCTGTGAATTTAAAGCACAAATCAAAAACAATGAAATAATTGTGCTAAGCAGATGCGCATATGTTTTATTATATCGCCATATAGCTGAAAATGATTACATGAAAATATTAACTTTTACAGCATCCTTATTCACAGTCATCTTTTCGATGAAATGGTGAGATATTTACAACATTTAAAGTACCATTGTTAAAGAACTGAGTGACAACGATGACACAATAGTGAGAAAAAATAGAGCCATCACAACAAAACAAATTTAACAGGAGGGGGCGGGGGATGGGGAGGCAAAAAAGTAAGTAGATTACTATAAGGAAAATTTTATATAATCCAATATGTTCGTAATTTCTCTAAATACACAACTGCATTCATAGAGATAAATGATGGGGACGTTCAAGCTATATAGAGAATTTTAACAAAAAACTAAGTTTTATTAATCGTCTGGTATGAAAAATAGATTTTTAGCCATAACTTTTGCTTGGAAAGAGATATTGGAGTAATTTTTTCATAAAAATTATTTTTGAGACTTGACTTTTTGTAAAAAATATAAAAACAACATTTTGGAAAAAATAAATTTCGCGAAATTTGCGCTTAGCTGGAAGAATTTTTGCAAATAAATGCTATGTCATATGAAAGGTAGTCAGATTTGCTATTTTTAATTGATTTCATTTTTACAACAACAACAATTTTTGAGTCATTTTTTTAGAAAAAAAGTCAATATTTTGGACCTTTTTTGACATAATCATGAACATATATACACTGACTTAACGGTACAGTTCTACCTATTTTTGTGAAGTGATTTTATTGAACTTATGGACAAAAAAATTTGAATGAAATATATTAATGGACAGCGGAGATATTTGCATCGAAAGACCAAACTTTGATTTTCATGTCGTTTTTTCTCATTCTTAGGTAACGATGTTTTATGAAAAAGTCGTTGTACAGAAAATTTCTCCAATTTTGAAGATATGTGAGTGTTTTTGATGTCAAAATAACAAAAAAATTTTAAAATTAAATACACAAAAATCTCCGATCTAAAAAGTTTTATAATAACAAAATTACCGTTAGTTGAAAACTTTCAGAGGGGGCGTAGCAAAAACTAAGTATGTAACATTTTAATTTGGGATACACTTAATATGTGTACCTAGTTTGAGCGAAATCTGTTGAGCCGTTTAGATTTGTATAAAGGCCAAACAAACAAACAGAAAATGAGTTTTATTTCTATAGATAGTCAATTGTATGAAAAAATAGATTTTTAGCCATAACTTTTGACTGGAAAGAGATATTGGGGTAATTTTTTCACATAAATTATTTTTGAGACTTGACTTTTTTGTAAAAAATATAAAAACAACATTTTGGAAAAAATAAATTTCGCGAAAAAAATCAAAGGGGGTACCCTAGTTGTTTTGATGACAAAAACAGTACAATAATTTTTGCGCTTAGCTGGAAGAATTTTTGCAAATAAATGCTATGTCATATGAAAGGTAGCCAGATGTGCAACTTTTAATTGATTTCGTTTTTACAACAACAACAATTTTTGAGTCATTTTTTGAGTAAAAAGTCAATATTTTGGACCTTTTTTGACATAATCATAAAACATATATACACTGACTTAACGGTACAGTTCAACCTAGTTTTGTGAAGTGATTTTATTGAACTTTTGAACAAAAAAAATTTGAATGAAATATATTAATGGACAGCGGAGATATTTGCATCGAAAGACCAAACTTTGATTTTCATGTCGTTTTTTTCTCATTCTTAGGCAACGATGTTTTATGAAAAAGTCGTTATACTGAAAATTGCTCCAATTTTGAAGATATGTGAATGTTTTTGATGTCAAAATAACAAAAATTTTTTAAAATTAAATACAAAAAAATCTCCGATATTAAAAAGTTTTATAATAACAAAATTACCGTTAGTTGAAAAATTTCAGAGGGGGCGTGGCAAAAACTAAGTATGTAACATTTTAAGTTGGGATGTACTTAATATGTATACCTAGTTTGAGCAAAATCCGTTGAGCCGTTTAGATTTGCATAAAGGCCAAATAAACAAACAAACAGAAAATGAGTTTTATTACTATAGATAAAATTGCAGCAATAAAAATAAGCTGAGTTTTTGATCTAAAGAAAAATGGTCAAAAAATAACAATTATTTATTGAATTTTTTTAAAAAATCAGAAAAATTAAAATCATTAAAGATTATTATTTATTTCCTTTTTCCATTTGACTTTTTGAATAAAAATTTCGAAAATAACTGTTATTTTCGGTCCTTGGCTTCTAGTTATAAAATTCTAAAAATATAGCCTTTTATTTGACATTTAAACAAATTAACTGTGTATTTAATACTTTATTTATTTACAATACTTCATTACTTTAAGCTTTCTACTATTCTACTATTATCATTCCTATAAGAAAAGTAAAATAAAGAGATAAATTGACAGAAGATCAAATATTTTTGCAAGTGAATGTTTATTGTTCAAATCCATCTAATAATTCAATTACTGTGATTGGCCTCTACTTTGCTTTACAAATGACTGATGCCAATGATTTATTTCAATGAAATAACATGATGAGCGTTGCTTCCACAATATTTGTCTTAAGCGAGCAAAAAAAACTGTGACCAAGCACAGTTGAGGGTTTCACAAATTAAATAAATAATAAACTCAATCATTACATCACATAAAAAGATGCAAGAAGAAGAAGAAGAAGCTTCACTACAGCTATTGCCCTCAAATAACCACCCACTGAACTATGCTGCAGCGACTTCCATGTCGCCATTTTCTTTCCTTCAAACTCAACTTTTAAGCTATTTTTTTTCTACAATATATTATTTTTATTTTTTTTTTATACTCTTCAATGATTTCTACAATCAATCATATAAAATTGTGATGGAGTTTATATAGTAGAGGAATTCTTATATGTGAGAGAGTATAACGAAAATTCTTTGAATGAAATTAATTTAGCGTAAAAACTATGGTGCCAGACTGAGTAATTTTCATGCTAAGAATAAATTAAAATATTGGGAAAGTGAATGAAGCTGTCAATGTTTTATCGAAGCAGGCAGTTTTCTAATTGATTTAATTAAAGTGAGCTGCTCCGAATAAAGGATCAAATGCCATTCCCAAAAGAATATTCAATAATATATTGGAGCATTCCACGGTCACGTAAAGACAAATGCAACAATTTTTTCAGGTTATTTCAGAGCCAATTGTTAATTTACTCATTGAAGGTGAAGTCCTTTTGCTTTATTAAATAGATAATATTATGTTGCTTTATTGTACGTTCAAATTTTCTATAAATTTTATTAAATGCTAGAGAAAAATAAGACATCTAGTGTCACGTGTCCGACAGGTCCATTCAACCAACGTTGCAAATCGTTGTGTTTGATTACAAATTTTAGCAAAAGTATCTAACATGGGGTAGAGGTTTTTAAAAGTCAAATTTTTATTACATGTAAACATGCTTTCGTCGTAAAAAGATTTTCTATAAAGCCCACAGTTTATTTTTATACATTTTATTTGCATACCGTCACGTGTAGATAAATCACGTCACGTGTCGGACAGTCTCACAATGTTGTTGCTCATTTGGGTAGTTAAGAGTTAATAGGCCTATTACGGTTCACAGCAATAAACTGCTGTGTCTTCTTACGAGTAGGCACAATAGTCAAGAAGACACAGCAGTTTCGAGCTATTATAATTCACAACAATACGTTGTTGTCACGATTGATTGTGGAACGTATGTAGAATTCGTTACTTGACTGGTTCAGGGTTGTTTCGGAGAAAAATAAAAAGTACTCTTTAAAAATTACTTTCTAAATAACAAAAAGTACAAACACGATAAGAAATTTTTAGCGAAATGAACAGAAAAAATTGTGAGCCCATATTTAAGCCCATTCATTTCAACTAGCGTTAAATCTAGTTTCATGAAATAGCTGGATTTTAAAATATTTTTAAATACAAGGAAGCATTTTTTACGAAGATTATAATGGTGTCGGAAAAAATTCCGCTCCCTTAACGCTTAATTTGGATAAACAGTTTTTTGTCGATAAGTCGATTAGATATCGATAGTCGGCTAGATATCAATAAAACATATAAAAATATTCGGCAATTATGCGGCTACTTTGGGCCGCAAAATAAAAAATCGGCCGATTATGCCAAATACCAAAGCCGAGTATTCGGTCGGACACTATATATTTTACAAATTATGCTAGGAGTCTTAAAAAATACATTTTTATAGTGCCAATAACATAAAAATAATTTAAGAATTATGAAAAACTTAAAATACAGATTGTTCTTTACTTAAAACCCCTGTCCCTGTCGAGTTGGTGAGGGGAGCGCGATTTTTGTAACACCATTATAATCTACGCAAAAACTGCTATCTTGTATTAAACAACATTTTGACATTTCAGCATTCTCATCTATCTACATTTATGCCGTAATTCATCTATCTACATTTTTTCATAAATTGTTACATTTATGCAATAGTACTTCCTTTTACTATTAAACGCATTTCTAAACTATCAAAATAGCACTTCTTTCTACCAAAATTATAAAAAGATACCATCGCAAAAATATTTCATACTCTGAAAATAAAAACGTACTTTAATTAGTACGTTTCGATGCAACTGTGAACTGGTCACTGTCAAAATAAAAAAAGTAAACAAACAAACAATTTCCAATTTAAATACAATTTTGTTCACAAGGAGACGTATTACCAATTTTCTGTTAAATCTTATTAGTTAATTAAGAAAAACGCCATTTCAAATAAAATTTTATTTTTTAATCCATGTTATTTTTTCAACACAACACTAAATTAGCTGTCTTCAAAATTTGGCAGATAACAAGACAATAAAGCACAACTGCTGTATTGCATAGTAAGTGTATTGAAGACACAGCATTGTTGACAGATAACAGTGGAATGTGTTCAGTTGCTTTGTTGTCTACCGTAATAGCAATTTACACATTGAAGACAGCAATTACTGTTGTGTTGTGAACCGTAATAGGGCTATAAATAATTATGCAATTTAGTAATTAAAACACAAATTTAATGTATTTTTCTTTCCTTGCCTCAACCATTTCTCATTATCTTTAGACAATGCCTTCCATTTTTAATAACAAAAACTTTACGAAACATTTACTAAATATATACGAAAAAGAAAAACTACTAGGCCTATTACGATTCACAACAATAAGCTGCTGTGTCTTCTTACGAGTAGACACAACATTCAAGAAGACACAACAGTTTCGAGCTATTATTATTCACTACAATACATGTTGTCACGCTTGATTGTGGAACATATGTAGATTTCGTTGCTTTGGCTGGTCCAGGGTTTCTTCGGAGAAAAATAAAAAAGTACTTTTTAAAAAATGTTTCTAAATAACAAAAAGTATTACCACGATAAAGATTTTTTTGCGATATGAACTGAAAAAATGATGAGCTTATATTAAAACCCATTCATTTCATTTGGCGATAAAAAAAGGATCAAATCTAGTTTAAATCTGGATTTTAAAAGGTTTTCTAAGTGCAAGGTATAATTTTTTTATGAAGATTAAAATGGTGTTCTAAAAATCCCTCCCTTTGGTCTCGGAAGAGGGGATTTTAGTAAAAAACCAAACGTATTTTAAATTTGCTATAGTTCTTACATTATTATACGGATATCAATATTATTAGCAACATAAGGAATTGTTTATGACCTTTCTAATATCATAATATCAGATCAAACTTACTTTAGAAGTTATAGCATTTTTTTATACAAATCATTCATTGTTTCAATTTGCTTGAGGTACTCCAAAAAATATCTGGCGCATTCCACGGGAAATGGGGAAATGAGTTATTTTCTTAAATTGATATGATTATAACTAGGGCTTGCAATTTCGGGTTGTTTTGGCGATCCCGCGATTTTCGGGATTGAAAATTTCTTAATAATTTTTATAATTGAAAGATCTTGTTTTTTACAGTAAAATATAAACTATAAAATATAAAGTTACAAAATATTATTGAAGCAACCGGACATAATAATTTTTTGGAAATCGAAAACAGTGTTCTACAAATCTTAAATAAAATATAAAGTTAAAAAATATTATTGAAGCAACCGGACATAATAATTTTTTGGAAATCGAAAACAGTGTTCTACAAATCTTAAAAGCAATGGAAACGCAATAAAATTATTTTTTAACATTTTTATTTTGCATAAGAGGCAATTTAAACAAAGAATTTTAAAATATTATCAAAAGGAACAGTGAAAAGAATATTGAAAGGAATAGTGAAATTCTAATTGTTTAATGTTTGATTGTTAAATTATATTTTGCATTAAAAACCAACAGACACATCAGTTTTTAATGTAACATTTAAATTTGTAAGTTCTTCTATCTTATAATCTTGTTCATATAAAAAATCAATTGTATTTTTTGTTTTTATATTCTTACCACAATATTACTTTTTGTATTCGTTTTAAGATAAATAAAATTCCCTGAAGAAGCTGAAAAATAACCAGCCACATGTCGGAGCAGAAAACTTGAATAAATTTCTTATTTGCATAAAAAAACACAGACCACTTAGCCGGAGCACTAGTGCAAGGAATTAATATGAATTCAAGAATTTGGTCAATACACTTATTCAAAAAAGAACAAGTCCAGATCAAGTCTTAAAAAAAACACAACACAAAAAAGATTGACTTCTGACAATTTAAAAAAAGCATTTTAAAAATCATTATAAAAAAGCACTTTTTCATTATATTATTTTAAATAATACTTTACAAAAAACTTTATTGTGTGATGGCAAAATAACTTCAAATTAAGTTTTACGGCTACACGTTGTTATTATCCCACATGTGGTTATTAAGATAAAGTTTTTCGAATGGACAGCATGTATAGCGTTTTGGCAGCAGTGGTGATAGTAAAGAAATTATTAGAAGATGAAGATCATTTTTGAAGTTAACTGTTCCTAAACTATATTTTTATAAATTTTTATTTTAAAATTTTTATAGTTTCATTTAAATATATTTTTGTTCAAATTTTTATTGAAAATTTAACCAAATCCCGAGACTTGGTTAAATTTACGGACAAAGTTGGGTCCGGAAAAACTCCGGGATCCCGGGATTGCGAGCCCTAATTATAACCAATTTATTCTTAATGCAATGTAAAATAGTTAAATTTACATGATCTGTAAAAATTATTTAGAAAAAACAAGATTAAATATTTTTTTACTATGAAAAGTTGTTGTTTATTGTGAACGAGTCGTACGATTTTTTTCCCCACCAGTCTCACGATGTCCCACCAGTCACAATTTCTACTTTCTATATTTTCTAGTAAAAACTAAACTTGATGCTAATTTTTAGTTTATGTTGAAGTCTATTTAATCATTTCATAGCATAGTAAAAGACATTTGGCTATGTTTAGTATTTGGGCTAAAATTTCGATTGACAGTGCAGAAGGCGATGGTGAGGTGTTTTTACTGTCCCACCAGTCACAAACCCGCCAAATGCCCTTACAGGCAGACAGGGGAATTTGCCTGTCCAAGTCCAGGAAAAAGGGTGATGGTTGGTTATTGGGTGGACAATTTATGGGGCACGGCCCATGAATTGATCTCAAAATGAGTTCATTCTTGAGGCACGGCTCTTGAATGTTCATCTGATTTCCGTAAAATAAAAAGGTTTACCCTGAGCCGTGGTTGTTGGTGCCAAATCTTGGAGAAAGCATGATTTTGGTATTAAGTTATCATAACATTGTTATTGTAATATGCTTTCGATGGACGATCAATCCCATATAACTTAAAGAGCGGGGGCAGTCATCCATCAATGATGACCTGATCTATAGTTGTTCTGCAGACCTTGTCTTAGAATGAGGGTTCTATGTAAGAAGCATAGAATCGACCGAGTATAAGCCAATTGGTATACTACGACTCAGGCTTCCTAGTTTTCCGAAAGAGGCTTTTTATTAAGTCTTAATTAGGCTAACGAAGTTGCATAAGTAGGATTGTGGTTTACCCGGTATTTTACTGGGAAACCAATGGTTATTTTTAACCTAGTCATGTACAATTCTAGTGGCTGAAGGTGTCACAGTCAAATATAAATGTTCTAAGAACTTTTGGTCTGTAAGACGGGATGTTGAAGAGCCTTGTCTGGTGGAGCCTTGAGCCCAGGTATTGACTGTCGTTGGGCATGGTCCTTCGGGGTTTTAAATACGCTCTGACTGTGGTTAGGCCAGGAAGGTCGGTGTGAGTTACACTTAAATTGAACTCGGGTTGGTGATTCCCTTAAATTACTAAGAGAAAGATGGTAGATTAAATCTCGCTATTTCAAACAGTAAATGTTAGGAAGGTAAGCAACTACCGAATCAATATAGTGTTACCTTTGGAATTTGAGAACAGGCGACGGGGAAACCTAAATAGTCTGAGTTGTGTCCACTAAGATTGAGGAACCTGATTACATAAGTGACAGGCCTAGTATGCCGCCTTAGTTTTTCGTGTCAAAGAGTGATGACCTTTGATCATGATGATTATGTAGCGGCCAAAAAATAAGGGTTAAATTATTGGTATTGATACTGAGATAACCCAAGGTTATTAAAATTAGGAAAACTAGGAACCAAGTCATGCTTAAATTCGAGTGGCTGAATGAGTCACGGTCATGAATAGTGTCTTTTTGACATCAGTGTTGGGGTTCTGTGGTATGTTATTAGAGGAACCTTTTTAAATGGATCTTTTGAATTCCGAAAGGGGCGTTGGCCGACGCTTCATATTTGTCCCAAGCTTTAGAGCACCGTTGAATTAAGCCTTCGCGGCAGGGGTCAACGTTAAAAACATAGAGGATTTCTGTCCCACCAGTCGCACTTTAACCAATGAAATATCACCAAAATATTTATAGGAGTTATTTTTTTCGGTAAAAGTTGTATAAGTCGGTTCATAATCTATTGTATAACATCTATTTGATCATTATATTACATCAAAATACAAAGTTACAGGTCTAAACATTAGGAATCCTGGAGTAAGCTGTCCCACCAGTCACTGTGGAAAGCCTCATCTGCAATATACATAAATCTTAAAAATGGGATATTTTTAATGTCTGATCGAATGTGAATTTTCAGCGGAAGCCGAATATTAACAAAACTTTTGTCAAGTCGATTTTCGATCTGGTCGAGAAAAACTACAGATTATTCAAAAAGTTATAGGAATGTCAATAATATAATATACTCAGATTTGCTTTACAAAATAAAAACATTCGGCAATTCGGCTATTTTGGGCCGAAGCCGAAGGTTAAGAACTCGGCTGATTATGCCTTCTTTTTTTATTCCTTGATAAAAACAATATTTAATAGTTTGGAAATATCACCCTAAATCAGAGCAAAGGGCGGAGACAAACTCAGCTCAATCGGTCTTGAGCCATTCTACGAACTTCCTGCCAAGTGCATCGAGATTGGTATTCCGCATGTGTCGAGCGAATCCATGTCATGCGAAGGCGACCTCTCCGCCTGGAACCTTGGGGGTTCCATTCAAGAGCCATCTTTGCAATGTCGTGGTCTTCTTTGCGAAGGGTGTGACCGATCCACCGCAATTTGCGACTTTTGATTTCAACTGTTATTGGTTTGCAAGTCGAAATTATTAGAAGATCTGCATTTGTAATTGTTTTAGGCCAAAAGATCCTAATGTGTAATTGAACTAGTGTATAACGCCCAGGCATTTGTTCAAAAAGACTTGTAGCTTGTTGCAGATGCTATCTGTAACCTTCTATGTTTTGCAAGCATACACCAACTAGTACAGGTTTAATGCTGGTGTTGAAATTTCGCAGTTTTATTTTTGTATTTATGTTACTCGCTGCCCAAATGCGGTTGAGTTTGTGGAAGGCGTGTCGGGCTTTATTGATGCGCGAGTTAACATCCACCTCAGCACCGCCGTCTTTGGTGAGTACACTACCCAGATAACAAAACTGATCGACATCCTCAATGGTTTCTTGTGTAGTTTCAAAAGTCGCTGTGAGGACGTCTTGACTTGACGTTGCTAAACGCATAAGTTTAGTTTTTTTAAAGTTAATGCGTAGTCCGACCTGGGGCCGAATTACAGCATCCGTAATCGAGCAATATTGTACAAGATTGATAGGCAATTGCCTCTTCGTGCCCTTCGTAATTTTACTCGGTCACGGAGGCTGTAATTCGGTACCTGTTTCGCGTTTTTGACGAGAGCTTTAAGTTCGGCCTTGATCTCTGACAGACTGTGAGCCAAGAAGCTAATATCATCAGCATAGTCAAGTTTTTAGTGCGGCCACCATTGAATACCACCGTGGACGTCGTTGTTTTCTTGAGGACGCTGCCAAGGACTACTATAAAAAGTAGAGGCGACATTACGCAACCCTGCCGGACCCCTTGTTGGATGGTCAATTTATTGCTCCTTTTCCCTTTGAAGAGCACGCTGCATTCAGCGTCCTCGTAAAGCTCGCGAATAAGACTGATTATCTTATCCAGTGCGCCCACGTTTCTGAAAGCGGACAAGATTGAGCGTATGTTAATTGTGTCAAAAGCACGTTCAAAATCAACGAATAGCATATACAGTGGTGATCCCCACTCAGCTCACCACTGGTCAACTCAGGATCGATTTGGCCTGAAGCCATTTTGTTCAGTGCGTAGTGTGGTGTTGAGAGCTGGTTATATTCTATCCAGAATGCTGAAAGAACTGGTGATACCTCGCCAGTTTTTACATCGGCTCAGGTCACCTTTCTTCGGTATGGATATCATTATTCCCTCTTTCCACTCACTGGGTATTGTATTCGTCATCCAGATTTTTAGTAGCAGCGAACACAAAGCTGTAACAATTTCTTCTGCACCATGCTTCAACAATTCGGGTGGAATGCCATCCGCCCCGGCAGCTTTGTTGTTTTTTAGTTTGCGGATGGCTGAAGTTATCTCCGCGATCGATGGGAGCTCTGTCATGATGAATCTATTGGGATTGTATCGCCGGTTGTCTTAAGCATCATTGGATTCTTCTTCCTCGATAGTGTTATCCGTGCATTCGTATACCTTCTCCATTCATCCAGTTGCTCATCTACTGTGGCGAGAACGCTGTCATTTATGTCTCTCAATGGTCGGATGTGCGGTTTGGCCTTCGTTAGTTTGTTGATTGCTGTATCTACACTTTAGATTGGTCAACTCAGATTTTTTAGCATAATCATGTGTGCTATTGAGTTGGTTCTTAATGATTCTTCTTCTTTCAATAATGCCAAGTGTCAGAGCGAATCCAATGTTTGCTTTGATTGTTTTTGTAGCCCAATGTAGTTTCCGCTGCCGAAGAGCATGCCAATGCTGCATCATTCCATGTGTATCTTACACCTATGTTACTGATATTGTTGTGTAGTTAAGCCTCTTCGAGGTTTCTTGGATCGCGCAGTTGGCATGTATACTTGTGTATGTCCTTGTGTGGGAAACGCGTCCCGCCAATAAAGAAGTTTCGTGCTGCACAGAATTCCACTAGGCCCTCTTCATTGTTGCTTTTGCATGTGCCAAGACCGTAGCGGCCCATTACTGTTCGGAGTCCATTGTTATTATTTCCAATCTTCGCGTTGAAGTCACTGAGAAATATAACAATATCTCTCTTCGGAGTATTGTTTAGGGTGCCTTCAAGCTGGCAGTAAAATGTGTCTTTTGCGATTATGCTAGATATTTTACAAAATCTGCAATGTATCTTAAAATATACATTTATATAGTGCCAATAACGTAATAATAATTACTACATCAAACTACATCAAATTTCACATATATATTCAGCCCTATCATTAATAATTTTTCACGCGGAATTGGAAATTTTTAATGCAAATTTGTTCATCAACGGTTTATCAATAAATTTGCATTAAATTTCTAAAGTATTCTTGAGCTTTTTCTTAATAATTAAAACCCCTTTTCCGATTCCGCGTGAAAAATTATTCATAAAACCGCTCTCCCGGCCGAAAAGGAGCGGCATTTTTGGAACACCTTATAATCTACTTAAAAATGCTACAATGCGTCAACAACATTTTAAGATTCCAGCATTTTCATTTAACTACATTTATGACAAAATTTCTGCCAACGTAGTTGCCCCTTCTCTTTGTCAAGAGATAGAACCCAAAAGAAACCCAAGAAATACCAGTTGGGACACATACACCAACACCCTGAAAGAAAACCTACAGAACGTAAAAGCTAGGAGTAAAATTAGTAACATCCTAGAACTTGAATGCTATGTAGAGCAGGTAAACAATGCAGTATATAATGCCTACAAATCTAGCTGTCCAACAAGGCACAAGGCAAGAACAAACCATACTCCTTGGTGGAGCGCTGAGCTGACCAGACTCCGGAAGAAGGTGCGATGCAGCTTTAATGCCGCAAAGCGCAACGAAGAATGGCACAACTATACGGCGACTCTGACGGAGTATAATAAAGAAATCACGAAAGCCAAAAGACAGAGCTTTAGAACTTTCTGTGAAGACATTTCTTCCACGCCAGCAGCAGCCAGGATACACAAAGCAATGGCTAAAGGCAGAGCGGAGACAAGAATGTCACTTTTATTGCCGGACGGAAGCTATACGCTTAGAGAAGATCAACGAGCCAGTCACCTTCTAGAAACTCATTTCCCGGGCAGCACACCAGTAACTGAGTATGAGACGGCAGACAGGCAAATTGCTCCAAATCAAGAGGAATGGAAACTCGCAACAAGTATTTGTACTAAGGCTCGTTTAGATTGGGCACTCAGAACCTTTCAACCATTCAAATCAGCAGGTGTAGACGGCATCTTTCCTGCACTTCTACAAAAGGGTGCAGAAACTATATTGCCCCACCTAGTCAAAATAACTGGAAGCAGCCTTGCGCTGGGCTATATCCCAAGTAAATGGAGAAGGGCCATAGTCACCTTCATACCAAAAGTAGGGAAAACTGACTACACGCTACCAAAATCGTTTAGACCCATTAGCCTTACCTCATTTGTACTTAAAACAATGGAAAAGGTAATAGATAACTATATAAGAACTGAGATTCTGGAGAAGGCGCCAATGCACCCATGACAACATTCGTATAGGGCAGGTAGTTCTACAGAATCTGCCCTGCTAATAGCTGGCTAGTAACATCCAGTCGGCTCTCAAAAACAAAGAAATCGTACTATGTGTCTTTTTAGATATAGAAGGAGCCTTTGATAATACTTCCCACGAGCTGTGAAGAAGTCTTTACATAAAAAAGGAGTAAATGATATGCTCAGCAGATGGATATGCCCAATGCTTAGCACTAGAACTGCAGAAACAAAAGTGGGTAACACCACTATAAGAATCAAAAAAACAAAAGGCTGCCCTCAAGGCGGAGTCCTTTCTCCATTACTGTGGAGTCTTGTTGTGGACGAATTATTAACGATGCCAACCGAGAATGGCATAAAATGTCAGTGTTACGCAGACGACATCGCCTTAATAGCGAGAGGGAAGTTCGAGGATACACTCTGTAACCTGATACAGAGAGGACTGTCAGTAACAAAGGAGTGGTGCAACACAGTGGGATTAAGTATCAACCCAGCGAAAACCACCATAGTACCTTTTACTAACAAAAGAAGACTGCCAAACCTCCGCACAATGAGAATGGATGGCACTGAAATTCCCTTCAAAGGAGAACTAAAGTATCTGGGACTTACACTAGATTCAAAGCTTCTCTGGAGAAGACATGCAGAGGTAACTATAAACAAAGCAACAAGCGCACTCATGGTATGTAGAAGCCTGGCGGGGAAAAACTGGGGTTGTAACCCAATAATTCTCCGCTGGATGTATACTATGATGGTGAGACCCATCCTCACCTATGGTGCAACAGCATGGGCTGAGAGAACCAAGCTAACCACAATGAGGAATATGCCAACAAAGGTGCAGAGACTGGCCTGTATATGCATCACAGGGGTCATGAGGACATGCCCTACAGCAACACTAGAAGTAATTCTGGACCTAACACCCTTACACCTTGTCATAGAGGGAGTACCCAAGCGAACTCTGTTGTGCATTGCAAAAGAGGGGACAGGTTTAAGTAAAACTATCAGCAGTAGAGAGAAGGAGGATATTGCAAGGCACACTCCCTACATCGATCTACCCAGAGAAGATATAGTAAAAAGGTACAACTTCGAAAAACACTTCGGAATTAAGCTTAGTACCAAGAAAGAGTGGGACAGCGAGATGATATCGCAAGTAAAGAAACCACACAGCATAGCATGGTATACAGATGGGTCCAAGACATTGGAAGGTATAGGCGCAGGGGTGTACGGGCCAAGAACCAAGCACTCCGAACCTATGGGGACAACACCCAGTATCTTCCAAGCAGAAATCCTAGAAATACAGCTATGTGCACAATTCAATCTGGACCGTAAATACAAAGGTCAGGATATAGTTGTGATGTCAGACAGCCAAGCAGCAATCAAAGCATTAGTCTCCTGTGAGATATCATCGAAAATATCATGGGAATACCTAACAAAACTCAACGAACTAGACAAGAACAACACTGTTACTATACTTTGGGTCCCAGGACACAAAGGTATACAGGGTAACGAAGAAACCAATGGTCTAGCGCGACAGGGTGCAGCCACAAAATTTATAGGACCAGAACCATTCTGCGGATTGGGCACACATTCTATAAAAGAAGAACTAAGAAGGGAGGAGAGGCATAAACGTTCAAACCTCTGGAAAAACCTCCCAAAGCTAAGACAATCCAAATTGCTCCTCAAAGATTTTAACACTCAGAGAGCAAAATTGTGCATAAGCTTAGGCAAACCGAATCTAAGGATTCTAACGGGGTTCCTTACAGGACACTGTTAACTCAAATACCACCTGATGAAATTGGGCATAGGAACCGATAGTAACTGCCGTTTCTGTGAAGAAGCAGAGGAGACTCCAATACACCTACTCACAAACTGTGACGCCGTGGCTCGCAGACGTAAACTAGCCCTGGGGAACTATGAGCTGAGTCTAGAGCAGGTTTCATCCCTTGAACCTAAGAATATTCTCAAATTCATTAGAGAAATAGGGCTGGATGGAATTCTGTAATTCGCAAACCCAGCGGAGCCTTGCGAAGGAGGTACAATAGATCTAATTTAGGTCGCAGTACGCATATCCACCATATAACATTAACATTCCCCTTCTCTTATAAACAATAGTACTTCCCTTAACCATTAGACGTTTTTCTCAACTAATAAAATAGCAATTCTCTCTACCATAAGACTTCCAAAATAATGAAAGGTACCATCACAGAAATATTTCGTGCTCTCAAAATAAAAACGTACTCTTATTAGTACGTTTCGATGCAACTGTGGACTGGTCACTGTCAATATAAAAAAAGTGAACAAATAATTTTCGTAAGGCGATTTGATCATCATCGTAAATGAATTTATGCATAACTTGCTTAAATTAATAAAATTAAAATGTTTCTCTTAGATAATATCATAAAATAATAAGTTTTTAATAAGTTTTAATTTTTGGTCACGGTAGACTTTTCTGTGGAATGCCCCATTGTCAAGCGCGTCGGAAGCGAATTTCATCTGGGGGGCAGTACAAATGGGGCAATACAAATGGTGGTGCAAAAAAAGTTCACCCAAATTTCTTCACATGAAACATGAAGAAGAGAGAAAGAAGAGGAAAATATATAATACAAAAATATTATCGTTGTAAAAAAACTGATATTTTGAATAACTTTTCTTTTTAAATTGTTTAACTAGCTAAAAAAGTGGGGGCAACTGCCCCCCTTTTCCCCCGATTGCTACGCCAATGCCCATTGTACAATATTGTTACCATGAAATAAAAGCAAACTTTTTACGATACATTAATAATATGCAGAGATAAGTACCTATAAACTTTATTCTTCTTAATGTCACACTATAATTTGTATCCAAAAATTATCCCAATTTTCATTCAAGAGCTTATAACAATCAACAATCTAATCTAATTTATATAGCTAAAATGTGCAATATATTAATGAAAAATTTTGTTTTTACTCAGATTGGAGCATACCTACACATAAATAGTGATGGCAGGCTAAAATAAGCCTGCAATATTTGGCTCATTTTGGCCTGCCATCACAATTTATATGTAGGTATGCTCCAATCTGCGTAAAAACCTAATTGTTCATTAATATGCCAAAATTTGTATTGACAGCTCATTAACTTGGCTGACAGCCAAATAAGTGTTAGTTATACTAAGCATTATTTAATGAGAATCGAGTGGTAGAATAAAAGCCTTCTTTACGGACTTAAAAGAATGAGCGCAAAAATAATTTTTTTTTTATTTTTTGTCAAAAAAAAAATGTGGAAATATGGAGATAAATAACATTTAGTTCAACAACTAAGTTTAACAACTAATTACGGTCAACGAATTAAAGTAGAGTAAAAAAAAATAGTCACACTTTTTTACACGTCAATTTTAAAAGTTTACGTCTGATTAATTTTTAGTAAAGGTATTAAGTTTGCTCTAACATTAACACTGCTAGTATAAAAAGTATAAAAACTACAAAATATATACCTAGCAACTTTGACATAGTTGTTGTATACACAGACCTATAGTAAAATTTATAAGAAATTTTCTAGTACAATATTTTAACTAGGGTACGCAAAACCGACTATATCACGTATAGACTCCAAAACCGCTGAACCGATCTTTATGAAATTTTCAGGGAAAATAAAGCCACATCTTGAGAGTGTTCCTGTGAGGTTTGGTAACGATTGGAGAAGGGGGCGTGGTACCTTCCATACAAGCCAAATTTGCTCCATCGATCACAAACTAAAAAAAGGATATATATCAGGCGGTTTCAATCGTAAAAAACTAAGATTTGGTAATTTTGTTCAGATGGTTACTGTCGGTAACTGTACAAAAATGGGCGTGGTCGTAAAATAAATACGCCCACTTTTTCGAAATCATGGCAATTCCAGAGTTCTATACACTTTTACAGTGAAACTTACTGTATAGGTGCTTCAAGAGGCGGTCACTATATATAAATGTTTTCACGCCCACTTTTACCGCCCACAAATCAATGTCTATATATATAAAAAGCAAAACGATGTGTGTCTGGCTGTGTGATGTCTATAGACTCCAAAACTACTAAACCGATTGACCTGAAATTTTGGCAGCCGATTTGTTTCAGGTACGAGATGGTTGAGGGGAAAAATGTGCCACACCCCCATTTTACCGCCCCCATATCAATAAAAATGTTATATTTCAGTCAGTTTGGGTCGTATAAGGCTAAAATTTTGCAATTTAGTATGTAAGGTTACTGTCGATAACTGTACTTAAAATGGGTTTCCACGCCCCCTTTTACCGCCCACAAAGAAATGAAAATTCTTTATTTCAGACGGTTTTGGCCGTATAAGACTTAAATTTGGTACTTTGGTTTGTGTAGTTACCGACAGTAACTGTACGAAAAATTGGTTTCCACGCCCCCTTTTTGCGCCCACAAATCAGTGAAAGTCCTATATTTCAAGCAGTTTTGGCCGAATGAGACTAACATGTGATACCTAAGTTTGTATGGCTACTTTCGGCAACTGAACTAAAAAAAAGCTTCATCGCTATATAGCCACACCCACACCCACACCCACTTTTTGAGAAATCATTAAAATTGACTACTGGGTCTATTGAGCTAAAATGTTGCTTTAGTTTGTACGGTTACTGTCAGCAACTGTACTAAAAATTGGTTTCACGCCCCCCTTTTACGGCCCACAAACCAATGAAAACGTTTTATTTCAACGATTTGTATCGTGTTGGACAAAAATTTTGTAATTCAGTTCATATGGTTACTCTCGGTAAGTGCACTAAAAATAGGCCTATCCCACTTTAGTTAAACTCACTTTTCAGGAAGTTAGCGTCGAGTGAAGTAAAGTGCGCCAAGCTTAACCTAAATTGAGCTGAAATTTGGGCAGTCGATTTGTTTCGATTACGAGATGGTTCAAGGGAAATATTTTCCCGCACCCCTTTTTACTGCTTGCAAAACAACAAAAATGCTACATTTCGCACGGTTTTGATCGTATTAGACTAAAATTTGGTTATTTAGTGCATATGGCTACTTTCGGCAGCTATACTGGAAATGGTGAATATATTTTGCATTTCTTGGCATTTTCGTATATGGCAGTAAGGTGGTCTGTGGCAGAACAATGTCTGCCGAGGAGAGTGAGTGTTCCTGTGAGGTTTGGTAACGTTTGGACGAGGGGGCGTGGTACCTCCCATAAAAGCCAAATTTGCGCTATCGACCACAAACCAAATAAAGGATATATATCAGACGGTTTCGATCGTAAACACTAAGATTTAGTAATTTTGTTCAGATAGTTACTGTCAGTAACTGTACAAAAAATGGGCGTGGTCGCATTAAACATACGCCCACTTTTTCGAAATAATGGCAATTCCGGAGTTCTACACATTTTTATAGTGAAACTTGCTGTGCAGGTGCTCCAAGGGGCAGTCACTATACATAAATGTTTTCACGCCCACTTTTACCACCCACAAATCAATATCTGTATATATAAAAATGAATCGTGATTTGTTCGGATGCTTAAAACTTGAAAAGGACTGGACCAAATTGGATACTTCCTTTTACTGGTTTGTTCGTAACTGCTACGCAAAGGTTTAGGAAAAAGTAATGCCACACCCCTTTTATCGCCCACAAATCAATAAAAATGCTAAATTTAAGACGGTTTTGGTCGTATTAAATTAAAATTTGGTAAATAAGTTCTTATGATGACGGTCATTAACTTAAATAAAAACGGGCGTTGTCACATTTCATCTACACCTACTTTTGGAAATATCACAATACTTCGAAACTATTGGTCCGATTGAGCTCAAAATTTTGTAAGTGGCTTTGCTTTGAGTACGAGAAGGTTTAAGAAGAAATGCCACACCTTCTTTTACCTCCCATTAATATAAAAACAATTTGTGTTATCGATTAGCGTTAGAGTTATGGGTTGCACAGCTTAGAAATTCGGTATTCGACCACAATTTAGACGTACCGTTTCAGTGATAAAATTTTATGGGAGTTGGACAAGGAGGAGGAGCACCTCTCATACAACCCAAATTGGTGATATCGAATAGCTTTGAAGTTATAGAAATTCAGCTTTGTAATTCAGTTTTTGACCTCAATTTACACATGCAGTTTCAATTAACCCAAATTAAAGATATCAAGCGACCTATAATCTTTGGGATTAAAGGTCGCACAGTTTTTGAATTCAGTATTGGACCTGAAATTTTATGGGTGTAGGGAAAAGGGGAGTGGCACCTCCCATACAACCCAAATTTGTGTTATCGAATAGTTTTGGAGTTATATGTAGAACAGTTTTGGTATTCGGTATTCGACCTCCATGAACACATGCAGATTAATTGATTACGTTCTATGAGCGGTGATCAAGAGGGCGTGGCACTTCCTATACAACCCAAAATTGTTATATCGAATAGCTTTGTGGATATAGGTCGCACAGTCTCGGAATTCAGTATTTGACCTCAATTTAGACATGCTGTTTAACTGATAACATTTTATGGGCGTTTGACAAGGGAGAGTGGCAGCAACGCGCCGGGTTTCAGCTATTTTAATTATATAAGTACCCTTATTTATTTTTTTAAAATTAATTGTTATTTTTGTTAAATAAAAACTGCATAGATATATCATTTGTAGGTAAAAAAGTAAAAAATTTGTTTAACTTTAAAAAAAAACTGATTTTCCCGGTTTTTTTCTGATGGAATAATTCGAAAACCGGTTTTGTACAAATTGTACCTACTATTTGAGACCGTTTTTTATAATGTCGAACAGTTGCATACCCTAATTTTAACCCAGTTTTTACTAAAATTTGCAAAAATTAAAAAAAAGTCGACTATTTTGTCAAAAGTACGCCGTAGACATATCATGTCCAAAGAGAGTTATAGTAAAATTTTGTCATGGGAGCTATCGAATAAAAACATTTGAATTATTCGATAGTTCAAAATCATTCATTCATTCGATTGTTTTTTTATTTATTCGATATTTTCTTTATTTGCAATTCGTTCATTTGTCTTCAAATGATTGAACGAATTTTTGTTTATAAAGGAATACAAATTAATAGGGGTATTCATACTGACTTGGGTAGTTGGGTAGATTGGCAAATGTCGTACGTTTTGTTTTTGTAAAGTGCCATCCTACCCAAGTACCTATCTACCAAGCTACTCTAGCTAACCCCCTGACTTGTTTGGGTAGATTGTTTTCTTGCCAAATTGAAATTCTATGTGTTACCACCTTTTGCAAAAATAAGAAATAATTGACCTAAGGGCATCAAATTTACAATATTTGTTGTCAAGGCTTATATCTCGAATGATACACAAAAAATATTATATTGTCACACCCCCTATTTCCGCCCACAAGTTAATAAAAACGCTATATTTTAGACGAATTCGGCTATATTGGACTAAAATTTTGTAACTTAATTCATATGGCCATTATCGACAATTCAAAAAAATGGGCGTGGTCGAACTATAACTACGCCGACTTTTTAGAAATTATAATTCCTGAGTTGTGCAATTTTTTGTAATGGTTTGGTTTATATTTGCTATGAGACCAAGACTCACTATATTTATACATTTTTCCACGCCTACTTTTACCGCCCTTCTATATATTTAAAATCGTTCGTGCGGTGTCTCTGAAGATCTCACGAACGGTAATATCTAAGGCAACCAAATTTACAATATCTGTTAATAAAGTTAATATATCGGTTAATAAAAAAGCCGAACCCCCTTTTCCCGCCCACAAATCAATAAAAATGCTATACTTCGGACGGTTTTGATCGTATCTAACAAAAATTTGGTAATTTAATTTGTATGGTTACTGCCTGAATGGGTGTCCACGCCCTTTTTTGCAGCCCACAAATCAATAAAAATACTTTATTTAAGGCGATTTTGGTCGTATAAGACTTAATTTAGTTTGTATGAATGTAAATCAGTAAAATTGACTACTGGGCCGATTGCGCTGAAATTTGGCAGTCGATTTGTTTCGCCTACAACATAGTTTATGAAAATTTTGCCAAACACCATTTTACCGCCTACAAATCAATAAAAATGCTATATTTTAGACGGTTTTGGTCGTATTAAACTAAAATTTGGCAAATTAGTGCATATAGTTACTTTTGGAAACTGAACTAAGAATGGGCGTAGTCGCACTACAATTATGCCAGTTCAGATATACAAAAAATTAAAAAAAATTTTCCGATTGGCATGAAAATTCTTATGTGGCAGTAAGCCTGTCTGTGACAGGACAACGTTTTCCCCTGGATTAATAGCGAAGCTTACGTTAATAATTACTCGTATATAGAATAACTTTTTACGCCCAATTAATGGCCTAAATTTTTCACGCATAAAATGACAAAAAATTATTTGATGGCAACCCTTTTCCAGATGTCACTCATCTACATAAACCGTTGAGATCAAACAATCATGCAGCACTGCCCAAAACTATTCTACAAAGTACTCAATTGCAATTTAGGGTGCTCGCAATAACCAAAAGTACTCAATCTACCCATTCCCAACTACCCAAGTCAGTGTGAATACCCCTAATATATTTGGATGTTTAAAACACTTCAAAGTACCCAATGCTATTATATAATAAAAACACTGAACTAATTTAAAAAAAAATATAATACAATATACTAGTGGATGGTATTGCTATTTAAGTCAAATGAATAAATATTTAATACGAACGTAAAAGTCATTTATCAGTTACTATTTTTTGAAAGTAAATAAATAAACGAATAATTCGAACGAATTATTTGATAGTTATAATTATTCGATAGTAAGCTATCGATAGGGAAAATCATTCGATAATGCCCATCGCTAGTAAAATTTTCTAGTATTTCTACGAATTAAATTATCTTTGATTTAAGGATACTTATTTAAAACTTCTTTTGAAAAGGATTATAAAAAAAAATAAACTGGCCATTTCAGCCCTTGGCAGGACTTTGACCTAGCTTCTATTGATCAACTGTGTTGTGCGTGTTATTAAATGTTTGATCACAAATGACGAAGAACTGGACCTACGTGTTTAATGCCGACTCCGAACGGCTTATGTTCTCAAGAAGCTTTACATGGCAATTTTTACTCTCTGAGGTTTGCCATTGTCTGCAGAGAGGTGACGACCGAACAGAAAAACTAATTCAATTGAAAAAACTTTCTGTCTGAGCTGGAATTGAACCCGGGCCGGGCTACCACGGTTCTTTAGCTTAGGGGCCACGCACACTACCCACTAGGCTACGGCCGTCACGTTTTCAAAGGATTATAAAAGACCCATTAAAAAAATATTTGAGGACAAAAAAATTCTACTAATATATTTCATATAAAGACTATAGGTAAGGAAACATATTAATTATGTCGAAAGCATATGTTAAGTATTTTTGAAGTAAAAACTTCTTTAGGCGCGTTGAACGAATCTTTGGTTTGCGTCATTGACTTTTTCCGAGTAACTCTCGTCATCAATACAGACAGCAAAGATAACAAGATAGGAAACTTAGAAAACATAAGCAAGCAACCATCAATAGCTGCATTCCTTTCGCCTTAATATAATCGCGATTACAAATTTTCTCAAAGGAACGGCAAGAAAAACGACTCGTAGAGGGCACTACCGTTGCAGTCAAAATTAAATTCAAACAAGAAATCATGATACAATAACTATAGGTGTCATGAGAACGTGTGTCGTTCAAAACTGTTTTGAACTATTATGGTAGCAATACCTTAGTGAACGATGTTTTTCTCTGAATGTGCTTTACTCTAAACGTCAGAAAAATTGTAAATTATTTAATTTAATTATTAATATTATGCAATTATACAATATAAATATTTTAAGTGCAATTGTTGGCTCCGCTGAATTCGTCCAATGTGTGTGAAACACGCGGTTTATTTTCTTTTGTTTAACATTCGATGATCGCAGCTCATCAGAAAATAGGTAGCTGTCATGGCTACCTAATAGTCATTGTATCAAGCAAACAAGTAATTCAAAAAATGAAATGACAGCTCATAAAAATATACAGGTGCGGCACCTGTGTTTCAAATTTTTTAAAGGCTATATCACAATTTTATATGGATAGCAAAAATAATCCTATAACAAGATTATTATTTTTGTTTTTGATTTGCATGTAAAAAAAAATAATCTGGAATATTTTGAAGCGAATGGAACGCAGCTAATAAGTTCCTCTGCTGACGCATCGTTCTTTCCCCTCCCTTTGCTCCGCTGCGAAACATTAGCTGCATTCCCGTGGCACTAGAACAGATCAAATCTCAGTAAAACAACGTTAGTTTAACCTTATATCAATTTGTCATCACAGTCTTGAAACAGCTGTTTTAAGAACAATAACAAAAGAAAACAACAATACCAAAACGCCCATTGTGCGGTGAAACGTCAAAATAGGAAAATTAATAGTTATTTAGATTTGCCAACTATGTTCGCTTTGATAAAAAATGCTTGAAACTTGGCAGCATTTTAAGATCAGAAATAGAGCATGATTCAATTACTATAGGTTGTCCATTCATTTGACGTTTACTCACAAGAATGTAGATATACACCCGTAAAATTGAAGAGGAGAGCAAAAGGGTAATTTTTTAATGCCATCAAAGTAATCAGTTGCAGGAATATCATACTTTTTCGCTGAACTAAATACCTAAGGATACATTTCACTACTGCTTTTTCTACTACGTCCTGCACTGCTTTTTTGTTTTGATAGAAAATTGAAGTGAGTTTTTAAAAAACTAATTTCAATATTTTGTTGTGCAAATCTATTTTGAAAAACAGTAAATATCCTTCATGATTTCTTTATGAAGGAACGATTTGTCACTAGATAAACTTATTGATGGTTGCTTGCTGCCACAGTAGAATTAGACAAGGTAGTGTTAGGGCTGAATGTGTTCTCTTTCTAAGTGACAATAACTGTCAAACTCATCCATTTTGATATATTTGCCAATTCTTGCTTTCATATTGCATTCTCATTGGTTGCAGATTTTGTATGAAATGTCAACTTCGTTTTGACAGTTTCGGTCACCGGCTCTCCGCCCTAACACTACCTTGTCTAATTTTGCCATGCTTGCTGCATTTGCTGAGCGGCTGGTAGCGTGTGTTTGAGTTTCATGACCAACATAAAAACATTTGTAGTTTTATAAATGTCGCCAGCATATTCTCTGACTGGGACCATGGTATAATAATTAATAAGCTGTCCCGTGACAGCTCCAATAGACAGCTATTACAGGACAGGTCTGAAATAAGTCGTCACGTAACATTTTTTTTGTGCCTGTTGCGGGATAGATTTCATTTTCGGTTTTTCGAGGCCGGTCACTGGACAGGACTTAGGCTATGCAGCAGGTGGCAATTGACCCCTGTTAATGACAACGCCATGTAAAAAAGCCCGGTCGGTTTCATATGTTGGTGGCAGAATTGGAACAGGTCCCTATCCCTTGGGGACCTATTACATAATAAATTCAGAATAGATTTTTTTCTCCGTAGGGTACTGTTTGTGTACACTACAAACTAGCAAGCGAGTGTGCTGTGTGGGCGAGTATTGAGATTCGAGCAGACCAGTGTTGCCAAGTGCCTTTCATCATTTACCCCTAGGATGGATTTCCATTCCCCCTAAAATTCCCCTAAAAGTATTTTTCGAAAAACATACAAAAATTTCATAGGGGGCAACTGAAAAGTAGCGCAACTGCAATGCAAGTCTATGTAAATATTTAAAGAGCTGAGCTGTTAGACGTCTTTAACAAGGGCAGGAAGTTGCTAAATAGTTCTCAATTGACCAATGTGAAATTGACCTTAAAATTAAGTCTTACTTTTGAAAGTAGGCTCCGTTTCCCACTTTTTGATATATTTTTGGGCATACATTTTTGTTTACAGGTTTTCCCATACTTGCTTTGTTTTTAGTTTTTACACGGAATCAATCAAATGCAAGTAAAGCGCGAAGCAAGTTCGAAGTGAAGTGGGAAATGATTGGTAATTTATTTGAAGTGCTGCCACTTTAGCCAAATATAATTTTTAGCCTTAATTTTTAGCATAATTTTAAGGAAAAGTAAGGAAACATTACTTCCAACGGTCAATTTTTTAAATACTCCTAAAAGACCCCTAAAAACCCATAAAGATTCATTACCCCAAAAATCCCTCAACACAGTTAAAAAAACTCTAAATCTAAGGGAAAATCCCTAACCTGGCAACACTGGACAAGACTAACAAACGAGTAGGCGAGTGCGCAGTTCTCTCTTTCTCTTTCTCTTTCACCTTCTCTCTCTTTCTGTATGCCTCTGTTACTGGCACGTAGAAAATTCGTTAAAACGCATTTGTTATTTTTATTTGCAAATGTGTGTAATACAGTGTAATCTGATGTTAGAATTTCAAAAAGTTTTTTGACTCTAGGGTGAACCCTAAAATTTTTTTTTTTATTTTATACTTTTCTTAAATGCGGGGGCAGTATTAAAGGATTGCTGTTTTCGAATCTGATGTTAGAATTTCAAATATGTGTTTTTTCACTAGGGTGGACCCTAAATATGTGTTTTTTAATATTTTTTGTTTATAATGCGCTGATCGCTGATTTTGAACCTGATGCTAAAATTTCAAAAACTATTTTTGACTCTAGGGTGGACCCTGGAAATGTGTTTTTTTGTTTTATACTCTTTTTTATGTGCTGGCAGTATCAAGGGGTAGCTGATTTCGAACCTGATGTAAGAATTTCAAAAAGTTTTTTGACACCAGGACCACCCTTGTGTCAAAAATGTGTTTTTTGGCTTATACTCTGATCGCTGATGGCGCTGATCACTGATTTCAAATCATATGTAAGAATTTTAAAAAAAAATTAACAGTAGGGTTTTCCTCAAAAATGTGTTTTTGTTTTGTACTCTTTGTACAATAGATGCGCTGGTCGTTGAATTAAAATTTGATATATTGCATATTCAAGGGTATACCCACTAGGGTGGAATCTAAAAATGTGTTTTTTATTTTGTTTGTTTTTATGTTTGTTTTTATATTTTTTGAGTATGTGCTGGCAGTATTCAGGAATCGCTGCTTTCGAATCTGATGTTAGAATTTCAAAATTGTTTTTTGCAATTAGGGTAAACCCTAAATAGGGCTTTTTTAATATTTTTTGTTTATAATGCGCTGTTCGCTGCTTTTGATTCTTATGTTAGAATTTTATAATATTTTTCTTTACACTAGGGAGGACCCTTCAATTTTTCTTATACTCTTTGTGTATGTGCTAGCACTATAAGGATTGCTGATTTCGAGCCTGATGTACGAATTTCAAAATGTTTTTTGGCACTAGGGTGGACCTAAAAAATGTGTTTTTTGGCTTTATACTTTTTGTAGATGCGCTGATCGCTGATTTCGAATGTGATGTTCGAATTTCAAAAAACTTTTTTGACACTAGGAAGGACCTTAAAAATGTGTTTTTTACTTTATACTCTTTGTTTATGTGCTGGCAGTATCAACGGGTAGCTGATTTCGAACCTGATGTAAGAATTTCAAAAAGTTTTTTGACACTAGGGTGTAAGGGTCCACACCAAAATGTGTTTTTTGGCTTTATACTCTTTGAAGATGCGCTAGTCGCTGAATTAAAACTTAATGTACGAATATCGAAAAGTTTTTGCCACTAGGGTGGACCCTAAAATGTGTTTTTTTACTGTATACTTTTTGAGTATATGCTGGCAGTATTAAGGGATCACTGATTTCGAATCTGATATAAGAATTTCAAAAATGTTTTTTGCAAGTAGGGTGGACCCTTAGTATGTGTTTTTTTAAAGATTTTTTGTTTATAATGCCGCTGATCGCTGATTTCGAATCTGATGTTCGAGTTTCAAAAAACTTTTTTGACACTAGGGTGAACCCTAAAAATGTGTTTTTTTACTTTATACTCTTTGTTTATGTTCTGGCAGTATCAAGTGGTAGCTGATTTTGAACCTGATGTAATAATTTCAAAAAGTTTTTTGACACTAGGGTGGACCCTAAAAATGTGTTTTTTGGCTTTATACTCTTTGTAGATACGCTAGTCGCTGAATTAAAACTTAATGTACAAATTTCGAAAAGTTTTTGCCACTACCCAGCAAAATTTTTGTTTCAAATGTGACATGCATTCTTAGCGACACTGATTCCAGAAGACATTCTTTAGATCGAATTGTGCTTCTTCTAAGCCTTATTAAGAAGTGCTTTCAAGAAGCATTCTCATAAACCACTTCTCAAAGACATTCGAATAGCATTTAATTTCAATTATTTTTTCAGGTATTTTTTTATTTTAAGTGGGATTTTTCAAACCTCAAACAAGACGCAACCACTTCCTACTTCAAACACCAAAAGACCGTGAAAATCGGGAAAAGGGATATTTTACGTGAGTTTTTTTTAATCCCCAACAAAACACAAACACTTCCCATTTTCAACACTTAAATCGCGAGAAAATCGGGAAAAAGGGATATTCTCCGTGGGATACTAGAATCCTTTCTTTTAAGGGCTCAAAGAAATCTTCCATTGAAAAAATTTTGGAAGCACTTCTAGAGAAGACTAAGGAAAGCATTCCTCCCAATGAAATGCATATGTTAAAATAATGCCTTCTGGGTATGAACGTGGAAGGGATGGAATTCAAGACTTTCCCTTCCACTTTACCTTCTTTTGGAAGCACTTTTTTTGCTGGGTAAGGTGGACCCTAAAATGTGTTTTTTTACTTTATACATTTTGAGTATATGCTGGCAGTATTAAGGGATCACTGATTTCAAATCTGATCTTAGAATTTCCACAATATTTTTTGCTATAAGTGTAGACCCTTAATATGTGTTTTTTTAACATTTTTTGCTTATAATGCTCAGTTCGCTGATTTCGAATCTTATGTTAGAATTTTATGAGATTTTATTTACACTAGGGTGAACCCTTAAAATTTTGTAAGCTCTTTGTATATGTACTAGCACTATAAAGATTGCTGATTTTGAGTCAGATGTAAGAATTTCAAAAAGTTTTTGAACACTAGGGTGGACCCTAAAAATGAGTTTTTTAGCTTTATACTCTTTGCAGTTGCGCTGGTCGCTAAATTAAAATTTAATGTAAGAATTTCAAAAATGTTTGACAATAGGGTGGACCCTAAACATGTGTTTTTTTTTTGCTTTATACTCTTTGTGTAGGAGATTCAGTGGTCGCTGATTTCGAATCTTATGTAAGAATTTAAAAAAGTTTTTTGATACTAGGGTGGACCCTAAAAATGTAATTTTGTGTTATACTCTTTATAGATGCGCTGGGCACTGAATTCAAATTTGATGTGAGAATTTCAAAAAGTTTTTGACTCTAGGGTGGACCCTTAAACAAAAACTTTTATACTCTTAATTAGCTATTAAATAAATCCAGATCCAGCTATTAAATAAATTCAAGCTCCATCCTAGGAACATGATGTTTGTTCAATGCTCAACGATTTGTTGCGTCATGAAACAAACTTCGCTGACAACGGTTACTGCCTTTTTTCATCTCTAATAAGAATTTTACATCTTTATTTTCAATAAATAATTTTTTTTCTAAAATATTAAATTCAACTTTTTGACTTGATTGTTAATGCCTTGAAAAAATTGTATGAAATAAAAAAAAATAAACAAAAAAACATATTTTATTGCGAATTATATTGTAATGTTGGACGCGCGTAATTTTTACTTTTACTCGGTTTACGCGTTTTACGTGTAATAAAGTTTACGCGGTTATTTAATTTGTACGCGTTTTATTTTTATTGCCAGCGCTTAAGAGCGCTACTGGCCTGATTTAAAAAAAAAAGATTTCTATGCGCCGACACTCAAAAGTGCATTCAGGCGCTTAGAAATAAAATTAAAAGGAGCAATTTAGTTTAAAGCTCAAAACTTTATTGATTTTATTTTAAGATTTTCTTCGGCTTATAAAGCCAAGGAACAGTATTTTTAAACTTAAAATAAATACAAAATTAAATATATATCTTATTTAAAATAATTGTAACTAAGTAGAATATTAGTTTATGTAGTCATTGTAATGTAGTTATGTAGTGTAGTTATGTAAACATAAAGTGCAAGTGAATAAGAATGTAAACAATAGTTATGTGTTTGTTTTGTTTGTTTGCTACATAAATGTGCTTAGGCTACGTTTATAGAAATGTTAGTTTGTAGACTAGATCTTTAAGTGTTAAATGTTTATAAATAACAAGTGCATGGAATAAATGTGTTTAAGTTAGAGTTATAGCAATGTTAAGATTGAAGTGCACTACAATATTCATAGTTAAAGAAAAAGCGTTAGGAACGTCGTTCCTGATGGGGGTCCCCCGTCTTCACCACTTTTTTTATTCAAAATCTGATATTAGAATTGACATTCAAAATCCAATCAAGAACTGCAATTTTTTACAATATTGTATTTTATTTCAAACTTTTATTTAATTAAATTATTGTGCAAAACTCATCGAAGTTTTTTATCTGTTATGTTGTTGAAGTTTCTGCTTATTGGCAATTTTTGTTACTTTCTTTCAAATTTTTTCAAAACTATATTTTAGCAATATTTTACTTTTGTTTTTTTCAATAACAAAGTGCTCACACACTTTTTCTTAATACTTCACACATACAAACTTTGTATGAGAAAACAAAATATATTTTCCTAAAGTTTTCCTTAACGACATTGTTTGTTTTGAATTTTTCTTTTTACCTCTTATGATTTGGGATAATTTTACAACTGTCGCCAAGTAATGCGTAGTTGCCTTATGAAAAAATTCAAAAAAAGTATACATATTTGTATTGGAAGACCTTAGATCGTAGTGTGCACGCGCATATCCGGTATCCTGCCTTCACTGGATCCGGCGACACCCACACATTCTATCGATTTATGATTATTATGAAATTTACACAGCGCC
Organism: Dichetophora obliterata; assembly: GCA_963920525.1. Classification (NCBI taxonomy): domain Eukaryota; kingdom Metazoa; phylum Arthropoda; class Insecta; order Diptera; family Sciomyzidae; genus Dichetophora; species Dichetophora obliterata. The sequence continues at coordinate 24,355,864 of OY986436.1, forward strand.
ACTTTTGGTACTTTATGGCATTAGCTTGAAACAACTTGAGTGAAATTTAATTATATGACAGCAAACAACAACCACAACATTAGCAAATACTACAACAACGCCATGTCTGGCGATGTAGATGTAGATGTAGTATGTTACATCTACAAATTGTTGTTGTGTTGGCCACATGCAAGCCAACGTAGTACCAAGATAAAGTGTAAAATGAATGTAAAACCTGTATTTTCTTGACATTTAAACATGAGCAATAAATGCTAAATTAGTGGATTTGATATGCTTGAGGGAAGATAATCTAATGAAATAAATTACGTACATAAATAATGTTTAGCATTAAGGAATAAATCATCTTTCTAAAGTATAAACAATTCTGATATAATTTCGTTTTTGCTTTGTTTTTTCAACCTGTGACTACTGCTAATTGGGATCATTTAACTCGCTGTGGGACCTCAACCCACACAACACACTTTACTCAATGCGAAGAAGGTCAAATAAATTGCTTTAGGCAATTCCTTCTGGAATTCGAGGCGTTTAGGGATTGGTTTTATGTTTACCAACAAACGTGATGGTATTTAAATGAATTCCAAACAGCAGAGACTCTATATTTACATCAAAACAGTGACGTGGATCGCTTTTGATTATGAGGGGGTGTATGTAAAAAATATAATAACCTTAAAAAAATATACTTTTAAATACCTGATTACATGACTGCTTTGTGAAGCCGAATGTTATGTTTCACAGCCTTACTTTGTTGAAACGTCGAAAAACGGTAGGTAGGTAAAAAGTTTGGGCTTGTTAAATTTAATCTAAACAACACCGAATTTCTAGAAAATACACATGTCACTATATCTCTAGTAATTGTCGACCGATTTAGAAAATGTAAACACTGAAATTAATAAAATATTGATAACTTTCTTGAGAAAAAGAAGAATTTTTGATATTTTGATTCGTGCTTAACTTAATATTAGAATCACTTCATAATAACGTGAGATATTTGGTAACTTTTCCATGGCTCTGGGAAGGGTTCAGACCAGCGGACTACCCCATATCTACGGCACTGCATCAAACAAACACTTCCACTTAACTAATTCCAATTAAAGTAATTGTGTACAGTCATAAATAAAAGTTATGAATTATGTACTCATAATTCGAATTTATAAATCTACCTGAAACTACAAGGTTTGACCAAAGTAAACATTTTGTTGGTTTGAAACTAAATTATGTAAAAGAAAATTTTTAGTCAAAATCTACTTAAAACCACAAACAGAATTTAACTTGTAAGGAATTGAGTAGAAGCTATTTCTTAAAAGTTACTCTTCACATTTATCCTTACTTTTAAGCTGTCCCAGCAAAAAAACAAAAAAACCATATTTATTGCTGTATTTCGTTTTGTGGCAAGCAGATGAAAATCAACTTGAAAATATTCCTTTATGCTAGCAACCTTTTTGGTTTTTTGAAGCGCATCTTGGTTTCTGCATCTTGGCACTTGCGATAATCTCTGATGGCTACTGACAGCAACAAAGCGAAGAAGCACTCTAATGATTTATTACTTTATTGTCAATGTCAATAAATATCACAGTGATAGCATTGATGATAATGGGAATAATAAAAAAATTCAAATGAAAAGAAAATCAATTCGGGCAGAAAAAAATATGCACTTTCAAAATGCATATCGATACCACAGGGAAAAGTTCCCAGGTGTGTATCACTCGTCGCACAGTGCGCTTTTTTCGATTTCAGGATGAAATTTCCGTTATCTCAGAAACTATAAAAGCTAGGGTCATGAAATTTGTACAAATGAGTTTTAGTCTAAACTAAGTAACAGCAAAAGAAATTAGAATTCTAGGTCAACTGCATCGCCTACCTCCCATACAAACCATATTTTTTTAATAAACAAACCTGCACAAAATTTCTTATTTGGATTTTTAAAGAGTAAAGCTTAGTATGCTGGAGGAACAAAAATTTTTAGGCATTTAATTCTACACGCGATATTTTGGTGTAGACTCAACACTAACACATGCTTACCATAACGTGTTTGTTGAATGTGTTAGTTGAACATTATTGTTGAATGTCAAATTTCCACGCCAATTAAATGTACCGACACATAAAAGACAGCGAAATTTTGACATTTTCACTCTCCAATCATGGTTGTGAACTTGGCTGCATTGAACAATTTTTCGGTTCAACAGCGTACTAACCAACGAAAAAAAAATTTCGCTATCTTTTCGCTGTCAAAAACGCTATGCATTTCTTACGAACGATTTCTTTTCGCTTCTACAGCATACTAAGCGATTTTAAATAACATACATATTTAAAATCGGTTATCTTTTAGATATATCTCATAAAAAAAACAATATTAGCAAATAAAAGAAGTTTAAAAAAAATTTTAAAAAATGGTTGCTAATACAAAATTAGGTCACAACTTGTTTTAAATTATGACTTCTATTTTATTTTTCTTTAAATTTAAGAGTACCTACAAATTGTCCTGCAAATCAGTGCATTTTAAAGCAAAATATGATTTTTAAGCTTTTTTTTTAAATGAAGTGTTTTTCCTTCTGCGCAACTTTGCGCAATCAAGTCTTTTAGTTACATAAGGCAGATATACTATATTTTATGAAATTATAATTATCCGATTGTAAGGAAGTTGAACTATTTAGATATTTTTCCACTAAATTTTAGTAAAATAAAAACGGCTCAATAAATTTAGAGACATATTCCCACGTTTTTTCAATTGCTTTTTTAATATTTTTTTTAGTTTTTTTAATTCAGTGTTAATTAAGTCAATACACAATAAAAAAAAACAAAATTTATATATATATGCTTTCTCTTCTAAGTAATAAATGTTTCAAATTGCCTTACTTTTTAGCTTGGAATGCGCTACTTTTTGTAAGAAAAAAGTTTCAACTTTCAAAAACTCCATAAAAATTTCAGAAGAGAGCATCAATTTTATAAAACTATTTTCATAATATTTTATCAATTATCTGTCTAAAAAAATATGTATCTTTGTTAAGTTAAAAAAACTTTTTATCATCCAAAAATCGAAAAATGTACACTGTGAAGCGTCGCACAGTGTGTTTTTCTTAATTTTAGGATGAAATTTGGTTTTTTTTTTCGTTAAATTTTATAAAAAAATATTTTTATTCGTCAGATTATAGAACATGTATTATGAATAAGGCATTGAAAACTTATTGTATTGCATGATTTTTTTTATAAAATTCATCAAAGTTGAAACTTTCTTAACAAAAATAAGCTCAATAAAACCCAAAAAATAAAGTCAAGTTTAAACAATAATAACTTCGAGCACAAAGTATATTTTAAAGTTTTGTTTTTTTGACTTTTTTATGTCTTAATCGCCATTAAATTTAATATTAAAATAGTACAATAAAAAATGTTCATAGATAAAAATAGAAAAATCGTTGAAATATGACTCAATTTTTCAAGGAATGAAAATTTAAGTCAAATTTAGTAGAAAATATCTAGCAAATTAAGCATTATTAAAGTCGAAGGCTATAACTATCATAAAATATCGTACTTCTACCTTCTGTTTCTGTAAAAACCTGCTGCACCTAGCTGATATTAAGAAAACCACCTAAGTCTTAAAAATCAAATTTTGCCCTAAAATGCACTTATTTCCAGGAAAATTTGTAGGTACTCCTAAATTTAAAGAAAAATAAAATATAATTTTTAACTTAAAACAAGTTGTGACCTTATTTTGTATTTGCAACCATTTTTTTTATTTTTTTTTTTTAAATTTCGTTAATTTGGTAATATTGTTTTATAGGAGATACAATGTTTTCGTCATTGTATGATGTTGGCCCCATCAAATTTTTTTGCGATGATGGCCCCACCCTAGCGGTATTCTATGGGTTATTTTAAGAAACTTTTGCGAAGAGAGCATAGATCTATCTAGAAATCGGAGCCTCCCACTTTTTTAAAATAGATATTTTTTCAATATATTCATGATTTGGTTTAGAAATTGCATTAAAAAGACAAAAAATATTTTATAGATCAAAGAACCAAGGCATTTGCCTTATACAAACAAGGTTTGGTCTTTGACCTGAAAGGAAAGGGATAGATTTATTTAGAGGAATTGATTGGAACAATACGTGAATTATTAATTTGGCGAAACAACCGTGAAAGACAATTTGAATTGCTTTTAACAGAGGCTAGTGTTATGCCTTAACCTCGGCAAGCATATCCAGCCCTTAGTTGTTCGTTCCATTCCTTTAATTCCATTTTTAGTTTTCCATAATTCTTAAATGTAAGAAAGACCAAAGAAAGTGCAAAGAACCATGCCTGAGCGCGGATTCGAACCATATCCAAGCATATCCAGCCCTTAGTTGTTCGTTCCATTCCTTTAATTCCATTTTTAGTTTTCCATAATTCTTAAATGTAAGAAAGACCAAAGAAAGTGCAAAGAACCATGCCTGAGCGCGGATTCGAACCAGGGACCTCTGCATTGACAGCCTAGCGCACTCTTCACTACACTACAAAGGCCGACAAAATATGGGGGTTTTTGGGGTAAAGGAATTAATTTTTTACTTTTATTTTTATTTGTGAGATCCACCAGAGGGCGCTTTGCTACTATTTTTGCGTTTTATTGCTTCTTTTTGGAGAAAATTGCTGAATTTGTTGGCAAAAATGACGAATATTTGACGTTCCCATATTGCAATTCCAAATTTCAAAAAACCAAATTATTGGTCCGTTGTTATACCACAGAATTGTTATACCTCTACTAGCGAGAGGGAAGTTCGAGGATACACTCTGCAACCTTATACAGAGAGGACTGTCAGTAACAAAGGAATAGTGCAACACGGTGGGATTAAATATCTACCCAGTGAAAACTACCATAGTACCTTTCACCAACAAAAGAAGCCTGCCGAATCTCTGAACTATTGAGAAGTAAAGTACCTAGAACTTACACTAGATTCAAAGCTTCTCTGGAAAAGATATGGAGAGGAAACTATAAACAAAGCAACGTGCGCACTCATGGCATGTAGGAACCTAGCGGGGAAAAGCTGGGTTTTTTAACCCAACAATTCTTCGCTGGATGCATACCATGATGGTGAGAGCCATCCTCACCTATGGTGCAATAGCATGGGCTGAAAGAACCAATCTAACCACAATGAGGAATATGCTAACAAAGGTGCAGAGACTGGCCTGCGTATGCATCACAGGGGCCATGAAGACCTGCCCTACAGCAGCACTAGAAGTAATTCTGGACCTAACACCCTTCCAGCTTGTCATAGAGGGAGTAGCCAAGCGAACTCTGTTATGCATTGCTAGAGGGGACAGGTTTAGGTAAAACCATCAGCAGTAGAGAGAAGGAGGATATTGCAATGCACACTCCCTACATCAATCTGCCAAGAGACGATATAGTAAAAAGGTACAACTTCGAAAAACACTTCGGAATTAAACTTAGTACCAAGAAAGAGTGGGACAGCGAGATGATATCGCAAGTCAAGAAACCACACAGCATAGCATGGTATACAGATGGGTCCGAGACATTGGAAGGTATAGGCGCAGGGGTGTACGGGCCAAGAACCAAGCACTCCGAACTTATGGGGACAACACCCAGTATCTTCCAAGCAGAAATTTTAGCAATACAGCTGTGTGCACAATTCAATCTGGACCGGAAATATAAAGGTCAGGATATAGTTGTGATGTCAGACAGCCAAGCAGCAATCAAAGCATTAGTCTCCTGTGAGATATCATCTAGAATATCATGGGAATGCCTAACAAAACTCAACGAACTAGGCAAGAATAACACTGTTACTATACTTTGGGTCCCAGGACACAAAGGAATACAGGGTAACCAAGAAACCGATGGTCTAGCGCGACAGGGTGCAACCACAAAATTTAAAGGACCAGAACTAAGAAGGGAGGAGAGGTATAAACGTTCAAACCTTTGGAAAAGCCTCATAAAGCTAATAGCCCTATTACGGTTCACAACACAGCAGTAATTGCTGTCTTCAATGAGTAAATTTCTATTACGGTAAACAAAAAAGCAACTGAATACATACCAATGTTGTCTGTCAACAATGCTGTGTCTTTAATATACTTACTACGCAACACAGCAGTTCTGCTTTATTGTCTTGTTATCTGCCAAATTTTGAAGACAGCTAATTTGGTGTTGTGTTGAAGAAACGAAATAGATTAAAAATGAAAATTTTATTTAAAATTGCGTTTTTCTTTATTAATTATAAAAATTTCACAGAAAATTGATAATACGTCTCCTTGTGAACGAATTATATTGAATTTAGCAATTGAATTCGAAATTGTTTATTTGTTTACTTTTTTTTTTTGACAGTGACCAGTTCACAGTTGCATCGAAACGTACTAATTAGATTACGTTTTTATTTTGAGAGTACGAAAATTTCGGCGATGCTACCTTTTTATTATTTTGGAATATTTATGATAGAAAGAAGTGCTATCTTATTTTATTAGTTAAGAAATGCCGGGAGAGGGGTTTTAAACTAAAAACAAGATGTATTTTAAATTTGTAATAATTCTTAAATTATAGTTATGCTATTGGCATCACAGAACTGCACAAGCCTACTTGAAGTCTATTTCAAGTACTTGCTTGAAATACAAGTTCAAGCTAGCTTGAGCTTGATAATTTTGAAACAAGTATAGCTTGTAATTGAATATAAATAAGCCCACGATAGCTTGCGACTTGCAAGTATGCTAGCTTACAAGCAAACGGCACGAAGTTTCAAGTAAAGGAAAGCTTGATGCCTTTGGCAAGTTTTGTAAAGCATTGAAGCAAGTATCCAAAAAATTCAATGAGCTTGTTTAGAGACAGCTTAAGCGTAATAGGACTTCTAAGGATTCTGTGAACTACGTGGTTGGCAGTTTTAGGGGTAAATGAATTCGAAAATGATGTCAAACTTTTAAATTTAATGATGGCGGATAGAGTTGCCACCTAGATTTTATTTTATTTTTGGGAAGTCTTGTAATTTTGAAATTCTGGCAACGGATTTGATTTCGAATATAATGTCACAGTTTTAAAATTTAAGATGGAGGTTAGGGTTGACACCTAAATTTTTACCACAGTATTGTCACCTAATAAAGTGTATTTTTAAAAGTTTTAAACATCATTTATCAGTGATCTGAGCGACCCCTTAACGCTGATTTCGAATCTAAAGTCAGAATTTTAAAATGCAAGATGGTGAATAGGGTTGCCACCTTAATTTTTTGTATTTTTATGAATTCGGGGCTGGCAAAAAAAATGGTACATCAAAAATGGGACGCTGAATCCAAATCCGTTGTCAGAATTTAAAAATTAGAACATTTTGAAATAATAGGGTTGCCACCTAATAACATGTCTTTTCAAGAGTTTTAAACGTCATTTATGTGTTAAAGGGTCGCTGATTTCGAATCTAATGTCAGAATTTTAAAATTCAAGATGGTGGATAGGGTTGCCACCTTAATTTTTTGTATTTTTATGAATTCGGGGCTGGCAAAAAAATGCTACACCAAAAATGGGTCGCTGAATCTGAATCCGTTGTCAGAATTTCAAAATTATAAAATTATAAAATTTTGAAAAATAGTGCTGCCACCTAATGATATGTCTTTTCATATGTCCTTTACTTGAAACTTCGTGCCGTTCGCTTGTAAGCCAGCACTTGCAGGTCGCAGGTTGTCGTGGGCTTATTTATATTCAATTACAAGCTATACTTGATTCAAAATTATCAAGCTCAAGCTAGCTTGAACTTGTATTTCAAGCAAGTACTTGAAATAGACTTCAAGTAGGCTTGTGCAGTTCTCTGGTTGCTACTATAAAAAGGGACCGTGTTCCCGACCAAAAGGAGGGGAAAGCGGGATTTTTTTCAACACCATTATAATCTTAGTAAAAAAATGATTCCTTGTACTTAAAAACATTTTAAAATCCAGCTATTTCGATATACTAGATTTAATCCTATTTTTTAACGCCAGTTGAAATTAACGGGCTTAAATATGGGCTCACAATATTTCCTTGTCATATCGCAAAAAAATTTTTTATCAAGATAGTACTTTTTGCTATTTAAAAAATACTTTTTAAAGAGTATACGTTTTTACTTTTCTCCGAAGCAACCCTGGACCAGTCAAGCAACGAATTCTACATACGTTTCACAACAACGTATTGTTGTGAACCATAATAGCTTGAAATTGTTGTGTCTTTTTGACTGTTGTGTCTACTCGTCTACTAGAAGACACAGCAGTTTATTGCTGTGAACCGTAATTAGCCTATAAGACAATCCAAATTGCCCCTCAGAGATTTTAATACTCGGAGAGCAAAATTGTGCATAAGCTTAGGTAACCCGAATCTAAGGATTCTAACGGGGTTCCTTACAGGGCACTGTAAACTCAAATACCACCTGATGAAATTGGGCATAGGAACCGATAGTAACTGCCGTTTCTGTGAAGAAGCAGAGGAGACTCCAATACACCTACTCACTCGCAGACGTAAGCTAGCTCTAGGGAAATATGAGCTGAGTCTAAAGCAGGTTTCATCCCTTGAACCTAAGAATATTCTCAAATTCATTAGAGAAATAGGTCTGGGTGAAATTCTGTAATCCGCAAACCCAGCGGAGCTTTAAGAAGGAGGTACAATAGATCTCATTTAGATCGCAATACGCATCTCCACCATACAACATTACATTACATTACCACAGAATGGAAGAATGGAGTAATCAAGTGAAACTTCTGTATAGGCTGTTCTTAATGCGGCAGAAGCTGCAGAAACATGTGATATCAAATTTGAAACCAGTGTTATGCCTTGACCTCAGTCAAATCAAATCATTTGCTTTGGATTTTAGCGCGTCCAACCAAGAAAAAATAATGTCGTAAGATATCCTGTTAAGTTGGCAGATTAAGACCCACTCAAATCACAAGACACACTAAAAGCAGCAACATCGTGGGAAGGCATATGCTTCAAACTACTTTCGGTACTCGTTAATGTCGTTGCGTCTTGCGATGTTGACGGCACTGAATCCATTGTAGAATTTTCTAGAAATTAATTAGGAACGCAAAAATATTATTGTTTAATAATTGCTTTAATTATTGGTTTGATAGAAAAATATTTCATTCAATCATATTTATCTTCTCAATTGTACGGATTTTATCAACTTCGCTGGCTTATTAAAAATTATTGTAATTACAGTAATATGAAAATAAAAAGGGACATCTGTATTTATATATTTAACGCTGCATGAATTATATACAAGGTGCCGCAGATATAGATTAAACTCCCTCGGGTGGTGATTCTGCTTGATTAGGAGAGTAAAAATACGCAAGGATGAGGTTCACCCCCTCCTCCCTTTGGGAGCTTGTGAGGAAAAACTTGGTAATATATGTCATTATGTCTTACTCTATATTTTATTTATCTCTTAAACGATCTCCAAAGTCAATGGCATCTTGAAAAAGAGACTACATGACCTTCAAACCAATGATACGAAAACATAAAACAAAAGTGTAAAAATACAGGTGTCCCTATTTATTTTCACATCACTGTAGATCGCTTGATTACTCTGAGGAGTTTTACGAAAAGTTAGCTCTCAATATGTCAAACTTTTCACAATAATCACAATGTTGTAGCCACTTTTAAGAAAATAGTTATTCAGAAAGTCCACTTTACTTTTTTGTGGCTGATTTATTGATTTCATATTACTTTAAAATCGACATATGTCATGTATGTATAATAGAGCGAGCACCCATTAAACATATGGAATGTGCCTTTTTCTGATTTTGTTCGCTCCCCGCCCATTTTCTGTTAGATTGAGGCTAAAAAATAAGATCTGCATAAAAAATTGAACTTCGGTAGTGGAAAAAACCCAGGCCCCCTGTTGTTAAAGGCCCAAAAACGGCTTACAACTCTATATCTCTACTCTTGAAATTACTCTATATCTCTTGAAATAACAGTTTTACGCTCTTAAAATGCTTAAACATTTTTGTGCAAAATAAACAGATACACATTTTTTCAAAACCAAATTTGACCTTGGAATGACCTTTCGTAGTGTTTTACGCAGTCAAAGTCACGATTTGTAAGTAATATATTTTTTGAACGACCCTCGTAAATTTTTGGAAAGAGATATTTCTGAACAGTAAACACCATATCAATGAGCATTAAATGAAGTTTAATTCACTGTTAGTTTTTTTCTAAAGTATTGGTTTTTGGAGGTAAGTGCGCATATCAAATTTTTTTCAAAGCAAGTGACTAACAGCCCTATTCTGGCAGCTTAACTAAGCTCACCACATTAACAAAATAGTAAATATTAACAATTTGTTAAGGTTTCGTATTCTGCTGCAAATTTAAAAGCTCTTTTCCTTACAATTTTGTTAATTACAAAAAGAGTCTTAACAACGAACGAAATGTATGTACTTAAATAGAAAATTGTTGTGAAAATAATAAAAAAAAATACAAATTGCAATGTAATATTGAGTTTAAATACATTAAACTGAAAAATGGAAGAATTGTTTACCTATTTTAAGTGTTGATAATGAAATCTTTCATTAGCCGTGGCAAATTTTTCAAGCGCTTGCAAAGTCACAAGCTGCACTCGAAGCATATGTTTATATCGCGCATCTCTTCTTTCAATAGGCATATCGATTTTCACCATGCATGGTGAACTTTAAAACCTTTTTAAGCTTTTATGTTGTTAATGATTTTTAAGAATACTAACATTTACATAACATTACAATCAGTTTAACAAGAGCTCCTTAACTATTTCTTGTTAAGCTAACAACCAGAATAGGGCTGTAATTTTATTCATTGCAAGCACATTTTCAGATGGATTGACACGCTAAAATATAATATTTTCATAAAAGTGAATACATTTAGCTTAAAAAGTCCAGCTTAGCCCGGCTTCCCGCCAAAACCAATGTATGCATTTAAATTTTTTTTCTTTTGATTGTATATCGATAAACAATTAACTTCTTTATAATAACAACATTTTCACTTCACAGTTTAAAAGTAAGTAAGGCCTTTAACCCCAGGGGGCCTGGGTTTTTCCCACTACCGAAGTCCAATTTTTTATGCAGATCTTATTTTTTAGCATCAATCTAACAGAAAATAAGCGGGGAGCGAACAAAACTAGAAAAAGACACATATGGGTACTCAAATGTATAAGTACCTGCCCTTACTTTTGGGCTACTTGAAATTTGGAATTGCAATATGGGAAAGTCAAATATTCGTCAATTTTCCCAACAAATTCGGCAATTTTCCCCAAAAAGAAGCAATAAAACGCAAAAATAATTGCAAAGCGCCCTCTGGTGGATCTGACAAATAAAAATAAACTTAAAAAATTAATTCCTTTACCCCAAAAACTCCCATATATACACATAAAAAATATTTTTTTTTAATGCAATTTCTAAACCAAATCTTAAATACTTTGAAAAAATACCTATTTTGAAAAACTTGGGATGCTCTGATTTCAAGATAGAAATATACTCTCTTTGCAAAAAATTCTTAAAACAACCCATAGAACACTGCTAGGGTGGGGCCAACATCGCCTTTTTTTGCTCCATACAATTTGACCCGCTCTAAGTTTGACCTATATCTAAAAGTTATCCGATTTGAAATATTTTTAGCATGACGTTTAAGTGAAGTTAAATAAACTAAATTTACTCTTTAAAAACATAAATCACCAATTTTATGCGGGTTTGTTTTTATTAAAAAAATATGGTTTGTATGGGAGGTAGGCGTTGCAGTTGACCTAGAATTCTATTTTATATACCAATTGCGCTGTTCATTAATTTATGCTAAAACTCATTTGCACAAAATTTCATGGCCCTAGCTTTTATAGTTTCTGAGATAATGCAAATGTCATCCTTATATATTATTGAAAAGCGTCGGTAAGTATGCTTTTCTGGCATATAAAAATTTGTACTTATACATAATGTTTTTGTTTATAAAATACTGTTTTTTCATGATAATTGCAATTTTTAAGAAAACAACTTTTGATTTCGATATCAAAACGATATCCTTTGGTTTGCTGGGAAGGTGATTTCTTTAATAGACTTAAAATTATATCGTAAAGCTTAAAAACAACAAAAATGTTGGCAAAACATTTGCTAAATCTCACTTGCAGTTGGATAGGTTTTGCAAGAAATTCAGGTATGAAAAGTGTTTAATTTTTCCGATGACGTGAGTGTGATGCTTTTTAAGGGCGCGAACTGTCTGGTGTTTGTTCGGTTAGAACCGATTTTGACGCAAACTAACGAAAACTAATCAAACTGTGTTAAATCACGCGATCTAGGTGGCCAGCTGATGACGTTGCCTTACGCTTATTGAGTAAAGCCTTCGAACTTCTATGTCAATAAATTTTGTTGGTAGCGTGCATCATGGTACTATATCCTGTAATAGTAACTTTCCTATCATTTGGCGGCTCAGAGGTTGAGTCAGAATATTATTTCTCAAAAATCAATAAAAAATTCAATTGAAAAATATACTCTCATGTTAAAGCATTTGAGCCTTAGAGCTGTTGAGCTCCTGAATATTAATAGAAGTAATTTCGACAGCAAACATGTCCTTCTTTATAGCTTCATTATGGCAATCCTCATACCTGATTATACCCTTATTATGAAGGTCATTATTTGGTGTGTCGATCTAAATGTGTCTTACATAGGTTAAATTGCCAGAACAAAGTACCATAATTATAATGTTGTTGTTTTTTTATGACCCAAAACAAAAAACTTGCTTTAATTGATAAGTTGGCCATAAAATGTGTATCTATCTCTATTTATGTAAGTATATGTATCAATTTATCATTAGTTATTTTTCCCCAGTGTTTGTCTACTGTCTGACTTTCCTCCGTTCTGTATAGCGAACGGCTAGACAAAAGTTGTCGTTATTTTTTATTTGATTTTGCTTTCTTTGCCCAAACGATAAATAAAAAAAAAACTTTTTTATGCGACATTTTAATGCAGGCTTCTCCAAAATGAGGCTGAGTTGCCGAAATTTAAATTTGAGCTGTTTTTGTTGCACTATTTAAAGATATGTCTTTATTTTTACTGATTTTTTTGGCAGGCAGACGACCTGGCTACGCCGATGACTACTCAACGCCGCACAGTGTAACGAGCCCATCTAGCGAGTGGCCAAAAATGGAAGGAGTTGCTCAAGCATCATGAAATTTTGTGAAAATGAGTTTTATGGTAGCGGAATTATTCTCACAAAATTATTCTCGCATCCACCTCCCATATATAACCGAAATCGGCAATCTGGAATAGCTCCCCAAAAAACTATCCTAGATCAGTGAAATTTGGTGCACATAGTTATTTTGCAGCGGTAAAAAGTTAATTCGAAAATTAACCAAATCAGCTGACTAACACGCCCACCTCCCATATAAGCGAAATCAGATTATTAATTATAAATAGCTAGTGTGAAAACGAATCAAATCGCCGACTACCACGTCCAACTTTCGTATAACTGAAGTCAGTAATCTGGTAAGGTTAGGTTAGGTCAAATACCGGCCCACATAGACCAGATATTTGGTCCGTTGTGGTACCACAGGGGATCTACTCCTCCTCTCCTAAGTGCTGTCGTGAAACCACCCTGAACTAATAATAAAAAGCAGAAGACGCTTAACGTCTACCTCCTCAAGATCTCTAAGATCATAGAAAAAAAGAGGCTTCCTAGATTCTTCTGTCTTCTGCGGGCTAAAGCGGGGCATGAACAGATTAGATGCGGTACCGACTTCTCCTCTTTCTCATCCCTACAACTCCTGCAGAAGTGATTCGCATGAACCCCCATTCTAAGGGCATGCTTACCTATAATACAGTGTCCTGTTATAATGCCTATCTGAATGGAGAGATCTTTCCTCGCCATTTGAGTGAGCTTCATCGTTCGATTTTCAGTAAACCTAGGCCACATCTAGGGCTGCCAGATCACGATTTCCACGCGGATTACCCCAGTTTTCAGCCAAAAAATGTGCGACACCAATTGTCCCGATTTTCCGAAATACAATTTAATTTTTTATTATTTTTATTACTTTTTAAAAATATTTTCTATGTTTTTATTTCTACATCACTAAATTTGTACAGATATTTTTCTTCACTTACAGTTTGTACGTGTCCATTTGAAGAGCAGCCAAAGACAGTTCAAGAGCTGCCAATAAAACTTGAAAAACGCTCTGTTTGGTGTGGTTTTATTTTCTTGGGTAATAAAATATATTTTTCAAAGAAGTTTTCTCAAAGAAATCGATTTTCAGTAAACGTATTTTAAGTTTTTTTTATTCTCAGCGTCCCAGCAAAAAAAATGCTTCCGAAAGAAGCTAAAGAGGAAAGGAAAGTCCATCCTTGAATTCCATCCCTTCCACTTTCATACCCAGAAGGCATTCTTTTAACATATGCACGTCATTGGGAGGAATGCTTTCCTTAGTCTTCTCTAGAAGTGCTTCTAGGACCTTTTTCAATGGAAGATTTCTTTCAGCCCTTCAATCAAAGGATTCTAGTAGGTGTTTTTCAGGAGAACTTTAAGAAGGCATTAAATGGACTGGAATGGTTTTTGTGGTTTGGGGGTTAAAAAGCCCCTGGGAAAATATCACTTTTCTCGACATTCGAAAAGTGTTTGGGTTTTGTGGGGGTTTAAAAAAATTTCACGTAAAAGATCCTTTTTCCCGATTTTCAAAGCATTTTGGTGTTGTAAGTAGTAAGTTGTTGGGTTTCATTGGGGGTTTAAAAAATCCCACGGAAAATATCTAAAACAGATATTATAAAGGATCCGCCAAATAACTTTTTTTTTTGTAAATTCTATAAAAAAAAACTACTGCATATTTTCTCAAATTTCTTTTTTTATTTGAAAGTACAATCCTTCCGGTTAATAATGGAAAATAATTTCATTCAAATGGCTGCCTCAGCTGGCCATGCAGTAGCCTGCACGATCGGTCCAATTTTTAAGCACATTATCGATTGTGTGCAGCTGTATTTCACCAATGGCTTCACGAATATTGTCCTTTAAAGCGTCAATTGTCTCTGGTTTGTCGGCGTAACAGTTATCTTTGAGGGAACCTCACAAATAATAGTCCAACGGTGTCAAATCGCAGCTCTGAGGTGGCCAAACGACATCAGCTCTGCGGCTGATAATGCGATCTTCAAAAACAGGGTGAAATGTTCACTTGTTGAGAACGACGGTGAATTGATGTTGATGGCGCTTCACGCACACTTTCTGCCACAGCAGCAATATTCTCGGGTGTACGCACTGCTTTTGGCTTTTCACGCTTTGGTTTATCGATGAGGATGCCAGTTTCTTTCACTTTTTCACAAGATAACGAACATATGGAGCTGACGGTGCTTCTCTTCTTCCAAAATCCGTACGCAATTTTCGCACACATTCTGCAACATTACCATGATTTTCAAAGTAATGTCGCAATATTTCCCAGCGTTGTTCAAGCGTATACACAACCATATTCGCTTAGCGGAAGGATAAAACTAATTATCTGTCAAATCAGACATGAGCTAAGTGTTACCATTTACGAAATAAGCACAAGTTGAAAAAAAAACGTTAGATGGCGGACCCTTCAATTATATATAAATTTTTGTACTTTAATTGAATTGAAATGCCATTTGAATGCCTTCCATAAGGATTTTATAAAAATGCCACTTGAAAGAACTTCTTTATAAGGCTAAAAAAAAGAACAGTTTGATATATAGAATGTATTCTGGAAGCAGTGTCCGTAAGAATGCATGTCACATTTGCATCAACAATTTTGCTGTGGTACTGAACTATTGGGCGACACATTTTCCTCAATCGCGAAAAGTAAATAAGATATCGTTATCGTTCACACAGTTAAAATTGATCTATAACAAGTATTTCTATGTACTTAACTAATTTATTGCCTTTTTTTGAGTTGTGACGTTATTGAAAAAACGAGCGACATGCATACATCTTTTTCCCATTTTTTTTCTTATATCCCGATTTAGTTTTTGTAAAATCCCGATTTTTTTTTAAAAACCTGGCAGCCCTAGCTACATCTGTGTAGCCGTGTTAGAGGTGGTTCTATACTTCCACCTGAAATTAGCCAATTCTGTGGCATGTTGCCTTAGAGCCAGCTTGCAAGACGCAAGTGGCATGCCTAATGTTTCCATGTCCGGCAGCAGCGTTGCCACTGTACCTTCCCTAGCGAACTCATTCGCTCTACAATTTCCCGGAATGTTCCTATGCCTTGGAACCCAGATCAGATAAATGTCGAACTTATCGACCATCTCATTAAGAGACGAGCGACATTTAAGTGCAGTTGGTGCTGTTAGGAGCACACCTGCAAGAGATTTAATCGCTGCTTGGCTGTCCGTAAAAATGTAGATATCTTTAGTTGATATCTCACTATACCTCAGGCATTCCACAGCTCTTTGAATAGCCATTCTTTCAGCCTGGAAGACGCTGAAATGATCTGGCAGTCTAAATTTGGTTCTGATGTTCAGATCCGTTGAAAAGACGCCTCCCCCGACTTTGCTGTCAAGTTTTGAGCCGTCAGTAAAAAAAAACTCGCCAGCTTGGTTTAGCGGCAATTACCCGTCCCACTCTACTCTGGTTGGGATAACTGTGTGAAAACCATTCTCGAATGAGGGAGTGGCAATGGTGTAATCGATGTTGTTAGGAACTGCTCCTTCAAGAACGATAATGAAGGAATAACCTGTACGAGTGTTAGTCCACTGCGAGGTTGCTCTTAGGCAGATGACTGTTTCCTGCGCCATCCTTTTCCCATAATATCAAGGGGTATTAAGCAAAGAACCGCATTTAGCGCTTCCGATGAAGTGGACCTAAGCGCTCCGCTAATACATTCGGTCGCAGTTCTTTGTACTTTCCCTAACAATTTGCAATTAGACTGTGTTTTTAGTGCTGTTCACCACACACATACACCGTATAACAAGATTGGCCTCACTATAGCTGTGTAAGTCCAATGTGCAATATTCGGGGTAAGCCCCCACGTTTTACCTATAGCTTTCTTGCAGGCATATAAAGCAACATTGGCCTTCCTAGTTCGCTCAAGAATACTCGATTTCCAGCTTAACTTTCTATGCAAAATAACCCCTAAATATTTTGCCTCTTTTACGAAGTTTAGCAGAGTGACATCCAGACGTGGAGGAATTATGCGCGGAATTTTATATTTCCTTGTAAAAAGGACTAGTTCAGTTTTTTGCGAATTTACACCCAACCCACAACTTTTGGCCCAAGTATTGAGATCGGAGAGCGCTGACCCAAGCATTTCCGAGAGAGTATTAGTAAACTTTCCCTATGCAGCAATAGCTACGTCATCCGCACAGGCAATCACCTTGCAACCCACCTTTTCTATTTTCTTTAGAAGTACATTGACTACCAAGTTCCATAGAACACCCCCCTGAGGAGAGCATCTACTCACAAATCTCCTGGTCTTTGAATCACCTATAGATGCACTGACGATTCTGCAGGTCAGCAGGTTTTTTATCAGTACACAGATGGAGTCATCCACCCGAAGCTTCATGAGCGCGTCAATGATTGCCCCCGGAAGAACATTGCTAATGACAACTTCGATATCCAAAAAAGCTACCATTGTGTACTCTTTATGGAAAAAGGAATTTTCTATAAAGCCTGCCAGGGAGTGCAGGGCCGTTTTTACAGACCTACCTTTCCTGAAAGCGTGCTGTGAGGCTGAAAGCAAATTTGTGTCTATGCTACAACAAATATGAGCGTCCATCAGTCTTTCGAGTGTTTCCAGGAGGTTAGATGAAATACTAATGGGAACTAATGGGTCTGAGGTCCTTCGGACTCGTTTGCGATATTCTACCCGCCTTAGGGATAAATACTACATTTACCTCCTTCCATTTTAATGGTATGTATGTCATTTCAAGGCAACCTTTGAAAATGACAAGAAGACATGGAAGGATAATCGACGACGTCTGCTGTAGAGCGGCTGGAACTATACCATCAGGCCCAGCAGACTTATATGGTTTGAAACTAAACAGAGCCCATTTAATTCTGTTCTCTGATTTTTGAAGGATAACTCATCGCCGGAGCCCTCTCACACCTTATGTGAGTGGGATCCACAGAGCAATCCGGGAAGGGGGAACTCAGAATAAGATCTAGGGTCTCATCGCTAGAGGATGTCCAAGTATCATCTGATTTCTGAGTAATCTGGTAAAGTACCCAAAAAAATTATCCTACATCTGCAAAATTTTACATCTGTAAAATTTGTAAAATATTATGGCTATGTTAACCCTACGATGTGCGACTGGGCTTTTCGAGGCCCATTTTTTTCTTGGCTCTGAGCGCTGAAATATTTTACGCCAACTACCGCTAATTTTTTTCTAGACGTAACAAAACAAACTAAAAAGAATTTGCATTACTTTCATAAAACAAACTGATCTATTTTTATGACAAGAACGTAAGTGAACCTACTGGGCCTCACGAGGCCCGTCCGTTAAATATATGGGAAATGTCTGTAAGCTACTTATCAAAATATGTTCAAACACAATCGATCACGTTCGACGACTTTATTACGCTATATGAGTAAAGCTCTTGTGTGCATATGGTCACATTACATATTTATTTTTTCATTGTAGGTAATATTTAAATGTCGGGAATCAGTAACGAAGTGTGTGAAGAGCTTGGTATTGTT
This sequence comes from Dichetophora obliterata, assembly GCA_963920525.1. NCBI lineage: Eukaryota > Metazoa > Arthropoda > Insecta > Diptera > Sciomyzidae > Dichetophora > Dichetophora obliterata. The sequence goes on from OY986436.1 coordinate 24,374,430, forward strand.
CTCAATTTTTTAGGCTGCTGACAGATCGGCAGCAGCTCACTGAGGACAATTTTTTTGCAACTAAAAACTAAAGAATGAAGAAGATTATCATTTCGAAAATACAAGCTTTATAAATTTCTGGATTACAACGAAAATAAAGCAGGTGTCAGAAGTATGGACCAGATGCTCAGTTGCTACTCTTTCAAGAGTAGCAAAAACCTATAAACGGATAAGAATCGTGAATTTCTAAAGGTTTTGACATCCCAGTTTGTTACTTTTCACATGAAAAATAGGACATTGAATAGGAACGTTCAAATTTCAATTCAAAGTTTTTGTCAATAATTTAAAAAAAAATACGTAATTTTACCTTTATTATAACATACACAATTGCATTACCCTGAATTATATGAAACGGAAAGACTGTGAGTCGTGCAATGCTCAGAACGGCAAAATGAGGCGCAAAATATTCTTGTCGTGTAAAAAACATGCAAAGAAATTCATATGCATTCCATGGCTACGCTGCTGAATAAAGTTATAAATTCAGCACAACAGTTCAACGATCGTTACCTCATTTTTCGTCATTGTATATTTGTGTTTAAAAATAAATATAAATCAGTCGAAAGTTAACTTGTGCCATAAAAAAAGTAATTTTACTTTGAAGGCATCCTTACCCCCCCCCCCCCACCCTCTTAAGAAATCCTCTCAAAATGACACCCACACACAGATGTAGTGTCTAACGATTCAATGAAATAACGCATAATGAAATAACGCCCAAAATAAAAAATGAAATAAAGCCCAAAAAATAAATAACGCCCAAACCGAAAATAATATAAGACCCAATTTTTTTATGGGTTATGGCCAGTTTCAAAAAGATCATAAGGCCAAAAAACTTGCTGGTCATATGCCGTAATCGGCTTTGTAAGGAAAGCAGATCCGTACAAGGGAAAATCATTTTGTCGTAAAAAAACACCATAAAAAAACTTGATTTGCCCTTGGTGATAACATTTCGTACAAGGGCAAATTATTTTTTAATATGCACCTTTCACAGAAAAAATAATGCCAAAAATGATCAAATATACAAAATGCAAAATAAGCTTTTATTTAAGTTTTAAATATACCCACTTCTACCGTGTGTAATTGGTTTTATAATGAAATAAGGCCCAAACAAAAAACTTATATATTTTCCAAAATTTATGAAATAGCCCCCAAAAATGGGGCAAGTAATGCCAAAAAATGTATGAATTTTTTTGGGGTTTACTTAGTTTTTATTTGGGGCTTATATCAATTGGGGTCTATTTCGGGGTGCCAAGTCCAACACCGGCTTCTCTGTCTACAGTACTTCTGAAATGAATTTGAACTTCATCTAACATTTTGATGCCAAATAGAAAAATGAAATAACGCCCAAAATAGAAAAATGAAATAAATCCCAATTGCAATGAAATAAAGCCCTAAATTATGGGCCTTATTTCATTATGGAATAACGCCCAAATTTGTATGGAAAATTTTTGGGCTTTATTTCATTTTTATTTTGGGCGTTATTTCATTGTGAGTTATTTCTCTGAACCGTGTCTAACAACACGTCTACATAGTAACAGCTTGCGATAGAACATCTGGATGGACGAAAATCATAAATACAGCTGGCCATGATTTATGGGCCTCGCGAGGCCCTATAGGGTCATTTACCGCCTCCTTAGCAGTCGCACTTTCTAGGGTTAAAAAAGTGTTTTATTTGAAATTTTTATAAAAAAAATTCTTTTTTTATTTGAAAGCTTGTGAAAATTGGCTTTATTTTATCATAAAGAATTGCTTATTTTCGCCAAAACTTGCTCCACAAAAGTGGGCGTAAAGTCGTTATAATTGAGTTTCGGCAAAGCAAATTTTGGGAGCATGTTGACAAAATATTAATAATAGATATATTAAATTATTATAAAAAAAAAAACAAATATGCTGTTTTTCTTATTTTGTGTTTTGAACTTTGTGAAACTTTTGTTATTTTTTCATATAAAATTTCTCATTTTAGCCAAAACATGCTCCACAAAAGTAGGCGTAAAGTCATTATAATTGAGTTGCGGCAAACCAAATTTTGGCAACATGTTGAGAAAACATTGATAATAGACATATAAAAATATATAAAAAAAAAGCTGTTTTTCGTTTTTGTTGTTTTGTTTTTTGAACTTTGTGAGAATTTTATTTTTTCCTATAAAATGCTCCTTTCGTCAAAAACTTGCTCCACAAAAGTAGGCATAAAGTCGAATTTTCGAGTTTCGGCAAACCAAATTTCGGGAATATGTTGAGAAATAGTTGTTATAAGACATTAAAATTTAAAAAAAAACACGAAAATGCTGTTTTCTTTTTATTGTTTATCAAAGTTTTCGTTGTTTTTTTTTAGATTTCTAAGACCTATATTTAGTTGTACAAAATTTTTTGTATGTTTGCTTTTAATTAATTTTTTTTACTAAAGCATATAAAATACATATAACTTAATTTTTTTGCATACTTTTATTACTAAAATTTACGCCTTATTAAAGAATATACAGTGTCAAACTGTAAAAACAAAAAATTTATTATATTTTAAATTGAACTTTGGAAAATTGGCATTCCCGTAACTGAAAAAATATCGCAAAGTCCTTTTACACTCGAAATATTTATACTCTAAGCCAGAGTTATAAATACCATAGCTCTTTTAGCTCACTTACAACAACTTCAATATTTCCGTGTGTGTTGTAATTCGAGGAATTATGTACATGGCATTGTTGTTATTTGCTCGCGTCGAAAGGTAGCTATCAATGTTATTGCTTCTGTGTGTTTTTTTGTTGGTATTTTCTCGTAGCGCACACTCGAAGTGGTGGCAAATTTTTTTGTTGTAGCATTTTCAATATCACTTGTCTCGAATAATTTTATTTTTTGATTTACTGGCTGCGTGTAACACTTAGGCCTCGTCAGATGCTTAAAACGTTTTTTTGCAATTATTGTTTAAAGAGACATTAGCTCAGTCTGCTCACGTCGTTGTTTTTGTTTTTATTTTTTCTTTTTTTTCGTCGCCATCGGAGCTTTAATTTTTTTAATTATTTTTTTTTTTTAATTTGTTATTTAGCTCACTGCCACGACACCTCTGCTCCAAACTATGATTTTGCATATTTAGATTTACTTATTAATTATGATGTTGGTGTTCGAGCTCCGAATTTTTCTTTGACTTCTGCTTCCATTAATTCGAAATCATTCTCTGATGTTGTTGCTGGTAACTCTCAAGAACGTAATGATGAAGAATGGCATTTAGTACAGAATAAGTGGTGCAATAAATCCAAATGTATCTGAACAAGATATAATTGACTATGTTGTAAGACACTCATCTATTGAGGAAAAAGACTTAAGCTGTTTTAAATTAATAAAAAAAGATGCTCTCATTGAAAATTTAAAAAGAGTCACATTTAAATTGGGAGTTGTCGAGCAGTATATAGATGTTATTTTTAATCCATCGCTCTGGCAGGAGAATATTAAGGTGTCAATGTCCACAAATTTTTAGAGAACCAGATCAAAAAAACCATTACAGTAACTCCCACAATCCAATCAGTGTGTACGTTATATAAAAATTTAAAATGCTATTTCCAGAATATGTCTGGTATCAGAACTAAGTCTGATCTATATATAATTTTACATCTCACGAAGATTTTGATATCTATGTTTTAATTGAGACTTGGTTCAATTCCGATTTTTACGATGGTGAATTTTTTGATTTGAATATCTTTTATATCTAAACAAAAAATATGTTTAATTTTAATAATTGTAACTTTATTGATTTAAATAATTTATTGTTTAATATTAATTGGAATGATTTATTTTGTGGTAATAATGCAGAGATACGTTTTAATCTATTTAAGACTAAAGTCTTAACTATACACTTGTGTTCCGCGTTCAACTAAAACCAATCATAAACTTCCCTGGTACACTAAGGGTCTTAAGAAGCTTAAAAATCAGCGTAATAAGTTTTTAAAATTGTTTAAGACCACTAAAGAGCCTATATATAAAGCAAACTATTTGCAATATATGCGTGAATTAAATTTCCTGAATAAATTTTCTAAAAGAGGTGGCTCGCAGATTCCTACTTCAATGTTTTATAATGGAAAGTGTTCGTGGAATATTGCTGATACTGTTACCATGTTTGCTGACTTCTTTAAGTCCAACTTTACTGTTGAAGATGATTTACCCGTTAATGCCTTGAACACTGTTGATGTCTTTACTATTGGATCTTTTTCAGTATCAATTAATGATGTTATTGAATCCATTAGGGATATGAAAACTTCCTTTAAAGACGATATTGATGGGTTTGCATCAATTATTTTTATAAAATGCTCACATACTTTAGTCGCACCTCTGTGTGCTATTTTTAATAAGTCTCTATCTGAAGGAACATTTTTAAATTGTTGGAAAATTTCTTCCATTACTCCTGTTTTTAAATCGGGTGAAAAAAATAATGTCGCAAGCTGTAGGCCAATCTCAAAACTATCCAATATTTCTAAACTCTTTGAAAGAATAATAAAAGTAAAGCTTAGCTTTTTAATAAAACGCTATATTTGCCCTGAACAACATGGTTTTGTATCTGGGCGCTCTACCCTTTCAAATGTAGCTCTTTTTTCTGAGTATTGTGTATCTTCCTTCGTGCAGGGATACCAAGTAGATGTAATATACGCAGATTTCTCCAAAGCATTTGATAGAGTATCACATAATTTACTACTTTGGAAACTATCACATATAGGAATTCATTCAACTTTTTTGAGCTGGATTAAGTCTTATCTGTCAGATAGAACCTCTTTTGTTTGTTTAAATAATAATAATTCATACGAATTTGTTGCTTCTTCGGGTGTCCCTCAAGGTAGTATCCTTGGACCTTTGCTTTTTATTCTTTTCGTGAATGATATTTCTAAACATATTTTTAACTCTCACTTTCTACTTTATGCTGATGATGTTAAATTATTTAAAAAAATATCATCTTCTTCAGATATAGATGACTTACAAGATGACGTTAACAGACTTTTGGCTTGGAGTGTTTCAAATGGCCTTCCTTTAAACTTTTCTAAATGCTTTCATCTTACTCTATCCAAATTTTCTCTTAATACCTTGTCTAACTCTTATTCTCTTGCTGACTCAAAAATTCAAACTGTGTCTTCATATCGAGACCTCGGTGTTATTTTTGATGCAAAATTTTCATTTCATGACCATGTCAACTTCCTAATTCCTAAGGCCTACTCTCTACTTGCGTTTGTCCGAAGAAGTTGCAATGACTTTTCTGATCCACATACTCTAATAATGTTATTTAATGCGTTTGTGAGATCTAAATTGGAGTATGCATCCATTGTTTGGAGCCCGTATTATATGTCTACCTCTTTTAGACTGGAAAAAATACAAAAAAATTTCACGAGGTTTGCCCTGAGGTCAATTAACTTTTGTGACCCTTTGCCACCCTATAACTTTCGTCTAATGCTCTTAGGACTTAAATCGCTTGATTCCAGGCGGAAAATTGCATCAATGATGTTTATATATGATATTATCTCTGGATTAATTGATTGTCAATCGCTCTTGGAACTTATACCTTTTCATATTCCATTAAGAAATCTAAGAATTTCCAAATTATTTTATGTAAAATATTGTAGAACTAACTATGCCTTAAATGAGCCAATTAGAAGAGCTTTGTTACTGTATAATGAATTGAATGAATCTAATGACTTTGATCTCTTTGTTCCGAAACAAAAGTTTAAGAATTTTGTTAATAGTATTTACTTAACCTAGTCTTAAGATTATATTTTTACTATAAATTTTTAATTTTAGCTTTTCTCTAAATTTATATAGTCTGTATTTAAAGTCTAATAAAATTTGTGTAGTGTTGCCACAGAGAGACGTCAAAAGTGTCAGGTTTTCAGGTACTTGAGTGTTTGTGCGCTATCTATTTTGATTTACTTTTAACAATAGAGGGCGCTGTAGTACAAATCTTTCCAAAAAATCCTAAAGCGTATCGCGTTCTTAATAAAAAATCTTGAATGTTTTTATAAGAAATTATATTTTTTGATATTTATTAAAAATTGTATTTTTACAGAGAATAATTTTCAAAATTTTCTTAATTTAAAGAATATCAACGGAACAAAAAAAAATTTATTTTGAATTGAACAAGTGTTTTTTCAAGTAAAGTTAAAATTATACTTGAACAGTGTTCCGCCACAAGCGCACCTATGATTGGCATGAAATTTAGTCTGAAAAGGTTTTAAGGCTATCTTTTTTGTTCTATCTTTAACATCAGAGCGCGCCATAGTACAATTATTTGACAAAACTGCCAAAAACTCTTAACCCGCTCATATGAGCATTTCCAAAATTTAAATGGGAAGACGTAATTTCAATATTGTTTTTTACCTCACACAAGATAAAACCTCATGTAGCTACGATGGCTAGTCCTTTGCATGTCGTCGGTTTGCATGTCATGCAGTCCCGTCACTTGTTCAAATTTTTCCTACGTCAGTGCTTTTATTTATTTTTATGCACTTTCTTGAATAAATATTGTCAAAATTTTTATATTTGCAGATATCTACTTTTTATATTAAAATTATTCAATTCTGAAAAATATTTTCACAAAATTCAATTTGCATATCATCAGTTGGAATTTTCCACATTTTATCCGACATCAATTTTATCCGACCAAACGACCTCTTCATATTGAATCGTATGAACCATAACACATGGCATCTATCATGTTGTCTGCATTTCAATGCACATCCATCCTTCAACCCAAGCATTCTCATTTGAATTTAATCTGAATTTTATGTCAACCATAAAAACATGGTGATGATGTAGATGATGTTGAGATGTTAAGTGCAAGTAACGTAGAAATAATTGAAATAAGTCTATGATAGCGTTATTAAAGATGATTTTGCAGTTGCAGTTATGAATTTTGTGACTTTTGTCACAAATTAAAATTGCAAATTCAAAAATTTTTGCAACACAAAATATATTGCATGCACATGAGGAAATTGGCAAAAGTTGCCAATGTTTGCCTTCATGCTTTTTCAATTGAGTCGCTTATTTCGGTGCAGCAGTTTGAGGAGTAAGAAGAATTGGTCAACAGTTGCTGCTGTTGATATTTTAAAATAGGTTTGCGCTTAAGCTTAGTATGCTGTAGGAACGAAAATTTTTAGGCATTTCATTCTACTCGCGAAAATTTTGGTGTAGACTCAACACTAACACATACCCAGCAAAATTTTTGTTACAAATGTGGCATGCATTCTTAGAAACACTGCTTCCAGAAGACATTCTATAGATCCAATTGTGCTTTTTTAAGCCTTATCAAGAAGTGCTTTCAAGAAGCATTCTCATAAACCACTTCTGAAAGACATTCAAATAGCATTTAATTTCAATTATATTTTTTTAAGGTATTTTTTCATTTTCCGTGGGATTTTTCAAACCTCCAACCAAACGCGACCACTTACTACTTCAAACACTAATATGCCGAGAAAATCGGGAAAAGGGATATTTTACGTGGATTTTTTTTAAACCCCCAACAAAACCCAAACACTTCTTATTTCCAACACTAAAATCGCGAGAAAATCGGGGAAAAGGGATATTTTCCGTGGAATTTTTTAAGCCCCCTTAATCTCAGAAATCATTTCATTCCATGGAATGCCTTCTTTAAGTTCTCCTCAAAAACACCTACTAGAATTCTTTCATTTAATGACTCAAAGAAATCTTTCATTGAAAAAATTCTAAAAGCACTTCTCGAGAAGACTAAGGAAAGCATTCCTCCCAATGACATGCATATGTTAAAAGAATGCCTTCTGGGTATGAAAATGGAAGGGATGGAATTCAAGACTTTCCCTTCCACTTTACCTTCTTTTAGAAGCACTTTTTTTCTGGGTACTTACTATAACCTGTTAGTTGAATATGTTAGTTGAACATTATTGTTGAATGTCAAATTTCCACGCCAATTAAATGTATGGACATATAAAAGGTAGCGAAATTTTGACATTTTAACTCTCCAATCATAGTTGTGATCTTGGCTGCATTGAACAATTTTTCGGTTCAACAGCGTACTAGGTTAGGTTAGGTTAGGTAATGGTGGCTGAGCCGATAGACGACTCGTACACTTAGGCCAGTGCAGGCCCGTTGTGATACAACATGATCTCTTTAAAACCTAGTAGAGATTTCCCTCCTCAAACCAGTTCGAGCGGATAATGAATTTAGGGATATGCTTGATTTCCAGGCATGAGACTTCGGCAAGTTCATTTAAAAAGGGAAGGCCCAGAGTTGCCATTTTCCTTTTAGCTAGAGCTGGACATTCGCAGAGGAGGTGCTGAACGTTTTTTACCTCCTCCTCACATCTGCAGCTTCTGCAGAAATCGTTTGATGCACCCCAACCGAAGGGCATGCGCTCCGATCAGGCAGTGACACGTTAGGATTCCTACTATTTTTTACAGGTTTACCCTGCTTAACTCAAGCAGTGAGTTGGTGCTTTTTACGAGTGTTTTGAGCTTTGTACGACGAATTTTTTATACATACAGCTGTTTCCAACCACATAATTAGAAACACTTATGGTAGAGGATGGTTTGGTTAGGCTAGGTTAGCGTGACTGTCACTTACCTAGCCAATGAGTCACCAATATGTGACTCATTTTTTTGCGTTTTAAGTCGTAGGTAGGCCATGTTAGCTTAGTTATCCTACATGTATCAAGGCGTTCCCAGCATTCTTGTGCAAGACCTAAGGATCTGTTCTTGCACTGGAGTTTATAGGAGGAAATGGGTATACCAATAAAGTCCTCATTTAAGAGGGTGTTAGAGGTCGTACCCTTCCTTGCCAATTCGTCGGGCAAATTGTTGCCCTCGATATCCATGTGTCCGGGTACCCATATGAGGTGAATCCTGAGTAGCCTTGCCATCTCGATAAGAGATTTGCGGCACTCAGTGAGAGTTTTAGAGTTGTCAATATTTGAGTTCAGTGCTTTCAGTTTGGCTATCTGAAAAGATGGAAATACTTTTTCCTTCAAGGTCTTTTTGACCTAGAATCCTAGTGGTTTCGTGAATAGCCATCATTTTCGCTTGGTAGACACTACAATAGTTAGGAAGTCTAGAGGACGCTTCGATTTCGAGATCCTGGGAGTAGATACCTCCCCCTACTTGTTCTCGAAGTTTGGATCCATCTGTGAAGATTTTTATGGCGGAGGTTTTAAGGGGGATTTTGTTTGCCCAGTCTAGCCGTGAAGGGATGAAAACTGCATAGTTCTTTTCAAGATTTAAGCACGGCACACAGTAGTCTGTTTTGTCGGGTGCAGACGAGTTCAGAATAATTGTGTGGCCGCAGTTGTTACCTATCCAATTGCCAGATTCTTTAAGTCTCAGGGCTGCTGTGTTGGCACATTCCCTGGCAAAGATATCGAGAGGAGGAAGGTGAAGCATGACATTGAGGGTGCTAGTAGGTGTTGAGGACAGTGCCCCCGTAATACAAAGACCTGCGCTTCCTTGTACCTTTGCAAACTTCTGAAGTGCGGATGCCTTATCAAGGGCCCTCCACCATACCAGTGAGCCATACATTAGTATGCTTTCCGTTAAAAATGATTGCAATATCGTCTGCATAAGCAACAACCCTGTAGCCTTCCCCCTCCATGATACGCAACAGCTGGTCAAGCGTCACGGACCACAGAAGTGGAGACAAAACTCCTCCCTGCGGAGTGCCTCTGCTTACAAAACTACGAGTGGAGGATCCCCCCAGTTCTGAGGTCACCACCCTGCCCAAGAGCATCTGGTGTATGAAACTCACGAGAAAATCCTCCACCCCCAGTTCCGACAAGGCCGAGGTGACTGCACATGGAAGGACGTTATTGAATGCCCCTGCTTTATCTAGAAAAGCAGCAAGTGCGTATTCTTTGTTCTCAAGTGATTTTTCGATGGTAGACACAAGAGAGTGCAGAGCTGTCTCTGTAGATTTGCCTTTAATGTAGGCATGTTGGGATTTTAGAAGCCTGTCAAGTTTCGGCTTAAGAAGAAGCCCAATAAGTCTCTCTAGAATTTTAACCAGAAAGGAAGAGAGGCTCATAGGTCTGAAGTCATTCGATTTAGTGTGAGAGGACTTACCCGCTTTCGATATAAAGATAACTTTTGTCTCTCTCCAAGCTGTTGGAATATAGTTACGGCGTAGGCAACCATAGTAGATTGTCTGAAGTCAGGGTAATATAGCATTGAAGCTATAGTGGAGTTGAGCTGGTATAATGCCATCGGGACCTGGAGATTTATAAGGTTGGAATGAATAGATCGCCCATCTTTACTTCTCCTTGCTGGTCAGTTGCTCATTCTGTTGAGGCGTAAGGTCGCAGGGGAGTGTTTGAAAGCTGGAAATGTCAGAGTAAACATTACCAGGAAAATGCGCATCCATGAGTATATCTAGGGTTTCAATGCATGAATCCGTCCAGGTGCCATCTTCCTTTTGAAGAAAGCTTGGTGCTGTCGGAGATTTCGATAGCATTTTCCAGAGCCTTGAAGCCTCGGAAGTACCCTCTATTTCTGTGCAGAAGGAGGACCAAGAGGCCCTCTTTGCTTCCCTGATTGCAGTTTTGTAAATGCCTAGTTTGGACTTATAGCCATTCCATGAGTCCTCACTATTGCTACGCCTTGCGTAGTTAAAGTCTCTACGACAGTCCTTTTTGAGAATTTCAATCTCCCGAGACCACCATACGGGTTTATGGGATTTTTGAATACTTTTTTCGGACAGGCTCTGTTTAGCGCATCCGAGCATTTTTTGGTGAAGTCTAGAACCAGAAGGTCCAACTCTTCTTTGTTAGCAACGGGGGGAGAAGTGACTGAATGCAGTGATGTTTTAATAAATTAATTATACCATCTCCAATTTGTCTTACGGAGATTTCTTATTTTTAGAGGCATGGATTGATTGGTTATTTTCTAGCCGAATTCTATATACCTATGGTCCGAGAACGAATGTTCTTTTAAGACCTTCCAAGAATGAATTTCTTCCGAGAAGTTTTCTGACACTAGGGTGATATCCAGAACTTCTGCTCGATTTTTAATAATAAAAGTTGGCTCATTGCCCTTGTTCATTATATTTAATTTAGTGCTTAGTAGGAAGTTAAAAAGTGACTCACCTCTGTCGTTGTTGTTAGTGCTGCTCCATTGTGAGTGGTGTGCATTCGTATCTCCACCCAGAATGATGTGCGTGGCTGGATTAGTTCCCTGTAGGAGTTCCCGGAATGATTGCGTGGGTATAGGCTCATTATAGGGGAAGTAAAAGGAAGTAATAGAAAACAGCGTACTAACCAACGAAAAAAAAAAAATTTCGCTACCTTTTCGCTGTCAAAAACGCAATGTATATCTTATGGAAGATTTATTTTCGATTCTACAGCATACTAAGGTTTAAAAGCTTTTTGGCCAAGTTTATCACATTAACAGTTTTTTATCTAAGCAGACCAAATATAAAATGCAGGTTATCACGGCTTTTGCTGTTCGGGTTATTCAAGTTTTTTCTATAAAATTTGAGAACGGGAAATTCAATTGATAAAATAAGCTTAGTTCATTACCAAAATAAAGTTTTGAGCTTTGTACGACGAATTTTTTATACATACAGCTGTTTCCAACCACATAATTTACTTATTCATATCACGATTTTAAAAACATAAATTTTCCATCACTGTATCATGACTTGTCTTTGTTTTCTTTTAATGACTGTTGGCGTCTTTCCACTGTAAATGATAAGCTTGGCTGTCTCTTAAACCCTGTCAAATATCTGTTTGACAAAACATGTTCCACTAAAAACAATCAGAGTAAAAAATACATCTTGTCCTTGGTTCACCCATAATGTACTAAATGGAATAAAGAAGAGAAACAAATTGCATAAACAATGGAAAAGAAACCCTACATCTGCAAACTGGGAAATTTATAGGTCAGCATGAAATGATGCTATTCTTTTAACCAGACAGTCTAAGTCTCGCTATTTCGCTTCGAAGCTAAATCTTTCCTTTCCTACCAAAACATTATGGAAAAATATAAATAATCTTAGGGTTAGCAATAAGATTTCCTCTGAATGTCAAGTTGATCCTGATACACTAAATAATTTTTTTCTGGATTGTGCTGATCCTACTTTTAGTAATAATAATAATAATAATTTATCTTTTCTATCAAGCTTGTCTACAAGTAATTTATTTGAATTTTCACCTGTATGTGAACTTGATATTGGAAAATGTGTAATGCAGATAAGTTCTAACGCAATTGGCGAAGATGGAATCCCAATCAAGTTCATTAAACTAATTCTACCACACATAATCAGTGCATTAACACATGTTATTAATCATTGTTTTATATCTTCATCATTCCCTGATATGTGGAAAATTGCAATTGTGTTGCCGGTAGCTAAAAAGTCTAATCCTTGTGGGTTAAATGATTTTAGGCCAATTAGCATATTGTCCCCATTATCTAAAGTATGTGAGAAATTAATGAGTCAGCTAATAAATAAGTACTTAAATGAATCTGCGCTTCTGTCGCCTTATCAGTCTGGTTTTCGGGCAGGCCATGGATGTGCTTCGGCTGTCGTCAAAGTTTTATTTATTTATTTATTTATTGGCCAAACAAGGCAATGCAATTTACTTATTCTAACTTATTCTAACAGGTTTTGTTTACTTATTACTAAGTTTTTTGTTTTTCTTCTCCCCTTTCCTTGTTTTTATTTTATTTTTTATTTGGTGCTCTTAGTGGGCATACTCCGCCCACCGGATTGACATGATTTCAAAAACCATGTCAAAACTAAGAGAAGAGGAGGAAAACAAGAAAGACTATATACACACTTAAGATACGATGTATATATATTATTCTTAAAGACTATAAGGACAAAAGGATGTAAATGGGAGATTTGGAGAGGGATGTTAAAGAATTTTGATTTATTAAACTAAATGCTTATACATATAAATCCATACATGTATGTAGTTTATCTGAGGCCTGTGTTAATTCTGATTTCTGAGTGATTTATATAGGGTTTGCTTGAAAGAGGATTTGGACATAGAAGGTGAGTAGTATATAGAGATATTATTAAATTCTCTGCAACAACGATTTTAGATGATATTCGTCCCGAATATGACGCTGCCTCAATGACCTTGCTCTGTTTGCTTGACTTCTCTAAGGCTTTTGACAAAGTGAACCATAAATATTTATGTCTGAAACTAAAGTATCTCTTTGGATTTAGTAATAGTGCGGTCAGTTTAATATCTAGTTATTTGTCGAATATACTGCAAAAAGTTAAAGTTGCTCAATCATTTTCCCAAAATAGACCGGTACTAAATGGAGTTCCACGGGGTTCAATACTCGGTCCACTTCTCTTCTCTATATTTATTAATGACATATTTGCTGTATGCAAACATGCTTCTGTACATGCGTATGCTGATGATATACAACTCTATCTTTCGAGAAGGACTGGTTTATTTGATGATCTGTGCTGCAGGCTGAATGAGGATCTCAGCAGTATTGACCAGTGGGCTAGCAGCAATGGACTGCAACTTAATGCTGCCAAGTCATATGTACTTCCTATTTGTAAGAATAAAACTCACCTTAATGTACTTCCTAACCTATATATTGGAACAAGAAAGTTGAGTGTAGTATCAAAAATTGTGAATCTTGGTTACTGTATAAATTCTTCCCTTTCCTGTGTTGATCACGTAAACAGTGTTGTCCAGAAAGTTTATTATATCCTACGTAATTTAAGAATGTCTGCTAGTGTTTGTCCTCTTGACCTAAGGCGTATGCTGGTAAAGCAACTTGTCTTACCAGTAATTACATACTCAGATATAGTGTACAGTAAACTAGATTCTTCCTCTCTGCTAAAACTAAATGTTGCATATAACTATGCCACGCGTTTTGTGTATGGATTAAGAAAATTTGACCACCTTTCAAGCTTCAGAACTGCTATACTTGGTTGCGATTTGGCAAGTTACCTTAATGCTAGAAACTGTATTTACCTACATAAAATAATACATGAAAGAACGCCACACTATCTTTATGAAAAACTACAGTTCAGCATATCCAGAAGAAGTTGTGTTCTAATAGTTCCTAGACATTGTTCTTTAACTACTTCCAATCTCTTTTTCATTAATGCCGTAAGATTGTGGAACGCGTTACCTATTTCTTTGAGAAAAATAACAGGGAGGGGAATCTTTAGGCAATCTGTATTTACTCACTTTTCTTCTCATTAATTTCTTCTATCACTATTTTCTTACTTTTTTTCCTTTTTTTCTGTTTTTTTTTTTTACTATTTGAAACATTGTTAGTTATTAAGATTTTAATTTATTATTATTCACTTTTTGTCATTACACTCTTGATTTATTTTCTAAATGTTTTAATTAAATATATTTTTTAAGAACTATTAATTTGTTGTTATATCCAACCAAAATTGTTTGATATCTATCTGTTGTACTGTAAAAGAACATAGTTCTTATTGTACTAATGTATACTCAATAAATTCAAATTAAATTCAAATTAAATAATTAGAAACGCTTATGGTAGAGGATGGTTAGGTAAGGCTAGGTTAGCTTGACTGTCACTTACCTAGCCAATGAATCACCAATATGCCAATGAGGCCCATTGTGATGCCAAGGGTTAATTTTTCCTATCTCTATTTAAACCAATTTGAGCTGTTTACTAAGCCTAGGATTCGGTAAAACGAAGATTCTGAGAGCTCGTCAAGGTCATTTAAGGAACAGTCGAAACAGTTGACTTCACCGACCGAACGTAAGAAGACGAAGACGGTGCTATCGGCCAGAAAGGTTATGGCGACAGTATTTTGGGATAAACGCGGTATAATTTGCATCAATTATCTTCCACCGAAACGAACTATGCAGCCGAACTGGGCCATTTCAAAGACGCTTTCAAAGAGAAACGTCCCCATTTGGCGAGGAAAAAAGTGCTCTGCCATCAGACATGCCCAGCTCTCATGGCAAAATTCCATGAATTCAAGTACGAATTGCTTCCTCATCCAGCATATTCTCCAGATTTGGCCCCCTCCGACTATTTTCTGTTTCCAAACCTGAAGAAATGGCTCGGCGAGAGAGGAGCTCTTCACCGAAACAGAGGACTATTTTGAGGACCTTCCGAAAACGTATATTTCGCGACAAAGTACAAATATTTTATAGTTTTATTTATTGAATTGAACGAGAAAAACATATGAAGTGTAATTCAGGACCGTAACAAGCGAAAACTAAAAAAAATTAATTAAACTTTCTATTGTAAAAGTATTTAATTATACTTAAAAAATTTCTACTTTCGTAAAAATTTTTCAAGTTTTGTTGCCATTCATCATGTTTGCTGCCATTTTTTAAAATTCAAATTGAAATCAGCTCTCAGCATTTGTTTCTCTATTTAAAAAAGTTTAAAAGAATTTTAAGTAACATTTAATTTTTCAGTCGAGGTAGACCTTTTGGCGGAAATGCCCATATACGTTTATACGTTACGATATTAAAGACCCACAAAAATCAATGCCAAAAAACATCTAATTTCCTTTGGCACGCGATAACAAAACATCTATCATTGTCAATGCAATGCAGGCAAGACTGTCAGGATTTGTGTCCGTTAACATGAACACCATTGCCTAAATACAGAATTATACGGAATACACGAACGTCAGGCAGACTTGACTAGTTTTAAGGTGTGGAAACTATTGGGACGAGGGCTGAATTTAGGCTAAGAAAATATTTTGCGACAAATAGAAAATAAATATAATCATGATGAAGTTTGGAACTTTAAGAAAATTAAAACAAAGCTCTAAAATGACACTGGTGCTTCTGAGTACTATTGCTATCTCTAATAAACTAGGAGTAGCAGTTGCTTAGCAAACGCGTAAGCTGGCTACATAAATTGGTACGTTGAAGATGCATTTAAATTAGGTCGCTCGCTCTAATAAACTTGTCCCAAAGCTATAAAAGTAAAGATATAATAGTCTGTTGTCTCAAAAAATGGACATATTTCGTTTTGTCATTGTTAGGGAGATTGACGTAATGAATAAACTTATCCGATCTGATAAACATTTTAATACAAAAAAAAATTAATTTATTTAAATTCATTGCATATTCATTAATTTATTTAATTCTTGGCGTCTCTCAACCAACCCCTTCTTGTCATTTATTTTTTTAAGCCGATCATAAGAAACAGCTGGTTCGATAAAAAGTTACTTATACTACGAACCCTTGAGAATGCTTCATATGTCATTCCTAATGCAAATTCTTGTTCTCCAATATCGACAACTGCTTGATCGAGTGTTAATCGTTGCGATCTATGAATACTAATCGCATAAGCAAGTTGTAGTGGAATTTGCTTGCGAGTAAAATTGTTTGATTCTTTTTTAAATGATACTACAACAGAAGGAATATGTAATACATTAGAGTTGTTATATTTTGGTCCAGAATAATTGGGAAACTTGACCAAAATGCACAAAGGAATTTCTTCTATAAATCGTCACATTCGCAATGGTTATAAACAATTTCAACTACCTCACCGATGCTTCCATTGCATAGACCAGCTGAAGTAAAAAGATTTTGTCTCAAAATAACTTGTGCACCCTTAGGCCGCGTTCATAGTGGATGCTTTGGCTGAAGCTGATGCATAAAGCTGCTTTGTCAAGCTTTTTTTGATCATATTGAACGCTTATTCAACGCTGCATAAAGCAGCTTATTGAGCTTATTTCTGTTCATAGTGCGAGCTTTATGTTTGTGGCTGATATGCTTTGCTTTCATTTGTCTCTTTGGAAAATAATGCCCTAAATTGCGTTTTGCAAAGCAAATGAACGATTTTTTTGTTCAATGAAAGATCAAACCAATAACAAACAAAAGTTCAAAGGAACTTGAAAACACAAAGCATAACAACGGTGGACAGTTCAGCACAAAAAGTACCTAAGAAGTAAGCAAGAACAACGAAAACTATGTAAGCTAACGAGATAGAATACACAAGTACCTACAACTGAAAAGCACCACAAAAGGACCACAACGCAACAACAACACAACAACGGTTAAAACTTCAGCACAAAAAAAATCAACGAAAATATTGTTAACAGGCAAAATAGATAAACATGTGCCGAATAGCATTTTAAAAATGCTCTACAACAAAGCATAAAAAACAAAATTATTTTTCTGTGCGAGCAAGCGAGATGGAGATATAAGCGCTGAAAAGCATTTAAAATTAAGCTTTATGCTAGCTTTATGCTGGCACTATGAACACTTTGAGCTTTTTCCATATGATTATACACAAAGCGTTTTTCAGCTAAACCTCTCGGCTAAGCTAAAAGCGTTTACTATGAACGCAGCCTTACATACGTATAACTTTGGGCTTAAACCTCTTGCATCGCTGGATGAGGCTAACAACGCTCGTGGGTCATCGTGTAAAGCATTGATGATTGTTACAGCATTGCCAACATTTCTGAGCTTCTCAATGTTACATTCTTCAATTTCAGCGTTCTTCGAGATTAATCTTAACACATTTTAATTAAAAAAAAAAATAAGCGCTGATTGAACATGGTTGATAAGAGGTCGTAGTCTTGTACAGTCGATTCTCCTAATGATACTCTTAGTAAACATTCCCTGAAAGCTTGTTGTTCTGGTCGAATTTATCTCATTATCTGGTTTAATACGAACACTTTGCTTATTTGATGATAGACTAATTGATCTTGAGTGGCGGTAACATTACCTAACCTCGGATTCCCGTAAAGTGGGATATCTCCAACTGGCTGCAGTTTATTGAAATCTCCGAAGAACAGCACTACGTACCCTTTTTTAGCTGCATCGGCAAAGAATGAAGAATGCTTTTTATGTTAAAAGTTTTGTCACAGTTTCTCATAAATTTTGTGCAGTGCGGGATGAAAAAATTTCAGGAGATATAGAAGAATTTCATCTTGAATCCTGTTAAACATAAATTCAATTAGAAAATAAACACTATAAATATTTATTTTTAACATGAAAACAAACATTTATCATTCTCTGCCGAAGCTGCTAAGAAATATTACAAGCAATAGCAGCAGCGTAGCGAGTGCAAACAGCTACAGCACGACTCTGCATAAAGCACATCAGCACCGAATGCCAAAATCGATAGCTGCTGCTGTGAAGCCTGCTTGAAAAATGTTAATAAGCGACAGCAACAGCAAGAAGACGACTTCAAAATTCGATAGCTTGCTGTTGCTGTGGCTTGGATAATGTTCCAAAATTACAGCACTACTGAAAAACAGAACGCTCGCTGCCGCTAAAATTAAGTAAAATTTATTTATGGAAAATTGAAAATAAATTGCTAAAGTGCAGCCAAAGTAAAAACTTTGATGCTTTCGCTAATTTGGCAGCAGCAATTTAAACCCTG
Source organism: Dichetophora obliterata (assembly GCA_963920525.1). Lineage (NCBI taxonomy): Eukaryota > Metazoa > Arthropoda > Insecta > Diptera > Sciomyzidae > Dichetophora > Dichetophora obliterata. The sequence goes on from OY986436.1 coordinate 24,392,759, forward strand.
AACAATAGTATGCATCAAAGTCATGAAACAACAGTTGATCCCATAACACCTAATGGTGTGAAAATAAATGTAAATTAATAATATTAAAAATTAATTAAAATTAAAAATTAATTTTAATCAGGGACCGAAAATAACTGTTATTTTACAATTTACAGATGAAAAAGGCATAACGAAAAAGTGGCCGGAGGACTTTTTTAAATATACCATTATTATCGTAATGGCAGCAGCTTCGCGAATATTAAATGCCTTTTAATTTTTTGGCTTTTACTATAAAAATTAAAATAAACTGTTATTTTTTGCCTTTTATTTTTTCGGGCAGAAATAACTGTTACTTTTGACTTTTATTTTTTAGGTCAAAAATAACAGTTATTTTGTGCCTTTTATTTTTTCGGTCAAAAATATCAGGCAATTTGTATTTTTTCAAAGGCCAAATAAATACTTAAAAACTAAAAAGTTTCATAGCTCAAAATGTGCGCGCTGATGAGACGATAGAAATTGCATAAAACTTTTTTTTGCCTTTCAAGTGGCCTTTAAAGAAATTCAAATTGCCTGTTATTTTTGACCAAAAAAATAAAAGTCAAAAGTAACAGTTATTTTTGCCCGAAAAAATAGAAGGCATTAAATAACTAGTATTTTTGTCGGAAAAAATAAAAGTAAAATGATAACTGTTAATATCTGACTTTTTTGATAAAAACCATAACCGGTATGGTCCCTGATTTTAATATAATTAAAAATTAATAAATATTCTAAACACTAGCACTTTTCACTATTATTGATACTTTCTAATCGTACACCGACAAGCAAACGCGAACTTGTCCTTACATGTCGATCGGTTTTGACAGATACATAAATTTGTTTTGTTTGCACAACAAAAGCAATAAGAAGCAGCAAGCTTAAGCAAAGTGAATTCGGCGAACAACAACAACAACGAAACATCTATACTATTATATAAAAGGAGACTCACGAAATTGATCCAGAATAAGCTCGGTAACCGCTGAACCGATTGTGATAATTCTTTTTTTATTCGATTCCTATGATAATATAGATTGTTATAGCTTACCAAGTTTTTCGAAAAATGTAATTTTTAATTATTACAAAATCACGCATTTTATTTGATGCCTTCTTCATTCAACCAGCAGCACAATATAACAGCCATGGTATAATTATTTTACAAGGTAGCCGTGACAGCTTTTTGGCGATTGATAGTTGTCAAAAACAGCTAAAGGAGTTGTTGTTTGCTGCTGTTGACTAGCCATGTGTTTATTTTTAACTTTTCTTTGATTCATTAAATTTGTTTCGCGAAGTTTATTGGAATGTTTTTAGTTTGGTGCGATTGACTAGCTATGTTTAAGTTGTTGCTTATTTTTTCACTTTTCTTTGATTAATTGCATAAACAGCTAATTTTGACAACTACCCATCGCCGCTCGTGAGGAAAAAGCCAGTCTACGCGGCTACCTTACCTTGTCAAATAATTGTATCATGTATAACAGCAAACAAAGCTTTTCTCTCTTTGTCGCGAGAGCTTCTCTCAATATAACACGGCAGCCATGTTGTGTAGTTAAGATGGATTCACTGATAACCTTCAGAATGTTTTTGTGTGATTTAAAATAATGTTAATCAAGTTGAGAGCGTGCAGAAATTTTTCTCTCTGAGCAAAAACTTCATATAAAAAAAATTGCAAAAAATGCTGAAGGTGATCAGTGAATCCAGCTTTACTTTCATTGAGATTCTTGCTTTCATACATTGTTGATTAATTTTCTTTGCAAATGTTATGAAGGGAGTTGCCAGAATTTAGTTATAAGCATTAAGTATGTTTTGCAGCCTTGCCAGCCAACTTTCCCCACTTGAGATTGTGTTAGTCTATCTATACACATACATAAAAGCGTTGTAACACTGAACAGATGTTTGACAATCACGCAAGAACCACTCAACCGATTAACACGATATACAGTAGCGAGCATAAGTTAGCAAATGTTTAGGAATATTTACTTCAAGGCCCTGTAAAAAATAAATACGCAACCAAATTCAAAAAATCTTTTTGCATTCTATTATTTACTTAATTTTAATAAAAAAAGTTTAAAAAATTACATAAAAGAGAAAAACGATAAAGAGAATAAGAAGAAACTTAAGAGAAACTCCATATGCTCAGTTTTGCACGTTTCGCAATATATAATTGAAAGTACTGTTACACTGAAAACAAATGAAAAAATGTTTACCGTTATTGCTTTTTTATGTTACACTTGACCTTTTCTCTCTTTTTACTTTTGATATTAGTTGTAGAAAAGTGTTTTAAGCTTACGCATCGCTAACTAATTGAAAGTACGAGAAAAATAAGTACTGAGTTAGAAAATAGCATCGTGGCATTGACTGAAAGTGGAAATTCTTCAAGAATCATAGCCGAAAAATTAAATTTAAGCCAACGCACAGTAGTTAATGTCCAGAAGCGGCGAAATGTTGAACGCGTACCAAATTTGGGTGGACGACGTAGTCTGCTGTCAGACTCAGATGCACGTTTAATGGCTCGGGAAATGCGAAAAAACTGTTCGACAACACCTAAGAAAGCTGCAGAAGCATTAAATAAGACAGTCAGTGAGTGGACAGCTCGTAGGGCTTTAAAAAAAATCGGTTTGGTATCAGCAATCAAAAAAAAGAAACCGGCATTGTCCGTAAAAAATAGAAAAGCACGTCTGGCCTACTGCAAAAGGCACACAAATTGGAGCGTTGAGGACTGGAAGCGTGTGATTTGGACAGACGAAACGAAAATTAACCGTTTTCAGTCCGACGGCATAAGTTATTACTGGCACCGACCTAAAGAGAGCATTCAAAGACATCATGTGAAGCAAACCGTGAAGCATGGAGGAGGCAGTTTGATGGTGTGGGGTTGCTTCACATGGTGGCATATTGGTCCACTAGTTAAAATAACTGGTATCATGAAAAAAGAAGACTACCTAAATATTTTATAAACCAATTTGCCAGATTTTGTAGATTTAAGCGCCTATCCCCAAGCAGAAGTCATTTTCCAACAGGACGGGGATCCAAAACATACCGCTAAAATAGTGAAGGAATGGCTATCCCAGCAAAATTTTCAGGTTATGGAGTGGCCTGCACAATCGCCCGATCTCAATCCAATTGAGAATTTGTTGTCGATAGTGAAAAGGCGGTTGGGAAAATATCAAAGAGCTCCTGAGAACATGGAAGAACTATGGCGTCGCGTACAATATGAATGGAATGAAATTCCTAACAACTTCATTCAAAATCTTGTTGAAAGCATGCCAAAACGAGTTAAAAGCGTCATTAAGAACAAAGGACTGTGGACCAAATACTGAAAAAAATGTTAAATGCAAAACGTGCAAAACTGAGCATATGGAGTTTCTCTTAAGTTTCTTTTTTATTCTATTTATCGTTTTTCTCTTTTATGTTATTTTTAAACTATTTTTTGTTGAAAATGAATAAATAATAAAATGCTGAAAGATTTTTTGAATTTGGTTGCGTATTTATTTTTTTACAGGGCTTTGAATTAAATATTCCTAAACATTTGCTCAGTTATGCTCGCTACTGTAGGTATCAAACGATTTGTTATTTCAACTTAGTCTTAATATGCTATGTTAGATTTGCCGCGTCTACTTTTCATGCCCACTTTTTGCAAAAAATGCTATATTTCAGACAATTTTGGTCGTATGAATTTGGTAATCTACGTTGTATGGTTACTTTCGCTAACTTTACTAAAAATGAGCATGAGCCAATTACCGCCCAGAATTAATGAAAAATGTTATACTTTGAACGGTTTTAGTTGTATTAGACTAGTATTAGATAATTTAGTTCTTACGGCTACTTTCGGCAACTGTACTAAAAATGGCGAATATATAAATTTAATTTTTTTCCGAACAGCATGAAAATTCGTGTATAGCAGTAAGGCATTGGCATCGGAAGCGGGGGAAAGGGGGGCAGTTGCCCCCCCACTTTTTTAGCTATATAAACAATTTAAAAGGAAAACTTCAAAAGTTATTCAAAATATCAGTTTTTTTACAACGATAATATTTTTGTATTATATATTTTCCTCTTCTTTCTCTCTTCTTCATAAGCATGCTTGCGGATAACCATTTTCTTTCTCTGTGTTTGCAAAAAGATAGAACAAAATGTAGAGTGTCTACTGCAAGCCCACCACTTTAGTTTAAAAGCACCCTTAAGTATGTAGCTTAATGCTTGTTAATTTTGCAACTCTGGTAAGAAAAAAATTGACATGTTCTTAGGGGCTTTCCATATTGGACGACATGTTGTACGATAAATTAGATGGAAAACTAATGGGACTATTTGATTGAGCGTTCGAACGATCCAACGAACGATTTGATTGTAAAGCAACATCATTAATTGCAAGCTCTCAAGCAGAACACATCTGGCTAATAGCTAAGCAACTTTTAGATGCCCTAACAATTGAGCAGTAATTTTACATAATTGTACAATATTGTACAATCGGCAGAAAAAAACCAAAAATTTCGACTGTCGTTTTAGCTTACGCATGGTACTACATGTTGTACAATCTGCCATGTTGGTCCAATGTTTTGGACCATGGGAAAGCCACTACTGTGAATTAGCTGATGAAAATTCACCTCGACGCTTTGAAGAAACATCAAATCCGGTTCCTTCAGTACAGTTGCCATTATATGATCGGCAACGAAAAGATTATTTCGAAATTTTAGATCTTCCCTCAAATGAGATAACGGCTAGATTCGATCAAACAGGTTGATATTTTACTTTTTTTTATTTTTGCATGTTTACACCAGCTTCACTCAACCGACTCACTTTGATTTAACATTCGGTGAGTCGGTTGAGTGAAGCTAGTGTAAACTGGCACTTTGTAAATCTTATTGTACATTTAAACAGATCTTGACACTCTGGAATCGTTGGAAAATATTGTAATCGAAGCCTTCAACGGAAAAGTGCCTTCTGAACAAAATCTAAAAACAAAACTAAATCTTTATGCAGATGACTTTTTTTCAGATGAAATTGCTGAAGCAATTGCCTAGCCAAACACCTTGAAATTGTAGTGGCATTGTATCCCAGTTTGCGAAAAATTCGGATACTGTAAAAAAACTATTAAATGAAGTTGAAAAACTTATTGCTTTGCTTTTGATTGTGCCTGCATCAGCAGCTTCATCTGCCAACCAATAAAACCGAAGAATTGAATTCGATGGAGGTGGTGAAAGAGTTTGTTTCTCGCAAGGACAAAAAGAAATATTTTGGAATAATTTAAATTGATATAACTTTTTGTACCTTATTGCATTTAAACCATGTAAATATATACCTAGTCTTGCTTTATAAAAGCAACCATTATTTCTTATATTTTCCTTTAAAGAATGATCTCTAATATTGAAATTGGAAGAACTTTTAAAAATATTGAAATTTTAAGATTTTTTATATATTTTTATATTTTTTTTTATTTTAAACTAAAATAAAAAATTTGTTTATTCACATTCATGTTTCTTTGAAGAAATTTTGGTGAACTTTTTTTTGCACCACCATTTGTACTGCCCCCCAGATGAAATTAGCTTCCGACGCGCTTGCAGTAAGGTGGTCTGAGGCAGGACAACGTCTGCCGGGCAATACTATACATCAATAAGAATGCTGTATATATCAGAAAATTCTGATCGTCATGCATTGATGTTTCATACGGAAACGTCTAGCATGTGTTTTGTTCGAAGGTCAATTTACACTTTTACAAATTCACAAAACGATCATAAAAATTTCATTGAATTGGGTCAGGACAAAGTCTACTATAACTATAACGTTAACTATGAATATATAGATAAGGAAAAAGATAAAATTATAGATTTATGTATATAACTTTAGAAAAGTTAGAAATATTTGAAATATTTTTCACAGAATTATTTTTTAAGCTTTATTTGAAAATGTTTTTCACATAAATTAGTTTTTAAGCTGTAGAACATTGCAAAAACAATAACAAAAGCATTTTAGGTAAATTATTTTTCATCAAAAAATTATAGAGGGTATAGGTGGCCAATGATTTTTAATGATAGACACTGTTTGTGTCAAAAAAGATTAATTTTTGCAGATAAATTATGTTGAAAAAATAAGAAAAATGAAAATTAAAAAAAAAAATTAATATTAAAAATAAATATGTACAACAAAAGTTACTCTTGGCCTATTTTTGAGTACAAGTTGGATATTTAGAAGTTCTTTGAAAACAACATAAAACATTGTATTGGTGAGGTAACAGTAAACCTTTTCTCATTTTACCAGTTTAGTTAATTGAACTTTCAAGCAAAGAAAATTTGATGAATATCGATTTGAAAATGGCGGAAATGTTTGCTTGCTAAGTCAAAATATGAAATTTCAATAGTTTTTTCTCATTCTGAGGCTTAAGAAAATGAGTTATACTGAGAAAATCTATAGTTTTGAGATATCGCAATGATTTTTATGTCATAATTAAAATAGGTTTTTTAAAACATACCTTATATCCGTACAAATTATTTCCGAAAAGAAAAGATTTTAATTTTTACCGTTAATTTTATGAATAAACGACTATCCATACAAAAATGCATTGTTGTGCATTGAGAAAGTCTATAGTTTTTGAGATATCGCCATAGTTGGATGTCATTATAACGGTCTTTTTATTAAATTTATGAATATATTTATTTTCAGAATATATGTAAAAAATTACAAAAAAAAAGACAGCTAGGTAAATTTATGTCATCATAACATTTACAGTTTAAATAAAATATTAAAATTAAATAAAGTAATTTTTTAATATTTATAATATTTTTAAATAATCAAACAAAACAAACACAATAGTTTTTATATTTAGAATTTGATTTAATATAAATAAATACTTAAATTTTAAGATTTAAAATTTTTACATGGCATTTAATATTTTTATCGCAGGCAAAGCAGCGGGTATTTGCTAGTATGGAAATATTTTTTCAACCAACTTATAAACTGAATAGCATTTCGAAATTTTGGCTTCGTTAGGGAATAATATTAGAGGCGTAGAACAATTTAGAAAAAACAATTTTAAAATCGGTCAACCCATTTAGAAGTTATGCTCTGTCCAACATTTTTCAAACAAGCTGTTCCATGGGAGCTTCACTCGCTCGCTCCAATAACAAAAAATTTTGCTTTTTAGAGTAGGTTGCAGGTTGCCACCACCACTGTATTTCGACATTCTAGCAGTGTCATAACCTAAGCTCCAACTGGCAAAAGAGTAGCTGTCACCTTTAATCTACAACTAAAGCAGACAGTCGCGGCAAAACATAGTGTTTGCAAAACAAAGTATAACACATTATTATTAATAAATTGAAATATTAAGGCTGTGTGCGAATTGATCTAACTGCGACCTAAACTAAATTGTGTCGATAAGGCAGTGCTTCCTAATTTAGAAAGCATTAAATTGCTTTCTAATTTAGGTAGTTCACGAATTACCTATATTATTTAGGAAGCAGTGCCTTATCGACACAATTCAGTTTAGGTTGCATTTAGATCAATTCGCACACAGCCTAAAATTGTGTTTTTGTCCTGTGTTCTTATAAATTTAACATTTTTCACATTTTTGCCTATTTATCCATAACTTGACCCGATAGAAAAAAACGAACTGCGGATTTAAATTCAGCGCGCGATGATACATATGGAACCACTTTCGTCATCTCTTTTCCGAAAGTTGATCCTTATTTGTAAAAGTGTGTATTTGCTCCTACGCATTACCTAGTTGATCTATGCAATAATTATTTTCATAGATAAGAAATAAGTTAGGATTAGAAGTGAGTATTTTATAACTCGATTTATAAGCAGATTAAGGTTTTTAAATAGAGAACTGGCGCTGTTCTAACAAATTAGCTTTCAACAGGGAATTAAACCTTATCAACATCCAGTAAAAGCTTATAAATCGCCATGCTTAACACACAAAAATAATTTCATTTTCTATTAATTATTTTCAGTGCTGCATAATTCTTTTTGCTTCTTTGACCTTTTCAGCTCAGTGACAAGGCGCTTAAAAGAGTAGCAGCAAAGAGCTGCAGGTAATTTTTTTTAAGTTTTGTGCGTCACCCACCCACGCGATTGAATCTGGCCAACTTTAGCGGTTTTCGGGCAGCTACCAAAAAGTTTTAAGCTCGTAAATAAAGCAAATTTACAAAGCTAGCAAAAAAAGGTTGGCCTAAAATTAGTCTTTAGGTGGCCTTTATAGAGCAATGGCCGAGTAGTAACCCACTTGGGTTGTTACAAGCTATGCATTTCGGCGACTGGCAAAAATGTTTATATTTATTGCAGACGAAAATCTCAATAATGATGGTCAGGAGGGGGAAGGGGTATGTAAAATACTCACCCAATCCGAAAAAAAGCTTAACACGCAAACTAATTGATTGAAGAGGCGGCTGACGTAAAATTGAATTCGTCGTTTGTTTAACTTGAGTGTAAACACAGCCATAAAAACGCAAGTTTTAATGTTAGAACCATGTTTTTTAGGTTGCTTTTCATTTTGTTTTTTTTTTAATTTTTCGCTGCTACAAAAATATGATGACCACGCTAAAAAAAATGTGCTGTCAAGTTTTTCTTTTCCATTTTTGTTTACAATGCAAACAAATTATTGACGTTTACGTTACTTTTGCTTGTATTGAGAATTTGTAAATTTATTTATTGAGGCGGCTAACATGGAAGAAATACGCAAAAAAAGTGAAAGCACTGAAAAAAAAATGTCCTAACTGCAAAAGAGGGTTTGCCTAATACATATTAGAATAAAAAATGTACCCACTAAAACATATGCGAAGGTTTTGCGTAAAGTGATAGTTTTGAGAGAGTTTTTGGGGTAGACATTTTTTGTGAATTTTTGTTTTTTTTACACGTGTATTTACACGTGTTCACTTCAAAATAAATAATTGACAGCTAAAATGTTACACAACATTGGCAGCATTCAGCGCAGACAACAGTTGGCAGCTGTTGTGTAAAAATTCGCTGGTCAAATTTTTTGAGCAATCACTAAAACTGATCAGGTAGCGGCACCATTTAATCGAGCGAAAAATTCTATGCTTCATGAATACAACTGTTGAGTTAACAGATGCTGCTACTGACGCTATGAAATTAATAAACACAGAAAGAACGCAGCAATGTTAAGTGAGAAACCTTTGCAATTGAATTAAGTATACATACAAATTAAATGTAATTAAATTGAATCTAATTGTTAAATATAATTAAATATAATTAAATTGAATCTAATTGACGTGTAGAGTAGCAACAAATTCAGAGAAAAACATCGCGCACTATGGTAGCGCTACCATTACAGTTCACAACAGTTGTCTGCGCTGAATGCGACCATTAACTGCAGTGAGAAGCTGATTCCACGAAAAGCTGTTTCGTTTTTTTTTTAGTTACTTTCGCATTTGTCGAATTTTCTTTCCAACACATCGCTTTGCAGCTGCCGTGTTCATATCCTAAAATATTAGTGCCTTCTTTTAATACTTGAGGCAATAAGAAAATATAGATCGCTTTAGAGACGTGTTCGCCTATCTTTCGACTGGGAGCTACCTTCTACCTCCTATAGTTAAAAATGTCAAATTAAAAAAAAACTCTTCCAATAACATTTTTACTATAGCTTAACTCATGATACAAAGAACTACAGATAAAGTATTGCGCATGTCCGCCATCTTTGCTGTGACGTGCAAGGTGCTCCTTGGTTGAAACGTAGTCACAATTTATTCATAGGGTATAAAGATTTTAAAATGCCTAAATTTTCTTATGAAAACTTGTTTTACTGAAATGAAATAAATATTGTTATATAAAGCACATGTCCATAATAAAGTAAATATATTTTTTAGTACTGTTTGTGAAGAAAAATTTGCATATTTTGGGGGTGCTTTTTCCCCTTTTTACCGATTTACACAAAAAGCGGCTACGTTGCTTGATGTGCTTGACAGAATTTTTACTGTTTGTTCGTTTTCATTTTGCTATCTTCGTCACTTTTCTACATTTTCTTTTGAATGTATTCATCAAGTGTCACATTTGACGAGCGCCAATGACGAGGTGCGCAGAAAATTTTGTTTGTTGCGCCGGGAATACTTTACCTGTAGCACTTTGTATCATGAGTTTAACTGAACAGTTGACTACAACAAAAACTTTGTAGAGAATAATTTTGTTTCCTTCGTTTTCTAATGTGTAATGGTAAGCTATTACTACCCTATCGGAAATTTTAAAGTGCTTTATTAAAAAGCAAGTAAAAAGAACTTCACTCTGCCTATGAATAGTGCTTTTGAAAAGTGCTTTGCTCCCGCTACAAATTAAGCTTTAAAAAAGCTGTTTGCTTTCGAGATTTTTCGTTTTTTTTTTGTTATCTACTCTGCTGACTAATCGTACTCTCATCTCTAACATCGCTTGTTGTTTTCTCATCATTATTTATCACTAGTATATGTAAAAAGTTAAATTCGTGGAAAAGTGTTGCAGCAAAATAGTGAAAAAATATGGTTAAAACGTTTATAAAGTGTTAAATTGTAATGTTTTCATAAAAAATGTAATAAAATTAGTGGCAAGTGGTTTGAATATTCAAAACGTTAATGTAAAATATTACATCGGGCAAAAATATACGCCATCGAAAATGAAGTCGCGAGTGCAGGTGCGAACATAGAAGGCGCTCTTTTCGAAGGGAGAGCAAAGCGCTTTTTTTAATAACTTTTCATAGCGAGAACAAAGATCTTCTTTCCAATGACATGACAATGTTAAATAAAGCTCTATTTAAAGCGAGAACAAAGCTCTATTGTGGTTTTGTAAAGTGCTTTGAAAGTTGTTTTGAAGCGCTTTGTTTCCTAAAGGGTAGCTACAAATACGAGTTAATATAAGCAAAAAGGTATTAGTTATGAATATAAAAGGTAATATGTTCGTGTCTCATATCAATAATTAATACAAAAGTTTCATACTCCATTCCAACCTACATATGCACATAACTTTACATACATCAATATATGTACATATTATAAATAAAAGATTTTATTACGTTTCCTTTTTCACAAAAGGTATTGCTTACAAATAATTCAGTTACTTTTTCACTGACCTTCGATTGCAATGAAATATTCAGTAACACACAAGCAGGAACAACGTTTGTTTGCCTTCATTTCGTGTTTTACCAAAAGTAAGACCCTTTTAATGCTTTTAACCCACTTTAATCTGTGTTGCTTAAAATTGAGTGAGGTAACAACTACGAGAGGGATATCCTAATTTTTAGACTTTTCGTTTAACACTACAATTTACAGAGCCCACATAGCTTCAGAGTCTAAAAGTTAATAAAATTTACCTAAATTTGAATTTAATTTAAATGCTTATTATAATATCAGCAATTCACACAATTATCTTTAAGAGCGCCCATATAAGCATAATTTAGAATGACAGGGAAAAAAAGTACCCTTGTATCGAACTGGCTCAGGAGGTTCTCGAAATCGAAAGATTTTTTAAAAAACTTCTAATGAATAGAATTGATAAATATCGGAGCGACGATTATATATAAAAACTTTCATCACGATGTGATCCCGTTTTACAGCTGCAGAAGGTGCTTTAAAACAATCAATTTCCAAAACTTATATTTATATTAATAAAAATGAGCAGAATGAATAAATATAAACAAGAAAATCTTCTGTACAAAATTTGGTCTCTTGACATCTTCCTATTCCAAAATGTCCTTAAATATCATGATGTTAAAAAAAATTTAATTTTTTGTCAATATTGCAGTCGATTTCTTCATCAGCGCTCATAAATCTATTGAAATTTACTATAATATTGAAAAAACATAGCATTTGGACACCGTGATGTTTAGGATATTTTGGAAAAGGAAGATATTATTGTATCGAGATCAAATTTTGAATATGCACTTTTCTATCTTATGATTATTGATCCTTATCATGTTTACTGCGATATAAATAATTTTAAGAAATATGCTATTGTCAAGGACACTCTGAAGTAGGCATTTGGGTAAGGTCTTAAAGAAATTTTGCAAGTTTTTAGTTTGTCCTATTATCAGCTGACTTGGACCTAATTTTTAACGATTTTTATGATTTAAAAGAATATACCATTTCCAAGAAGATTCTGGAATAAGAAGATGACGTTGTATCGGAAAAAATTTCATAAAATCAATATTTGGGTTAGTACCTTTAACTTCATCTAAAAATCTTTGCATTATAATTTTTTTTTTTATAATTTATACCATTTTTAAGAATATCTTAGAGCAGGAAGATGTGATCAGAACAGGACGAAATTTTGTGTACTTTCGTTTCATATTTATACTAACGGAACCACTTCTTTAGATTTTTCATATCATAAGTTTTAAAAAATGTCCTGATTTTAAGAACAAACCGGAGCAGGAAGATGCGATCAGATCGAAATAGAATTTTGTAGTTTACATGTTTGTTACAATACCAGTCGAATGTGCCCTGAGCCAAATCGATGCTATGCACTTTTGAAATTCGCTCCAGCCTAAAGAACAGTGTAAAACTTAGAAAAAAAAAACAACGTTTTGAAAGAGGTTTCTTTACGCAGCTTGTGGGTAGTGCGATTTGGTATAGAAAATTACGTAACCGTGTGAATGGTCTGTGTATGCGTGCGAGTATCGAGCAGACTACAAACTACCCAGTGGACAAAAGCAGGGCTTCGAAGCGCTTCTAGTAGGCCATCATATGAATTTTTTGCCCTTCCGCACTCATATCCAAGCCCATTAATTTTTTTTATATGAAACGAGAAAATTTTCTAGGCCTTGCTCTCTCGCGACTCTAAAGAAGCCTGCTAGAAGAATGAGAATGCACGTTAGAAAGAAAAGCAATATAAAAATCAACTTGAAATAAAAACGACTGACAATTTCCAGATTCGGACCAACGTCCTCACATGTGCCAGTCCGACATCTTATCCACTCGTCTATCGCAGTTGTTAACAAACTTTAGCTTATTTTGCATCATTACAAATTAAAGTAATGCCTCTATCACCGTCTGCGAATCGAATAAAAATTAAGGTGAATTCGCCAAATTGGTATCACCGTCAGCGAATGAAAAACTTCGTGGTGACACTGTTTGCGAATTTCGCAGATGTCATTCGACTCAAGCGTCAAAAACAAACGAATACAAATATTTTTCAAATTTCACGAAAGTTTCACGTCATCAGCGTATATTAAGACGTTACAGTGTTTTATTACCGAACGAAGATCATTAATGAATAGTAAAAACAAAACCGATCCAAGATGACTGCCCTGAGGAACTCCAGAAGTGACCGAAATACTTTTTGAAAGAGAATTCTTATATAAAACCTTTTGAGTACGTCTAGATAAATACGAATTTATCCAATTTAATAATGTGACAGGAAACCCAATAAGGTGGAGTTTTTTCAAAAGTGGATTATGATTAACACTGTCGAAAGCTTTGTTAAAGTCCGTATAAATAACATCAGTCTGCAGTCCCAAAGTAAAACCATTTATAACACGCGTAGTAAACTCTAAGAGGTTTGTTGTAGTGGATTTACCCTTCAGAAAACCATGTTGAAAGACAGAAATGGTGGAAGACACGGAGTGGGTTAATTGATCAGTTATGATTTTCTCAAATAACTTAGGGATTGCACTTAATTTTGCAATTCCTTGATAGTTAGAAACATCTATCTTGGAGCCAGATTTATGAAGGGGTATAATATAAGAATCATTTCATTTAATAGGAAAATAACCACTATGCAAGGATATATTAAAAATGTTGGCTAGAGAAGTACACAGGTTTGTAGCACATTGCTTTAAAATACAGCTTGGAATTTTATCAGGAAAAGAAGATTTTACTTGTCGAAGATAACACATGACAATATTTGGGTCAATTACAGGAGTTTCAAAAGAGTTAACTGGCGGTAGAAAAGGATACACAGTGCTAGTATTAAATGGTATATCGGAGTAAGTTGATTTAAAGATGTTTGCAAACATGTTAGAAATCACATTGTCACTAGATGATTCGTCCTGATTGAATTTCATAAGGGGTGGAAAGCTGGAAGCTTTACGTTTTGAGTTAACAAAACTATAGAAAAGTTTTGGATCATCTTTAAATTGAGATTTTATGTTAATTATATAAGCAGAATAGCATTGTTTATTTAATAGTTGATATCTATAACGACAAGAAGAATAGGAAGCAAAATCTAAACTAGAACCAGATATTTTATATTTTTTAAATAAACGATTTTTTTAAATTGTTAAGTGCCTTTAGATCATTTTCTCTGCAAAAAATTACTCAACGCTGCAACATTTTAATTCATTTATATTTTTCGCGGCTTAATTGAAATTTTACGTTTATGAGCTAATTCTTATGTTTTCTGCTTTGGCAGTGAATAAGAAGGCGCACAAACGGTGATACTACTAAAAGAAAAATTCGCCAGCTGATTCGACTCGAGTGAAGCATTCGATTCACAGACGGTGATAGGGGCATAAGCTTTCGGGAGCGCAGGTTCGAGAACCAGCTCGAATAAAAAAACAAATTTTTTGTATTTTTTTTTATTCTACATTCTTTTACAAATTTTTCTGTTCATTTAAAATTTTTTTTTGATTTTTTTTTGTAAAATTTCTTAATACAAAAATAGAAAAGACTTCGAATTTTTTCATATAAAAGTTTTCATATAATATGTTAGCATTGTGTTAGATTTCGGAGGCCCAACTCGGCCGAAAAAAAGTTTTGTTTGTTTTTTAAGTTTAGATTTTTTAAATTGATCTGATCATTTATAATTTTTTCTAAATTTTCTAAATTTTTTTAAAATTTTTTTCATAAAAAATAATATGAAAAGACTCCAAACCTTCAAAAGGTAGGCCTTAAAGAAGCACTCATCCATACAGCGAGCATGGAAGGTATATTGACATGCATGCCTTCTTTTCCGTAGCACTGCCTAAAATGCCCACTGGGTAGCAGACGATTGCGCTATGTGTGTGTGCGAATGTTGAGATTCGAGCAGACTGGCAACGAGTAACAGATAGAAACATTGAACACGGAAGTGCCCATTTAAAAAGTGGGCGCTTTTCGACACAGGGGCGTTTCAATATTATTAAAACACTGTATCTCGAATAACATAGACACTAGGGTACTGAAATTTAGCATAGGGATAGGCACAATTATGACAAATCACGGTCAAGAAAGTGGGCGTTATTCGACAAAACGGCGTTTCAATATTATTAAAATATTTATTAAATATTATTAATATTAAAATATCTCTAATAATATAGACACTAGGGTACTGAAATTTAGTAAAAACAGGCGTTTTTTACAAAGGGGCGTGTCAAATAATATTAACACTAGGGTACTGAAATTTAGCACAGGATTAGGAACAATTACTTCAAATTACAGTCAAGAAAGTGGGCGTTAGTCGACAAAGGGGCGTGTCAATATTATAAAAGCACTGAATCTCGAATAATATTGACACTAGGGTACTGAAATTTAGCACAGGATTAGGCACAATTATGATAAAATACTGTTAAAAAAGTGGGCATTATTTTACAAAGGGGTGTCAAAGTTAGAAAATTACTTTATTTGTATTCGCATCTCGAATAATATACAAAATAACTGAAATGAAGCACAGGGGTAGGCACAAGTATGATAAAATACTGTCAAAATAGTCTGCGTTTTTTACAAAGGGGCGTGTCTTTATTAAGAAAACACTGTATCTCGAATAGTATTGGCACTAGGGTAATGAAATTTAGTACAGGAGTAGGTACAGTTATGACAAATTACGGTCAATAGCGTGAGCATTATTTGACAAAGGGGCGTGCCAGTAGTATGAAACAACTGTAGCTCGAATAATATTGACACTATAGTACTGAAATTTAGTAAAGGGGTGGGCACAATTACCACAAATTACGGTCAAGAAATTTTGCATTACTCGACAAAGGGGCGTGTCAATATTAAAAAACACTGTATCTCGAATAATATTTATAATAGGGTACTAAAATTTAGTACAGGGGTAGTCACAATTACGATAAATTACGGTTAATAAAGTGGGCGGTATTCAACAAAGGTGCGTGTCAACATTAGAAAACTACTGTATCTCGAATGATATTGACACTAGGGCACTGAAATTTAGTACAGGGGTAAGCACAAATATTAAAATTTACGTTAAAGTAAGTGTGCATTATTGGACAAAGGATCGTGGCAGTATTAGAAAACACTAGAAATAATATTGAAACCAGGATAATAAAATTCGTTACAAAAATGGGTACAATTATTACAAAACACTATGAAGAAATATTTTTGCTGAGTCTGTTTATTGGACTCCTGAATAAAAACAAAAAACATTTAAATAAAATATATTTAAAAACACCGGAGACATTTGCATGGAAAGTCAATAATTTGATTTTCAAGTCGCTTTATCTTATTCTTAGGTTACGCTGTTTAATGAAAACGTCGTTGTACTAAAAATTTCTATAGTTTTTTTGAAGGTTTCACTTCTACCGTGCGTGGCAGCCACGCACATACTTCTTTATATTTGTTATTATTGCAATTAAGTTTCAAGAAATGGATACTGCAGCAAAAGTGTGTAATACAGTGTAATCTGATGTTAGAATTTCAAAAAGTTTTTTGTCTCTTGGGTGGACCCTGAAAAAGTGTTAATTTTTATATACTCTTTGTGTATGTGCTGGCAATATTAAGGGGTCGCTGATTTCGAACCTGATGTAAGAATTAAAAAAAAAATTTTGGCACAAGGGTGAACCCTAAAAATGGTTTTTTTTTTTGTTTTATACTCTTTGTGGAATTCCCAAGCACGTTTTCGATTTTCGTTCAGATTTTCGATGTGTTTTATTGTGTTTAAGTATGTGTAAGATTCTCTTATACTCTTACGTAAGTCCAGTTTTTTATCCAGTTTTTAATCGATTAATTCAAGCTCCAAACGAAGAACGTGATAAATTTTCAATGCTCAACGCCTTGTTGAGTCATTAAACAAACGTCGCTATCAATGGCAACTGCCTATTTTCATCTCTCATGATAATATTGCATCTTAATTTTCAATATATAAAACTCTTACTTACTTACTTAGTTGGCGCTACAACCGTATGTCGGTCTTGGCCTCATCTAAGAATTTGCGCAAGCCATTTCTGTCTTTCGCTTGCTGGCGCCAGTTGGAAATTCCAAGCTTCGTCAGGTTGTCCTCTACTTGGTCTTTCCAACGAAGATGCGATCGTCCTCTTCTGCGTTGACCGCCGCTGGGTACCGAATCGAATGTTTTCTTCACTGGAGCATCGTCTTTCATGCGCTGAACATGACCAAGCCAGCGAAGCCGCTCGATTTTAATGCGCTTGACTATGTCGATGTCAGCGTACAGCTCATACAGTTCATCATTCCACCGTATTCGGTACTCGCCATTGACGCAGATTGGTCCGTAGATCTTACGAAGAATCTTTTTCTCGAATGCTCCTAAAGTCTTTTCATCTAAACTGCTCAGCGTCCAGGTTTGTGATGCATAAAGTAGGACGGGCATGATGAGCGATTTATAGAGCGTGATTTTCGTTCGTCAAGAGAGGGCTCTGCTTCTCAATTGCCTACTGAGCCCAAAGTAACACTTGTTGGCAAGAGTTATTCTTCGTTTGATCTCAATGCTGATGTCGTTGGTAGAATAAATGCTGGATCCCAGATAACCGAAGTTCTTCACAACCTCGAAGGAGGTATTGTCAACGGTAACGTGGGTTCCAAGACGCTGGGACTGTTTGTTTGTTGACACTAAGTATTTCGTCTTATCTGCATTCACTGCCAGACCCATTCGACTTGACTCTCTTTCTAATCTGGAAAATGTTGCACTGACTTCGCGCTTATTATGGCCAATGATATCTATGTCATCAGCATACGCAAGCAGCATAACACTCTTGTAGAATATTGTGCCACTACGTCTCAGATTAACAGCTCGGATGATCTTTTCCATCATTAGGTTGAAAAAGTCGCACGATAAGGAATCACCTTGTCTGAAACCTCGTTTGGTTTGGTGGGGAGAGGTCCTTCCCGATTTTAACTGCGCTGCTAGTGTTACTCAGTGTCATCCTGCAAAGTCGTATTAGTTTTGCAGGAATACCAAATTCAGACATGGTGGAGTACAGGTGCTTCCTTATTGGGCTGTCGAAGGCGGCTTTGTAGTCGACAAAAATATGGTGGGTGTCGACTTGTTTTTGTTGAGTCTTCTCCAAGATTTGTCGTAGCGTGAAAGTCTGGTCGATGGTGGACTTTCCAGGTCTGAAGCCACACTGATAAGGTCCGATCAGTTCGTTTACAATGGGCTTCAGTCTTTCACATAAAACGCTCGACAGGACCTTATATGCGATATTAAGAAGGCTTATTCCACAGTAATTGGCACAGATAGTGGGATCGCCTTTCTTGTGGATCGGGCAGAGTACACTGAGACTCCAATCGTTCGGAATGCATTCGTCCGGCGGGATTGTTGTCAGCGTCGCCATTTAGAAGCTTAGAGAAGTGTTCCCTCCATAACGTCAGTGTACTCTGGACATCTGTCACTAGATTCCCGTTTTCATCCTTGCAGGAAGAGGCCCTGGTTTTAAAACCATCGGCAAGGCGTCTTATTTTTTCACCATACATCTCAATCTTCTCTTGCTCGCGCTTTTCTGCCTCTCTTTTTTTCCGCCTGAAAATATGTCTCTCTTCCCTCCTCTTTTCTTTGTATCGCTCCTTAGCAGCGCGCGTTACAACCGACTGCAGGGTGGCTTTGTAGGCGGCGTCTTTCTCTGCAGTGGCGTCGCGACACTCCTGGTCGTACCACTGGTTTCGGCGAGGGCGTTGGTAGCCAATCACCTCTTCAGCAGCCGCACGCATGGAGTTGGAAATGTGTGCCCACTGCGCGCATATATCATCGATTGGAGGAGTGCTTTGAAGCAGGAGTGAGAGTCGAGTGGCGAAAGCATCGGCTGTCTGTTTCGATTGCAGCTTGGCTGCAACAAGATAGTGATCCGAGTCAATGTTTGCACCACGGATCGTGCGTACATCCAAAAGTGCCTTCCGTCGATCAAAACGTGATCAATTTGATTCTTGGTTTTTTGATCAGGGGACATCCAGGTGGCTTTATGAGAATATTGAGATGCTTGAATCTAGTGCTACTTACGACCATGTTTCGTGCTGCGGCGAAGCCAATCAGCCTCATTCCGTTATCGGAGGTGTTGTCGTGGAGGCTGAACTTTCCGACTGTTGGACCAGAAATATTTTCCTTGCCCACCTTAGCGTTGAAGTCACCAAGCACGATTTTAACGTCGTGACGGGGGCAGCGCTCGTAAGCATTTTCAAGGCGCTCGTAGAAAATTTCCTTGATCTCATCGTCCTTGTCTTCTGTCGGAGCGTGCGCACATATTAGGCTTATATTGAAAAATCTAACCTTGATGCGGTTTATGGCAAGTCGTTCGTTCACAGGTGTGAATCGCAGGACGTGGGGTCTGTGTTTACCTTAAATAAAACTCTGTTTACCTTAAATATTAAATTAACCTTTTTGATTTAATTGTTCATTTAAGTTGAAGAAAATTCGTAAGGAACTTCGTTCCTGATGGGGGTCCACCAACCGCATCACTTTTTTTTAATTTGTCTTGGTTCTTTCTTGTATGTTTTCAAAAAGCGGTCGACATGTAAGGGAAAATTTGTCTCGATCTGGTCGGCCATCAACGGCTTCAACTGCAGTTAACATCGCTAAAGTGAGGGAATGGATGACTGAATCGTCAGTTAAGATTGATAGATATAGCCGCAGAACTTTCTGTGCCTCACGAATCTATTCGTACCATTTTAAACGATTTCGTGGGCATAAAAAGCTTTCGACTAATTCCGAAAGACCTGAATTTACTTCGGAAACTCTATCGCGTAGAGGTCGCTGAAGGCATACTAGAACACTTTAGTTCCAACCCCACATTCATTAAACGCATTGTAACTAGTGATAAGACATGGATTTACTAGTTTGATATGCAGTAAGCAGTATGCAATTCGTCGAAAAAGGTTAGATTTGTGTAAAGAAATCTTATAGATTTTGCACTACGATAACGCATTATGTTACAAGGATATCATTATGAACGAATTTCTAGCCAAGAAATCAAGAAATACTATCGTATTCAACTCAAATTACCACTTCGAGGCACCCGTTTTCAGTCAATAGAAGACATAAAAGAGGATTCGCGACGAGAACTGAAGTTGTTTTCAGAAATTGCGTTTAAAAAAATGTTTTGATGATTGGATTATTCGTTGACATAAGTTTATTATTTTGGAAGGAGACTACTTAGAAAGCAATGAAATAAATTTGGATGAATATTAAGGGTATTCATGCAAAGTGGCAATCTTATAACTTGAGCAATTAGTTCTTTTTATCAGCTGATTGTATAAACAGCCCTTAAAGTCTATTGTTCATTTGCAGCATATATGTCAGATGAAATATATTTTCATATGCTACATATCTTGCTAATAAGTTTTTCAGTTATAATTTTCAATTAAATTTTTGTTACTTTTGCACCAATTCATAAATTCTTACCTCCTCTCATTGCTTTTCTGTCGGCTTCTGATAAGAAATTAGTTAATTTTCGAAAAACAGCTGGGACCTTACTCTGCAATGCGGTTCGTAAACAAAATCACACCATATTGGTGTATTTACATGGTTTTTTGACAAATTTTTTATATGTTCGAATTCAAAGTAGACAAAAACAGCATTTTAAAGCAAAGGTAGAGAAGTGGCTGACATTTAGTAATCTTAATTCATGCATTTACATGGTATGATGTTTTCGAATCGCATTACAGAGTATGCCCCCTGATTGATCATATAAGTTTGCCACCTCGTTTGCTCACAAGTTTGACAGTTTGTTTATAAGGCTGATAAACGTATATAGTTCATACCATTTAAAGGAGTATTGCCCATTTGCATGAATACCCTTAATATATATTTTGTGTTTTACTGACCGATTCCCGATACATTTTTGACAGAGTTTTTCTGATCACCATTGAAAGTGTTTCTTTTCTAAAACTCACCATGCTCGATTGTCTCCTTGGCGCACGATATGATTTTTCCTTTGCGCCTGCGCAAATTCGATTCAAATTTCTCATCAATATAATCATCACCATCGGCATAGCAGGCATCTTCACCGGTGGACTCCTGGACATCTTCGGACGATTGACGTTCGTAGGACATATTTTCGCTGCCGCTGCTACGTAATAAATTTTCAAAACTTTTGTTCATTTACTTGTTAATTTAAATGTTTTAAGTTTTTTTTTATTTAATTTGTTGAATGGTTTTTTTTTAATTTTTGTTTTTTGATAGCTAGTTCATTTTAAAAAATCGTTGACTTTGTTTTATAATACACACCTTGCACTAGTAATCCGTTTTTTTAAAAGTGAATTGTTTTTATTTATTATGTTTTCATTAGATTTTATTTTTTTATTTTTTAAGTTACACTTTCAAGCTGGCGTTATGGCGAGGCAACTGTAGTTAGCACAATTTTCAATTAATTTAATACCTAATAATAAAATAAAAAATAATATTTTTCTGTTACTTCGGTAAAGTGGAAGGGAAAGTCTTGAATTCCAACCCTTCTACTTTCATACCCAGAAGGCATTCTTTTAACACTTGCATGTCATTGGGATGAATGCTTTCCTTGTCTTCACTAGAAGTTCTTCCAGAATATGTTCAATTTTCAAGATTTCTTTGAGCCCTTAAATGAAATGATGCTACTAGGTGTTTTTGAGGAGAACTTTAAGAAGGCATTCCATGGAATGCAATGGTTTTTGTGGTTAGGGGGCTATAGTCATAAGTGTAAAAAAAAAAATTATGTGATATCTTAATATGCTATCTTCAAAATGAAAACTCCCTTTTCCGATTACCCGGGAAAAATCATTCAGAATTGGGCTGCTAGAGTCATGGGTTTTTTGGGGGTTCCGGGCAATCTAACGATATTAAAATATCAAACAATTCTAATCTTCTCATAAGGGTGTACCAGATAATCCCCAAAATCAAAATCCCCAAATCAAAATCCCCAAATCGAAATCCCCAAACACAAAATCCCCAAACTCAAAATTCCCAAACTCAAAATCCCCAAACACAAAATCCCCAAACGCAAAATCCCCATTTTCTGTGTGAAATACATTCAAATTAGGTTAAAAATCGCGCGATTTTTAACCTAATTTGAATGTATTTCACACAGAAAATGGGGATTTTGCGTTTGGCACTATTTCTGAAATTAATATTTAAACAAATTCTTTAATGAATTCAGAAATATTTAATAAGTAAATAATGAAAAATACTTAACTGAAATATATACAAAATTCGTTCTAGACGCTTATACTAACAATAAAGGAAAAACAACAATATTTCTTTATCAAAATAGTTTAGTTTGAAATTAAAATTCAAAACAAATTGTTTGATGAATTCAAAAAAATGTTATCGGTAAATAATGAAAAATAGTAAACTGAAATATATACAAAGTTCATTCCTATACTAACAATATACAATGTTCGTTTTAATACTAACAATAAAGAAAAAACCACAATATGTCTTTATTAAAGTAGTTTACATAATAGAAGAAATTTATGGCATGTTATACAACTTTTAATTACATAGTGAAATATTATGGGATATAGATGACAAGTAAGTTATTTTATCTAAATCAGCTCGAGTTTCAACAACCCTTTTAATTTTCTTAAGACGGTCCACATTTTTTATATTTCTTCGTAATAATACACCTGAGTGTATCTTGTCTATGTTTGCTTTAATTTCTAGAAACTCTTTTCCTAACTCTTTTATAATTTCATAAACGCCACATTTCTTTTTTCCTACAATAATTTTAAGCCGTCGATGCCAAGCCCCAATAGAGTTTGAAGTGCGCGGAAAATTGTCATTGAAGGCATCAGAAACGCACCAAAAATTAGGGTCGTATTTAGGGGCACCTGGTTTTGTTTATATGATCGGTAATGCCGATTATTTTGTCAAAAGTATGGGGATTTTGTGATACTATCCCCAAAAAAGTTTGGGGATTTATCTTTTGGGGATTTTGTGTTTGGGGATTTTGATTTGGGGATTTTTTTCGTGTGGGGATTTTGTGTTTGGGGATTTTTTTTTTTGGGATTATGTGACACTCCCTTTTCATAACAGTTCAAAGAGAGAGATATATGCTCAGCGGTTTTTCAATTTTGAGCTTATGAAGCAAAAACCCATAAAATATTGTCTAGTAATTAATTTTGAATTAGGTGCCTTTAGGCGCGCCCATAAATATGCAACGCTATAAAATTTTAAGCTATTTAAGCATGCAATTAGGCAAAAAATTTATTCAAAATATTTTATATCATAAACATTTAAAATTTAATCATATGCTGCGAAAAATATCGCTACAATGTAGGCCGTAAAGCAATGCTTATCAAGAACAGCGACGATATTAAAATTACCTTCTTAAAAAAGGGAGAAGAAAGGCATCCGAAATTCAAGCACCACCACTCCTATGTTATGAATATAAAAGCAGTCACGACAAAGACAACGACCTAAGAACCGATAATAAAGCGGAACGAAATAAGGACACAAAACATAACATCCTTACCATAGCTAAGGATGTGGAAACTATTACTAAAATATAACACACACGGCTGGCAATAATGCATTTAGGATCAAGCAAGCTCCAAAGATAAGTTCGGAAAACATTGAACGCTTTCAACTAGATGGCAGAAACCAAAATCAACTCAACGTATGACTAAGAGCTAAGAGAGGGTGGCGATGGCGATGATGATGGGCTTTGTTGTGCTGCAGAGGGTGGCTAAATCGGGTCGCATACAAAAATAGCTCAAGTGGTAAGAAGGTTGAGCACAACAAGCAGCAAGAAGCAAGTAATACCAAATGAAACACCCTCACATAGACAAAATGAAAAATAGCTTAGAACCAGTTTCGCTGTCAGCAGAAGGCGAGGGAGTGGCAGCGGTAAGCGAGTAGATTTTTGAAGCTGCTGAATTTATAAACTTCTCTTTATTTTTTGTTTAAAAAACAACCTTAAAACCTATTCTCGTATAAAGTATAACCACTTTAAACTTGATCATAAACTTAAAACCATGTTTTTTTTTCTATTTTTCTTCAACACTTGCAGGTGAAGAAGCTCTTTCGTAACACTTTGCTTACAACAACACTGTTTGCACAAAGATACTAGGACGTATTTTGACCGGTTTTTAGGCGCTCACTAAAACATTTTATCCTCGCACAATGTTATACATTATTTTACTTTTCATAAAAATTTTTTTTATTTATTAAAATTGTGTTTAAATATCATTAAGTTTGCCGATTGTTAGCATTAATTGTTATTTTTTTTGCATATCTCAATCAACCGTGTTGTAGGAATATTCAGAGTAGACTAAAAGTAGACTATGAATTTTGTTCGCGGTAAACTCTCTTTTCTGTGGTGAGTTAGCATATTATCGATTTTCTGTTGTCATAGCAAAAGCAGAGTTTGTTTGTTACATTTGACAGTTCAACGCAATTTTACCAAACTGCGCCGAACACAACTTGTAACATTTATTAACCGGCAGTTGTTAAATGTCAACAAAACCATATGGCATTTACAGAGCATCAAAAGACCCAGAGAGCGATAAAGACGTCACCGGAAGTTGTAAAAAGCTAAGAAAGCTTTTTAAAAACTTAACAATATTGCGGTACGACGATAGCAAGCATCATGGTTTATTCGCAAGCATATCAAGTAATTGTAAACTTATCCAAATAATATTACACAGTCCAACAACCAAAATAATTATCGATTCGATTAACGGATTTCTGGTACACAGAGGGAAAAAAGACGTTCTAAAATTGTCAACGGGTGGTATCAAATCGACAACAAATCGTTGACAATATTTTGACACCAAATGTTCTCAAATCTAGAACGAAATGTTGTCAAATTAAGAACAAAAAAATAAAAAATTACCATACGTTGTCAAATTGAGAACGGAATGTTCTTAAATTATGAACGAAAAAATAAAAAATAACATACGTTGTCAAATCAAGAACGAAATGTTCTCAGATTGTTAACGAAAAAATCAAAAATACCAAACGTTTTCAAATCGAGAACGAAATGTTCTCAAATTAAGAACACGCTGTTGACAAATCAAGAAGAATACGTTCTTGATTTGACAACAACGTTGTCGCTCTATTGATTTTCTTAAAATTTTTTCATTAAGTTATCAATTGTTTGTGTAAGCGGTACGAAGAAAAATTGAAAATGGAAAATACTGAAAATATAAATAATAATCAAGGTAATATGAAAGTTTTGCTTTTGAACAAAATTCAAACACTGGAACCGCAGAGTACATCGATAATGAGGAAATTGTTGAGACTTTTGTTTTAGGACAAAACACAAACGTTGTGGTGCAAAACAGTGGAACTACGGATGAAATTGATAATGACGACGAAAAACTTGAAAATTTTGTTAAATCCATAAATATGGAATGTATTTTTAACGTGTTAAAAGGTAAGTTGTAAACAAAAACAGCAATTGAATAGTTTTTATTTTATTCATTTTTATTTCAGCTGCCAGTATTACTTTTAGAAGCTTGCCCTACATAAAGAAAAAAGACCCTAAAAGATGCAGTGCCACACTTAGGACTCCGTGCTGAATTTAGGGAAAAATTGTTTTCGTGGAAAAAAGCAGAGGTAATATTGTGTTACAATTTTTGTTTAAAAAGAATCTTAAAATTTTGTTTTTAGTTGGGAATCGATGATGACACTATTTCAGTACCATCCAAAGTGGAGTTATGGCTTAATCAAAATGGAAGCAATACAATATCTTCAAGTAATTCTGTTGTTGGTAAATCTCTAAATAAAGTAAAGTAGTTGAAAATAGTATTTTCTATCAAGTACAAACAACAAACGTAATTAATTACAGGATTTAAAGCCTTTGTTTAACGAATCAACTAAAGGAAAGGTTTTAGTTGAATATGTTAAACAAAATCAGCAATTAAGTTGTGAGCAAAGAGATGACATTATAAATATTATTGTTGAAGACATCATCGCAAACAACACAGTGCTTCACACCCATGATTTTGAACGTTTAACTGAAGAAATTTGTTCTATTTTTCCATGCGAAAAAAATATGAATGTAATAAAAACAAAACAATTAAAAAACCAATATGCCAAACTTTTAAGAAAATTCTAACTGATCTCATAAAAAATCTATCATATCTTTTAGGATTACTATTATATTCCAAGAAAAGGAAAAAATAATGCAGGTGGAAAATTGTATTCTAAATATAGAAACAAATGTTTAAAAAAAGAAAACTTTTGGCGACCGTTCATAGCTCCAGTACGACAACAAGTAAAGCATCCATTCCCACAATTAATAAGGTATCTGACAGTGAGAATGTAGAATTTGATGAATCAATTTCTATGGCATTGAAAACCTCACTTAACAGAGATAGTGCAGATTGCAATGATGTTTGTGAAAAGTGGAAGAAGACGTATCAAATGCGTCAAAAGGATGTAAACAATTTATCGAGTCTTGAGTTTCTTCAAGCTTGGTCAAAATTGTCCGATTCTCGAGCTACGGAATTGGTAAGAGTTTGTGTTTGTAATTATATCTATAACTTTTGCTTTAATTTGGTACAACTTATAGATAAATATTGACTTCGACATCATGTACCCAAACAAAGGACACTTGCTGCTTTCAAAATGGCAAATTTTCAAAAAAACAATTCCTAAATTTTACGACAAAAATGTTTGCAATCAATTTAGTAAACAATTACTTTCCAAAATTACTTCGTCGACAAGTATAGGTATACAGTCAATCAATAAAGTTTAAGTACAAGGCAAATTTATGGAAAAGGCAGCCAAAAATACTTTTCAAAAATAAAAAAAAAACGAATTTTGTCATTTTTATATGAAAATCTATACATTTATTGACTAATAAAACTCAAAACAGTTAACTTTTTTATTACTTGAAAAAAAATAAACGGACTTAAAATAAAAAATTCATTAATATATGTACATCAAAAAAGTTTACGTACAGAAAAAAATTAGTGGTTTGTTTTTTGCAAATACATGAATATTTTAAAAGTTTAATACTTTGTTGGTCCTCCTTTACTGGCAATAACAGCTTCTAGGCGCCTGCGTATACTTTTAATTAAATTTTTTGTATCGTTTCCCGTTATATTTCTCCACTCAGCCAATAAAGTAGCTTTAAGACTTTCCTTTGAAGAAATTTTGTGTTTCCGGATCCGTCTTTCTAATGTATCCCAAATATTTTCGATGGGGTTGATGTCAGGTGATTGTGGAGGTGTATGGAGCTGCTTACAGTTATATAACAGCCATTCACGGACAAGATACGACGTGTGTTTTGAGTCATTGTCCTGTTGGAAATAAAAACTACGGCGGTCAAGCCCCAATTTTTCCACACTTCGATGCAAATGGTTTTTTAAAATGTCCAAATAAGCATGCTTATCCATTTTGACCGTTATAAAAACCAGCTCCCCGGCTCCAGATGCAGCCATACATCCCCAAACCATTACGTTTCCACCGCCATGTTTCACTGTTGGTATTAAATTTTTTTCCTTCAGTTCCTCATTGGCTTTTCTCCACACTTTTCCTGCACCATCTGACCCAAAGATGTTGAATTTAGATTCGTCGCTAAACACTACGTTTTCCCAAAATGAATCCGTCTTTTCTAAGTGGGATTTAGCGAAATCCAACCTCTTTTTTCGATTTACTTTGGATATAAAAGGCTTACGCCGTGCTACTCGACCATGATACCCAGCATTGTAGAGAGTTTTCCTTACTGTTTGGGGATTTAATTTCTTCTGAGTGCTCCGAGATATGTCCTCCGCTAATTTCACTGCAGAAATTCTCGGATTTCCTCTTACAGCCGCAATTACTCTGCGTTCATCAGTTGGTGTTAAGATTTTTGGCCTTCCTGATCGATGCTTTTTTTCCAAACTACCGGTATTTGTGTACGATTTTATTATTGTTTGAACACTAGAATGACGTTTTCCAACTATGTTACCGATTTCGCGTAAAGTTTTGTTTTCTAAATACAATTTTATTATTAATTTTCGGATTTCTAACGAAATTTCTTTTCCGCGGCCCATTGCAACTTTCTTTAGGCAATTTTGAACTGAGAATGATCATATGTAGGTCACAAATTATGAGAGTAAGTGAATTAGTTTTACTCATTGTCAAACAAAAGTGTGAAAGAAAACCGAAAACTACAGTTATATCATTAAGAACTATGTAAAAAACAAAAACAATGCAAATAAGCGATTCAGCTGTACGCAAACTTGT
Source organism: Dichetophora obliterata (assembly GCA_963920525.1). Classification (NCBI taxonomy): domain Eukaryota; kingdom Metazoa; phylum Arthropoda; class Insecta; order Diptera; family Sciomyzidae; genus Dichetophora; species Dichetophora obliterata. The sequence continues at coordinate 24,420,989 of OY986436.1, forward strand.
TTGACTACTTATTGCGACTTTTTTCGATCTCGCTGCATGCATGCAGTGGCTCGCAAAAAAAACGAGAAAAGGCTTGTGTTCATAAACAAAGTGTATAAGTTAGCATTTATCATGCCACTCTGTTAACACGTGCATCCGTTGAAGTCTGGAAATTGTAACACGAGCCAATTCGTGACAATTTTACAGTTCTAGCGGATGCAGCAAACGCAACGTCAGCAAGCAGCAATCACCTCTACAACAACATCAACAACAACATAATGCCAGCAAGCAGCAATCGCCTCTACAACAATATTAACAACAACATAATGCCAGCAAGAAGTGATCGCCTCCACACTAACAGCAATAGCAACAATAGCAACAACAACATAGCAACCAGAATAATAGCAGCGTAGCTTAAGTTACTCTTACTCTTGACTTTAAGTTTTAGTTCTAAACTCCGCTTTAATCCAATCGGTTATGATAACATTGGCACATAGTGCCTACTAATAAATAAACACTTTATCTGGCACATAGTGTCAGCCAATAAATTAATAAGCTGTTTTAATTGGAAACATAACTGGCGCCCAACGTGGGGCCACTGATAAAATTCTTAATAGAAAGAAAAAGTATAGTGGCCGTGAGCTCGGACTCACCAAGGACAAAGCTTTAATTTGTTTTTAAATCTTTCATAGAAAGAAGAATAAATTAAAAAAAAACAGTTGAAACACGAGTGAAAATAAAAACTAAACAAGTTTTAAAAACAGTGAAAATTTGAACAAGTCTTCATAGAAGAAAAATCAAACAAGTTTTAAAAGAAAAAAGTTGAAACCCGAGTGAAGATAAAAGCTAAACAAGTTTTAAAAACAGTGAAAATTTGAACAAGTCTTCATAGAAGAAAAATTAAACAAGTTTTAAAAGAAAAAAAGTTGAAACCCGAGTGAAGATAAAAGCTAAACAAGTTTTAAAAACAGTGAAAATTTGAACAAGTCTTCATAGAAGAAAAATTAAACAAGTTTTAAAAGAAAAAAGTTGAAACCCGAGTGAAGATAAAAGCTAAACAAGTTTTAAAAACAGTGAAAATTTGAACAAGTCTTCATAGAAGAAAAATTAAACAAGTTTTAAAAGAAAAACAGTTGAAACCCGAGTAAAGATAGAAACTAAACAAGTTTTAAAAACAGTAGAAATTTAAAAAAATTCTTCATAGAAGAGAGCATTGAAAATTTAGAAATTGTTCGTGGAAGAAAAATTAAACAAGTCTTCATAGAAGAAAAATTAAAAAAGTTTTAAAAGAAAAACAGTTGAAACCCGAGTAAAGATAAAAACTAAACAAGTTTTAAAAACAGTGGAAATTTAAAAAATTCTTCATAGAAGAAGCATTGAAAATTTAGATATTGTTCGTGAAAGAGAAATTAAACACAGAAATATCAAAAGGGTATAAGTGACTGTTATGGAAAACGGTGCTAAAATTAAACAACTAAAAAATTAATTGTAAAAAACAATAAACAAACAAAAAAAGAGGAAAAAATCAATCAACTGAGGGTAGCACGCTAATCCGAGGCGTTGCCAACGAGGGAGCACTCCAAACAAGAAAAACATCATGAAGCTGCTCGTATTGTAAGATTAGTTATAATTATTCTTTCTTTTTATTAAAACTATAAATATTAAAATTATTTTGTTATAACAATTTAAAATAAAACGTAGATTTATACCGCTCTCAAGTTAAATTTATAAACGCTAGAATGGACGCACAAACACTACAGGCACTTTTAAACACTGCTATTGCAGCTGCAACTAGACAGGTAAAACAGGACTTCCAGGCTACAGTCGACGAACTGACATCTAGACTTGCCGCAATAGAGACCCCCGCTCAAGTTGAGGAATATAAAGAGATAACCATTACTCCGGACGCTCCACCCTGTGGGGAAACTTTAGACTTAATTAAATCACTGCCTGAGTTCGGCGGTGAACAGGTTCGGTATATTTCGTGGCGACAAGCCGTGTTCGCAGCATATAGGTTGTTCGAACCATTTGTTGGTACCTCGAGACATTACCAGGCTGTGGCTATTATTCGTAATAAAATCACCGGATCCGCCGACCTGGTACTTTCGTCTTTTAATACGGTGCTAAATTTTAAGGCCATTATTGCTCGCTTAGATTTTACTTATGCTGATAAAAAACCCATTTACATTCTAGAGCAGGAAATGTCCACATTAAGACAGGGTGGGCAGACCATTTGTCAATTCTATGACGAAATTGAACGCAAGCTCACGCTCATAATCAATAAGGTGATTATGACTCACGAAAATGACAATGGTCTCATTAGATCTCTTTGTGGAAAGTATAGACAAGATGCGCTAAGAACATTTATTTCAGGGCTTCGCAAGCCAATGGGTGATATCTTGTTTTCATCCAGACCTGCTGACATGCCATCTGCACTGGCTTTGGCACAGGAACTTGAATCCAACCAAGCTCGGTATGTGTTTGCTACCTCATTTAATAGAAATAAGGATTCCTTTGCCGAACACTATCACGGGTTTTCTAATTCTCCCCACTACCGCCGCTATCAATCACAACCACTACCGGTACGTCAACCAATCCAACCCAAGCCTACTCCAATGGAAATAGATTCCTCTTCTCGCTTCCGTTATAATAAGCCTAATATCCCAATTGGTCAGCAGCAGCAGGTCAACAGATATCCACCACCTGGAAACGTTAATAACCGAGGACAGAACTGGACTAACCAAACCCGACCACCTTTATTCACAAACCACCCCAACAATCTGGCAAGTTTTACACAAGCTCATAAAAGGCCATATGAGTCCGACCGGCATCATATCGCAAAGCAACAACGAATAAATAACCTAGGTCAGCATCCAATTTCACCACAGGAACCCAATTTGACAGAAATTTCAGGACGTTTTGATTATGAATCTCAGTGTGAGTTTGATTACGACGCCATAAGTGAAACGCCCGATGATCATGACGAACAGGAACCTGCAGATCAGATTAATTTTTTAGGGGTAGGTCCCTCCTCCCATATGTAAGTAGGACATTAAATGGGAAGGAATTAAAATTCCTGGTAGACACTGGAGCTGCCAAAAATTATATAAAAAATATTTATGGTCTTAAGGCCATTAAATCAGTAGAAAATAAGTTTATTGTTAAGTCAATTCATGGATCCAATGAAATAGAATTCAAATGTGTAATAAACATGTTCGGAAAAAATGCACAGTTTTTTATACTACCTCAATTAGAAACTTTTGATGGAATTATTGGTCTTGATTTTTTACGTGAAATAAGGGCACAATTAGATCTTAAGAAAGGCACAATAGAATACAATGGGGGTAAGGAAAAGCTTTTGTTTCGCTATTGTAGAGACGTAAATCATTACCAGGCAATTCCTGTGGGCCTCAAGAGCAAGTTTGATTACATGATAAAAAGGCATTCGAAGGTGTTTGCAGATCCAAATGAGTGCCTACCTTTTACAACAAAAATTATCGCGACAATAAGAACAACAGATCAAGAGCCTGTCTACTCTAAAAGCTACCCATATCCCATGTCAGCAGCAAATTTCGTGAACAAAGAAATCAATGAACTCCTTGCAAATGGAATTATAAGACCTTCACGGTCTCCTTATAACAACCCTGTATGGGTAGTGGACAAAAAGGGAACTGATAGCGAAGGCAATCGGAAAATGCGTATGGTTATAGATTTTAGAAAGCTCAACGAAAAGACTACCAGTGATAAATATCCAATACCCGACATGTCCATAATTCTATCTAACTTAGGCAACTCGTCATTTTATTCGACAATTGATCTTAAATCCGGTTTCCACCAAATAAAATTGGCTGAGTGTGATCGTGAAAAGACTGCGTTTTCCATAAACAATGGGAAATACGAATTTTGTCGACTACCGTTTGGTTTAAAAAATGCCCCGGGAATATTTCAGAGGGCTATTGATGATGTGCTTAGGGAAGAAATTGGGAAAAGTTGCCATGTCTATATTGATGACGTTATTATTTTTTCTAAAACAGCTGGACAACACCTTGAAGATATAGAGCGAATTTTGGGAAAACTTTATAACGCCAATATGCGAGTCTCACCTGAAAAATCCAAGTTCTTTCAGGAAGAAGTGGAATTTCTTGGATTTATGGTGTCTAAAATGGGTATTAAAACCTGTCCCGATAAAATAAAGGATATTGTAAATTATGAAATCCCTAAAACCCTTCGTAGCTTGCGATCATTCCTAGGACTTGCAGGATACTATCGGCGATTTATAAGGGACTACGCCATGATTGCAAAACCTTTAACAAAATATTTACGTGGTGAAAATGGCACAATCGGAGCAAACAAATCAAAAAATGTTACAATAGAATTCGATGAAGAGGCACTAGTTGCTTTTGATAAAATTAAAAGAACCCTAGCGTCGGAAGATGTTCTGCTTTTGTATCCAGATTTCGAGAAACCTTTTGACCTTACCACAGATGCCTCTTCTCACGCACTGGGGGCTGTGTTATCTCAAAACGGTAGGCCGATAACCATGATTTCGCGAACACTCTCTCCCACTGAAGAACATTATGCGGCAAATGAAAGGGAACTCTTAGCCATTGTCTGGTCTTTGCAAAAACTACGAAACTACTTATATGGTGTGAAACAATTAAATATTTTTACTGACCACCAACCTCTAACTTTTGCAATATCCAACAAAAATCCAAACTCGAAAATCAAAAGATGGAGAGCCTTTGTAGAAGAATTTGCTCCAAAATTTTTCTACAAACCAGGGAAAGGAAACTTTGTCGCAGATGCTTTATCTAGACAACACGTCAACATGTTAGAAGAGCCCTCTGTCACAAGCGGAGGTACCATGCATAGTGAAAAGTCACTAACTAAAATCATAGTTTCTGTACAAAATCCTCTTAACTGCTTTCGAAACCAAATTGTCATTCGCAAGGGCAATGAAACTGAAAAGATAACTAAAATTATATTTAGATCAAGACTTAGGCACACAATAACGTATGTAAATATGGACGACCTCTTTGTAACACTTAAAGAGGTAATCAACCCAAATGTAACCAACGCAATACATTGCGAACTGCCAATTCTAGCACAAATACAGAATAAATTATTAACAGCCTTTCCTTCCGTCAAGATATGTTATGCAGGAAAATTAGTCTTAGATATTCCTAACCAAAACGATAAAATAGAGATAGTAATAACTGAACACAATAGAGCTCACCGCGGTGCGCGAGAAAATATGCAGCAAATCCTGAAAGATTATTATTTCCCTGAACTCAGAAAAACAATAAAAGAAGCAATATCAACATGCAAAATCTGCCAGGAGGCAAAATATCAAAGACATCCAAATAGAATTAAGATAGCAGAAACACCCATACCCTCCCACCCAGGCGAAATATTGCATATTGACATCTATTCAACAGACAAACAACATTTTCTCACCCTTTTAGACAAATTTTCTAAGTATGCAATAGTCAGTCCTATAAAATCTCGAGCAATACTAGATATTAAACAACCACTAATTAATATGGTAAGTTTTTTCAAAGATACAAAAACAATAGTTTGCGATAATGAACGATCCTTAAACTCTGAAACCATCAAAACCACGCTTAAAAATAACTTTAAAATCACCGTATTCACTACACCCCCCTTTCATTCTACGACTAATGGCCAGGTAGAAAGGTTTCACAGTACTCTTACTGAAATAGCTAGATGCACTAAGCTTGAAGAGAATATTTCTGATACACCCGAACTTATTGCATTAGCAACTGCAAAATACAATAGAACAATTCACTCAGTTACAGGGTACAGACCAATAGACATCATACATTCGACACCAAAGACATTAATGAACGAAATAAGCAAGAAAATTGCTACAACACAGAATGAAAATTTGAAATACCACAATAAGAATCGGAATAAACAAACTTATAAACCAGGTGAAAAGGTACATGTCAAAACAAACAAGCGTATTGGAAACAAATTCAGTAAATTATTTGTCGAGAAACAGATTCAGAAGGACTTAGGGACTACTGTTCTTATTGACGGCAGAATAGTGCATAAAGATAACTTACGATAAACTATTTCATTGCAGAATCTCACTGATATTCATTGGTCCATCCTTTGAAAAGCTACTGGACTACTCAGACTCATTCTACATTCCAATTTCCAGTGGAAAAATAGCAGTCTATACCAAATTCAAATCCATGGTACATCGAACAAATCTTACAGCATACAAGGCAGTTGTGGACGAGAATGAAAAACTTTTAAATCTATTTCCGATATCTCCAGTTAAAAAACTTTTGCAAGCTGATAACGATCAGATCTCTCGTCTCCTCGAGTCACTACAAACCCATCATAGACATGCGAGAAGCTTAAATTTTATAGGAACAACATTGAAAGTAATAGCAGGCACTCCAGATTTTGACGACTTTAACGAACTAAAAAATAAACAGAAGAACTTAATAGAATCACATGAAAGACAAATAAACATAAACACGAACATACAAAATCAAATAAACAAGATAACTGACACAATTAATAAAGTACTTAATAACACAAAAACACAGACACTTACCACAGGACACCTTGATGAGCTAATACTAAGTAGAAATAGAGCCATAATAATTGACTTAAATAATATAATGTACGCAATAATGTTGGGAAAAATAAAATTAATAAATCCCACGTTATTAGATAGCAAAGAAATTGAACAAATAATTATGTCTGAAAAATTTGTGGATATCTCTGTTAATGACATTGTAAGTAACTCTAAGTTAAAAATCTTTCAAAATGATGAAGAAATATTGTTTTTAATCCGATATCCATTAATTGAAAAAATTTGTAAGAAATTAATGTTATACCCTGTAGTTCATAATAAGTCAGTTTTATTGTTAGAAACAAACATAATAGCTAAATGTACGAACCAAATGATTCCGATGAAGAACTGCAAGAGCGCTGCAATAACAACATTCTGCGAACCTACGACGGAAAGTCCTTGTGTAGAACAACTAATGAATAACTATACTGCAACTTGTCAATCAGCATCAGGACACGATATACCTCCCATAATTCAAGTCGATGATGGAATCATCGTCATTAATGACCAAGTCACTAAAATAAAGGAATACAATAAACCACCTATCACGGTTCAGGGAACCTATCTCATAACATTTGAAAAAGAAGTTAGCATAAACGAAACAATTTACACCAACGCAAAACAAGCAATTTTTTCGAGTCCCGAAGTTCCAGCAGCTCACAAAGTTAATTTAAGTGAGCATCTTTCTATTCTTTCACTACCATATTTGCACGAGGCGAGTATCAAAAATTTAGAGCATATTACTGCCTTAAGGGATGAAGTACGAGAAGGAACAAAACAATGGTACTACCTTATATTTGGAGTAAGCGCTGCAGGGGTTTTAATTATTGGTGTACGTAAGTGGAGAGAAAGACAACAAAAATTGAAGGACAAAAACAAAGTCGCTAATGTCATCCAATCACTAAATCAAGAAGCAAGTACGTAAAGGTCCTGAAACAGCCAGGGACTGCTGTTTTTAAGAAGGGGGGCAGTTAGCATTTATCATGCCACTCTGTTAACACGTGCATCCGTTGAAGTCTGGAAATTGTAACACGAGCCAATTCGTGACAATTTTACAGTTCTAGCGGATGCAGCAAACGCAACGTCAGCAAGCAGCAATCACCTCTACAACAACATCAACAACAACATAATGCCAGCAAGCAGCAATCGCCTCTACAACAATATTAACAACAACATAATGCCAGCAAGAAGTGATCGCCTCCACACTAACAGCAATAGCAACAATAGCAACAACAACATAGCAACCAGAATAATAGCAGCGTAGCTTAAGTTACTCTTACTCTTGACTTTAAGTTTTAGTTCTAAACTCCGCTTTAATCCAATCGGTTATGATAACATTGGCACATAGTGCCTACTAATAAATAAACACTTTATCTGGCACATAGTGTCAGCCAATAAATTAATAAGCTGTTTTAATTGGAAACATAACTTATACTCTTAAGCTTTCTACCAAAAAAAAAAGAGTATAAAATTACGAATAGAAGTCATTTGAGAAGGGTTTAAAATATAAAATTAGTTTGTACGTAAACTTTATTTATTAACTGTATATAAAATTTAATGTTTTTAATTCTTATGTCAATTACACATCTATTTTTCCTATTCTTCTTACAGATTCACAGGATTTTATATACACAGTGCTGCTTAATGCTGTTTTACCTTCACCAGCAAGATTTAAAAACCAAAAAGGACAACGAAATAAGAAAGTAACAATAGTTGACTCTCAGGAAAGTCTAGTTTAGCGATTAACGTGTATTAACGATTATCAAAGACAAATCAATGATGTCACAAGCAAATATTATTCAGCTGGATTAACAATGCAACCATTTATCATCGTGGAGGGGTTAACCGATGTAGATATTAAAGGTTTTTATGTATTTTTTAACAACAATTTGCTTAAGCTAAATTCATTTATTGAGTGCAGGCCCGTAGCCAGAAAATAAGAGCCGGGCAGGCTGAGCCTCCAGTAAAAAAATACAAATTTTTTTCATACTTTATATTATTCATATTTTCAAATGAATTTTTTATATATTTACATGTTATTTAATGAGTTTATTGTTCAAATGTATATTTTAGTAAAAAAAAAAGTTAAGTATATTAACATATAAAGCCTAGTACTCTGTTCGCTTGCGTGAAACTTCGCTGGCAACATCTATTTCTTTGTTGCGTGAAATTTCTGACTCAAAGTTTGTTGCGAGGAATTTCTATGGCAACGTTTCTCAGAGAGACTCAGAAAATAAGTTGGAAGATTTCATATGATATCACTTTTTTTTCACTTCAAAATAAATAGGCAGTACAATTAAATTGTCGTGAAAAAATGTTGCTCAGAAAAATGTTGCGATAATTTCACGCAGCGGAACAGAGTACTGCTCTGACGAACATTCTGTGAAAATTTCCACACTTGTTTCGCAGCTGTCACTTTTTGTATGGAGATTTGAGTGGAATTTCACATGAAACTGAACAGAGTACTATGCTTTAAATATAACATAAATGAGTTCAATGTTTGAAAGCGAATTTCTAATGTATTATATTGATTTTCACTACAGTCACAGCTCTGCTGTTTAATACAAAGGAATCGTCTTAGTTTCTCATTAAATTTGCGAAGATAATCTTTGAACTCTGTTGATTTGGTTTACACGGGAAAATGATGCTTCCGCCGTACCGCCGGAATACCGTCGTAATACCGCCGTACTGTTGCCGAATGTTTCGATTGCACAAAACAAATTATAAGTATCAGGAAACGCATCGCGCATTAGATACAATTCATTCAACGTATCAAAACTGATTGAATTTGGTGATGTTTTCTGATGCTCATCCCTTTTTTTTGTCCAGATATTTCTTTGCGACAGACATCTCGGCATCAGAGGGCATTTTTAAGCCTACAGATCATAATATTTTCAAACTAGCCGGCTTCATTTCGTAAGCTTATGACAATGCCAACAATATACGATCATTTTTGGTGAAACGCTTTTTTAATTTGAATATAATATTATCAACGATATCAAAGTAAGCCGGCTTAATTTCAATAGAATATTCACTTCTCTCACCAAGTGATTGTTCTACTACTGAGTTTCGCGTGATATAAAACCTTTTTATTTTAATTGTTTTTTTTAGCAAAAGTACCTCATTCAATCGCAAACTATGTCTGCAACATCCATTATTTTCCTTTCAGCCTTTCCAATTTTTTATGCTCCCAATTAGTTGTTTTAGTTAGACTAATTAGACTAATTTTTATTAGTAGATTGGGGAAAGTATGTATAACTATTTGAGAATGAATGCAAAGTATTTAGATTACAGGAATAAGAAAGACTGCTGACCTGGTACAGCCGCTCAAAGTTGAAAAATCCGAAATGCAGTCAGCTGGCGCTTGAATCATGATATAATTTCGAAATCCTCCCCATTCATCCTCAAGTAGTTGCAAGTGTTTTTCCTAATCAGAACAGCAAACTGGGAGACACAAAAGCTGGAAAAACGACTGCACCAACTGCAATTTTTTTTTGTGCATATTTAGTTTAAAACACTTAAAATAATAAATTATCTAAAAAACTTTCTTGAAAAGTCTTGAAAACAATTAAAATAACAACATTCTATAAATTTTCACCAAAAAATAACTTTCTTTACATATTTTTGACAGCTGTTATTGGCAATGACTGACAAAAGATGGCAGCTGTAAAAGCATACGGAAATTTGGCTAGGGCAGGCTCGACGGATTCTAGGGCCTAGCTACTAGCTACGGGCCTGATTGAGTGCCTGGACACTTGCTTTAAGATTTTTCACACACTTTCATTAAAATATCCGGAAGCTTGCGAACAGCCATGGCTATTTATACAACAATTTTTTTATGATATTAATACTAAATTTGATTTCAAATCGGCAAATATAACTTCTCTTATACATTTTTTAAATAATAATAATAATAATTGACAATTAACCAAAGCCTTTTACATATGTTTTCGTTGTCAACAAATGTTTGAAACACCAAGCATTTTAATAAATCATTTTAAAATCGATCATAATATAACGACAAAAATGTTACAAATTAAATGCGTACAAAATAGATGTGATCAAACATTTTATACATTTTATTCGTTCCGTCGGCATTTACAAAAAGTACATCCTGTTGATAAAAGTACAAATACTTTGCTTCAACCCTTAATAGATTCATGCTTAGAAATGCAAGAAGAAAATTATATGCCTCAAAACGAATCTATTTCAAATGAATTATTAATCACAAAGAAAACGGAAGATGTGACCATAGAAAATTTTAAAATGAGAGCTTTAAGTTTTTCTTTAAGTTTATATCAACAAAATAATTTGCCTAGAAGTCTAGCTGCTCAGCTTCAAAACTTGGTTTCAGACCTTCTATCTATATCAGTCTATATCAACTGCAATAGAGGGAGTTTTGAATAAAATCGAACTCAAGGAAGACTTTAAGGTCTTACTTAATTTTTGTCAAAATCCATTTGAAGAAATTAAAACAGAATATAGGCAGTTTAAAATTTTAAAAGAACTTAAATTGTACCAGGACCCAAAAGTGTTTTTAATTCGTAATGACATATCTGAGGTAGTTGTTAATGGCAATCCAACATTAGGTCCAAAATCCGCCAACATATACAGCTGCGGTCAAAATAATAGTAGCGCCCTTATATTCATACATGTTTGGATAAATAATACTAGTATACACAGAAAATAATATTGTTCGTAAATTTTACGAATACTGTTCGTACAGTTGAATACGTTCATTTTTAGGAATTCAACCCTGCACATTTAACGTACCGAACGTTAGCTGCACAAAACTGCATTCGCTAATAACATTCGTCAAGTTTTGTTCACACGGACAACGAAGCAATACGTACATCGAACGTATTTCTGATTTTAAACATTGAAATAGACATTTTTTACATAGTAACGTATGTAAACGTACATATAACGAATAACTGTAACGTATCCTTACGTACTCACAACGCATGACATTGACACACACGTACGAATTAATAACGTTGTACGAATGAGAATTTATACGTACAGTTTGTTACAAATTAACGTAAGGATACGTACAGATATCGTTGAAAGTATACGTACTTGTACGTTTAAGATACGTATTACGTCCAAGCGTTGCGTTTATGAAAAATTGCAAACAATTTTGTACGTACAAGTACGTGTTGACAACGAATAACAATTAAGTGCTGCGTTACATTGAACGCACTTGTACGTACATACAAATACCGAGCGCGGGAAATCTGTTGCTGAGTTCAAATTACTTTGTGTTTGTACAGCGTCGGTAAAGCACATGCGTCGGTAAAGTGTGATTTGCAGCCACCAAGTCATTTCTTAATAAAATTATATTATTTAAAATTTATAATATTTAAACAAGTTTATTTAAAAATTATATCTTCAAAATGTTTTGTTTTCTGTGCCAAGAACGTTTTAGTGAAGTTAATTTATTAGTTGTTCATTTAAAAAAAAAACATCAACTGCACACTAATAGTTCATTTCGATGCTATATTAAAGAATGCGCTCTTCTATTTAAAAATTTGTCAAGCTATAAAAAACATTTGGTTCGAAAACATGGCGTAAATGACAAAAAAAAAATCTTTTTAACTTGGTAGTAACTTATGACTAATAATATTTACTTTGTTTAATTTAAGATGCTGCAGCTGTGAAATTGTTGTGGTCAATGCATGCATATTTAATACCTACCCAAAAAATAGCCCAAAAGGACAACAACGGGAAAAAAGTCTTAATTAAATACACAGTCAAGAGCTCACAGGAATCATTTCTATTTGTTGGGAGCAGTGTGCAAGAACTCGATGACCACATTGCATTTTTGAATACAAAACCTGGAGGAAGCATTCAACCTTTTTTACTTGCTGTTGGTGATAAAAACTTTAAGTGTTTTCAAAGCTTTTATGTTTATCTTGAAGGAGTAAAATTTTCCTTTCACAACTTTTTAAGAGCATTAGATATATGCTTTAAAGCATTTCATCTTTTTAACTTGGAATATCCTCCACCTTGCATCCAGTTTTGGCATTTTGTGGCCAAGCATTTTTATAAATTTGAAAACATTACTATGTCAACTAGACTATCAATAATGCTTGACGCATTAAAGAATTAATTTTTTGATTTACTTTATCAGCTCTATCTTGAATAATTTTTTACACGGAATCGAAAATAGGAGTTTTAATTTTAAGATAAAGTTCAAGCATATTCTGAACCAATTTGTTGATGAACCAATTTGCATTAAAAATGTTCTTGAGCTTTTTCTTAAAAATTAAAACTCCCTTATCCGATTCCGCGTGAAAAATTATTCATGATATGACTGTATAGTTTTTATCAGATTGTGTAGAATTTCGTTTACTGCGATTTAAAACCAATCAACTGGAAATCAGTCGGAATTTTTTTTCAAGGCACCTTAATGTACAATTATACGTTTTTTCACTTAATACTAGTCATTAACATTACGGGTATTCACGATTCAGTGCACTTGCCAGTGCAGTTGAGTACTTGTTCATTTTACAAAAACAATATACACGTACGTCAAAAATCTGCACAAGTGCACATTGAAAAAATTTACAGCTGTGAAAAAGTGATAGTAGTGTGTTCACGAAGACTTAGCTGCAAAAGTCCTCAACTGTGCTGGCAAGTGCACTGAATCGTGAATACCTCTATTATTTTTTAATATAAATCTGGGGTTTTGTCCGCCCTGTGATCTGCTGTGAATTTATTATTATATAATTTAATATTTTAAGAAAAAATTTAAAAAATTAAATGCCAAATACAACTTAAATATAAATATGTATTTTTATTAGTATGTTTACTCACATTTGTTTTATTTTAATTTACAGGATTTTTGCATCGTGCCCACAGACTGATACGTACGTAAAATTAACATATGGTATACGTTTGAATTTCGTATATACGTGTTCTGAACGTGCAGCGTACGTAAATAAAACGTATGCTGTAAAAGTTCCATAAATACGTATTTTAAACGTATGCTGTACGTTAAAATGTTCGTGAATACGTATTGTTAATGTAGGCTGTACGTAAAAGGTTCGTAAATACCTATTTTCAACGTATGGTGTACGTAAAAGTTTATTTAAAACGTATTATGAACGTATGCTGTACGTTATAATTGCATAAATGCGTATTTTGAGCGTATGTTGTACGTAACATTTTCGTAAATTCGTATTTTTAACGTATGCTGTACGTAAAATGTTCGTTAGTACGTATTTTGAACGCGTGGTGTACGTAAAATTCCGTTAATACGCATTATGAACGTATGCTGTACGTAAACATTTCATAAATGCGTATTTTGAGTGTACGTTGTACGTAACATTTTCGTAAATACGTATTTTTAACGTATACTGCACGTAAAATGTTCGTAAATACGTATTTTGAACGCGTTATATACGTAAAAGTTTCGTTTATACGTATTCTGAACGTAAGATAAACGTAAACATTTCGTAAATACGTATTTTTAAAGTATGATGTAGTACGTAAAATATTCGTAAATACGTTAGCAAAACGAACATAGTACGCAAAACTAACGTATGGTGTACATCATAAAAAGGAGCAGCGCACTTAATAAATTTGTAAATGCGTATGCTAAACGAACAGCGTACGTAAAAAAGTCCCTAAATACGATTTTGTAAATACGTATTCTGAACGAATTGTGTACGTACGAGCAATGTATGGAATATGTTACCGAAAAAATATTCTAAACGAACAAGATCATACAGACAACGAATAGCGTTCGTAGCTGTGTTTGTACAATTTTTAGCTATACGTACATCGGGCATAAAATAAACGTATGTGTATACGTTAAACCAACGTTTTCTTACATGGGACCAATTTCAACGAACGCGTTTGTTGCCTAAACGAACTTATTCGCTGTCATTACGTCCTTTTTTGGTTCAGTGTACGAATTTCGGATTCGGTAAGTCCATTTTCTTTCCTATATGTACTTTCAACACTCGTTCCAACTCCGTACTCAGTTTCCTCCTATATTGTAAAACTTTCAAGATACAGGGTGTTTTACGGTTTTGGTACGTGTTTAGTATTATTGATCTAGAATCTAAACTACTCACCATAAAATAAAAAATAATATTTTGTATTCTAGAAAAAATATCAGATTTTTCATAAGTATATCAATCGCTTTCGTGTCATGTGCTGTAGCGGAGAAAAAATTTTGAGATTATCCAAAAACATATCTACAAATTTTCTATCTTTTGTTTTAGCGGAACTGTCCAAAGTAAGAATTTAAAAAAATACTGTTGATTAAGTGTATTTTTACATGAAAAAAAGACATTTTAAATTTGGACGGTTACAGTTCCGCTAAAACAAAAGATAGAAAATTTGTTGATATTTTTTTGGATAATCTCAAAATTTTAGCTTCGCTACGTTCGAAAGCGATTGATATACTTATGAAAAATCTGATATTTTTTCTAGAATACAAAATATTATTTTTTATTTTATGGTGAGTAGTTTAGATTCTAGATCAATAATACTAAACACGTACCAAAACCGTAAAACACCCTGTATCTTGAAAGTTGTACAATATAGGAGGAAACTGAGTACGGAGTTGGAATGAGTGTTGAAAGTACATATAGGAATGAAAATGGACTTACCGGATCCGAAATTCGTATACTAGTATTATTTATCCAAACATGTATGAATATAAGGGCGCTACTATTATTTTGACCGCAACTGTATATAATGCCTTTGCAATTTATTTTTCAAAAAATTTTTCAAACTCCAAAACTTTTAGATTACACATTGGAAAACACAAAAACATTTTTAGAGGGAAACATTTATAATAATTTTGCAAGTGGAGAATTGTTTAAAAGTAAAGTGCAACAACTACAGGGTAATCTAGTTATTCCTTATAATATTTACTTTGATGATTTTCAAATAAACAATCCACTAGGTAGTCACACATATTCTATATGTGGATGTTACTTAAATTTTCCATCAATGCCGCAATATCTTTTGTCTAAATTAGAATATATTTTTCCTGTTGCTTTCATACCGTCTAAAGATTTAAAAATAAATGGAAATGAAAGATCACTCTATCATTTAACAGAAGAGTTAAAAAAATTGGAAGATGGAATAGAAATAGTAACTGGAAGTGAAGTACGCAAGGTGCATTTCATTTTAGGTGTAGTTATTGGCGACAATTTGGCAGTTAATAGTTTTTTTGGTTTTGTACAATCCTTTAATTCTAAAAGGTATTGTCGTGTTTGTAAGAGAACAAAGACACAGATGCAATGTGATACGTCAGAATGCCAAGATTATTTAAGAACTAACTTAAATAACAAACAAGATTTATTACAAAACGACTTTCAAGAAACAGAAATTAAAAATATATGCATTTTCGAAAACATAAATAGTTTCTACGTCTCAGACAATTTTTGCTTTGATGTAATGCACGATATATACGAAGGCGTTTGTGTATACGATGTGTGCAATGTGCTCCATGGATTAATAAAAGGTACAATTGTAACTTTAAGCGACATTAATAGCAGAAAATCATTATTTAAGTATGGAGAAATCGAGATAGGTAATAGTTCTATACCTTTGGATTATGATAGATTAAAAAAATTTAATTTAAAAATGACTGCAAGCGAAATTAGTTGCTTTATTCAATTTTTACCCTTAATGATAGGGGATCTAATTCCCTCAGATAACAAACATTGGGCAGTTTTCACATCTTTGTTGCAAATAATTGATTTAATTTTAAAATCCAGCTATGAAAATGATGATATCGTAAAATTAAAAGAATTAATTAGGAAACACCATTCACTTTACACAAATTTGTATGGTCCTTTAAAGCCGAAGCACCATTTTCTTGTCCATTATCCGACTGCAATTAGAAGATGTGGGCCACTCAGATTTCTTTGGTGCATGAGATTTGAAGCGAAACATAAAGAAGCTAAAATGTATTTCAATAACACCACATCAAGATAAAATCCTTGTTTTTCTTTGACTTTAAAGGCTGGACTTAAATTTTCAAGCTTTTGTTTAAAACATAAAGACTTTTTGGAATCTAATTTCACTCTTAATTCGTCTCGAATTGTTAATTTAACTGAGGAAGAATATTTCCACAATATTAGTACATTAAACAACATTAATTTTAAGAGTTGTGAAATAACCAGTGAAATTATTTTTAAAGGGACTCATTACAAAGAGAACTATTATTTGGCTTCGAATTTAAAATGTATTGAATTGTTTAAGATTAAAAGTTTTTTGATTGAAAATCATTCAGTTTATGTATTATGTTACTCTATTAATGTAAAGAACTTTGACTTTCATTTGCAGTCGTATGAAATTGATTCGCTTAACAAAACCATTTATACAAAACCAATTATAGATTTTATATCCCTTCCATTTCATTTATATGCAGTGAATAATGCTAAAACTTACTTTAGAGTTAAATATGTATAATTTTTTTTTATTGAATGCATATTTTTGTTTGTAAATATTATTAAATAAAAGATAAATGAATTAAAATGTCTATCATATCTATTTTTATATTGGTGGGGCTCGCAATGGGTTATTGGTTTCAGAATGAGAACACTACGTTGTTAAAATAAGAACGATTCGTTATCAAAATGAGAACAATGTGTTATCAAAACAAGAAGGGTTTGTTGTCAAAATGTGAACCATGTGTGGTCAAAATGAGAACAATGTGTTATCAAAATAAGAACAATTGTTGACAAAATGAGAACCAAGCGTTCATCAAATTTTGACACCATCCATTGTCAAAGTAAGCACAAACGTACTTAGCTCACTATTGACAACGGATGGTCTCATTTTCGGTACTTTTATACCGCTTTTTTCCCTCTGTGTATACAAAAAAAAAGCTAATAAGGAAATATTGTATATTCGACTGAACCGATTTTATTTTTTTGATGATGTCACTTTGTAGGTGGGATATATGTGGTTTTTATCCAATTTTTCTAAATTTTAAGCTCAGAGTACGTTCTAGCAAAGCTCTTGTGTAAAAAATTAAATCAAATCATTAATTTGTGTGGAATTTATGAATGATTTGGTTATTTGATAAGGTCACTTTATATGGGAGGTAGAGGCGTACTTTTCTTTCGATATTGTCAAATGCCATTCTTAGATAGCAAGTTGAAAATTAAAGCTGAATTAAATAGGTGCAAAATTGCAAGTGTTTCAATTAATGTTCATGCTGATTGTGGAATCCGGTGGATCATGTGCGGCGGGAGAATTACTCGTTTTCGTTGGCTTATCGATTGTAGAATCCGGCGAGTAGCTTCGGAGTGAATCGGTAGCAAAGTTTGCGAATTCATCCATCCGCACCTCATACAAATTTTTTTCACTTTTCATCCGCAACAAAATTGGTGCGGATTTGGAGACAATTTCTCAAAAAAAAGAAATGCTATACATGATTTCAGGGTAATTTGAGGTCGCTAAACTCGAATTCAATGTTAAAAATATTCGTACATGTCGCAATTTTTTTTACTCAAAAAGAATTTTTTATAAATTTAAAAAAAAATTTAATATTTATCATAGAAGTAGCAAAAAAATTTTTCAGACATTATTCGTGTTGTATCCTTAACGAATTAACCGCGGTTGGGTATTTTCTTACCCATGAAAATGTTTCTGCAGAATTGATCATATCTCAGGATTGGTAACAGCTAAGTGTTTTATTTTTTGTTTGTTGCTTTAAGAAAACATAGAGCTATAAATTGTTTTTGGAGTGTGTCAAGAAATTTTTACGTTAACAACTATATTTTCCAAGTCAAAAGTGGTTATTTATAAAAATCGAAAAATGTGTGTTATCATAAGTAAAAAATTTTATATATTAAAAAAATGTAAAAGCTCTCTTAGACAATTAACCAACTCTATCTGCTATTGATAGAAAATTCCTGATATAAAACTGTGCTGTCGTTGCAGAAGGAATAAATGTGCCCATTTAGAACACATTAACGACGGTTGGGTATTTTTATACCAACCTTATATCTCGACTACGGGGAAAAATACAAAGTTTAAATTTGATTTGGTAGTTCCTGTGATCAATATACGAAAGCACAGTAAATTCTTTAATTAAATAAAAAATCGTACAAAACGTTTGGGAGCCGCGGTTAATGGTTTAAAGCTGTATGTGCTTTATTCCGCTTTTACTCATACAAATCATATTTAAAATTAGGTAATCAACCTTTTTTAACACCTGAATAAAACGTCGAAAAGGTTTTAAATTTATATTAGGAGTGTTCCCAGTATCGAGCAACAGCCTTGCTTCGTGGGATTTGCAAAATATAATCGCAAATATTTTTAACACAACCTTCCAAATCGAAAAACAACGCAATCGAATCCATTTCCTTAAGGGAGGGTTCTCCTGGATTTTTTTGGATTTGGCCGAAAAACAAGCAAAATTTGAGAATGGTTTGTGGGAAAATGAAAAGACATACGAACTTATGCTTTTGAACTTTGATTCGTGGTTTATTGACGAGTAAAAAAAAAAAGATATTTGAAAAATTCAAAATGGCGGCTTGAAAATGGCGGATCTCGTCGACCTCTGCGCGCAAAACATCGACCTCCCGCGGACAGTGTGGGGCCTCAGGTAGTGAACTGAAATGAGAAATGTTTAAAATTTATTAAAATTGATAACATTTCATATGCCTGGAACCTAACTTCAATTAAGTTTGGTAAAAAAAACCAATTTTATGGACTTTTAAAAAAAAAAATTGAAATTTTTTGCTTTTTTTTTTACTTAGATCTCGTTTAAAAATTATAAATAAACAATTTTTTATGCCAATGTTAGGTTCCAGGCGTACAAAAAAGTATATACTTTCAAACATTCTTTGAATGAAGGAAATCGGATCAATAGAACAAGCCCTGTGCTGTCCGTTAGATTAGAAGACATGGTTCCGAGAAAAACGCGTTTAAAGTTTTTAGAAAGTTGGTACGCGCGCGTGACATGGGTACGTTTGACACGCTCTAGCTCGAGAAATACGCGTCGTATTGAAATATCCCTTGGCACAAACATTCTACATATATGTAACTTTCATTTTATGTAAAAAAAAAATCCAGGAGAACCTTCCCTTAACAAAATTCAAAAATTAATTAAGAGCGTATCTAGCTAGCTAAGGAAGAAACATAATCGCCGGGCCAAAGAAGCAGCAAATAGCATCGAAATATGCACCAGGAGCAGTATAGATAAGGCTGAAATGTATTGGTGTGGATCCAGATGACTCAGGAGCAATGTAAACACCAGAATATATGCAAAAAACAAAAAAGATATAGTGGGATGCGTCCTGACGGCTGCAACGCTGAGCTGCGGTGAAAGGAGCACTCGCCAAGAGCTTAATTTTGATAGCACAATGTTTTAAGGATGTTTTAAAAATAAATTTTTTTGCATTATTACATCTAAATTGTCATTTTCCTTATATTTTTCACTTTTATATAAATAAGTTGCACTTAATCAAATTCGCTCGTTACTTCATTTTGTTTTGACAGTTGATCAGATTTTTTTCAGAGTTCGGAGTGCGGATCGGCATAGCAGTTTCCTCGAACGGATTCAACAATGGGATTTTTGCTTTAAAGAGAAGGGAGTGCGGATCTGGTCAACTCCAGCCACAACTGATCCGCCGAATTCCACAATCAGCATGGATGTTGTTATTCGGCCATTCTGTTGTCAGTAATGGCGTGTTCGAATCTCAATAACTGCAGCAATATTGCGCAACGTATCAAAGTATCACGTTCGATAGAAAAATCTTGCAACTATTGCAAAAGTCAAACGTTCTAAAAGAGTAGAAATTTGCATTTGGCGCGCGCAAAATGCAAGAAACCGGCAACATAAATATTTATACTGCGCGAAAGTAATACAAGAAGAAAGCAAGCTAAATTGTCATTTATTGCAATCTAGTACTTAAGTAAAATTTATTGAGACTTCTGTTCTTTTACAATAGTACATATACAAGATTGGTTACATTGAGTGAATACATAGAATTTGAACATTTATTCTACTACAATTTAAAGGAATAATATTTGTGGAGGCAAATAAATAAAGTTTGAATAACGAATGTTGGCTCAAGACATTTTCTTTTCTTTTTTTTTTATACGTTAGTGTATTATCTATAAATAAACTTAGAAATAGAAAAAATAAATAGTAAAAGAGATATATACAGGAATGGAAAATTTACACTTAAATAAACGTTACAATAAGTTGAATTTAGCCTCTATGTATGTTAGGGCTTGTTTTGGTGTAGAATTCTGGTAATAACGATGTGTGTCTAATGTTTAAGTTTAGATCAAGATTTTCATTAATAACGCCTACTGGCGAGATAGTTTGTATTAGACCAATTAAATTCTTTTTGTGTATCGTAAATGGAATTAATTAAATTGTTTTCAATATGCGGTAATTTGCTTACACATTTTTCTAAATGAAAGAGTAAAAATTGGCAAATAGGTACTATGCGAGCGCTGCTGTAGATATAAGAGTTTGAGTATCTCTTGGTGGGGGATTCGCAGTTGCGATCAATGCATAATCTTAATAATTTACGTTCAAGCTTTTCAAGATTTTGAGCAACGGAGGGTGAAATCGTGAACCATACCGGAAATCCATACATTATAACAGAACGAACGCTTATTTTGTAAATAAGCAGTTTCGTTTTGTTAGGGAAAAATTTATTTTTCAATAGATTGGAAAAAATAGCTGAAATTTGTTTGCATTTTTTAAGAGTATTGTTTGCATGTAAATTGAATTTAAGCAATTTATCAAAAGTGATACCCAAGTATTTAATTTGATTTTTGAAAGGTATGTTTTTTCCATAAGTGTAAGATTTAAGTTTTTACTTATGGGCACCGTGCTTTTATGACACTATCCAGAAGGGTTACTGATGCATATGGCTTCGGATTTAGATTCATTAATTTTGATACCCCAACTTTTGTAATAGGCATCAATTTTTTTTTTAAATGCGAGTACACTGAACATAAGGCCTCATCAGGGGTATTACCATGAACATAAACTAGCGAGTCATCCGCGTAAAGAATGCTGGTAGAGTTATTATGCAAATGCGGAAAATCACAAATAAATATATTATATAATTGGGGAGCCAAGATAGCTCCTTGAGGAACACCGCTTCCGACAAAACCACATTGAGAGGAACTACTGTTAATATTCACAAAAAACTGACGATCATTCAAAAAGCTATTCAGAATTTTTATAAAAGAAGGATTAAAACCAATAGACATAAGTTTATAAATAATACCGTTATGATAGGCTTTATCAAAAGCTTTCTCTATGTCTAGAGACACTGCCACAGTGCACCGCCGCTGTCGGAGGTTAATAGTTATATCGTTTTCAAATTTAAGCAATGCATGTACAGTGGAGTGCCTTTTTTAAAGCCAAATTGAAAGTCCGGAATGTATTGTATTTCAACATTCGCATCAAATCTAACCTGTAACAAACGTTCAAAAAGTTTACCAATATTCGATAATAATGAAATCGGCCAGAAGTTGTTAACTTCATAGCAATTAATTTTTTTTTTAATTGGTATAATTTTTGCAATTTTCCACGCATTTGGAAAATACCCATTATTTATACAATTATTATAAATAATGGCCAAAAAATCAAAAACCACTTTAGGGCACATTTTAATAATGAAGTTTGACAAGCCATCTGGACCTGCGGATTTTCTGGAATTTAGCTTATGCACATATTCACAGATTTCGTCAGAATTAGTGAAATGAAGTGTGTCAGGATTAGAGGAAGAGTTAAAATTTAAATCGAAATTGTATATTGAGTTTGGATATGAATTAAGAGTGTAAAGAATTTCAGATTAAATGTCTCTAATATCTGGTCTGTTTGGAGATGTTTTTTCATAGATTTTTTCCCAAATGGTTTTTTAATATAGACACCTTTTCGTCGTCATTATAAATAACACAATCGTCGTGAACAATTTTTGTACAGGCTTTCCCACCCCCTTTTTTTACCAATTTTAATATTTGTTTATATGCAAATGGTCCAGGTTTAATGAGTTTTATAGCCCTATTATGATTTACAACCAAACTGAGTTGGGTTGTCTACAACTCAACTCAACTTAGCACACCACTGGAATATTTGTTGGTATTATGGCTTACAACCATTCTAAGTTGAGTTGTATGGAATGCTTTCAGAAATTGTAATAGAATTTAATGCAATTTTGACAGCCAAACATATACAAAAACAGCTTTTTTCATTTTCACTGTTTCATCTATTGGTGCAATTGAACAGGGTTTAAAGAAAAAGTTTCAAAGAAATTTTACAACATTTTTCAAAATTTCTATTTGGTTCTTTGTTTGTGTTTTAATAGCATTGAGATGTTCTTCCGCAATGCTGTGTATGTGTAAAATCGCCCACGGCTGGGATTTGGAACAGTTTGGCTAGGTTGTGAAGATTGGCTAGGATGAGTAGGCGATCGGTGATGCTGTAGAGATGGACTTGTATATGTAGGAGAACGGCTTAGATGTGCAGGTGATCGGCTAGGATGCGGAGATAATCGGTTAGGATGCGCATGAGATCGGCTAGGATGCGCAGCAGATTGGCTGAGAAGAAGTGGAGATCGGCTTGTGGTTTGAGCACATATTGGGCAGTTGGCAGTTCAAATAGCTATAATCATTTTCCCTTTAATCAGCATTTTAGGATTGAAATGTGAAAGTGTGAAATTGAAATGTGAAAGGTCTGCCTGGCGGTGTTAAAGTATTGTGGAGTTTAGTCAAATCGGCAACACTTCAAGTGGAGTTAAACTAATCTCTTGTGACGGACCTCCTGCTGTTGCGGAAATATTTTTTTGTTGTTTACCAAATTTCTTTCCAAGTTGGCCTAGTTGTTTAATAATATTTATTAATAAAATAATGTTTTTGCAAAATTTTCTTTTATTTATTTTACTTATAAACAAACCCTTTGCCATTCCTGTGGTGAGCGTGTTGGAGGCCCGATGCTATTGAGCTCAACAGTAAACTTATCCCAGAGCTCATTGGTCAGATGCTTGCTAGATCCAAAATGCCCTTTTACCCTAGTCACATCTGGATACTTCTCTAGCAACGAAACCATCCTATTAAATTGTTTTTTGGTAGTTACTTTCCTAAATATTATTTGTATTAATTAAAATCGGTTTTTATTAATAATTGTTGCAATTTACAAGTTATTTGCCGCTTTTCCTTCATAACACAACCAGCAGACAACCTCACAAATGCCGTTGTAAAATTTTGACACTTGACACAACCGCATTCAAGTTCGGTTGTAATTCATAATGTCAAAAAGTGTACATACACAACTGGAAAGACAACTTTGCAGTTTGAAGTTTGGTTGTGTTGTAAATCATAATACCGATTTTTATTTGACAACTCAACTTTAAGCAAAGTTGTAAACCATAATAGGGGCATTAGCTTAGTTCCGAATTCTTGGGCTTGATGAATTTCAACTTGCTCTTTTATTATTATTTTTAATAGTGAAATTTGTTTGGATAATAAAGTGTATTCAGGAGTTGTTTTATTAAAATTAGAGTTGTAAATTTTTTTAAGTCTTCTTTGCCATTGTTTTTTTGTTTTAAAGAGATTTTTAATGGCATCAGGAAGTAAAGTAATGCATTTATTTTTTATTTCAATCGTTTCGCTAAAAGATTCTTAGGTGGTGTTGACAGCCGACGTTAAAAAATCTATATGAGAGTCAATTTCTGAATTAATTAAATTAACATCATTTCTTGGCAACCTGTTTTCAATAAGTGATGCAAGACTCGATTTAAAATCAACCCAATTAGTGTTTTTAAAAGATGTGAATACTCTCGGCTGGTTTAAAGAGAAGGAAATTTCTTTTAGATCGAGTTTTAGTAGAAGTAAGAAATGATCTGAAAACGATGGAAGACACATTGTTGAGTAGTTTGAATTGATATTGTCTATAAGATTTGAGGATAATAAAAAATGATCAAGATGAGATGAGCCATTGGGGTAAGATGGTTCAGAATCACAAATTCTTGCATATTCAAGCGGGTGATTTTCTAACCAATCATATAAAACTTTTCCATTGAAGTTATGCTGATCGTCATTCCATGTGCGGTGCTTTGCATTAAAGTCACCACCAATTATTATACCATCAAAGTTATTAGCCATATTTGAGATGGCGTTCAGCCCGCTAGAGAATTCTAAAGCCGAGAAGTTGCTAGGAATATAAACAGAACGCATTAATAATTGCTTTGATACACCGTTAATTGCAGTATGTAATTTTAAAAATATATGAGGAAAAGATATATTTGTTGCCGTAATAACAGAGTATTTGAAGCTATCTTTTATGGCAATCGCAACACCTATGGAGCTATAATCTCTGATGAAATTATATTTATTTAGATATATTTTCTTATATCGAGGAATATGTGTTTCTTGTAAAAAGTAAAAATCCACATGATTATCACAAAGTGTGTTTTGTAAATCTATCACCCGACTTCCATCAATTAATGATCTAATGTTAAAGGAAGAGAAGTTTTTTTTATTATGGACCATATTTTTCCTTAACCTCATTCAAAAGTGAGTAACACATATTTTTAACTTCATCTTTTGATAAAAAGAAAATATTTTTTTAAAAATATTCGATTCGTTTCTCAAGCGGAGGTTTCTCCGGTTCTAAAAGTTCTCTAGCCACCCTTAAAAATTCGTCGACTATAGAGGGTTTAAATGAATTAGAAGAAGATTTTGTGTTGGATTCATTATAGAAATTACTTGCATAAGACTTGCCTCTAACAACAAGAGATTGTTTATTTACTGAGTTATGAACATTGGAGAGGGCAATGCTCTTTTTATCTTTGGCCTCACTGGTAATGCTTTTTTTCCTTTGAATGAAGGCCTTGTAGGAAGGGCACCCCTTCCAGTTAGCTGGGTGACCGAATTCGCTGCAGTTAATGCAAAAAGGTTTTGCATCCTCGTTTTTTATTAGTGAACATTCACCTGGGCCATGTGACTTTTCGCATTTTACACAACGATATTTTTTATTGCAGTTCTTCGCAATGTGACCCCATAACTGGCAGCGCTTGCACTGCACCTCCTTGCTGCGAGACTTTGGAGCCTCCCAACTGATGGTTTGATACAAAATGGTTTTAATTTTTGAAATATCTTTATTACTTCTTCCAGGAAAGAGAGTGACAATAAAAAGACCCGTGTCAAAGTTATCTTTAAGGGAGGACGGAGTAGTAAATTTAGACACTTTTTGTACTGTATCAGGAATAATAATATTAAGCTCCTGCGCAATGTCCGTAGGATCGGTAAGAAAATGTAGGCCACGCAAAACTAGACTGACTTGTCTATTTTGCTTAGGCGTAAAAGAAAATGAGTCTATATTTTTTTCTCTGAGGAGAGCCATCATCTCATAGTGAATTTCGAGGTCTTTTATATAAAGTTTACTCTTGTTTCGAGATGTATTTGTTATTTTAAAATCAATTTTTGGTGTTTTTTTATTTAATTGGTCAATCAGGTTTTTTATATTTACTTTATTTAAAATAATAGGGGGACAATATTTTTTACTTTTAATAATTTTAGGCACATCGTTATTTACAGAACTTACCACTTTTCTAGGGTTATGCTGCGTTGTCTCAATTGATATGTCTGCTAAAGCTGCGAAACGATTTTTGGAAACAGGAAAATTTGTTATATCCAGTTGGATAAATTCGCCCGCCGCTGAGCGTTTGGGTCTTTTAGACGAGACCGTGGTGAAATCTGAAAAATCAGAACTAGCAGATGTATTGTGCTCCATATGATGAGTGTTGTCTTGTAGGTTGAGTAATTGTTCAGCGACCGAGATTGTGCTCGGCGAGGGAGCCCCATTAGCATCTATGGAAATATTTGAAGAGCATGACAAAGCCGAATCACTATTTGATTGCTTTTGAAGTGACTGTACATGAAATTGCGAATTCAAAATCCTAGGGTTCGACATACACGGCTGAGTAATATAGTATTGATGTTGCAGCTGTATTTGCTTATGCTGTAGTTGTTGTTGCTGTAGTTGTTGTATTTGTTGTTGTTGTAGTTGTTGCTGTACATGTTGTACTGGTTGATGTTCAAGTTGCTGTGCAGCCAGTAATTGATGATGTTGTTGTTGTTGTTGTTGTTGTTGTTGGTGGTGGGGTTGTAGTTGTTGCTAACTTTGAAATGCAAATGCCTGCTGATGTGGATCTCCAACCACCATAGAAGCCCCAGCTAATTGCTGACCTACTTGGAGTGGACCAGTTTCAGAACTATAATCGTTGTTTTCATCACTACCGAGTTTGTCCGGAGGCTTTTTTTGTTGAAGTAGTTCGGCACTTGCCTGCATTTTGAGGTCTTTTATGCAATTTAAAGTCTTTAATGTTTTTAACTTTAGTTCTATTGTTTTAAATAACCTTCGTTTATAGTTTTTATTGATTTTTTAAAAAATTTTTCCACAATCGCAACAGTTAAGATCACGCCAGAAATCAACTTCTTCTTAAAAATATATTTGCCAATCCTCCTTATTGCAATCTATCTTACATTGAATGGTATACAGTGTTGCGCAAACCAATAGCAACAAAATCTGTACGCTGCTACAAAATAGTGTATCTTTTTAAATATTAGGGACACACAAAAATTATTATAGGAACCAAAGCATATATTCATACATCATATTAAAAACAAATCATATTCAGATTTGGTTTTGTTTTCTTTATTACATAAATTTAAAATTAATGTGACTGTAATTAATATTTTCTGTAAGATCCATTATTTATGATAACCGCTGCACATCTGAGCGGCATCGACTCTATTAAATTAGATAAATTAAATAAAGTTTCAGGGCTTCATACAGTGCAGTCTTATTGGAAAACCTTTGACCAGAAACTTTTACCTACAAAATCCCAAAAAGATTTTCAATGGGATTCAAGTCATTGTGACTGTGCCGACTAATCAAGGACTTGAATCCCATTGCCTCTAATGTAATCTTTGATGAGCTTTAAAGTGTGCTTCGGGTCGTGATCGGACTGAAACGTTCACTGAAGCGACATATTCCACTGAATGTGGTTGCATCTTGCTTTCTAAAATGTCATTATATACAAATTGATCCATAATTACCTCGATTTTTTGAAATGGTTCAACTTCATTATAGGAAAAACAAGTCCAGACCATAATGCCATCGACTCCGTGTTTAAAATTTATTTTGCAGTTTCGGGCTTCAATTCGTGTACCTGAGTGGCGCCGTACCGTGCACATCCCATCTGAATTAATCAAGTTGAACTCTGATTCATCGCTAAAAAAACGGTTTTCGATTTTTGAATGGTCCAATTTAGGTGCTCTTTTAGAAGACTGATTCTAAAAAACAATGAATTGCAACTAGTTGTCACAATTTCAGACAGAATTGTTTCAATTGTAACACCTCACCTTGTTTTTTATGCTTAGCTGTAAGCAAAGGTTTTTCTGACGGTCTGTAAATTCTTTAATCGTTCTCAACGGCTCGTCTTATTTTGTTTGCACTTTATTTTTTGTTTGCACTTATTTTGTTGCTATTGTTTTGCGCAACACTGTATATTTATAATTCTCACGCGATGTACACAGATATTATTTTATATACCATTTATTAAATTTTTCAGCGAAAATTTTAAAAAATTGCAGCAAGGTTGCAAAATTGCAAGGTAAAAACAATTTTCTTTTGCCCAAAAAACTTTGTTTTCTTGATTTTATATATGTTAATAACAAGTTATCAATCGCTAAAATTATTAAAAAAAGTTATTATGAAAGTGAAAACGTTCGCTCACAAAAGCAGCGCAAAATATTTGCAATATTTAGGTAAAGTATCAGCTGAGCATCTGCAACAGAGCTGCCAATGAGTAACCGTGTTGCAGTATTGCTGCAATTATTGAGTGTCTCGAACAAGCCGCCCTATGTTGCTGTTTTTAAGTTGGGCTTTGGCCGTAAGTAAAAAGACAAATTTCCAATAAATTTTAATACCCTGAATACCCTTTTAAAAAGTAGCTACTGCGAGGTTCTTCCTCTTTAAAATATTTCTTTTTTGTTGGCATAACTAGATTCTTAGGATAAAAAATTAACTCGCAGAAAAAATGTTGGAGTTGCAGTCTGCATTGCTTGATTACAAAATTTTCAGAATGTTTTGCTGGGTAAAGTTCGATTGGATAAAATAGGAATAAGAAAAGCAAGTTCACTTCTAGCTGCCCGATTCTAAATAACGTTTCCCCGCGCAATCGGAAAAGGGTCTTTTCATTTTTATCATAAAGTTCAAGAACATTTTGAAAATTTATAATAAGGGTTTTCATGCAAAGTGGCAGGCTTCTAATTTGGGCAATTAGTTATTTTTATCAGACAGGTTGTATGAACAGCCCTTAAAGTCGATTGTGCATTTGCAGCATATAAGTCAGCTGTGCGATCTGCCAGCGATGCGTTCCATTTAAACGGGGACGCTTTGCGGATTGTTTGCTTGTTTTCTGAAATTTTTAGAATTAAATCTTTATTAGTTTTGCTCAAATTATAACTTTTCCTTCAAAAAAGAAAACAGCTGATTGATCATATAAGTTTGCCACCTCGTTTGCTCACCTAAATCGAAGAGCAAATTTATCTGGTTTGTGCAAAAGCTTTTTCATACGAATTTTGACAGTTCATTTATAAGGCTGATAAACTTATAAGGTTTATACCATTTATAAGGGTATTGCCCATTTGCATGAAAACCCTTAATGCAAATTTATATGCCTATTGTGTATGGCAACTTTGCTCTCAGTTGAGTTGCGGTTGCCAAATTCTTATTATCGATGGCAACACTTTCGAACAGTTGATCAACTCGCTGCTTTCACAGTTGCTTGTCAAATTTTTGTGTTATTATCGATAGCCACTGTTATTTG
This sequence comes from Dichetophora obliterata, assembly GCA_963920525.1. Lineage (NCBI taxonomy): Eukaryota > Metazoa > Arthropoda > Insecta > Diptera > Sciomyzidae > Dichetophora > Dichetophora obliterata. The sequence continues at coordinate 24,450,428 of OY986436.1, forward strand.
GTTTGGTTGCGGAACCTGTCAAAAGTCAGCAACTGCTAATTACTTGTTGCCTTGTGCAAAAGCGAGAAATGGAGGCAGCGCAAGTTTTGGAAATTTGTGTTATTTGGATTATTCATAGATTATTTATTTTCATAGAAACATAAAAATTACAAACAAGCAACAGTTCGAGCGATTGGCAGAGCTTATGCTGGAAAGCGGTATTGGCGTACAACGAACAGGCTGTTTAAAGTTTTTTATTTCGTCCAGTACATAACAAAACGCTTCTTTGCCTTATCGGAAATAACTAAGAAACCTGTCAAATTTATTCAAATAAGCAAATTTTTATTCAATGTTTGTATTTACAGTGTTATATTACTTTGAATTTGAGAGTTCCAAAGGGTTGAATTTGTCTCTGATCTTCCTTCTTATACGCAACACACAACATCAGTGCATCCGTTTCCGTCATCAAAATATAAATCACTACTTATATCCGTATTTATTTGTTTTCTTTCTATAAATGGCTTTTTCCAAATTTAAACTTATTGAATATATAAAATTTTTAACATGAGCTGTTTTCTTTTTGACAGCTCGTTATTGTTTTCTTTGGCAACTCGCTGAAAATAGCAACTTGAAATTGGTTGTGATACGAAATACCAGATGGCAGTTCGGTTGCTTTAAAGTTTGGTTGCTTATTTGGCTACGCAACTCTGTTTTGTTGCCCTACGCAATAGGCCTATTATTCATCAACCGTCAATATTCATGAGTGTAAACAAAAGAATGTGTCTTTATCTGCTATCTTAAAAATTTAAACTCCCTTTTTCGATTCTTCGGGAAAAATTATTCAGAAAATGAAAACAGCAAAGAACATAAAAACACTAATCGGCCAAATCTGATCGGGACTACCGTAAGCGAAAAGCTGATAATCTCAGTTTCCGATTCTGTTCGGAAATTAATTTGATTCCGATTGTTGGTGTTCTACATTCGGATTTTCGGAAATAATTTCCGATGCAACGCTGTTTTAAAAGTGGGAAAGTGAAGCAAAATTGTCGGCTTCACTTTCCCAATTGTCTACCAGCATAATAGAAGAACTTATTTTCGCTTATTTTTCGATCAAATATTTATTACTTTATTTATAAAACTAAAAAATTTCGCTTTTTGTACAAAAATCACAATTTCAATTTTTGCAAAAAAATAACAGCTGATCCTAAATTAGGTTAAAATCGGATTCGAAATTAAATTCAGATGAACAATTAAATTAAAATGAGAATCAACGCTGATTGCAGAACACCATCGGAATTGAAATACGATTCGGTTTCTGGGACAAGACTGACTGATTTACGGATATGTACCTGGAATGTCCGACCTCTTAATTGCGAAGAGCCAATGCCGCTTTTTCCGCTCCGTGCCGAAGAGGTGATTGGCTATCACCGCCTTCGTTGAAACCAGTGGCACGACAACAGTGTCTCGACGCCCTTGCAGAGAAAACGCCGCCTACAAAGACACCCTCGAGTCGTTTGCAACTCTCACTGCTAAGGAGGGAGAATAGGAGGGAAGAGAGACGTATTTTTAAGCGAAAAAAAGAAAGGCAGAAAATAGCAAGTACGATAAGATTGAGATACATGGAGACAGGAATGAGGCCCGAAAATTTTTCGAAAAGATAAGACGCCTGGCCCATGGTTTTAAATCCGGGCCTCTTCCGAAACGGGAATCTAGTGGCAGATATCCAGAATACACTGACGTTATAGAGGAAACACTTCTCTAAGCTTCTAAATGGCGACGCTGACAGCAATCCCGTAAATAGATATGATATAACGGAAACCCTAATTACGAATGACAGCATCGAGATTCCGGTCCATGACTATGATGAAATTCTGACATCTATAGCTCGGTTTAAAATAAGAAAGCCGTGGAAGCCGACGGCTTTCATGAGTTGTTTAAAAACGGAGGCAAAGCTCTATATAAATGCATTCACGACCTTCTACGCAAAATATAAGGTTTGCTCGGCGCAGCGCAATATTGCGCATGCAATGCATCGTTACTGCTTTTCTGCACTGCACATTCATTGAAACTCTGTCCGCAGTAAAATAGTTTTATAGAACGACCTATTTGGAAAATAAAAATTTTTAAATTATATTGTATTTGGAACCGTAAATAAATATCTGGTTCGCATGGGGATATTATATGAAAATAGAAATTAATTGACGAAACAGTAGTTTTAAAGCGTAATTATTCCATGAATTAAGAAGAGTATGTGTAACAATATTAGGATGTTAACACTGGTCTTTGGTTCTAATAAAATTAAAATATGTGCCTTAATTATTAATAAGAATTTAAAAACAATACTATAATAAAGGCATCAAATATTACTTGGTAAATGAGGCATTGACTTCAACACATTCCATTGTTTGTTTTAATATTGCAGCAGCTTGTTTTTCTAGAAGAGAAAAAAATATTTAAATGTCATTTCAACATTAAACATTTTTTGATTTACTTTACATTTTTGATTTACTTAGAATTTCATACATATCCATACTTTGCGCAAAAGTTTTACCAGTTCAAGAATGTTCATTCCATAAAAAAGGTAATGTTAAATCTCAATGTCTTGTATTACTTAACGATAAAATTAAATCAGAAATTATTTATTTTGATTAATGCTATATCAATTGCCGACTAGGATATTTCAATATCATCAAAATTGTATTCCTTCGCAAGGTTCAGAAGAAAAAAATCACATTTGAATGCTTGTTATATAATTCAATTTATTAAATTAAGTAACGTCGTATTATAAAATATTTTTATAAAAAATATGACGACAACAATTTTTTTAACACAAATGTTAAATTCATACGTTTTTGTTTTTTTCTCTTTTAGTAACTGAAATTGATTGTAAGCTAATTGTTATTTTAAATAAAGTTGTGTTGTTTATCAATAAAATTATAAAGGAATAGAAATAAATTTATAAAATCTAAATTAAAGCTAATTAGGAATTCGGTTATTTTGGAAGTTTATGATAAGATGAACAAACAAAAAATGCGATAGTTCAATTTAAAACAAAACAGAAGTTAGTCAAAAAGAAATGAAACGAAAAAGTTATTGTTTACTGCTGATAAAGTTGATAGTTCGATAAACATATAAAGGATTTAAATCGATATACATTGGTTGATGATGTGTTAGTTCATCTGAGTTTCATTTAATCCCAACCTTCATCTTCCTCCAAGGCGCTGGGACCACCGGCTTGGTCGTTATCCTGAAAGTAGGACAATAAAAAGCAAATAAGATCATTATATTTTTAAATAGTCTTTAATTAATTTTTTCAAGTACTTTTTTAAGTATTTCCTTCCAAATAGTTCTTTTGAAATAATTTTTTAATTAATTCTTAAGGCATTATTTTTAAGTCATTGTTTTTAAATTACTTATTTTTATTATTTTTCATCTTTTTTTTAATTCTTTTGAGGCAATTAATTGAATTAATAAAATGTATTAATTTTTATTAATTTAAATAAATTTAAATGACTCAAACTACTTTAGTAATTATGAGTAAATTTTTAAAAGTTATTTGTTTTAAGTAATTGTTTTAATGTAATTTTAGTTAAGAAAGTTTTTTGAAGTTATTTTAAAGAAATTATTTTTAAAATAATTTTTTAAGGTATTTAGTAACTTTTTTATCAATTTTTTGAAAGCCATTATTTTTAAATAAATAGGTTTTAGAATAATTAAGTCATTTTTAATTACATATTCAGCCCAATTCTGAATAATTTGTCCCGGGGAATTGAAAAAGGGAGTTTTTAAGACAGCAGATAAAGATATCAAATTTTTTTTACACTCATGAATATTGATGTTATAAACAAACTGACATTAAAAATTTCCAAATTTTTTTGAACTTTATCTTAAAAACGAAAACTCCTTTTTCCGATTCCCCGGGAAAAATCATTTAGAATTGAGCTGATTTTAAAAAATTCTTTAGTGGTAATTTTATTTAAGTAATTATTTTGTAATTCTTTTGAAGTAATTGTTTTGAAATTTTTCTTTTTTAATTTATTCTTAAGACATAATTTTTAAGTATAGTTTTTTTTTATTTTTCAAGTCCTTTATTTAAAGTATTTATTTTTATAATTTTTTTTTAATATTTCTTAGCAATTATTCTAAGAAGTAATTTTGATTAATTTATTTTTAAGTATTTCTTTTTAAATAATTATTTCCAAGTTTATAATCTTTTGATCCCAGCTGGACGTGTCCAACTCGAACGTGTTCACATACACATCGAAACAAAATTTGGTTTTCACCAATGCATTCATACGTTCTGATGTTATGATAAAAAGGAAAGTTATAAATGTTAGTATATTTTGATCTTGTGCGGCCAAAAATATACTGAACTAGCAAAAAAAAAAACAAACCAAACAAAATAAGCAATAAATAGAAAGGAAGTATCCAAATAATATAGTTTAAATCAAATTAAAAATTTTTTTTTTCAGAAAATCAAGCAGATTCCCGGGAGGCATTTTCGGTTAACTGGATAATCATTATAAAACTGGATTTCAGCTTTAAACATCTTCAAGCAATTGCTTCCACGGTTGCCACCTCAAATTCTCACGAAAAATTCCCACAATAGCAAAAATTAATAACCACGAAAATTCCCATGGTATAAAATTTAAAAAAAAATCCCATAGTAATAAAAATAAACCACAAAATATCCCACGAACATTTAAAAAAAAAACCACGAAAAATCCCATTTGCATTTAAAAAAAAAACAACGATAAATCCCATTTGTACTAAAAAATCTCTCTTCTATTAAAAATTACCACAATAAATAATACAGACAAAACAAATTGTCAAAAATTAAACAAAAAATTAAAAAGAACAACTAGTATATTTCGTCATCTGTGTTTTAATTAGTCTTTTAGTAATAATATTTAATAAAAAATATATGTTTAAGCCACCTTAGTTCTGTATAAAGTTTATAAAAAGAGTTCCAAATTAGTTTTTAGTCTTTAAAAAGAAAAACACAATCAGCCCTATCATGAACACTTTTTCATGCGGAATCGAAGAAGGGAGTTTTAATTTTTAACATAAAGCTTTAAAACACTTTGGAAATTTTTAATGCAAACTTAGTCATCAATGGTTCATTAACAAATTTGTGTCAAAAATTTCCAAAATGTTCTTGAGCTTTATGGGACTGAATCACAAAATTCGTATCTTTTTAACAATTATTGGTGAGCACTCACCGCATCAAAAGAAAAATTCTATTCGACTGAAAATTCCATGAACAACGAACATTTCGACAGGGTTTGACGTTCGATGCTCGTTGTTCGATAACCAGCAAAGATTACGTCGAAAGCAACTCGTAATAAGGGCCGATAACAACTCAATTTTAAGATATACTAATTTTATATATTGATAAAAAAGAGAAAAAATTCACTGAAACATATTTTCCCAATGCATGGAATTATGTCAAGAGTGAAAGAACGTCCCACCAAACCAAAGTAACCGAAGTCTTAACGTATTCGTTGCGAAAATCATAAAGATGGGTTGAAACGATTTTAACAATGAACAAAATATGAAAAATATACACTTTTATGTATATATATACATATTTTAACTGAAAAATAAAAATAAATCCTTCAAAACAAAAAAAAATCCCACGTGAATTAAAAAAACACTCAATTAAAAAATCCCATGGGAATTCCCATTTCCCACGGCAATTAAAAATAACCACAAATGGGATTTTTCCCACAAAGGTGGCAACCGTGATTGCTGCTGCCGCTATGTATTTTATAAAAGTTTTGTGCGACGATACATATATTAATTTCTAAGCCGTAATGTAAAGGTAATTTGTTTGTTGAAAAAAATAAAGCAAATAAATTTACAATCGTCTTTTGTTATTTGGAAATAAAATTTAAATTTTAATCTCTAGGGTACGGGGTGGTCATGATGTAACGGCATGGGGGGAGAAGAGTGCACAGCAGAATTTGTAATTGGTGTGAGCAGTTAAGGCATAATTTTATCTTATCGGTTAAACATGGGTGGCAGACAGAGATGCCAGACTACACAGATGAGCGTCTGTCCATATATCTACCATGATAGTAGAACAAATTTAACGTACAATGTATGGAGAATTTTATATGAATTTAACGTCAAGATCGTTACGTATATGCCATATGTACGGAATATTTAACAGTTAGGTGTCTATCTGGGATGTTATTTTGAAGAAATATTTTTCAAGTAGTTATTTTTAAGCAATTGTTTTGAAATAATTCTTTTTAAATGTTCTCTTAAAATTGTCCTTTTTACGTATTTTAACAAAAACAGCATTTCCAAACTAACCTTGTCATTGTCACCATCACGCCGCACATCACGTCCACCAAATTTGGAGAAACCTCCGCCGCCACCTGCTTTAAAGCTCCTCAGAAATTCGGGCACTTCCTGGTTAGCACCATCTAAGATACGCACCAAATCCGCAGCAATGCCTGCATCGCTTTCTGGATCAAAAAAGCTAGTCGCACGTCCATTATTACCAACGCGTCCTGTGCGTCCAATGCGATGAACATAGTCATCGATACTATTAGGCATATCATAGTTTACCACATGGTTGATGTTCTTAATGTCTATAGGAGGAGATAATTAAAAAAACCGCAGAAAAATTAGTCAGATATAATAATTACCTAATCCTCTGGCTGCCACTGAAGTCGCAATCAGCACTTTCATTCTACCCGACTTAAAGTCTGACAACGCCATCTCACGCTGGCTTTGCAAGCGATCACCGTGTATGGAGGTCGTTGGAAACTCTGTTTCAGACAACAAAGAAGCTAAAAAGTCAGCGCCACGCTTGGTCTCCACAAACACAATGGTACCATCGGGGCTCTCTTGTAGCAATTCCATCAATTTAGCACGTTTCTGGAACTTTTTGACTTCGAAAATATTTTGTTGCACATCGGTACAAGCGCCACCAACAACACCAATTGCAATAAAAATATAGTTATTTAAAAACTCTCCAGCCAGGCGCTGTATATCTTCTGGAAAAGTGGCTGAAAACATGAGATTCTGTCGTTCTTCCAGTGCACGCATAGTCGGGTGGTTCATGATCGTTCGCACGTTCTCTTTGAAGCCCATGTCTAACATACGATCTGCCTCGTCGAGCACGACGAAGCGAGTTTCCTCAAAGCTAATAAATGTCTTCTCAACGAAATCGAGCAGACGACCGGGGGTGCAAATTAGAATATGACACCCTTTAGCAATATTTTCGCCTTGATGTTTGGACGAGGTGCCACCGTACACAATGCTAATCTTAAGATAAGATCCCAGCGCAAACTTGCGCGCTTCATTGAATATTTGAATGCTAAGCTCGCGTGTAGGTGAGACAATCAGCGCATGTGGCTTGCCAATGGAAAGATCGCTGTTGGCACTCAGCAAGCTATTGATTATGGGGAGCAAAAACGCGGCCTTAGAAAGAAAGGGGATTATTAAATATATAATTACAACAAAATGTGAAAATGTTTTTTTTTTCAATTACAGTTTTGCCAGAACCGGTTTGTGCACAACCCATCAAATCCCGTGCTCCCATGATTACTGGAATTGCTGTTTTTTGAATGGGTGTGGGAATTGTATAACCAGACTTCTTTACATTCGACAAAACAAGATCCCTTAAGCCAGCTTCCTCAAAGGATGAAATGGCTGGAGGAGGATTTTCACCAGAAACCTAACGAATGAGGAAACAAATCAATTAAGAATTTTAAATGTAAGAACTTTGATTGCATAAAGTTATATGTACCTTCACTGGAATATTATCGTATTTGGCAAAATTGAGACCGCTCGAAATGCCGCTGTTGAAAATTTCATCTTCGTTATCTGTTGGTTCAGGTGGTATATAAAATTCGCGTGGTTTTTGTGGTTCACCATCACCATCTTCATCGCCGCCATCACCATTACGACGGCCGCCATCACCATTACGACGGCCGCCATCACGTTCACCTCCATCACGATCACCGCCATAACGATCACCGCCTCGACCACCGCCGCGACCACCGCCACGGCCACCACCATCACGATCACCAAAACCTCCTCGACCACCGCCACGACCACGTCCCCCTCTGAAGCCACCTCCACCGCGACGATCACTATCATCACCATTGGTGTAGCCTGTATGTGATGGAAGGAAAATTGAAAAACATGTTTTTTTGTTCTTTATTTAACAAAAAAGTATATAAACAAGTGTAAGTATATTAACAAGTATAAATATAAAAAGTAAGTAAATCTTTAAACTTTTCCCCTGTCTCGAATATAAAAAATACCCACCTCTTTGGTATTCATAGGTAAAATTTTTCACTGTTTGAATCTATTTAGTTGGCTGAACGCTGTTTCGAGGATCGGCACAGAAGTAAACACTTGATTATATTTTTTTTTTATTATATTTGTAGAGGGGAAGACTTGTAGGTTGCCATAACTCATAACTTTTTTGATTTTAATGCGTCATCATCGTTATATTCGTAAAGGTCAATACACATAATGAGCGCTTATAGAATTAATGTAGATTTAATAACTATTGTCTGTCAAGTTTAATAGAAGCTTAATAGACAAGCTCATAGGTGGTTGAGGTAAAGGAGTTGTGGGCTAGTTGGAACAGTCCGATTACTCAAAAGTTTTCATATATCGCTCGTTTTGTGCAAGACCGTCCGTCTCAACTCAAAATTTGAGTTTTTTCAGTTAAATATACAGATATATGCATTGTTATCATATCTTCAATTTTAGAGAATTCTAAACCGTTTTGCTGTTAATTGACGGTTTTACAGATACATGTGTCTTTTTAACTTTTAGCGATTTCTTCACTTTATTGTATCAATAACGTTTCATTTCTATTTATACCAAAATTTGTTTTAAATTTCTGCATAATTTTTCAACAATAACGACTTGTTATACCATAAACCATTCTTTAAATAAAATCTAAGCAAGTAACCTAATATTTTTTGTAGTAATAAAGTACCAACTCAAAACGTGACATCTCTCTAACTCAAAAGTATGTTATCAAGGTATAGAATTACATGCAATAGCAATAGAGTTCAGCTACTACAGCTTTTCCGCACTTTCTCCGCATTAGATCATCTTAAGAACCAGCCCAAATAACATTAAAATATCTCAATGATATTAGCAGTAGCCATATAATTTGTTCTACTAAAAGGTAAGTAAATTAAATTGTTAGCATTTTTACTGCTTCTACGGTTAGTGTTAAAATTTATAAGAGTTAAGAGTTCTGGTGAATCGAATATACCAGTTATGAGTTGGTGTAAATATACGATATCTGCAGACTTCCTTCTCTCATTCAAAGATTGCATTGTTAATAGTTTTAAATGATCCTCATAAGGAGGAAGGTTTAAAGTGTCAATTGCACTTAAGCCTCTTAGAGCAAACCGAACAAAACGTTTTTGGATTCTCTCTATACGATCAACATGCACATTGTAACTTGGGGACCAAACTTGGTCGCACAATTGCATAATACAGCGTTGTAGTTGTAATCATACTATTAAATTCTTTGGCCCAGCGTTTCATAAACCCGAGCATAGAAGATGATTTTTTACAAATGTAATCAATATGAACGTTAAACGATAGCTTAGAATCCATGCATATACCAAGATCTTTGATCTACACGACTTAAAGCAGTATCTGTAATCTTATAATCAAAAATTAAATTATTCCTTTTTCGCGAAAAGGTCTTAGTTTGGCATTTATCTGGATTTAGAAACATATTATTTTTAGATCACCAAATTTCACAGGATTTCAAATCAGACTGGAGCAGATCTGAATTGTCTTTAGCATCTATTGTTCTGTATATTTTCATATCATCTGCATAGATAAGTAGATGAGAGTGTTTGATGATATGGATAACATCATTAATGGCTAAAATAAACAGAAGTGGACCAAGGTGGCTACCTTGAGGAACACCTGATTCAGCAATAAATTCAGCTGACAACACGCCTCGAAATTGTATTTGATAAGATCGCTCTATCAGATACGATTGAATCCAGCTTATTAAAAATTGTGGAAAACCCATTAACTTTAGTTTAAACAGAATTAAGTTGTGTGGTTACCTGAATAAAATTAATTTAAGCAAAACGTTGTAAAATCGAATCGTTGTATATATAGGAAGGTAGTGTTAATAGATAAAAATACCTTGTTGTGGATACCTTAGCTATCAAAATCAGTTAGTTACGAACAAAAACAAATCAAATACAATAGCAAAATTAGTCAATAAATAGAATTATGTTATGAATTTTTATGTTTTTACTTTATTGTTAGCAACTTTAGAAGTTGTTGCTAATCTGTCCTTCTTGGCCAAACGCACAATGCAATTATAGGATTCACCCATACATCTGATTTCGCCGCGGATGGTATAGGTCTTAGAACCGACAACGGTCATGCGGCCAGTTTCTGCATCAACATCGACCATGCCCAATTGCACAATGACGTGATCCTTGGCATGAATGATTCTGTTGGATGCAAAACACTTTCTGGGGCAGTACAAATCAACAGATTTTCCGGCGTCGAAACAATCAGCATGCACAAAAATGAAAACTATAAATTTTAGAACACATTTGAATTGCCAGTTTTCTATAAGCTTTAATTTATTGTCTTTTACGCTCTTCTTATGTTTGACAGCTACGGTACCCATCTCTTTGTGACACTCTACCATGTTGAATATACCTGGTTATCATATTATAGCAAAAGCGTCACACAACTCAAAATGAAACATTTTTGAAATGAGTTTTTGTAGTAATAATGTTACAACCCAAACACACTTGCAAAAATATTACTCAAAAATTCACTATTGACGCAAAATGAAAAATTTATGATATTTTTAGTAGAAAATATAATGGACTACAAATATTCTTAACAATTTTCAGTCTATCTTTACAATTAGTGATCGTAATGTCATTTCAAAAGGCTCTCCTGTAAAATACTAAATTTTGAGTTGAGACAGTCTTGCACGAAATGAGCGATATCTTTATCAGAACTTGTAGTTAATGTTATTTCTTATTTTAAGTGTTAGTTTTATTCTTTATCCTTTAAAGAAATTTGTTTAGCTAAGGATTTTATTCTTAAAGGCTAAAAGGACAATAAAGGAAAAGCGCATGATTATGGGGCGTTAAGGGAAAAGAGATTGGGAGAGGGAAGTGAATTTAGACGTTGGGGGTTAATAGTACTCGCTGATATTTTTGAATTCTCTACAGCATCTTTAAATCGCAGGGCACTGCCTGCACCTGCCTAAGGCTGCCCGCAGAGTAAACGCCGAAGAAGACAGGCAGGCAGGCAGGCGCAGGAAAACTATGTGAACAAGCCAGAAAAAGTAATTTCTATCTTATTTCTTCGCAGGGCACTGCCTGCGCCTGCCTAAAGCTGCCCGCATAGTACACGCCGAAGCAGACATGCAGGCAAAGCATGCGCATGAAAACTATGCGAACAAGCGAGAAAAAGTTATTTCTATCTTGTTTCTTCGCAGGCAGGCAGGCAGATAGGCGCAGGCAGTAACCTGTGAAGAAACGAGATAGAAATAAATGTTTTCTCGCTTACTCTGTTTGCGACCTTAGTCTGCGGTAAGTTTAGAATGCGTTGTAAATTTTTTTATTAAACCAAACATATATATTTGAACTAAATGACTGATGCAAGAAATTTTTACCAAAAGTTTCGGCTAGTTTTGGCCTCAATATGGACTTTTGGTAAAATTTTTTTGCATCAGTCATTTAATTAAAATATATATAAATAACAATAAACTGACCATTTCAGCCCTTGTCAGGACTCTGACCTAGTTTCTATTGATCAATTGTGTTGTGCGTGTTATTAAATGTTTGATTACAAATGACCGAGAACTGGACCTACGTGTTTTATGCCCACTACGAACGGCTTATGCTTGCAAGAAGATTTACATAGCAATTTTTACTCTCTGGGATTTGCCATTGTAAGCAGAAAGGTGACGACCGAACAGAAAAATTAATTCAATTGAAAAAAGTTTCTGTCTGAGCTGAAATTGAACCCGGGTCGGGCTACCACGGTTCTTAAGCTTAGGGGCCACGCACTCTACCCACTAGGCTACGGCCGCCAATTCAAATATATGTTTGGTTTAATAAAAATATTTACAACGGAAAAATGTTGAATGTACAAAACAAAAATGATGAATTCGTCTATAATTTGATTTATCGTACTATCGCAAAACATTTTGGTTAATTTTATGCGTTAGATACTATCATTTTCGATTTTATCATCTCTACTGCAATTAATATTGAAGTTTTATAGGTACTGAAGCCAAAAATTAATAATTAAACTTACGAACGAATTCCGTGTGTGTGGAATAAAGGAAAAGAAAACGAAATATCTCTATTTTTGTAATACTAAACCTTTAAAAAAATACATAGTTTTGTAGTTCTATAGAAATGTACATTGTAGGTGCATACTGCACCGTTGCTATTTGTTGTGTAAGGGAAAACTTGAGAAAACCATACTCACTATACATTATTTTTTTTTAAACTTATTAAATCTGGAATACTGTTGCATATTCGTAATTGTTTTGTTGAAAAATCTTTTTTAGTTTTTGGTCTACAAACTATAATATACGTTATATTATATGTTACATATTTTTCCTTCAAAAAGTTACAACTTTTTATAACTGAAAGAAACGAGAACTGAAAAAAATCTAACTAAATTTTGTTTTATACAAGTATTTATTATACTTATAATATTCAAACTTTCGTTCAAATTCTTAAAATTTTGTCACCATTTTCGAACTTTAAGTGCCATTCATAATTTTTATTGTCATTTTTTAATATTCAAATTAAGATCAGCTCTCAGCACTCGCAATATAAAATAAAAACAAATTTTCTCTAATGGATGTTATTTTTTTGACAGAAATTATTTAAGGCAAAAAATAATTTTTTCTTCTGTTCGAAAACAATCGATTAAAAAATAACTTTTATTTCGAATCGAAAAAAATAACGTTAAAAAAATAACTTTTATTTCTGATCGAAAATAATAACGACCAAAAAATAACTTTTATTTTTGATCGAAAAAATAACGACCAAGAAATAACTTTAATTTCTGATTGAAAAAAAAACGGCCAAAAAATAACTTTTATTTCTGATTGAAAAATAACGACCACGACGAAATAACTTTTATTTCTGATCGAAAATATATCGAAAAAAAATAACTGGTATTAAATGCACATAAAACTGATGCAATGGTCATACTTTCTCAACTAATATAGATATTTTCTGCCTCCACTTAAAATATGGTTGATACAACTAATTTTTAATATTTAACTATGGCAAGGGTTTAAGTTTGTTCTTGTATTGTGATTAATTAAAGCAGAGTTGTAAATACCATAGCTCTTTTAGCTCACTTACAACAACTTCAATATTTTCGTGTGTGTTGTAATTCGAGAAATTATGTACATGACATTGTTGTTGCTTGCTCGCGGCGAAAGCTAGCTATCAATGTTATTGCTGCTGTGGTTTTTTTTTGTTGGTATTTTCTCGTAGCGCACACTCAAAGTGGTGGCGAGTTTTTTGTTGTAGCATATTCAATATCACTTTTCTGGAATAATTTTGCTGGAATAGATGCTGAAAACCTATTTTTGCTATTTTTTTTAAAGAGGCATTAGCTCAGTTGTGCTCATGTTGTTTTTGTTTTTATTTTTTTTTCGTCGCCATCGAAGCTTTAATTTTTTTTATTTTTTTTCCATTTGTAATTTAGCTCACTGCCACAATACCTCTGAATTAAAGTAATTGGGAGTAAATATCTATACCTTAACTTTTTTTCCGCGAATAAATTTTCGTTGAAAGGGAAGCTCTGGATTTGTGCATTTCAATTAAATTAAATAAATAGTTTATAAGTAATTGGAAGACACAATATTGTTTTAGCTTAAGAAACTCAAACTAATACATTTTGTAATAGAGTAATTGTAAGTAAATTAAATAAATAGTTTATAAGTAATTGTAAGACACAATATTGTTTTAGCTTAAGAAACTCAAACTAATACGTTTTGCAATAGAGTAATTGGCCAAAGAAGGCTTTTATTACACATGAATTAATAATAATAAATAATAAATAAATGATTGATTGATGGCGATAATCGTTGTTGGCGGTCCCTAGAAAGAAGATGTGCACAAAATTTTGATAGTCGATAGAGATATTCAGCCCTATCACTGAGTTCCGCCCGTTGTAGTACGATATCGTAGAAACTACGAAAAAGGCATCACTGAGTTCGTTCGTAGCGCCATTCGTAAGATTTTTGAAGTTATTTGTTACGACGTGTTGTGGTTGTCGGAGAAAATTCTTATAAAAATTCATTCAGTAAAAGTAGTTGTTCCTTCTGAATTTTATTTCAATATTTTCTTCGACAACCAAAACACGTCGTAATAAATTATTTCAAAAATTTACGAATGGCGCTACGAATGAACTCGGTGATGTCTTTTTCGTAGTTTCTACGATATTGTACTACGACGGGACTCAGTGATAAGGCTGAATAACTACGAATAGTTTTACATGAAGAAGTCAAAATTTTTAAAATTTTGATTTCTGTCCAAATTGTAGTAAAGTAAATTTTATTAATTGTTTTTTTATACCCCCACGTTTAAAAAACGTAATGGGGTATATTAATTTTGTCATTCCGTTTGTAACGCCGATAAGGAGGTGTGGCGGGTATAGAAAAGTACAGTGGTGTGCGATGAAATAGAGTCGACCCTAAAATATATTTTCAAACCAAAAATAAATGTAGAAAATTTGAATTGTTTGTGAATTTTTTATTTTTTGTTAATCTTTTAGAAACAAAGAAAAGTATTTACAAACATAAATATCGTTATATTAGCTTCAATGCTTAAACATAAAAAAAAATATTTCAAAATCCTATTTTGGCTGTGAATTAAAATAGAGTCATCGAGTTTCATCATCTGAAATAAAATAAATACCAGTGTGAAATAAAAAAATATGTTTCTTGTATACTTTTCCTTACCTCAGTATTTTGTGGAGTAGCCTTTATTTTTAATCACAGCCAAGCAACGATTAGGCATTGAATCCACAAGGTTTTGACACGTTCGGATTGGAATTTTTTCCCACGCAGACTTAACTAGTGTCCACAGCTCATTCTTATTGGATGGGTTTTTTCCCTTAATAGCCATTTTAACTACTCGCCACAAGTTTTCAATAGGGTTTAAGTCTGGTGATTGCGGAGGCCAGCTTAAAACATCCACATTATTATTCTCAAACCAAGCTTTTGCCCGCTTCGATGTGTGTTTCGGGTCATTATCTTGCTGAAACACCCATCGAAGCGGCATCTCCCACTCAGCATAAGGCAACATGACGTTGTTTAATAAATTGGTGTAATATTCAGCGTCCATTGTCTGCTTAATTTGAAATAAAGGTCCTGTCCCATAGTAAGAGAAACTACCCCATACCATTATGTTTCCTCCACCATGTTTAACTGTTTTAACAGTGTATTGGGGACGGAATTCTATCAGAATTGAACAAGTTCACTTTTGTTTCGTCTGACCACAAAATATTTCGCCATTTGCTCACGGGCCAATTCACATGCTCCTTAGCGAAACGTAACCTTTTTTGAACATTTGTTTTCGATAGAAATGGAACTTTTCGGTTACTTCTTGCCTTTAAATTATTCTTAATAAGGATTTTTCTTATTGTAGAGGTGTCCACATCCAGCTAGTTTTCGAGAGCGTTAGAGGTAATAAAAGGGTCTTTTTTAACGTGCCGCAACATTCTTCTCTTTATATGTTCCGTAACTTTAGGTTGTTTTCCGCGGTTTTCTGGCCTGACCTCATACTTAACGGCGTTTTCCACCATTTTTTTGGAGCATCCAATTAATTCCGATATTGTTTGGTAGCTTTTGCCTCCTTTTCTGAGCTTTTTTATTATTTCCCGGCGCTCATTACTACAATGCTTACCTCTGCCCATTTTGGAGACTAAATAATAACAATTAATAAATATTTGTAAATACTTATAATATTTAGAAGCTAAACTTACCTTTGTTTACAAATTTAAATGAAATGTACCGTTAATCGCATCAAAAAAATATGTTTTTCTTAATTGACTCTATTTCATTGCACAGGTCTTTACACGGCCTTTACCAAATTGACACTGCCCAAAAGAAAAGAAACGCACAAAGTATACTGAAAATAACGGTATTATATGCAGCGAGGAACCGATCAATCAAGTACAGAAGTTATTGATATGAAACTCATTACAGTGTAGACTTAAAGAGAGTTAAAGTTTTGAAGAGTGGATGACTCTATTTCATCGCACACCACTGTATATATATTCCTGATCAGCATCACCTCCTGAGTCGATTTAGCCATGTCCGTCTGTCCGTCTGTGTCCACGATAGCAGCCGTAATTTTTGAGCTATCATAACGAAATTCAAAATATTAGCTTTTTATACAAAAATGGAGGTCAAGTTCGAATTTGAGCAAAATCGGATGAAAACCACGCCTACCTCCGATACAAAGTGACTTAACCAAAACGGTAAGATCTCTTTAAATTCCACAAAAATCAATTTAATGACATCAAATTTCACACAGTGTCTTAAATATTGAATATTTATTTTGAGTATTAAATTTGTAAAAATCGGATGAAAACCACGCCTACCTCCCATGCAAAGTGGCTTAACCAAAACGGGAAAAATCTCTTTTAATATATTTAACAGCTTGCTTAAGACTATATATACTCTAATTCGGCCGTGGGGGTATTTCAACTTCGGCCCAGTCGAAGATAATTCCTTACTAGTTTTTAAATAATAATAGCTGCGTTCCTTTCACCTTAATATAATCGCGATAACAAATTTTCTCAAAGGAACGGCAAGAAAAACGACTCGTAGAGGGCACTACCGTTGCAGTCAAAATTATATTCAAACAAGCAATCATGATACAATAACTATTTGGTGTCATGAGAACGTGCGTCGTTCAAAACTGTTATGAACTGTTATGGTAGCGATACCTTAGTGAACGATGTTTTTTCTGAATGTGTTTTGCTCTAAACGTCAGAAAAATTGTAAATTATTCTATTTAGTTTTTAATATTATGCAATTACATAAATAATTTAAGTGCAATTGTTGGCTCCGCTGAATGCGTTCAATGTTTGCGGTTTGTTTTGTTTTCTTTTCGATGGTCTTAGCTCGTGAGAAAATAGGTAGCTGTCATGGCTATCTAATAGTCATTGTATCAAACAAACAAATAATTCAAAAAATCAAATGACAGCTCTTAAAAATATACAGGTACGGCACCTGTGTTTCAAATTTTTTAAAGGCTATATCACAATTTTTTATGGATAGCAAAAATAATTCTATTTGTTATAGGATTATTATTTTTGTTTTTGCTTTGCATGTAAAAAAAATAATCTGGATTATTTTGAAGCGAATGGAACGCAGCTAATACCTTCATTTATATTAAAGTTTATTTTGGTTTTTTCTTCATTTGAAGTACGGTGTGGCTCTTTGGAAGGCATTGAAAATCTTAATGTGGCTCTTAATGGCCTCACTCGCATAGTATATCAGATAGGTTTGAGATAAAAATTTTAAAGAGCAGTGAACAAAGAGGGTTCTGTTTGGATAAGCTGCCTTGAAACTATGAATTAGGGGAACTGCCGCGGAAATAGGACTTCAGCCTGAGATACAAAACTTGTCCAATTTAGAAGCCAAGATATCATGAGCAACACTATCAAAAGCTTTGCTAAAGTTGGTGTAGATTGTGTATAGTTACAGCCTTATTCTGGCAAATTAACAATTTGTTAACATGTATTTTGAATATTTCTATGTGTTTGTTGTAATTTTTTGATTTCAAAACAAAATTTGAAGCTCAAAAATAATAAATTTTGATTAATTTTGTTAACTGCTTTTTAGTTATTGACAATTTCAATTAAAAAGTTTTGTTTTTGGGCTTCAAATTTTGTTTTGAAAACAAAAATTACAACAAACACATAGAAATATATAAGAATACTGGTTAACATTTGTGAATTTGTCAGAATAGGGATGCTATTTTCCATTTTACTTAAAACGTCAGAGATCATAGTCACAAGATTTGTTGTGGTTGATATACCTTTACGAAAACCATGATGCTGTTCATTGAGTAGAAGACAGTTTTGGAATATTACACCGTATTATAAAGGCACTTTTTTTTTTGCATATTTTAAGCTACAAAAAGTACAACAGACTTAAAAGTAATCCCATTCTTATAATAGTTTTTTAAAAGTGAATTCAAAAAAATTTAATATTGTATTTTCAAAATACAAATTCGATATAAAACGACACACAGATATTTCTTCAAGTCGGCAAGAGGTTGTTTTAGAAATAATTTATTATATATATTTATAAATTTTTTTACAAAACAACAAACTTTTCCAACAACCTTCTTCATTAATGTGAATAAATAAAAAAGTGGGGTTATTATAGATATCAATAATTCACAAATGCTAAATATTTCAAAAACTGTAGTTTTTTTCGGTTGATTTGTAACATCCAACTGGTCAGTTTAGCAAAAGACTAAAAATATATATTGTCATCTAAAATGTATGAAGGTGTAACAACAAAAAATTCAAAATCGACTTTTTGTTTGATAATGATGCACCGTATAACAGCCCTATTCTGGCAAATTAACAAATTGTTAACCAGTATTTTTAATATTTCTTTGTGTTTGTTGTTTTCAAAACAAAATTTAAAGTTCAAAAAACAAAATTTTTCATGAAATTGTAAATAACTGAAAAGCAGTTGACAATTTTTGTCAAAATTTATTATTTTTGAGCTTCAAATTTTGTTTTGTAATCAAAAAATTACAACAAATACATAGAAATATTCAAAATACTGGTTAACAATTTATTAATTTGCCAGAATAGGGCTGTAAAAATACATGTTTCCTCCAAAATTTTACACTGCTACAACTAAAAACGACGTTTTTATTAACAAAATCCTAAATGCCTTCGTTCGTGCAAGCTCTTGAAAAAATTTGCTTCTCCTGTAAAATCATAAAGTGTTACGCCTTCTTGCATTTTAGGTGACGGTATATATAACCTTTATTTTCGGAGATAATATTTATGTCTCAATCTTGTGTACCAGTGAAAAGATGAATATCTCCGCTCCAATTGTTTTAACTACAATTTGCTAAGAGATAAATTTAATCATATTTGATGTAAAAAATAATACAAGCGGTTAGGTGAATTAATTGAAAACTGAATCAATATTAAATTTATTTTAAAGTTTTTGTAAAGGTGGAAGGAAAAGCAACACATTAAAAGATATTAATAATAAAAATAATACAGAAACAAATACGCTTCCGTAAATAATAATTTGTAAAGTGTCCATTAAAAGTAAATAAGTAAAAAACCGACAAACAAAACGTAAAACATAAGCTGTACATTAAGGAATTGTATAATCATGAAACTACTACTACATCACTTTAAGGCTACATTGCGTCCATTGGAGCTCAAATTAATCATGCCAGCACCGCACAATTCTAGCAGGAAGCTGAAGGCAATGGATCGATGCATGGCAGTGCTGAGTGCTGTTAGTTTGCCTATATCAAAGCACTTGGCTTTAATGATCTCTTGCAAGACAACAAGCTTGATATGAATGCGCCTAGTTAAAGAGACTGGAATGCCCACCATCACAGAGGGAGAATAAAAATAGTTTGTCTTGTTAGCAGTACTCTTATGCTCCATTAATATGCGAAACCAATCGCCAATGGTTAACTCAACATTTTGCAGCAAAGCAAATGCGGCTGATGCGGTGGGTTGGCGAACCGGAGAGTTTGGCGAATGATCAAAAATAAAGGGCGATAGCGAAAGTGACGCAGAAACATTCTGAACGCCAGCAACAGCCTGACCAGCGACAGCATACTCAGCAACATCCTGAATTACGCCAACATCCTGCACAATATCATTGACTGCCTCTAGCAGTGGTGGTGATGCGCGTTGTGGCGATGGTGGTGGTGGTGCGCGTTGTGGCGATGGTGGCGGTGTTTGCAAATAAGCCAAAAATGGCGCCAAATTTAAAGCGGGCTGCTGTTGCTCCTCCATTACATTGGGTTGACAACGTCGTTTCCTGCGTTTTTCGGGCCGTCCACCGTCATCATATTTTAGTTCTAAATCGCGATCACGCAGAATCGCATACCAATCCTTACGATAATCATTCAACTGTTGTTCACGTTCAGCTTCTAACACAGCCGCATTGACTACAGTTGAAGCTTGGAACGTATTCAAGTTCATTTCGGAGGGTGGTTCAAGTAAAGCACCCTGTGATGCTTGAGAGATATTGAATTCCAACTCTTCGGCAACAGGTTGAAGTTCAGGCTGATTTTCTTGGGCTGTGGTAGTACTTTGCAGAATTGGCCCTGGTGCGCTCTTGCGCAACTCTTCTTGAGATGTTCCAGCGCTTTCTGGCAACTGACGTGCATATGCATCCATATCCAGAGTTATACCCAAGTGCGTGCGCCTAGTTAGTGGTGTTGAGGACAAGCTGGTTTGGCGAAGTGTGCGCCACAGCATTTTATCCTGGAATTCACTTTCCTCCGGAATGCTAAATAGAACGTTGTCGCCTGTTTTTACAGTAGATGGCTGTGGCAACGGCTGACTTACGAGCGCTTCGTCAACATTTTGTGGTGTACTGATTTCTAGCGGTTGTGAAACTCCAGCACTAACCTCCGGGCCCGTTAGATTTGTGCCTTCCAGTTGCGTCAAACCCGCTGATTCATCATCATTTGGTAAGGTTGAAAATGCTTCTGTAAGTTGCAGTGCTGAAGGTTCGCTGGCATAAAGAATTTAATAGATCAAGAAATTAAAAAATCGGCATAAATTAAGAACGTGTCGAACAGTGATGCGTCCCACAAGCAAAAAGAAACAATTTCATTATCGAAATGATTTAATTCATACCCTAATTGTTGGTATTTGGTCCTAAAATTGGTGAATACGGTTCAGAAAAAAAGACTTATTCAATATTGGCAGCCTTAAATATTTTTTCTTTACCAAGGAACACCCCCTGAAAGCTGCAACTAAATTGGCAAAGGTTTAGAGATGTCTCCTTTTATTTATTCGTTTTTTTATGCTATTCCTATGGAGCTAATTTCAAAGTCATGAATATGAGCCAAATTAGTCACATGCAATAGAGTTCAGCTACTACCACTTTCTCAGCATTAGATCATTTGAAGAACCAACACAAATATCATTGAAATATGATATTGAAAAGTGGTCCAAAACAATCTAAAGTGAGAAAAATTTACCCACCCTAATATGTTGGTTTGACTGTAAGTCGTCCTTTCAATAAGTTAACATCAAAAAAGCTACAGTTGTAACCAAAGGTACTCGTGCGATTTAAATGAGCGGCAGCCATACAATTTGTTTTGCTAAAAGGCATGTAAATTAAATTGATAGCGTTTCTTCTGCTTCTACGGTTAGTGTTGAAATTTATCAGAGTTAGAAGTTCTAGTGGATCGAATACACCGGTAATGAGTTAGTGTAAATACTAGGAGGACTTTCAAGATGCTGCCAAGTGACTGCACCAACATTCTTCAAATGTATGCCACGTTTGAACGGTGGCAACCTTAACATGAAAACACCATAAATGTTAGATTGATCTGTCAATGAATAGTGACGTTACAGTGTTTCTAAATTAAACAAGTTTTGGTATTGTTATAAAAAAATTGATAAAAAAAAATTTCGTGCCTTGATTAAGCATTACTTTTCTTTTTGCGTAACAAAAGTGCGAAAGAAAAGCTCGATAAATATTATGGTGAATCTGCTTCGTCGTATTCAACCATAAAATATTGGATTAGAGAGTTCAAAAGAGGTCGTATCAGCACAAAAGACGAACACGTCGGGAAAGTACCAAAAACAGTGACCACTCCAAAATGTATTGGTAAAATCCACGATTTCGTATTGGCCAATCCGAAAGTGAAAGTGCGTGATATAGCTCCAGCCGCAGGCATATCAAGTGGGTCGGTGATTTCAATCTTACATGAACATTTGGGTATGAGAACGCTGCTGACTGCAAGATGGGTGCCGCGTTCGTTAACAATCAATCAATATCATGAACATGTTCGCCAGCTTCCCAACAATGTTTGGACATGTTTAAACAAAATCCGACTGAATTTTTGCGTAAAATAGTGACAATGGATCCACCACTATACAACAGAATCTAAGGAATGAGCAAAAAAGTGGGTGATTCCCAGTGGAAGTGCACCAAAGCGAGCGCGAACGGTCAACAAACGGCCGGAAAAGTATTGGCGTCTGTTTGGGATTCAAGTGGCGTTTTGTTCATCGACTATTTGAGAAAAGGAAAAAAAAATGAACAGCGACTATTACTGTAACGTATAGGACCGATTGAAGAACGAAATCGCATACAAACGGCCCAATCGCACGAATTACGATTCTAACTGCGTCCTCATCCCCCATATTCTCCAGATTTGGTCCCCAGCGACTAGTCTCTGTTCCCAAACTTAAAAAGGTGGCTCCAGAGAAGAAAATTTGCGACGAATAAACAGGTAGCATTGGAAACTGAAGCGTATTTCGGAGATCTTCAGAAATCTTACTATTAAAAGGGCATCGCAATGTTCCAACAGGCGTTAAAGCAAATATGTCTTATGTTACGATGGAAGCACGAATATATAAAGAAGATTAATGCTTGGTTTTCACTATGTCATTTTCAGTGGTCAGTTGTTGTCAATCAAATTGAAAACAGCAATATTTAGACATTTTTTCTAACTTTGGCAGTCTTGGAAAATTAAAAACGATTAAATTATGAAATGGAGCTATGCAGAAAATGTTCTTAAGTTTTATTAAGGTGATATTTCAGGTGATAAACTTTTGTGTTGTCATAAAAATGACTTAGTGAAAACCAAGCATAAGAAACAAACAAGCAACTGAAGAGTGGTGAAGAGATACATTCTGCACCAAAATGTTGCAGAAATATATTCTTCAATGAGTTTCGACACCTCTTTCTGCAACATTGTTAAAAACATGTATCTTCTGAAGTTTTTCAATTCCAAATTGAAGGGTCTTTCTTGGTCGAGGAAATCGGTTCTGAGTGAAATCAACATATTTAACATATTTATTAAACATATGCTAAATTAAAGTTCGTTCATATTATGTGTTATGGAACGATTCTCTTCGTATTAAAAAACAAATATTTAAGTTTTCATATTAGGTCGGGGATTTTTGGAATTAACTTCTGCGATATTTATTTTAAAAATTTTTTGCAAATTTCTGGAGTTTGTTGCCTGGTTGAGGGTCGCTTTACAGTTGTCCGATTAAGATAAAATGTTGCACATATCATTATTTTGTTGATTGAAACAACACTGGGGGTTGGAAGCTCATTTTTTAAAATAAAAAATAACCACTATACTACACATCTTAGTCCAACCGGCAGCTTGCAAAGTAATTATTACCTAGTAACAGCCATCCGTAACGAACAAAAACACAACAGCCGGCAAGGTTTGGGATGCACATGGATTATTCAGCCTCGATGGCTTAATATAGAAAGTCGGAACTCAATTTTTTTATTTCTTTACAGGAGAAGGAAAAAACTGAATAAAATCTAAAAAACCTTGGATATAATAGCTTTTCTAATGCAGTTTTTGTAAAAAATAGGCTACAAGTTTGCAATCTTAGCGCACTGATTTTTATAAGGGAGGTTTTACTTGGGAGTGATTTACTATAATATGCTAAAAAGCGATTTCGAAAAAAACGAATTAACACTTTTCTATATTATTCCATCGATTTTAACAACTATTATTAAAAATTTCGTTGTTACCTCAAAAAAGAAACTGCAAAACATATTTGCTCAGTAAAAAATTTCTAAAAAATTCTAAATGGAAGCTAATCGTTAATTTCTCACGAAAATCATTAAGTTCTTTATATTCGCATATTTGGAATTTTTTTATTTTTAATAATTATTTTTGGCCAAAGCAAGCACGAGACCTATCTGCGATCTTACTGAGTTTTTAAAGGCCTAAAAATCGACGACCTAAGTAAGGTCTACGAATTTTTGAGCATCCTTTAGATGGGGACACATCACTGGGTCGGTGCAAAACGAGTTTAATTTTGATTAAACAGATACCAAAGACCTATTTTTACGGATAAACAATATTTCCATCATTCATTTGAGTCATTTGAGTCATTTGAGTCAAAAAATAAAAGTATATTAAACTAGAGGACAACTTTTTGCGGAATGATTAACGTAAAAACTTGCTCAAGCAATATTAATATCCATGATATAACAATCTATTAGGTAGTCTTGAAAACTACCTTTTTTCTCACGAGCTGCGGTCAACGAATGTCAAAAAAAAAAAACTAAAAACATTTTAACACAAAAAATTTTTATATCTCCATTTGTGCTGGTCTACACTGGCCTCGCTCAACCGAATCACTTTGAGTCTACAGAAGAGATGAGGAAGTAGAAAGGTGAATGAAGTGAGGCAAGATTATTAAAAATGTTAAACATTTTGCGACTCACTTTGGCTTGACATTCGGTGAGTCGGTTGAGTGAGGCAGCACTGTAGACCAGCACTTTTGCACAGCTGCTTTAGCACGCTCTCGTTTTGATTTTCTTTTGTTTGACATTAGTTGACTGCAGCTAGAACTGTCGCTACTACTTGTTTTATTATACTATGATTAATATCAAGCTTTTACAACTCATCTATTGGGGGTTGGAATTAATTTTAAAGGTTTTTTTCGGTTTTTGAGCATTTATTTAGAAACAACGGTACAATGTATATTATTCAAAGTATTGTCCATCGTTAGCTACAACATTTTCCCATCTTTCTGGCAGCATATGGATTCCGCGCCGGAAAAACGATTCGTCTTTTGAGGCAATCCACGAATCGACCCATTTTTTGGTATCCTCGTAAGAAGTGAAGCGCTGCTCAGCCAAGCCATGCGTCATCGATCTGAATAGGTGGTAGTCGGAAGGAGCTATGTCTGGGCTATAAGGCGGGTGGGGTAGCACATCCCAATTCAGCGCCTCCAACGTTTCCTTGACGGTTCTTGCAACATGTGGCCGTGCGTTGTCATGTTGAAAACCCACTTTGTCGTGTCTTTTGGCATATTCCGGCCGTTTAACCTTTAATGCTCGGCTCAATTACATCAATTGTTGTTGGTAGCGTTCCCCAGTGATGGTTTTCTTAGGTTTTAGCAGCTCATAGTACACGACACCCTTCTGATCCCACCAAATACACAGCATAAGCTTGGCGCAATGAATATTCGGCTTGGCCCTCGATGTTGATGCATGGCCGGGTGGTCCCCACGATTTTTTTCGCTTAGGATTATTGTAATGGATCCACTTTTCATCGCCAGTGACAATACGATGCAAAAAACTCTTCCTTTTATGCCGTTGAAGCAGTTGTTCGCACATGCAAAATCGCCGTTCAACGTCTCTCGGCTTCAACTGGTACGGCACCCAATTTCCTTGCTTTTGAATCATTCCCATGGCCTTCAAGCGTTTGCCGACCGTTGATAAGTCGACTCCCAATGATTCTGACAATTCTTGAAGGGTTTGATACGGGTCTTCATCGAGCAAAGCCTCCAATTCCTCATCTTCAAACTTTTTCGGCTGGCCCGGACGCTCTTTGTCTTCCGTATCAAAATCACCACTTTTAAACCGACGGAACCAGTACTCACAAGTAGAAATCGATGGAGCATAGTCCCCGTAAGCCTCAGTAAGCGTGCGTTGTGCTTCAACCGCTTTTTTTTTCAAATGGAAGCACAAAAGTAAACCTTCCCGCAAATTGCGTTTTGTTGGAACGAAAGTCGACATGTTCACAGAGAAAAAAATATATGTTGTTTACACTTCAGTGGAATGACACATACTGAAAAATGAAGCTTAGACAATGTGCTTTGAAATGAATATAGTCACAGCTGTGCCCGATGCGATCTATTGATAGTTACGCCATCTCTTAGAAAACCTTTAAAACTAATTCCAACCCCCAATATATACTAGCTAAAGTTCATTCAATAAAGAATTTTTCAAATAATCAAATTCCAAAGATGTCAACTATTAGATATTTTTCTGTTTTTTGTTTTTCTTTTAATTCTAGTGCCAACTTTTTTTGACTCATGCTTTAGTTTCAAAATTAAACTCGTTACTAAACCGTCATATAGAGAGAGCAAAAAAAAAACCAAGTGAAAGTACAAGACCTCATAAAAACGTAATTTTGTCAATACCGTAAATTTAGTGATGTCTCCGTATTGATACCAAAAGAAGCGGCTGTTGCTGCATCGCGCACAGTTTCTGCTGTACTATCGAATTCATTGAGAAAATGCACCATTTCGGCTTGCCTTATAATTATATTTAAATCATGTGATTGATTAAGTGACGCGGCGAGTGTTTGCGGTTGAGGTGGGGGTGGAGGTGATGTAACCTCATAATGCATGCGATTTGTATACGACGACGTGACATTTTGACGTGCCAAATTGACACTCATCGAGTAATCGTTATGCTCCAATGTGCCAGTCAGGTTTTCTACAATAGCATCAGTGCGTGGGTCAGGCCTTGGTAACGGCCAATCCATTGGAAAGAAGAAATAAGCGGAGGTGCATTCATTATAACTAGTTGCATCAGTGCTTTCTTCCTCAAGTATGCGAGCAAAGATTTGCCGACGCTGGCGTTCACGTAAATGCATGCGATCACTCAACGATTCCTTGCTTAGGACTAAGAAAGGTGGCCTTGATGAGGGTTGGTGTTGTTTGTGTGCTAAACGAGCAGCAGTTTCGGTAAAGCGTTTGCGTGGCACACTCACAGCAGGTCTGCGCCTCGGTGGTTCCGAAACTTCACTACTGCTGTCGCAATCGCTGCCCACGTCGCCTTTTGTAGCGGCTGAATCTATAAATTTTGGCAGCTCAGTAGCCTTAAGTGCAGGTAATTCAGATAAATTGAACAGATTTGAGTCTTGAAGTAGTGTTGACTCCAATGTATTTGGATTGACATCTTCTGGTGAAGTGCGCCGCAACTCTTGTAAATAATCTTCTGGTATTCTCAATGGTACATCATCGACAATTTCATTGACATCTTCATCAGTTGTGCATTTAAAAGCATTTAAATGGCGCATAAACTCTGTTTTGAGCATCATTTCTCGATAAAATCCAACACCCTTTTGTTGTTTTTTATCTGCTGTTGTTGTCGCCAACACTGTTGTTTTGTCACCTTTTTTGGAAGAATCTATTTTATCCAATTCAAGTTCCAAGTGATACTGAAAGGCCATCTCTATATAATGATGTATTGCCATAATTTCAAGTAATTTGGCTTTTTTCCACAACTCTGGAAATTGCTCGTCCAAAAATTTCTCTACCGTCTCCTGCTTTTTATAATCGTTTGGTATGTATTCAACATTTTTTTGTGTATTACTAGTGTTGCTGTATTCTATCATTTCAATATCTTGAAGTTCTAGAAAATACAAAAACACAAAATGGTTGCTCAGTGTGACATATATTTTTAACTTTTTCTTTTAATTTTCATTTCAACTCTTATAATTAAAAATTGATAAAACACAATTCTATAATAACAGGCAACAATTCTATAATTTTTTGTATTTTCTAAATCCATTTTTATTAGTTGCGTTAGTATTAGTGGAACGTTTAAGTGTTTGTGCATGTTAATGGTAAAGTATTGGATTAGTACTTAAAAAAGGCAAAACATACAAACCTTGTTTTATAGTTTGGAAGAGTATTTTAAAATAATAACCACAGAAATCACACACAAATAATAATACAAAACAATAATATCAAGCTTGACGCTAGACAGGACAAAAAGTCGTTAGTACCTTTTTTTAAACGTTTTTTGTTAAATTTTGTATTACATAATTTTACAAAATTAAAAAAAAAAAATAAAAACTTCTTAACGAAACATAATAGAAATGGTAATTCGTTAAAATGCAATATACACTCACGCTCCCAAAAATAACAAAATTCTACTGAAAAGAAGTGAATGTTGTTTTTAATTTCCAAGGCAAATGGCTGTAAAATTCAATGAATATCGGGCACAACAAAATTCGAACACTTCAACTTTTAAAATCAAATGTGACGACATTAAGAAGTCCAATCAGGTGCGATCGACTCCTCTCAACATGTCCCTCTTCAAGAATTTCTATAAAGTTTGATTGTGCTTCTTTCATGGTTTCGGCACACTGTGTTATAGTTCAAGAAAAATAATAATTGTTATCAAATTATTAGGTAGGCTTTTTTTTAGCTTGATTACATACTTTGATACCAAACAAACCTTCAAAATCGCGAATTGTGACAAAAAACCAAAAAAGGTAGGTTCATGTGAAAAGGATTATAATAATAGTATATTATCTACCGTAATTTTAGAGCAGTCGGTCGGGTAGTTTAGGTCTATGCGGACAGACGAACAGCACTTAGTTTTTATATATAAAGATATTTCTTTGGGCACTTAACCAAATTAATTTTGTGTTGATAAACGGCAGAAAATGTACACAAATAATTTTTTCGATGTGATTTTCTATATTTTTTATTACATTTGAACAATACTTAAGCATGGTTTATGAAATGCAATATATAACTGAAGTTCTACTTAGATAAGATTTGACTTAAGTTCAACAAGAGCATTGGTGGTGAAGCGTTTTTATTATTTTCCCATGATTTACATGATGATTCGCTGACAATTCAAAAATGAAATCGATGAATATGGTTCGATGAACGATGAATGTGTATCGTTAGTTGTTTTTTTTTTTTTGAGACTACCCTGTAGTTAGGCCGCTGGCAGCATATCCCTTTGGACATGCCATTTCTCAAACCTTTACAGATACGGCCTGCCTAATGGGACAGTAGAATTGTAAAGCATGGTATTGCAAGTTGGGTCCGTTTGCCCCTGTCAATGACATCGATGTGTTAAAAGGACGTACAAGATAAGAGGCGAGGGGCACGCCCCTACCACTGGGGGTATATGAATTCTCATATCAAGTTGAAACTTGAATCTACTGCGTATTTTATATAGAACACACACAAACATTTCAACACACAAAACACGTACACAGATTTCCTTTGCTCACTTATAATTGCAATTGCTTATAATTATCATCAATCAACTCATAAAAAAATTGCAGCTTAAAATGTTTTAAGAATAACAAAATCTTAAATACTTTGTTGGTCGCCAGATAGCCGCACAGAGCCGTGGGTGTGGGGGAAACCCATAGCCCAGGAGGGGCTAGTTTTGGTGTTAAAACCCTCCAAAGATTTCGAAGGTATACAAAAATTAATATGAAAATAATATTAAAAAATCTTTAGGTGTCAAAAAATAAATTTGAAATCTTTTAGAACCGAAAAATGGACATTAACAATACAAAATTTTAAACAACAAATCGGTTGAGTCATGCAATTTTTATATTTTCTCGAATCCAATTAAAACTTAGATTGGTTAGGTTTATTTAACAAATTCTTGAAAATTCTGTGGACAATTCTGTAGAAACATTTTTTAATATGGAAAGGTCTAATATTTGAAAATTTTTTAAGGAATTCAAAATGTTAAATTTTCTTTTTTTAATGTTTAAACCACAATAATATCAACAGATTATACATATTTCGAGAACATTAATAATATAAGTACTTTTCCTACAATAACTCTACTGTTCAAATGGTAAATGTTTCGTAAATTTAATTTTTGTAATTATTCAGAAGGTTAAGAAAAATACTTTTTCTATCTATTTTGAATTTTTTTTTTTTTAATAGGCATTTTGAATCAATTTTTATATAAATTATGTTAAAAATTGAACCGGACTGTGGGAATGAAACAGCAACAGTTGACAATAAAGCTAATGATTTTTTTAAGGCTGTTGTAACACTGTTATAGGCTGGGCGTTAATTTGTAGCGCGATCTGTCGCGTAGTTTCTTTTTTATTGCTTTCTAAGCAGGTTTCGACTCGCGTCGTTTCATCGGTGAGATTGTAAGGTGCAACCAGTCCTTTATAATTCAAATCACTCACACTTTTATGCGGCTTTAACAAAAAGTGTTACAAGTGGAGCTACAGTTTGAACTTTGGGTTCATGGTTCCTTTTTTACCGCTGCCAATGCTATACATGACTTGTAAAGCATTTGTTTTATAAAAACAAGAAGAATACTTTACGAACATGCAAATTGATGTGAAGAGAATTGTAACCATATTGTAAACTTAGCCGCTGCAAATGGATATTCAACTTAATAGCTGAGTAACTATAGTGATTATTGTGAATGTAATATTAATATCCGTGTTTTTTAAAATTCAATATGAACGCAAAAAGTGTATCGATGTAATTAACAAAATGTATGCATTTATTTAACTGTAAATTCTATTTATACACTAGACTAGTGAATTTATGAAAGTAACACTTCATTGTACATTATAATTTAAGGGCTTTTATATGGCTCGTCATGTACATTCTGCCGTTGTCTCTTTCACCCTTGTATTTTAGGACAATCAGCAGGTGTAAAATATTCTGTAATAATATTGTAGTCAAGTGACAATCGATTTATTAATTCAATTGATAGTGTAACAGAACAAGCTGGCCATACATTACAGCAGCTAAGTTAACAAATAAGAAACGGTTTACATATATATTAAAGGGCTGCACAATTACATTTGAATTGCTGTACAAAACATTTGTGGGGATTTCAATTACTTTCGTTCTCTCACTCTCATTTGCGGATAGCGTTGGCGTGAGCGAAGATTGTAGGTAGTGTGCGTAAGTAGAAAACCGGTTGAAAGCAAAACAAATAATAAATTGTCTATCGCGTATTAGTAATGTACATAAAAATAACTTGCAAGAGAAGAACAAGTTGGCAAGTACTTGAAATACTTGATACCTCATTTCAGAAATTTAGAAGATGAATTTGCAGTTGCATGTTTTAATTTTAATGTATATTTTTTTAAAAACAAAAAACCATTCAGATAAAGACAACGAAAACACAAAAAAATCAAAAAAATTAAACTTTATGTGTGGAAATATATATTTATTAATTATTAATATTTGAATGTAAAACCTAAAAACCAGTTTAAAAAATAATAAGTTTAAAATCACCGCTCACAATTTTTATAGCGTCGTTATTAAAACTGCTTTTAATATTTTTATTTACAGGAAAAGAATCACTTTTTGTTGGCTGTAAGCATTTAAGCATTAAAAAATTAAAATAAAACAATAATTCATCAATACTTACTTACTTCTTCAATTTCCATTTTTTTAAAGTTAACTCTTACTTTATTTTTACTTTACTATTGCTTTCATTACAACTGATAATGACTTCTGCTTTCAGCATATGCAAGTACTTGCAGTAGAAGGTAGAACTATACAGTTTTTTTTCATTTGCCGAGATAGCGACCGATAATTACTGTAATTGATGAGAGCAAGTTACGTTTGCATTTGATACGAGAGAGAGAGAGAGAGTTAAAACATTACTTTTTCTCTGAGCAACAAGCAACGCTTTTATGCTATTTCTTTGCTTAATTCTGCTACAAGTGATGTGCGTAGCTAAAAGTACTTGATGGAATCAAAGAAGCAAATACATTTGTGCAGCACTTTAATATATATATATATCTTGTAATATCGTTTATTTCAATTAAGTACTACTATTGCTTTGTAAAAAAATTACCTCAAGTTTGGCCTGCGAATTTAATAATGGAAAACAAAGTTCAGCAAAGAGTGCATTAGAAATTGTATTTTGCCAACAAAATTTCTAGTCCGAATGCATTAAAAATGTTGCAAAAAAAAACTATGGGGAGTCTGCTATATCACACGTACGCAAATTTGAGTGGTACACATTGCTTAAAGAGATAATTTTGTCGTAGATCAGTAGACAACTTGCCTCATCCTTCTCCTCCAGCAAAATGTCAAAAAAGTAAAGGACATTGTGCTCGAAAATCGTCGTGCGACCATGAGAGATATAGCTGGTGAGCTTGATATATGGACTGGAACATTGTACACAATGTAACACGATGTTTTAGATATGCGACGGGTTGCAGCGCGACTTTTGTCAAAATTGCTAAATTTCCTTCAAAAAGAGTTTCGCAAGACAGTCGCTCAGGAAATGATTTTAAACTATACGGACTCAGCTCATTACTGTTAACGAGACTTGGGTTTACGAGTATGACGTCGAAAAAGCTCAATAATCTGCAGAATGGCGCTATCCGGATGAGCCGAAAACCAAAAAACCACGACAAACAAAGTCGTCCAAAAATTAAGGTGATGTTCGTTGACTGTTTTGTTCTATTCTCAAGGTGTCTCACTCCGAATTCCTTTCGAAAGGTCAATCAGCCAACGCTCAATATTATTTGAGTGTTTTAAAGCGTTGGCGCTAGAATATTCGGCCAAAGAGGCCAGAACTATGGAAGGACACAACATGGTTTTTTCACTACGACAATGCACCAGCTCACACATCACAAATTGAACGCGATTATTTGACCAACAACGCCAATATCGTTTAACAAGCACCATATTCGACAGACATGGTTCCGTGTGACTTTTTCATATTCCCCAAACTCACATTGTCTCTTCGTGGAAAATTTGAAACAATTGAAGTCATCAAAGAGAATTCGCAGAGGGAGCTAAAGGCCATTGCAAAATCGGCCTACCAAAAATGCTTCCAAGACTGGAAAAAACGTTGGCATATGAGTATCGCCTCCGATGGTGATTATTTTGAAGGTGATAAATATTGAAGAATAATTAGCCATTGTTGTTTTGTTGCCGGTTCAATTTTTGACGTATAGTCTACATAAAAGCATCGAAAATGTTCAAATTAAAAAATTTATAAAATTCATTAGAGAACTTTTAAACAAATTGCGAAATAAATTTCATTTATTCGAGCCAGGGTATAAACTAATATAAAAATTTAAATCGACTCGAAATCCATTACGATCGAGCTACGATACGGCCGCCTGCCAAAGTAACTTTCTCGAATATATTCCAGCTCTTTCATTAAGAACGTCGGCACACTCTTTCTCACAAGTTTGTTTATTGTAGATGATGATTTTTCAACACTATTCAACGTAAAAATCCTTTCTTAGTTATTCTTAATAACTGCCTACTTTTTTTTCTGAACACATAAAACACATAAGCCAGGAAATTGACTTTTCGAGACGTAATCTTATATCTGAGAGAACAATTTAATTAATTTTTTATTTTTAATATGTCTTTTTGCAAATTCTTAGCAGAATCGTAATTTTTTTCTGAGAGTGAAACTGCAGTTTGTTTTTCAATACTATTACTTTTGCAGAAATGAAAAATTCGATGCTATGTGTAAACTTTTGTCGGCCACTGTATATTGCAATTTTAGTAAACATTTTTTAAAATTGTTGTTGTGCTCTTTCTTGACTTCTTGTTGGAGCCTAGATTGAGTCGTAATAAAGAAGAAAACAACAAATCTATGCAGAACAATAAAGAAGTAAACAAAGAGCACAACAACAAATCTTTGCAGGATCAATGCAATCACTTTTTCGAACTTTTGCTATTTGCAAAATAGTAGAACAAACATAGCTTTGAAATACAAAAACAGTACAAGTAGTTCTGTTTTGTAATTAAACAGAAGTTGTGCATATAAGTTTGTCAAAATGGATGAAATGCAGAAGCCCCAGAATCCTGAAGAGTTGATGTGATGCAGGAAACATCTGTCTAGCATACTTGGTTAATTGTTCTGTAATGAACTTGTTTTTGCAACCTGATGTTTCATCTACTAATTTGGCATTAAGCTCAAATATAATTCTAAAAACATATATTGTAGGTAAAGTTATTGACAAAAACTATGACCTTTTCTAAAAATGTACACGCAAAAAAAGAAGTAGCCAACTTGACCACTTATAAAAATAAAATAAACTGGCCATTTCAGCCCTTGGAAGGACTTTGACCTAGCTTCTATTGATCAATTGTGTTGTGCGTGTTATTAAATGTTTGATCACAAATGACCGAGAACTGGACCTACGTGTTTTATGCCGATAAATCTAAACTACGAACGGCTTATGTTCTCAAGAAGATTTACATAGCAATTTGTACTCTCTGAGATTTGCCATTGTAAGCAGAGAGGTGACGACCGAACAGAAAAATTAATGCAATTGAAAAAAGTTTCTGTCTGAGCTGGAATTCGGTCTACCGCAGTTCTTTAGCTTAGAGGCCACGTAGTCTATCCACTAGGCTACGACCGCCACCGCCACTTGACCACTTACTCTGATATTTTAGAATGAGACACGTTGAAGAATGATGATGAATTAATTTTGCATGAAAAATATTGCCGCCAATACATTTTTTAAAATCTAAAAGCCTCCTTGGAAAATCGAGCCTATGAAATCGAGTATACTAGCCTAGCGCATAAAGCATGCACTCAAAACATGAGGAATAGTTTAATTGCCTCCGGGAGTTTTAAAAAAACAAGACACTTTTCTAAAGTTTTTTTTCGAAGCTGTACTTTATTTAAGAGCAATTTTTTTACATTATTAAAGATAAACTATTGAAGATTTATCTCTGGCATTTTGGTCCAAAAATATTCTTCGATAAGGTAGAAAAGTGCAATCCCGCGAAAGTCCTTAAATTTGCGGTGAGCAAGATTGCTCAAAAACTACTTAGTTTTCAATTTCACAGAATCACTAATACTATTTATCAGAAAGCAGTAAACTTGGTATAACTTTATAGAAAAAACACTTTTAGATTCTGTCAACAGAGACGATAAGGCCAACTCGTAAATGTACGCATGAGAGATGATACTGAAGGGCAGCATTTTAAAAAGCTAAAACACTGGCATCAATAAATTTTATTAAACTTTAAGCAATTCTCTTTGTATATAGGTCTATTTCCGTACTTGATTCAAGTAACTTGAAGTTGCTTGAAAGCGTTATTTTACAAATTTTTGAGCTAGAGAGAGAAGAATAACATGCAAAATGTCACTCTCTAATCTATTACAATTACTTAAGTTAGTACGGAAACAGACCTTATAACTAATATACAAACGGCCTTTGTAGTATAGTGGAGAGTGCGCTGGACTATCAACCCAAAAGTCCCTGGTTCGAATCCGAGTGCGGGCATGGTTCTTTTCACTTTCTTTGTTCTTTCCTACATTTAAGAATTATGGAAAACTAAAAATCCACAACTAATTTGTGGAAAATGTAGAATTGAAGGACAGGAACAACTAAAGGCTGGAAAGGCTTGCTGAGGTTAAGGCATAACACTAGCCTTGGTCAAAAGCAATTCAAATTGTCTGTAACAGTTTTTTCGCCTAATCAATAATTCACGTATGGTTCCACTCAATTCCTCTAAACAAATCTATCCCTTTCCTTTCAGGTCAAAGACCAAACCTTGTTTGTATAAGGCGCATGCCTTGGTTTTTTTATCATTAAAAAAAAAACAAACGGATATCATTTACTGACACTAAAAATTAGAAAATTTTGTTTTGTCAAGTAATCATTTGAAATTCTCATTCATCGCATATGCCCGCCATGTGCTCGTTGTTGTGCTTCAGAAACAATTACGATAAAAATTAGCACACTCGACAGCACAAACGAACTGTGCTAGAAAGTCCTTTCAAGCAAACCATTTTTAAAAATGTCCAAAAGTGAATAGTATATTTGAGGAATCTGTATTTGATCAGCTTTTTAAAAAATTTTTTATTATTTTTGTTTTTATAATTCCTACAGTGATGTTTTTATAAATATTTTCATAAACGTAATCTTCTGAACTGAATTTATAAAAATATATGTATTATAAAATATGCTCAAAATATAAGTATACAGTAAGAAACTCACCGTTTGATCCGCCATTTTCCTCATTATCGTCACCATTTCGATCGCCGTAGCCGCCGCCACCGCCGTAACCACCACCACCGTAACCACCACCACCGCCGCGACCACCTCGACCTATAAAGAACAAAAACAAGACAAGTTTAGTCTTGCTATAAATAGCTATATAAAATAAACGTACCCCTACTGCCGCCGCGTCCACGTCCGCCGCCGCCAAATTTGCGCTCGCCGCCATCCTCATTTCCATCGTCATAAGTTTTGTAATTAGAGCTACTTCCGCCAAAACCTTTGCCGGTTGCCTAGTTGTAAATTAACAACATAACATTTAAACATAATACAATACATATTTATAAATACAAGGTGCAGTTCCATGCAAGGCTTAGATCAAAACTTAACCTCACTTAACTTGTTGATGTGAACCAAGATTGACCTTAAGTAGCGATAATATTACATGTTTTCCACAAGTCGGAAAAATACTTACCTCGGTGCTGTCGTCGCCCCAGTCTGACATTTTTTTTAATTCTGAAATAGACAATTTAGGTCGTGGTTTAGTATTTTGTTGACGATTGTTATTAAAATGAGGTTTATTAGAATTCATTTTAATTTGTTTGCTTCTTAATACAAGGATGCTTTAAAATGTGCCGGATATATTGTTTATAGCTTTAACTTTGCATTGGCTTGTAATTCTATTTTTTTTTTTCCCAACGCTGCCGAACAGAAATGTCAAACACAAAAAGCTCTCATTGTGAACAAACCCTACTGCAGATTTAAATACAGGGCTGCTCTCAGTTAAGTTAAATATTCTGCTTAGTCCCATGTTACAGTGGCGGTCATGGGCTCATCATGGCCATGCATTGTTGTTGTTTAATGTAAATTGAAAATTTGAGAGCGAGAGCAAGAGTACATTTTCACCACCACGGTCAACATATGATTGGACAAAAATATGAAATCATGGGATCAAAACAGTGTTGCGTTGTAGAATTATTACCAACATTTGTGTTTAGGCACGAAAATAATAGTACACTTTTAGTACGAAATGTATGAAAGCAGTAATGAAACCTGCTTAATAGCAACACTCATCGGTTGGAAAAATTCTAAAAGTAATAAAAGTGTACTGGTGCTTAGGCATCATATGACCGCCAGCATAACATACTTTCGTCACACAGCTCATCAAACGAAAAAAAGAGAGTAAAAAGTGACATGACCAGGGATCATATGACGACCACCGTAACAACACCCGAGGCATGGTACACAGAGGCATGGCAAAATTAGACAAGGTAGTGTTAGGGCGAAGAGCCGGTGACCAAAACTATAAAAACGAAGTTGAGAATGCAATATGAAAGCAAAAATTGGCAAAAATAGCAAAATGGCTGAGTTTGACTGTTATGGTCACTAAGAAAGAGAACACATTCAGCCCTAATACTACCTTGTCTAGTTCTACTATGGTTAGAGGGAAATAAAAACAAAAAGGCATAGGTTACGCTTAATTTTAACCCGCCGTTAGTCTGACATAACCCAGAAACCTCCCTATCACCCAAACAAGCTTGGAATATGCTTGTAGTAAGCTTACAAGCGTAAGCATTGTGCTTGGAAAAAGCTTGTAAGTGGTTGTAAAATGCTTTCAAGTAATTTTAGAATAAGCAAAAAGGAACCCTTGGAAAAATATTCCTTACCGTAATATTATTTCAGTCGTTTACAATTCAATTGGATATACAGTAATGTAGCAAAAATAATATAAGGTAAAACATAAAAAAAGTCTTATTAATAGCTTAATTCCAACTTTTGTTTTTTATTTTATAATGGTAAAACAAATATTGTTGAGATATCGTTAAGTTATAAAATTAAAATAATATACGTATTCAATACAAAAGTATTCAATAAAAAAAATATATTACAAAAGTAAGTTTCCATTTATTTTGGAAACCCACAATGGCCACCTTTTTTATTAGACATCTTAGCAAGTCGGTCTTCCATAGTATTGATGAGGTTTTTACATTGGTCTGGAGTTATTTTTTTCCAATTTTCGGCAATACATTTTTTAATTCTGCGATATTTTGGGGTGCTTGCTCTGATATACGCATTTTAAGTATTGCCCAGGGATTTTCGATAGGAGACAAATCTGGGCTTTGTGGTGGCCATTTCAAAACATTTGTATTTTCATTTTTAACGTATTCCAAAACTTTTTTGGCAGTGTGGATGGGAGCGTTATCTTGCTGAAACACAAAATCATTGCCTATCAACCTTTTGCCTTCAGGTATCGCTACGTCTTTTAAGATGTTAAGATAAATATCGGCGTTGACCTTGCCCTCCAATGTGAAAAGTTTGTCTACGCCATTTGTACACAAACATCCCCATACCATAACACCTTTTTCAGCTGCTTTAAAGGTAGGTCTTGTGTAGTTGTAAGCAAGAGAATCTCCTTTTTTCTCCAAACGTAAATTCTACCATGAGAATATTTAATTTTTATCATAGATTCGTCCGTCCATAATACATTGTCCCAAAATTTTTGTGGTTCTAGAGCATGATCCTTGTTGAACTGCATTCTTTTCGTCATATTAAGCTTGCTGACATA
This sequence comes from Dichetophora obliterata, assembly GCA_963920525.1. NCBI lineage: Eukaryota > Metazoa > Arthropoda > Insecta > Diptera > Sciomyzidae > Dichetophora > Dichetophora obliterata. Next base: position 24,488,702 of record OY986436.1, read on the forward strand.
AGGAATTTTGCGAGCAACTCGTTCACTTTTACCAGCTTTATGGAGTCTTCTGCGAACAGTATCAGTCGATTGAGCAACACGACCTTCGTTAAGCAGCTGTGCTCGAATTTTCGGTACTGAAGTGAATAGATTACTATCATACATGGCCACCATTCTTTTTTCTGTTCTTTTAGATGTCACTTTTGGCCTTCCATTCCGTTTATTGGGTTCAAATTGCCCTTGTTTTTGAAAAGTCCTTAGTACTTTTCCCCAATGAAAGTATGCTATTTTCTAAAAATACTTGCTATTGTTCTATGAGAACTGCCCTTTTTATACATTTAAATTATTGCCTTTCTTTCTCCTGTTGATAATTGTTTGAAATTTTCCATTTTTTATAAGCTTTTATATAACTTGCTTCGTTCGTATGTATGTATGTCTTCAAAACTTGCAAGCCATTTTTCTTCAACTTATGTAAGTAAGTCCGGTGACAATGCATTATTATGATAAAAAATTTTGCCACACCCCCTTTTACCGCCCACAAATCAATAAAAATGCTATATCTCTAAAACTACTGGGCCGGTTTAGCTGCAATTTTGGCAGTAAATTTCCTTCGAGTAGAGGATAATTAGGGAAAAAATTTTGTCACTCCCTTTTTTACCGCACACAAATCCATAAAAATGCTATATCTCTAAAACTACTTTACCGATTCAGCTGAAATTTTGGCAGTCAATTTCCTTCGAGTAGAGGATAAAAAGCTACATTTTTGCCACTCCCCCTTTTACCGCCCACAAAACCATAAAAATGATATATCTAAAACTACGGGGCTGATTCAGCTGAAATTTAAACAGTAAAGTTTCATCAAAGCGTGGGTTCATGAAAAATATTTGGCCACACCCCCTTTTGCCGCCCACAAATCAATAAAAATGCTATATCTCCATAACTACGGGGCTGATCCAGCTAAAATTTTGGCAGTTAATTTCTTTCAAGTAGAGGATGGTTCAGGAAAAAATTGTGACACGCCACCTTTTACCGCCCACAAATAAATAAAAATGCTATATCTCCATAAGTTTTGAAAATAAAAAACGTTAATAATAAACCTTTAAGACTAAAAAGTAAAAAATAAATAAAGAGTAAAAAAAATTTTTTAAAAATAAGTTTTTATTTAAAAAAAAGTGAACTAAAAAGAAAAAATAAATTGAAGTGACATTTGTCATACATGTATATAGTAGCTATATAAATTTAGAATTTTTCAAATACATTTATATTTAAAAGCTTAAGGCACTGATATTGTGTAGTAAACCTGTATAACGGATCGCGGACATCGGTGCCTCAAGCTTTTAAATATAAATGTATTTGAAAAATTCTAAATTTATAGAAGTCCTTAGAACTTACCAATTTACGTACGTTTATACTATGATGATGAGTAATCAAGAGAGGGGTTCTTCTGCACCTAGAATATACCTACTGTATACATATATGACATATGTCACTTAAATTTATTTTTTTTTTCTTTTTAGTTCACGTCTTTTTAAATAAAAGTTTATTTTTTAAAAAAAATTTTACTTTTTATTTATTTGTACTTAAAAATGTTCACCTATTAATAACAAAAATTGTTTGCCCTTAAATTGATTGACCTCAATACACGTTCTAATACTATGTATTCTTATTGTTAATGTCATGAACTGAGTTTTATGTCAGAAATGAAGTATCAAATCTATTTAATTCAAAAAGTAAATTTGAAGCACTCAGCATCAGAAAAAATAGTACAACGTCTTAATTGGAAACTTATTTTTGCAACGACCTAGACTCGCACTGTCATCTACAAATAAGAAAATATTTTCAAATGCGTAATGTTAGCGTCACTTGATTCCAATGAAATGGTCGAATGATATCAGTTCTACGAAAAAAATGCAACAGGTGCTGTTTAAAGTGAAATTTTTTTATAAAAAAGGGAAGGATTTTTTAAGTGGAAACTTATTATTGCTACATACTGTAAGTGTTGTACATAGGCTTTCTACAATACTTTCTTTGCAATTGGAAAAAAGTATTGTGAAAGTATTATTGAAAACTATTATTAAATAATTGGAAGTAAGTGTTATTGTAAGTTTTTTAACAACTTTTGTTATAAAAAATTCGAAAAAAGTGTTATAAAAATATTATTTAAACACTTATTAAATATTGGGAAGCAAGTATTATTGTTAGCTTTTAAGACCTGTTTTGAAGAAATCAGATGTGCTCCAAATCCATACAAAAGACCATCACATCCAAATCTATAGGAAATTTATCCAATAATATACTATCGATAAACAGTGCCACTCAAAAAAAAAGTAATATAAATAATACTGTGGACTATTCAATATAAATTTTTAATAAAGCATATTGGTGTAACTAACACTTAGGCCCTTATTATGAGTTGCTTTCGACGTTCGATCTTCGCTGGTTATCGAACAACGAGTATCGAACGTTAAATTCTTATAAGAGCAGTGCAACCCTATCGAAATCTTCGTTGCTCATCGAAATTTCAGTCGAATAGGATTTTGCTTTCGATGCGATGCGTGCCCTGCAAAAATTGTTAAAAGTTTAAGTGTTTTGTGATTGTATTTTCCTTTTTAAAGACTAAAAACTAATATTGAACTGTTTTTGTAAATTTTATGCAGATCTTAGCAACAAATCGCAGTTAGAAAAACTGGTCTCATTGATGGAGGCAAACTTTGAATGCAAAGGATATTTGTTCCAAAGTTCAGGCGAAAAAGAAATGGGAAGAACTCACGCCAGAATTAAATTGCTTAAGACCACCAGCTAGAACAACAGTAATGTGGCTGAAGATTAGCTAAAAAAAGCATTGCTCAACAGTTTCTACTTCTAGCCAGTTCCGTCAAGCTTTTATCCTCTTCTGACGAAGCGTCGAATCGTATGGAAATTATTTTCGTCATAGTCATAACTTTTTTGTCTTATTAATTGCAATCAACTTTCAAACCAATCGTATTTAGTTGAAATAAAACAACGATCACCTGATAGAAATATACTACCGTGAACAAACAATATGAACGAAATTCACAATAGCGCTACTCTTTGTCGAAAGCACGTTATAATAACAAATGCAAATTCGTTCGATCAGGCCTTTCGACTTTAGTCGAAGATCGAACGCAGCTCATAATAAGGGCCTTAAATACAAATATTACAAATTAACCTTCTACTGCACACGAAGCCATATTATGGATTTTCATTTTCAAATTCGAATTTCCAACGGATTTTTTAGAAGTTACGAAAAAGAACAGTTATTAAATTGCATTAGTAGACGCTTGTTAATGAGTGGTGAATGTTGTTGTCTCTTTTTTTACACAGCTGCTAAGAAAGTCTCAGTTTAGTTTATCATTGCATGTGGTTTCTTTTTAATTCAAAAAATAGAAAATTCAAAAGATAAAACAATACACGTTCTAATACTATGTATTCTTATTGTTAATGTGCATGAACTGAGTTTTATGTCAGAAATGAAGTATCAAATCTATTTAATTCAAAAAGTAAATTTGAAGTACTCAGCATCAGAAAAAATAGTACAACGTCTTAATTGGAAACTTATTTTTGCAACGACCTAGGCTCGCACTGTCATCTACAAATAAGAAAATATTTTCAAATGCGTAATGTTAGCGTCACATGATTCCTATGAAATGGTCGAATGATATCAGTTCTACGAAAAAAATGCAACAGGTGCTGTTTAAAGTGAAATTTTTTTATAAAAAAGGAAAGGATTTTTAAGTGGAAACTTATTATTGCTACATACTGTAAGTGTTGTACATAGGCTTGCTTTCTACAATACTTTCTTTGCAATTGGAAAAAGTGTTGTGAAAGTATTATTGCAAACAATTATTAAATAATTGGAAGTAAGTGTTATTGTAAGTTTTTAACAACTCTTTTATAAAAAATTCGAAAAAAGTGTTATAAAAATATTATTTAAACACTTATTAAATATTGGGAAGCAAGTATTATTGTTAGCTTTTAAGACCTGTTTTAAAGATATCAGATGTGCTCCAAATCCATACGAAAGACCATCACATCCAAATCTATAGGAAATTTATCAATAATATACTATCGATAAACAGTGCCACTCAAAAAAAAAGTAATATAAATAAAACTGTGGACTATTCAATATAAATTTTTAATAAAGCATATTGGTGTAACTAACACTTAGGCCCTTATTATGAGTTTCTTTCGACGTTCAATCTTCGCTGGTTATCGAACAACGAGTATCGAACGTTAAATTCTTATTAAGAGCAGTGCAACCTTATCGAAATGTTCGTTGCTCATCGAAATTTCAGTCGAATAGGATTTTGCTTTCGATGCGATGCGTGCCCTGCAAAAATTGTTAAAAGTTTAAGTATTTTGTGATTGTATTTTCCTTTTTAAACTAAAAACTAATATTGAACTGTTTTTGTAAATTTTATGCAGATCTAAGCAACAAATCGCAGTTAGAAAAACTGGTCTCATTGATGGAGGCAAACTTTGACTGCAAAGGATATTTGTTCCAAAGTTCAGGCGAAAAAGAAATGGGAAGAACTCACGCCAGAATTAAATTGCTTAGGACCACCAGCTAGAACAACAGTAATGTGGCTTAAGATAAGCTAAAAAAAGCATTGCTCAGCAGTTTTCTACTTCTAGCCAGTTCCGTCAAGCTTTTATTCTCTTCTGACGAAGCGTCGAATCGTATGGAAATTATTTTCGTCATAGTCATAACTTTTTTGTCTTATTTATTGCAATCAACTTTTAAACCAATCGTATTTAGTTGAAATAAAACAACGATCACCTGATAGAAATATACTACCGTGAACAAACAATATGAACGAAATTCACAATAGCGCTACTCTTTGTCGAAAGCACGTTATAATAACAAATGCAAATTCGTCCGATCAGGCCTTTCGACTTCAGTCGAAGATCGAACGCAGCTCATAATAAGGGCCTTAAATACAAATATTACAAATTAACCTTCTACTGCACACGAAGCCATATTATGGATTTTCATTTTCAAATTCGAATTTCCAACGGATTTTTTAGAAGTTACGAAAAAGAACAGTTATTAAATTGCATTAGTAGACGCTTGTTAATGAGTGGTGAATGTTGTTGTCTCTTTTTTTTACACAGCTGCTAAGAAAGTCTCAGTTTAGTTTATCATTGCATGTGGTTTCTTTTTAATTCAAAAAATAGAAAATTCAAAAGATAAAACATTGCTTTTTCTAAGTTACGTGTAAGTAAGTTTGCTTATATAATTTTTTTATAGAGTTTATTGTCTACTGATTTATGTTAATGTGATTGTTTTCAATTATGCATGTAAAACTCATGAAATAACGCATTCCTTCGAAGAGCCATAAATGACTTCTAACGGAAACCGAACTACTTTTTTGAAAAAATTTTGTTTGCGGATCTAATTATTCCATTTCAAACATAAATACAACAAAAAAATTTTCTGTCTGGATCATAATGCGTGAAGTAGAGGGTTAATTAAAGTATTACAAAATTCTAAAAGAATGTGTTGAAATTATCACTGAGCACAAAGCACTGACATTAAAATTGTTAGTGATGGAACTTTGTTTCTTATTGCAATTGTAATTTTTAACGCTTGGGGAATTCCAGATTCCAAAATAATGTGGAAGTTGTGAAACTATTACCTCTGAAAGCATTTTCAAAACGCTTGTAAATTAAACTTCAAATCAACTTACTACAAGTACTATTATAAAATGCTTACTTTTATGATGTTTTGATACAATTTTACAGCACAACTTGTAAATTTATTATGTATACAAGTGTTTTCAAAGCATATTTGTAAAAGGCTTTCATTATTCCATTGTAGGTAAGCTTACTCCACCAAACACTATTACGCAATGGTTGATTGGGCTTATTTCCTTCAATATCTTCTTCGTAATATGTATTTGTAAGTGTCAATAAAATGTTTAATCTTGTTTAAAATGGAACGCACTAAAAAAAAATTTCTACCAGAATCAATAAAAAAATCAGAAGCGATCTGAACTTTTTCGATAATTTTTTTTTTTAGTATGTTTTTATACGATTTTACTTTTGGGGTATGTCGTGCCCCACCACACTAATCGCGTTACTTTTTTCCACCATACTAACGGCGGGTTAACAAAGCAAAACTTATTCATGTATAGGAAATTTTATAGCATTGTTCATCATTTAGAGATAACTTTTCAGTTGTCTCAGGAGATTTGGCAACATTAAAAAATGTGAACAAGAAAAATAATTAAATTAACTGTGAACAAGAAAAATAATTAAATTAACTGAGAAATAATATTTAACGTAGTCATTAGATAACAATTTAGTTTAGGCATTTTGACAATATTTCGAATAAAATAAAAACGAACTTTCAACACAGATCATTTGAAATTTAGAAAAGATAAAATCACACTCAAACATTTCACTTGAAATTCATAAAATATTAGTTGACATTCAGAAATTCCATTTGAAATTTAGAATTGAATTTAGATTTAAAATATATCAATTGAATTTCATAAAAGGTTCCATTCCATTTGAAATTTGGATTGGATCAATTGAAGTTCAGAATAGACTAAACTCAACACATAGTTTAGCAGCATTCCACGGTCACGTGCAGAAAAATTTAACTATTTTTTGAGGTTGCTTTACAACCAATTCTAAATTTACTGCATGTTTATGTAAAACGAAACGAATACTGAATCGTCGCGTGAAAGAAACGAGAAGATATATCAATATTTTTTGATATGGAAAAATATATTGCGTACCGTGTCTGGCACCACGTTCAGCGTTCGTTTCGTTTTATATAAACATGCAGTTACTCATTGGAAATGAAGTCCTTTTGTCTTATTAAATAGATTGCATTCTGTTTCATGATTGTACCTTCAAACTTTCTATAAATTTTATTAAATGCAAAAGAAAAAATAAGACATCAACTGTCAAGTGTCGAACGGGGCCATTTAACCAACGTTGCAAATAGTTGTGTTCGATTACAAATTTTAGCGAAAGGGGAAAGCAAAATTCTGATTACACATAAACAGGCTTTCAGTGTTTATGATTTTAAATAAAGCTCAGTTTATTTTTCTATATCACGTGGAGACAAATCACGTCACGTGTCTGACAATCTTGTAGTTTAATTGGGTAATTAAGTAATTAGGTAGTTAAAGAATTATGTATTTTAGTAATTAAAAGAAAATCTTATATATATTACGCAAACGCAAATTTTGTGCGGCGTAAGGCTTTTTAAGTACAAGTCCAATCTTAATAAATTTATTATAGTTTGGTAGGTTTAGACCTGTAGATGTGCAAACTAGACTTTTTATATCTTAAAAAATATATATTTTTAAAGTTATAGCGAGTTAAAGTTTGCATATAATTGTTATGTTGCTTTTTCTCTTCTTAATTTTAGCATATGTCTAAAAATATGTGAAGTATTTAGCGCCACCTATCGGCTAATAGCTATAAAACTGTTATACTGACGAATAATCTTTTATAATTTCACAGCTAAAACTATGAATTGATATATTCAATATCAAAGTGATACTGGAATGATTTCTTACAGTTAAAAAAAGATTTCTAAACTGCTGGTCGAAAAATTTTAGAATTTTTAAAAATTTACACAAAACTTTAATAAGATATTGAACACTGGTAATGAAACATTTTTGTTCAAACATTTTTCAACTGGAAATCAAGAAATATCCTGTATATTTAAAATAAATTTGGGTATGAAATTAAATATGCTCGCAATACCGCGTATCTTGCAATAAGGCCAAAATAAATTTCATTTCAATTTCGATCAGTTGAAAATCTATTCAATAGCTTAAAATAAAATCTAGCTGTTTGATTTTGGCGTTTTAACGCCACACTGTTTTACTAGTTTAATATATTTTGCTTTCTTGCCTCAACCATTTTTATATTCAGCCAATGCCTTCTATTATTACTAACACAAAAAGTTTACGAAACATTTACTAAACATTTACGAAAAAGAAAAACTACATTTGTGAAACAGTGCAGATGATTTGATCACCATAGTAAATGAATTTATGAATAATTTGCTTAAATTAATTAGGCAATTCACAAGGTGTCGTATTGTGTCCTATTGTTCTATTTTTTTACGACTGTTGATTCAACACTGTTGTTGATTCGCATGCAATGTCGAGATAGGACAAATACATCCCTGCGAGCTATGTTTATTGAGAGTGCTATCTATTAGCTGTGTTTAATCACTTTTTCTTTATAATTTGCGTTGAAGTTTCTGCAATAAACGTCGGCAACATTGAAGCAAACTATGATATTCAGGTAAATTAAGTTGGAAAAAAGCAGAAATCGTAATTAATATAAGATCAAAAACTCAAAGATTAACTATTATTTTTAGATTTCTATTTTATTGCTCAACAATAAAAATTCTGTTACGATTTTTATTTTTTTGATAAGTTATTTTTTGATTTTTATTTTTCTGTTCAAGAATAATACTTATTTTTTAGTTTTATATTTTACTCAAGAATAAAAATTGTTGCTCAATTTATTTTTGATTAATAATATAAAAATCAGTACATAATAATTAAATTAAATTTTTATTGGTGAAGTTAAAAAAAAGTGTTCCTCAATTTTTATTTTTTTCGCTCAGAAATAAGTTATTTCTCAATTTTTATTTTATGCTCATAAATAAGAATTATTTGTTGTGTTTTATCTTTTCGCTCAAAAATAAAAATTATTTGTCGAGTTTTATTTATTTTTCCTCAAATATTGTTGAGGACCACAGAGCTTTGTTGCTGGCGCATGCTCGCATTTCAATTCAGTGGGTTTTAATTTCACAAAAATTTTAAATTTAGTGGATTGGAATGCGATAATAACAACCAGATTTTACCTTAACACTGATTAATTGGTCAACAATACAAAAAAATTCTGACCTTAACGATATATTCAAACCACGCACACAAGGCACTCTCAATGCGAGCATGCGCCAGAAACAACAAAGCTCTGTGTTGTCTTGAGTTTTATGTTTAAGGAAAAATAAATTAACTCTAAATAAAACTATGAGCATAAAATAAAAATTGAGAAAAAACTTATTTCTGAGCGAAAAAAAAAATTGAGGAACCACTTTTATTCTTGAGCAAAATAATAAAACTCAAAAATAAGTATTATTCTTCAACAGAAAAATAAAAATTAAAAAATAACTTTTATTTTTGATGAATAATAAAAAAATCAGTACATAATCATTAAATAAAATTTTTATTGGTAAAGTTAAAAAATAAAAATAATTTTTCATTTCGATAGAACATGTTTTAAGCAGCATATTGAAGTAGTCCAAAATGTGCTCAGACGTTTGGAACATGATGATTTTTTTGCTTTAGTTTTTGAAAATAATCGTTTTTTTCTGTCTCTGAAAAAAGGCTAATAAAAAAATTGTTAACGATTAAGGGATGCTCACATGTGTCGCAATATTTCTATCATTTAAATTTTTAACATGTTTAGTTTCTAATGATATCATAAAATAATAAGTTTTTAATAAGTTTTAATTTTTTTGTCACGTTGGCGTTTCATTTCTCGAAAAATGTTGCATCTTTTCTGCCCTCTTTCTGCCATCTTTGAGAATTCTAATTTTTTTTTTTTTACTTTTGAGGTCATTTTCAAGAAAAGAACACGATTCAATTTTATAGGTCACTATTTTTTTCTCAAGAGGGCAGAAATTTCCAAAAAGGGCAGAAAAATGTAGCATTTTTTCGAGAAACGAAAACACCATCAGTTAAATCATATAAAAAATGATTTAATATACATAATTCATATAAAAAAAATTAATATTTAAATCAGAGTAAAAAAGTAAGAATTGTAATAGAATTTTTAATTTTGGGAATTAAAAACAATTGTAACCTAATAATGGAGTTATTTAACCTTATCAAGAACTACAACGTAGCCTTCGTTGGAATTCGAACCTATTCTACGCATACGCAAAAAATGTATCATGTATTATGCTTTAATCGAAGATAGTACTGCTATGAATAATGAAGTAAATTTAGCTATACACAACGGCATTGAAATAAAATTAGGCTGTTCTCCGTGACTACTGGGACAAATTTTATAACAGTCTCGAAAGCATAATATGATCGCCTTAAATATTAAAATAAGTTTGAACAGTAAAACTGTTTATTATTACTTCTAGGCAGCATTGAGTTTATAAAGTCATGCTTCAGGTTAGGAAAACAACTTTGATATATTTTGCGTGACTACTGGGACATGCGACTTTCATTTTTTCAAAGAATAAATACATAAAACCAACAGACCTTTTCTTTTTTTTTGTATAAAAAATAGTTCCTTCAAAGCTTTCTATATAAGGCACTTGCCAGGTTTCTACAGTTGAAAGAACGGCCAAAAACAGTGTTGCAAGCATAATCAACATTTTACTTCCTAGCAACTCTGTATGAAACAAAAGTTGTCATATAAAAAAAGGATTTTTTGGGGATATTTTTAAATTTTTTTTTTCAGAGATTAATAAAGTAAATAACTATAGTTATAGCTTTTTACCAAATTAAAAATAAATAATAGAAAACCAAAATTTATCTCATTTTCCTATTTTACGTGAAATGCCTCTTAAACCAAAAATAAGTATAGAACTGTATTTCGTACTCCGTAAATAATAAAAAAAAATATTTGACAACAACTTCAAAACTGCCTTTTATGCTAACTTTCTGACCATTGTTTTGACGGATTTGTAACGGGTAAAAGAGAGAGGTGGCGGCCGTAGCCTAGTGGGTAGCGTGCGTGGCCCCTAAGCTAAAGAACCGCGGTAGCCCGGGTTCAATTCCAGCTCAGACAGGAAAGTTTTTTCAATTGAATTAATTTTTCTGTTCGGTCGTCACCTCTCTGCAGACAATGGCAAACCTCAGAGAGTAAAAATTGCCATGTAAAGCTTCTTGAGAACATAAGCCGTTCGGAGTCGGCATTAAACACGTAGGTCCAGTTCTCGGTCATTTGTGATCAAACATTTAATAACACGCACAACACAATTGCTCAATAGAAGCTAGGTCAAAGTCCTTCCAAGGGCTGAAATGGCCAGTTTATTTTTTTTATTTTATAAAAGAGAGAGGTATTTGTGTAGGGATTGTTTTGAATGCTGAAATTAAATAAAATAAAAATAATTCCGCGCCGAAAGACTCGCAACGGTTCGAAACGGATCCGCATGCGTATCTGTACACATTGAGAAGTCTTTGAAAAGTCGTTTGTTTGTAAGACAGTTTTGATTGATTTCTGAAAAGTTAAAATTGAGTAACTTAGTTGTTTCTAAAAAAAATTATTCCAATAAGTAAGCTGAAAATTATCACACTGCTTTTAGCCAGATCACCAATAGCGCATTATTTCCTGGAAAAAATTCTGCATTTTTTCTGACCTTTTCAAGAGTTCTGCATTTTTTCTGTTCTTTTCTAAAAAAAAATGCTGACCTCAAAATAAATTGTGTTCTTTTCTCGAAAATGTTGACCGCAAAAGTATAACAAATGTAGAATTTCTGACCTGTAAAATTCGACGATTCTGCATTCTGCTCTCTAGTAATACCAACACAAAAACAAAATAATATAATTTTGACATTAATATTTTGTGCTGTGACAATTGTAAGCAGCAAAAAGCCGCTATTTTTAAAAATTTTTTAAATTGAATCACATATATTTTTGATTAAAGTGGTTAGTTTTATTTAATAAAACTGAATTGACCGATAAATATTTATTAAAAATTCTATGCAGTAAGTATATGCATAACCTTAATCGTAAATACACCAGAATTCAAAACTGTGCAGCCAATATTAAAAAAGGTTTGCATTTTTCGATTCTTTTCTCAGCTAAAAAGAAGTCAACATTCTGTAAATTCAGGTCAGAATCTGAAAAATGCTGCATTCTGTGAGGTCAGAATTTTATAAATAAACCTAACTTTAACTTGAGAACCACAAAATCCAATGCTTCACTTTATTAAAGCATTGGATTTTGTGTATATTAAACACAGCTGTTATCGCGCTCTAGTGTCAATTATAAGCACCTCATAGTAGCATGCATGCATCACACATTCTAACACTTGATTAAAATTGCGCGCATACAGAGGCATAACACAAACCGACCACCACTACCGCCAACCATATACAATCGCCGCGTTCCTATGGAACCCCGAAATACAGAGCAGCAGCAACCAGAACAACTCATTAAACCAACTCGGCAACTGTCAAAATGACTTCTATGGACTGACTTTTCTTTCTATGTATACCATGCTTTTTCATTTTGGGCATGTGTTTCGACTTTTGACTCTCTTGCGCTGAAGAACACACTGAATTAAGGTTAAAAAAATTCTAATTCAATAAATTAGAAGAAGAAAAAATAAAGTAGCCAAAGTAGTGTACTTGAAAAAAGAACAAACCCCAAAAAAACACCTAATATGGATAGCGCTGGAAATAATCGTTATGAACTTTTGTTCATGGACGATGATGTTAGCGATCCATTAGATAACCTTGCGGCCAAGAAGAAGCAGCAGCAGCAGGTTAAGCCAGCCGCAGCTACCGGGGCTCCACCAAAGTCAACAACAACAGCAGCAGCAGCAGGAGCAACGAAGCCACCACAAGCCAACAAAAAACAACCCAATCAAGCGGAAAAGGAGAACAAACCATCGGCCATGAATAAGAATGAAGCCAACAAGCGCGGTGCAGGAGCAGCTGCAGGCGGCGATAGATTTAATGGCAAACAACAGCAGTCAAGGGAGCAACAGCAAGGCGTGGCTGGTAATGCCAATCGTAAACGAAATGTTGGAGGCAGTGCTGGTGCTGGTGGAGAATTTGGAGCTAATCGTGATGGTGGTGGTGGTGGTGGTGGTGCTGCTGCTGCTGCTGGTCAAGGCAATCAACGCAGCAACAATAACTACAACAACAACAATAACTACAGACAACAAAATGGTGAGACACGCGATCGTGAGCAACGCAATAATCGTCGCAATACGCGCGAAAACGGCTTTAACCAAGCTGGTGCTGGTGTTGGAGCTGCTGTGACGGAGGGTGGCCAACAACAGCAACAAACGCGCCCATATAGAGATCGGCAAGACACTCGCGCTGACAATCGCGGTGAGAATCGTGGTCCTCCACGCCAGCGCAATTTCGAGGGTGGAAACAATACAAACTACAACAACAACAACAACAACAATAATCGCGAATTTAGAGGAAAACGTGAATTCGATCGTCAATCTGGATCAGACAAAACTGGTAAGTGGTAAATATGAAGAATGAGTGGTGGCGCATCAGCATCACACTTGCTCAATCTTATGGTAGATAAATCATCATGGAGGGTGGTGAAGAAGGTGGTGTAGACAGAAGCAGCAGTTGTAAAAGATCCAAAGTAGTTTGTGTGCGTATTTGTGAACGCGTTCTTAATACACGCCAAGGTTAAAAATAAGTATTTATCAAAGGTAAAAAAAAAAGCAAATAAAAACTTAGTGAAACTTTATAGTCTTTAAAAAGAAAAATTACTTTTTTAAAACAAAAAATAACTTGGCATAAATTTTAACAGTAAAACAGCTGAATTGAAACTTTAAACCTTTAAAGCTATTTTTGTGGCAAACAAATTTTTAGGTTAAATCCGTCGCGGTGGAATCACGTTATCAACAATGATTTTGTTCTTCTTTCAGCTCCGAGAGAGGTAGACCATGCGCCTCCCTCTCTCTCTTTCGCTCACTCAAACGCTGTTTGTGTTTATATACATATACGCGATGGTATTCAAAAACGTTTCCTAGCATTAACTTTAGTTTATTTGTCACTATGAATTTAAACGCAGTATCTGCGTTTTGTAGCATTGACAAAAATAATATTTCGACACTTTATTTATTTAATAACGACACTTAAGTTTGCGCTGTCAAACCTGTTTAACACCTCATAGTGCTAATTAAAAAAGAGCAAAGAGTTAACTATTCATCAGAAACTTATACTTTTTACCTAATAATCTAGCTGACAAGATGATGATAAGAATTAAAAAAAGAATGTAAAGTATAGCATTATTCTATAAATAAAGATGTAGTTATTAGAGTAGGTTTTGGTTTGGGTTCTCTTGAATTTTCTGGGTTAAAATTTCTTTGCATTATTTTAATTAAGAGCTCTTCCATCATGTTTTCTCAGGCGTCAAGGCTGTTGATAAACGTCAAGGTGCTGGTGCACACAACTGGGGCTCTGATAAGGAAGCCATCGACGATGTTAACAAGACTAATGAATCTGGAAACACTGAAGGTGCTCAAAATACCGAAAAGGCTGAGGACTCTGGCAATGAACAACAAGCTGAACAGACACCAGTTGAAGAGGAAACTAAGGAATTGACGTTAGATGAATGGAAAGCACAGAAAAAACAACGCGCCAAACCTCAATTTAATATACGCAAAGCTGGCGAAGGTGAGACTTAAGACTTTGTATAATTAGGTATTTAAGAGTAATTAAAGCGACTTCAAGTTTTGCCCAAAGAACCATGATGTGATGACCATGATGTTGTTTAAGACAAAGTGTAAACACATCAGCGGTACACATTCATAACATTCATATTTTTCTATCTCGCATTCGAATATTTACAAAATCTAGTTTTTTAAGAATAAGATTTTTAGAACGTTTTTAAGCATCTTTCGAACTGTTTTAAAACAATATCGAGTCGATTGTCTATGGTAGGATTTTATAGGCATGGTAAAATTCAGTAGTGGTTATCTGTTTATTGACGATTCAATCTTTTGTTTTCATTTCGCTTTGATATTTTATGTTTTTTGATTTGTATTTCATTTTAAGGTTAATGTTGAAACAGGAATATTATTAAATTAAAAAATACATATGTACTAAATGTAGGCCTGGTCGAAAAAAGTGTTTGAAAAAAAGTGGGTATAAAATATTATTTGGCTTATTGTTTTACCCTTCTTTTTCACAATCAGCCCAATTCTGAATGATTTTTCCCGGGGAATTGGAATAAGGAGTTTTCATTTTTAAGATAGCAGATAAGGATATCACATTATTTTTTTTTACACTCATGACTATTGACGATTGATTATTGACAAATTGGTATAAAAAATTTCCAAAATGCTTTTGAACTTTATCTTAAAAATGAAAACGCCCTTTTCCGATTCCCCGGGAAAAATCATTCAGAATTGGGCTGATAGTGTTAGCCCGTAGGCTTCCTGGAATTTTTTAAAAACGTTCCTTGTTTGAGCTAAAATCCACTTTTTGTATGGGAAAGTTTTTTGTTCCATAGAATTTAAAAAAAAAAACAAGAAATCTGCCCGTTTTGGATTTTTTTTTTTACTTTTTTGGGTGCGTTTTTATGTGATCGGAAAACTACGCCATTTCTTGTCCGATCATCTTCGATAAACCACCGCTGGAAAAGTAATAAAATTCTCTACACATATCTTAAATCATGCAAGGAAGGTTATAATATAAGTTTATCAAAATAAAAAAAAAAAAAATTAACAATTAAAAACACGGTACCAATTGAACCCCCTGAAGACGGGGATCTTTTATCCGTCCTCAATGGGTAAACTATGTTCAAAAACGTACAAGTAAGATATGTGTAGAGAATTTTGTTACGTTTCCAACGGTGGTTTATCGAAGATAATCGGACATGAAATGGCGTAGCTATGCCGATCGAGGTCTAAATCACATAAAAACGCATCCAAAAAAGTAACAAGAAATTCAAAACTCGCGGATTTCTCAAAATTTTTTATGCTGATATATCAATCATATTTAAAGCTTTAATTTTAATTTTTTTTTTTTAATTCTTAGGAACAATAAACTTTCCCATACAAAAAGTGGGTTTTTGCCCAAAAGAGGAACGTTTTTAAAAAATTCCAAGAAGCCTACGGGTTAGCACACTGTGAAATCCTTCCGTGGAGGGTACAACAATAAGCCAAAGTATATGTTAAACCAAGTTTATCAAACATTTTTTATGGAGACCGACCCGGCCTAATATTTATAGTTGCCGCATGTGTCGTCTGTGTCAGCAAAGCTCTGTCTGCACCTATTCCTGAACGAGTTGGTGTGGTTCTACCATGTTAGCTAGTACTTTTTTTTCAAAAGAAATCTCTAATTTTTTTATTACTTTTATTTAACAGTAGTATTCAGAGTAGTTTCTGTTAATATCAAAATTGTCCAAAAGTTTGAGAATAGCTGTTGAATCTCTGACTTAGAAAAAAGCATGAACAAATGCAGTAACGCTTTTCGGACTTACATTTTTAAGCATAGTTGAAACGTTTCTTTTCATTGAAGTGTTTCCTTAAAAAGAAGAAACTTTAGTAAAGTGTAAAAGTAAATAATTTTTATATGAACATTTTATATCACTTTAGTTTTCGAAGTGTCGAAGTTATGTTTCCGTTTAATTAACTTCAACTGTGGAGAATAATGTTTAATACAATAGGTCGATCTGTTTACGTACTAACTTCAAGTAAAGTTCGAATAAGGGTCGAGCAATCTACGATGATTATCAGTCAAATTGAAAGAATTTATCAAAAATAACGAAAACGACTTCAAGTAAGTTTCAAGCACAACAGCTGTTCATACAATTAAGAAGTAGAAAAAAATTTATTTTTGCTTGAAATAATGGTGGTTTTACTCTTATTAAAAAACACTCAGTGCCAAATATATAAAACAATGGCACTAACATTTAATGATAATAATCGTTTTTATTTTCACGAAACAATAACAAATGTTGATCTGTCGATTTTGTATGATAAACAGCTGTTTAAAGTGCGATATTCGTGATCGCAGAAATTTTTCAAGTGAAGTTCAAGCTAGTTTTAATTTGTAGCTCATTTGCTTGTTCTTCTTCTACCACAAGAAAAAATTGGTACAAAAATGCTTTCATTTACTTTAAGTTATTTGAAGCGAGTACGGTAACATGCCCAATAACAACAGAAGTCTGTCAATTGAGTTTTTATATATCGAATTATTACTACATTATTATATCGAATTTCTTAATTCGAATTTTCTGTTAGAGAGTTAATTATTCATGTTATTCAAAGACATAGTTGCAAAAATATAAACTTTCTGAAAATAAATGCTGGGGAAAAGCTCTTCCAATAATCTGGATCAAAACCTTTTTAAATTTTTGAAATTGGATTTAAGATAATGCTGTTTTTCATGAATATTTTTAATATTTAAATACATAAACTTCCAAAATTCAAACAACTTCATTACTTTTATTTATTTACTTTCTTATATTTTTTTTTTTTTCAGTAGGTGCTTATTTTATAATTAATATTTAAGCTTAAATATGTATCGGTTTAAGCAATTCTGACAAGGAATCAATGCAAGTTCTCAAAACCTTTCCAACGATATCTTGAAAGGAAGGATCGCATTAGAATAATTAAGTTATATATTTGATTTTTAGCAGAGTTCAGAATATTCACTCACGATGGTTTGCTTGGCAATAGTTTGCTCACACAACACCCAATTTAATTTTATTTAATGTTTTTGTGTAACAGCGTTGGCGTGGTGTCGACCATTCTTCATAAATTTATCTTTTTAATATTTGTTTGTGCTTTTCATATACACAAACAAATATGAATCTCAACGATTCGCTGTGATTCCATCTCGAACTTGTATTTGCTTCAAAATGTTCATGTTGTAGAATTTAAGCCTTCGAAAAGACAAAATTAAGACAATTCACAAGACTTAAGACAATTGTTGAGATCGATCTTTCTTTGTGTACGTGAAGCAAAAGCAAATATTTAAACGAAGAATTCATAAAGACTGATGACAACACGACAACTCGGGGAAGCACAAAAATGAAATGAAAAAATGTGTGTTGTGTACTTCAAAAAGTGTTTATTTTCATTTATGTTGGGGATTTTTGTTTCATGAGTGAACATTTTTGAACCGATTTTTAGTGGGAATAACATAAAAAAATAAAATCAACGAAAAACATCATTATTTTTAATCCGATTGCAAAAATGTAAAATTTCTTGATGCAAATTAGAAGAGCTTTTTTGGCCTTTAATTTCTGATAGTTTATTTTTTTTTACAACAATTACACCAGAAAATGTACATACAGTGATGTGCGATGAAATAGAGCCAGTGCTATACAAATTATTTAAATCGAAAAATCTTTGCATAATTGCACTTTGCATATTTAATTTTTTCTTTTAGGTAAAAAAAAATAATTCATTTAATTCATATTAGTAAATTAACTAATTAACCTAAGTGTGAAACATAAACGAAAAAATTCAAAATTCAATGATTTTCCCAGAAGTAGTTACTCAATTTTAGCTATGACTTGTGATTAGAAAATTTGAAATTTCATGATAAAATCAATAGAAATGATTGAAATATATATAATTATTTCTACCTCAATATTTGGTGGAGTATCCATTATTTTTGATAACTGCTGACCAACACCTAGTCATCGAATCCACTAGTTCTTGGCACTTAGTAGCTGGAATTTTCTCCCATGCGTCCTTGATTAACCTCCAAAGATCATCTTTGTTGGTTGGATGCATGTCTCGAAGAGCCACTTTAACCTCACGAAATAAATTTTCGATAGGATTAAGGTCTGGCAAATGTGGCGGCCAGCTCAAAGCTTCGATGTTTTTTGTCTGGACTATTCTTTTGTCCGCTTTGATGTGTGTTTCGGGTCGTTATCCTGCTGAAACACCCATCGAAGCGGCATATTAAACTCTGCGTACGGCAACATGGTTTCACTTAATATCCTAGTGTGTTGCAAAGCATCCATCTTTCCCTTGATTCAAAATAAGGGACCTGTGTCATTATATGAGAAACACCCCCAAACCCTTATACTCCCACCTCCATGTTTAACCGTTTTTATAGTGTGTTGAGGGAAGAATTCGGTATTGGGGGGTCTTTTCACAGAAAGGCTGCCTCGGTCTGAGTTTAATAAATTAACTTTGGTTTCATCAGACCAAAGAATGTTTCGCCATTTGCTCATTGGCCAATCAGCATCATCCTCTGCGAATTGTAATCCTTCCGAGCAGCTGTATCCTCCAATCAGTTTTTAATTAAAAGTTTTCGAATCATTGACGTGAGCATGTCTAAGGAATATTTAGCCCTTACGGGAATAATTTTTCACGCGGATTCGGAAAAGGGTGTTTTCACTTTTAAGATAATGCTTAAGAACATTTTGAAAATTTTAAATGCAAATTTGTTCATCTACGGCTGACAAACGGCTGAATGACAAACATCTATCCGATAGGGCGGATTGTTTTTTGAGAGCGGAAGAGCTCACAAACGGATCTTTTTTTACATGACGTAGGATTCGTCTTTGCAAACTGGTACTTATATTGGGTTGTTTCCCTTTGCTTTCGGTTTTTTATGTAAACTTTAATGCGTTCTCAACTTTCACTTTCTTTGTGCAGCCAACTATACTGGCTATTTCCTTTTGGCTTTTAGCTTATTTACGCCAATTTTTAATAATTTTTCGGTTTTCAGGACTGCAGTGCTTGGCTCTTCCCATTTTAAGACCTAATTGTATGAAACACTGAAATTTATTTTAAAATCATAAAACTAAGAACTCTTACTTACGATCTGTAGTAAATTTTATTAAAAAATATCTTTTTAAATTAAAATTTTTTTAATTATATTGGTTGGCTCTATTCTAAAGCACACTTTTAATGCAACAATATCAGTTTCACAGTTTTGCGAAAAATTAACGCGCAATTGTACTCAAAAACAATTGTACAATATTCATGGGAGAACTGGTTTTTAAACTAGTTGGTTCATAGCATGCTAAGTTGTTAGAAAAAATTTTAATTAAGTAATATTATCAGCAAGTACATGGCTCTATTTCATCGCACATCACTGTATTTATGAAAAACGTGATTTTTTTGAGGTTTTTGCAAAATGACCTTAGCTCACTGGAAGTTATCGTAAGAGCCAAAATATTTCGGAAATTGTCATAAAATAGGTTCATTGTTAAGGGGGGGGGGGGGGGGGGGGGGGTTACAAATTGAACTTTTTCCCCCATACAAGTTGAGGCACCTTATTATATATTAGGGCGGAACGGTTATAAGGTGCGTTTCATATTTATAGCCCACCCCATTATGTTGATATATTTCACTCTTACGTTCCCGATTTGTTATATTCTAATTAAAAAAGATGTGGAGAAATAAAAATTCAGTATTCAGATAATTTTTTACCGAATCTTTTTAAATTTAAGACTTATTTAATTTAAATATCTTACGAAGGTTTTCATATTTATAACCCATGCTTCATTTTTTGTTTAGAATTTTTTAAAAATAAAAAATTAAGTATTACAAGTTAATATGGCTCACTTTAGACTTTATTATTTCAATAACTCTTTTTCGCATGGAATTAAATGCGAATAAATGCGACCATCCAACATTCCCTATAGGTTTTCTATTGGGTTTAGGTCTATGGAGCACGCTTGCGTCTTCAAAGATTTAATATTTGTACGCTCGAGCCAAGCATTTGTATATGCGCTAGTGTGTATTCGGGCACTGGAATGCTGGAAAATTAAGTTTTGAGCACGATGTTGTTGCAAAAATTGTAGTAAACTGCTTTGCAAGACAGCGATGTATTTAGTCGGCACTATTCATCTTAGATGACGTAAACTATATTTCCAGCTCCCCTTGCGCTGTAAACGCTCCCCAGACCATTACTGACCCACCACCAAAGTTCCGCTTCGAGAAGTAGCTAGGTTCTTTTCGCAAATCTCGCTAATAAAAGTGTGAGTCATCTCGTCCATCAAGGTTCCATTTTTCAAGGTTCCATATGACCTGCAAGCAGAAACGTAAACTTTATGCAAATAACACTTCTCTATCTAATTCATTTCACACACAGAGGACCAACCAGTATCCATATTTTGTTCACCAAATTCCAATCTCGTTGTCTTATGTCGTTTAAGGAGCCTTGGAACTGCTTTCATTTTTGCTCGGTAAATATCAGGGCATCGTTTCACAACACACGCCAAACCGTGTTTTTGAAACTTTGGTGTTGCAATTTCTTGCCAAACGAAAACAACTGGCTGTCGAATTACTTGCCTCACGTATGATTGCACGCACCTCCCTCTTGCATATCTTTCTCTTACTTCCGGATCGTTTTTTTTACCAAATTCTTGCGTATTTTTACGAAAATTGGCGATCACTCGTCAGCGCTTTTAAGTTTTCTTGAAATTAAGCACCAGCTTAACAAAATAAATCAAACGTTTTGTTGAAATATAACGGTATTTCGAAGAGCATAACAAAACAGGGCCGCCATCGTAAACTACCAGCCTTTCAATATTTACTACTTTGTTCTTTATTAATAGCAAACTAATTTCTTCATTATTATAAATGAAACCATCAAAGTGTATTGGGTGGGTTATAAATATGAAACGCACCTTATATGAAAAAAAGTACCCTTGTATCGAACTGGCTCAGAGTGGGGATCGATAGATATGATATCATACATTAACGATACAAAATTTGGAAAGGATAGGACTTCATCTTCCTGCTCCGGCTATGAACCAAAAACAGGACATTTTGTAACGATTTTTTAAAAAACTTCTAATGAATGGAATTGAAATAAATATTGGAGCAATGATTATTAATAGAAACTTTCAACACGATATGATCCCGTTCTCCAGCTGCAGAAGGTCCTTTAAAATAATATATTTCTAAAAATGATTTTCATTGCAATAAAAATGAGCAGAATGAATAAATATAAGGCAAAAAATCTTTTATAAAAAATTTAGTCTCGATATGACAACATCTTCCTATTCAAAAATGTCCTTACAAATCACGGTGTTAACAAAATTTAATTTTTGTCAATATTCTAGTTGATTTCAGTAGATGTAAACACGCTGATACTGATTCTGGAAAACAAAATTTTGTTTATCTTTGTTCGATCTTAAGATAAGTAGTGTTGAATAAAAAAAAAATTTTAGGCATATTTGAGAAATTATTAAAAAATAAGTGATCATGGTAAAATCCTTAAATTAAGCTTGAATGATAAAGTAAGCCCTTATCTATAACTTCACATTGTTAAAACAGGAATGTTCGTATGTAATTTTGAAAAATTTTAAAAGAAATTTTGAGAGTTCAGCTTTTATAGAAAATGATACAAAGTGCTGATTAAAAATATTCAGTTTGTATGAACCACACGCAAGAATTAGTATGTTATAATAAGTACACGAGAATTAGTATGTTATAACTAATGTCCGACCGAATATTCAGTTTCGGCTACAGCTAGCTTCGGCCCTTTTTGTCAGTTTCGGCCTCAATATGGCCCAAACTAGTCGAAACTTTTGGTCAACATTTCTTGCATCAGTCATTTAAAACAAAAATTATGAATTCGTCTATAATTTGATTTATCGTGTTAACGAAAAACATTTTGGTTAATTTTACATGAATTAAGATTGTGAGCTTTAGATCAAGTAAGTTTTTCAAGAAGGCAACAACAACAACTTTGTATAGAGTCAATCACTTAGCTGACTAGACATTTGGTTGTGAAAATAGCCACCTTTCAGTTAGAACACTAGCTTCTGGCGAAGCAAAAACTCGTTTCATTTCTATGGTGCATTTCGACAAACAATCGAACACCAATGAATATTGAAATAAATGAAGAAGCAACTAGAACAGATGGCAACCCTTGATAGAGTTGATGGCGGTGATCTATAAATAGCCTACTGCTTTGAAATGTCATATGATTAGCAGCCATACAATTCATAAGAATGAATTCCAGAATCTGCACATTCATATGCTAGTTTAAACAGTGAGTTGATCACAGCTTAATCACTCAAAGACTACTGAAGAGGAATATGTAACGATTTCCGAAACAGACTGTCTAGTCAGCTAAGTGATTGACTCTATACAGAGTTGTTGTTGTTGTTGTTGTTGCCTTCTTGAAAAACTTACTTGATCTAAAGCTCACAATCTTAAATCATGTAAAATTATTCAATAGATCATAAAAACTAATTAATTTTGGTTAATTTTATGCGTTCGACACTATCATTTTCGATTTTATCATCTCTATTGCAATTAAAATTAAAGTTTTATAGGTACTGAAGCCAAAAAATTATAAAAAGGAAAAGAAAACGAAATATTTCTACTTTTATAAAACTAAGCCTTTAAAAATAAAAAACTTTGTTTTGTAGTTCTATAAAAATGTACATTGTAGGTGCATATTATAATGAATACAATATTTAAAAAAAACATTAAATTTTCTTGGACACCGTATGTTTAAGGATATTTTGGAATACGAATATATTATTATATCGAGATGAAATTTTGAATATATTATTTTCTATCTTATAATTATTGATCCTTATCATGTTAACTACGATATAAAATCATTTTTAGAAATACATATGTTATTTTCAAGGACACTGAAACAGGCATTTGGGGTCACATCGTAATGAAATTTTGTATGTGTTTACGTTATCGTATTATCAGCTGATTTGGCTATAACTTTTAACGATTTTTATGATTTTAAAAAATATGCCATTTTCAAGGACATTCTGGAATAAGACGACGTTATATCAAAAAAAATTTCATATAATTAATATTCGGGTTAGTACCTTACTATAACTTAATTTAAAAATATTTAAAATATAATTTTTTTTTATAATTTATGTAATTTTAAAAGATATCTTAGAGCAGGAAGATGTGATCAGAATAGAATGAAATTTTGTGTACCTCCATTTCATGTTTGTACTCAGAGCTGGGTTGTAATGATTTCTTTTTAATTTAATTCCACCTCAATTCCAATTCCTTGCAATTAAGAATCTCAATTTCTCAGGAATGTAATTGGAAAAATTTCTCAATTACATTACATGAATTGCAATTGGTAATTGGACATCTTAATTCCTCAGGAATGGAATTGGAAAAAATAGTCAATTCCATTACAGGAATTGTAATTGAGCTCAATTCCTCGAAATGAAATTGGAAAAAAGTCAATTCCATTACAGGATTTGTAATGGGGAATTGACATCAGTTCCTCAGGAATGGAATTGAAAAAAATTGTAAATTCCATTGGAATTCCATAAACGGGAATTGGAATTGGTAATTGAACGCTCCAATTCCTCAGGGATAGAATTAAAAAACATCGCTTTGTTAGTAGATTAATGAAATTTTGTATAGGGGTGTAGGTGTTGTGTAACAAGCACCTTGCAAAAAGTCGGCGGGATTGAACCAAGAAGCGTAGCAGCCATATGTTTTGTTCTAACTCAAAATGTGATATTAAATTAAAGAATTGGCAATTCTTTTAATTCCATTCCAAGGAATTGAGGTGTTCAGTTACCAATTACCCCCCTATTATGGATTTCCATACGATACACGATAAATGCTTGCAAGCGTGTCGTAAAAATCAAGTTTTCATATTATCGTTTTCATACGCCCGATAGATAAACTATTGTGAATGACAGTGATTTTTGTTTACATTTTACTGCAAATTCAAGAAAAACAATTGAAATTCTCAAACTGAAGTCACTTCAATATTTTGAAAGTTCAAAAATAAAAAAATAAACACGTTTCCGATGACATCCAAGGCGTTCAAAATTAGTGGAGAAAGCGATGAGGCACGTATAGACGCTGTGGGAAGAAGGAATTTAAGGGATGCTTCCAATCTCGCGATAAAGAAGCTGTGAAGGAACTTCATATTCATCCCAAGGCTTCAAAAGCAAACAAGAACGAAGTTGGAGCTCCTATGCCAGGAACAGTCATTAATTAAAAAGTCGAAAAGGGACAGCCGCTTGTTGTTCTATCTGCAATGTAGATCGAAATGGTCGTGCAGGCGCCAAAAGCAGGCATCGTCAAGAAACTCGAAATAACCAACGGCATGAAATTGGAAGGTGACTATTTGCTCATGACGGTGGAATAAGTTTGATGAGGTTATTTAATTTCAACATTTCTATTTAACTATGTCGTTATCAATAAATCGGTAAATGTATAGTCGGAGTTTTCTTCCATTAAAGTGGCAAGACGCCCCAGTTGAGTTTTTGAGCTCTCAACTGTTGGCCTGAAAAATTGCTTAATTTTGTTCAAATCCTTTTTTGAGTTTTTATGAGTTTTTATGAGTTTTTTACTCATTTTCATTTCTTAATATTTAAATATTTTGAAAAAAGATTAACATTTTATATATAATTGCAACTATCGGACAAGAATATTCAGCCGCTTGCAAGCGTATGAATTTGAACAGCTGATCTGATACGTATCGTTTCATAATACCAATTTTTTCAGATAAACGATAAACGCTAATTGTCGGATTTAATAACAGAATGCAAGCGTTTATCGCATATCGTATGAATTCGTAATAAGGAGGTAAGATTCATGTAATGGAATTGACGTTTTTTTTCAATTCCATTACAGGAATGGAATTGGCCGGTTTTTCCAATTACATTCCAAGGAATTCAGGTTTCCAGTTAACAATTACAATTCCTGTAATGGAATGGACTATTTTTTAATTACATTCCTGAGAAATTGAGAGGACTAATTACCAATTCCGTGGCGGCCGTACCTAGTGGGTAGAGTGCGTGGCCCCTAAGCTAAAGAGCCACGGTAGCCCGGGTTCAATTTCAGCTCAGACAGAAAGTTTTTTCAATTGAATTAATTTTTCTGTTCGGTCGTCACCTCTCTGCAGACAATGACAAGCCTCAAAGAGTAAAAATTGCCATGTAAAGCTTCTTGAGAACATAAGCCGTTCGGAGTCGGCATAAGACACGTAGGTCCAGTTCTCGATCAAACATTTAATAACACGCACAACACAATTGATCAAAAGAAGCTAGGTCAAAGTCCTTCCAAGGGCTGAAATGGCCAGTTTATTTTTTTTATTTAATTACCAATTCCTTATTCCAAGGATTTGGAATTGAATTGTAATAAGTACTTTTTGACCTAGCTCTGTTTGTACTAACCGAACCACTTCTTTAGATTTTTCATACAATTAGTTTTAAAAAAATGTTGATTTTAAGGACAAACCGGAGCAGGAAGATGCAATCTACTTACTTAGTTGGCGCTACAACTTTATGTCGGTCTTGGCCTCATCTAAGAATTTGCGAATTGCAATCGAAGATGCAATCAGATCGAAATAAAATTTTCTAGCTTACATGTTTGTTACAATAACTATCGAATGTGCCCTGAGCCAAATCGATGCTATGCACTTTTGACAAAGCCAACGTCCTGCCACAGACCGCCTTGCTGCCATATGTCAAGAAATGCCAAATATATTCACCATTTTCGGTATAGTTGCCGAAAGTAACCATATGAACTATATTACCAAATTTTAGTCTATACGATCAAAACCGTGAGAAATATTGCATTTTTGTTGATTTGTAGAATTAAAAAGAGGTGCGGCAAAATATTTTCTTTTAAACCATTTCGTACTCGAAACAAATCGACTGCCAAAATTTCAGCTCAATTTAGCTTAAACCTGGCGCGTTTTGCTTCACTTAACGCTGAGCCCTGAAAAATTAGTGTAACTAAAGTGAGTGCAACATAACGATATCGTCTCGTGTTTCGTTGCCGATAGAAATTATCACCTTTACGATATTATCCCGATATCGAAACGATATCGTTTGGTTTGCTGGGATTATATTTTCAATGATCGAACATTTCATATTTGACATTGCATTCGTAACGATCAAAATCCAAGAAAACGAGTATTTTCTCATACATACAAGACAAAAGGGCCGTCAAAAAAGCAAAAGTAATTTAAAAACATTGTTAATGCCATTTCGAGTAAGATAAGATACATATATCTCTTTTCACATTTTTTTTTAATTTTTTGTTTTGTGTTCGATGATATTCCAAATATGGGCACTTAAAAGGATTTTGAAAAAAAAAACAAGTTTGAACACTTCCATTTTCGCTTCAGAATTTGATTTTTGATTCAGAAACTAGATTTAATTGGAATACTTACTATCATAGTGAGATTTTTGCGATTTTTTTATATATCAAGAAAAAAATTAAACTAGTCAAAATAAAGCTCAACAAGTACAGTGAAGCTTATTCCGATCGCTCTTAATTAAACTAGTCAAAATAAAGCTCAACAAGTACAGTAAAGCTTATTCCGATCGCTCTGAAAAATTAACCCGTTTGGGGCACATTTGCACACTTTAAGTAAAGTGTATTTTCGCATTTTCATTTTCTGCAAACATTTTCTCCACTCTAATTATCATATTAGCCGCCAAGATGTATTCCACAAAAGCCAATTTACTACGTTCGGGTATAAAAACTTTTAAATTGAATAGTGTTAAGAACTGTCAAAATGTATCGCTTATAAATCAAACCTTAAGTACACAATAATAGATTACCAGTTGTTTTCCTTAAAAAACTTCACTTACTTTGGGACAAAAAAGTCGTCCAAACGCAATCACATGTTTCTACTATCGTTCTACTGATCAATTTGGTATTTGGTTTCGTTGATTTGGAGTTTACATGAATTTAAGCAAGATTGTGTCAAAGAAAATTTCGCATAACCGGAGATATGAGCTTATACCACATTATCCTCCCATACCATTATACCTAAAGTTCCTCTACATTTAATAGAGTGTATTTGGTATACCGAAAGCATTGTATAAATTGGTATAGTATGGAAAATATCCCAAAAAGACTAAACTTTATACATTTAAAGTGAGTGAATTTGTCTAAGAAGTGTAATGCTATGTTCACACAGAGCTAAATGCGCATTTACGAAATCCACATTTACGAACAGCCTTTTACTCGTTGTAGGAGTAACAGGGACAATTCCCAACTAGAACTGATGGTCCACATTTGGGTTGCAGCGACAGCGACGTCGTAGCGTTTATTTTTGGGTCAAAATTGACATGATGTTACTTATTGGTTACGTTACAGAGACCACTATGATTTGAAAGTGGTGCAACACAATGCCGACATTGTGTTAGTGAAAATTACTTTGAAGTGACTTATCACATTTTAGTATACACATTTATATATAAATGTATTACAGAGTTGCCAATTGCAAAAAAATTAATTTTGTTTACATGTTTTGTTTACATTTTGCAGCCATAAATATAATAATTTTATAATTAAAATTTATATAATATATAGGAGTACAACATAATCTTAAGTGTTTTTTGATATTATTAGGAGCTAAATGTAGATGGGAAAGAAGATTTTCGGTAAAATAACAGCCAAAACTTCTTAAGAATTTAAGCGCAAGTTGAATTCAGAAAATATTGCAACAATTTCATACATTAATAAAAAATGTTTAAATATAATTATAATTTGCGTCCACCATTTTAAATATCTTGGGTCGCAATAAGCTAATTGTTACAAAATGTACATCTTGATGAATGATGAGTGATGCATTTTTTAAAGGTAACACTTGATAAATCGTTACAACATTCTGTGACCTAGTGGTAAAGTAGTATCCTAGGAATTTTTACAAACTTTTCCCACAAAATATTTTCCAAATCAGTATCGCTGCAACGTCGTCGTGTAAAAAATGTGTCTTAAGTAACCTGTGGTCGCAAAATTCTACTTGGGTTATATATAGTAAATGCTCTAAATGCGCATTTAGCTCTCAATGTGAACAAAGCATAAAAAAATACCACAAAAATAGTGTATAAAGTAGTATATTTCAAGCTCAAAGTGGCGGCTATGTTGTTTTATTTGAAAGAGCCAAATATTTCAGAATCAGAACATATTAGATATTAAGAAAAAAATTATTAGGCCTATTACGGTTTACAACACAACAGTAATTTCTTTTTTATCGTGTACATTGCTAATACTTAAAATAAGATACAGCAGTGTATTGCTGTGAACCGTAATAGGCCTATATATATTAAGTTACATAAAACTAAATAAACGATAAATTTTTCACTGAGGCTTCAAATAAAGCGATTGAAGGTTAGTTAAAAGTTTTTATTTCTTAAATAACTATAATTTGAGAATGAAAATCATTAAGATTAACTTGCTTGTCTTAACGAAAATTAACTAAAACTTAATTAAGTAAGGCAACTTCAAATTTGTTCATACAAATACACTTGCATAGAAAAAGACAACAATATTACTAAAAGAAAAACCAATTCTTTACAGGCGAGGATACATCACAATGGAAAAAAATGGTCGCATTGAACAACACCAAAAAGAAGGAAATTGAAAGCGAAGAGGAACTTGAATACGATCCTGCCATGTATCCACAAAGAGTGGGACGCCAACAACGCGTGCTTGATATACAATTTAATTTCAATGATGGACGTCGTGGTGGTGGAGGTTTTGGTGGACGTGGTCGCGGACGTGGAGGACCACGTGCCGACGGTGCTGGTCCAAGGACATTTGCCAGTGTTGGTGGTGGTGGTGGAACAGGTGCCGGTGGTGAACGTGGCGACCGTGGAGAGCGCGGTGAACGTAGTTTTGCTACTGGTGGTCCGGTGACCGGTGCACCTGGACCGGTTGTTGGTCAACGCGGTGGTTTTGATGGTGCACGCATTGGACGTGTAGGTGGTGGTGCTGGAAAGCCACGCAATTTTGGTGGTGATAGGCAACAAACTTATGCTGCACCAAAAGTCAACGATGAGCGTCAATTCCCAACATTGGCCTAAATATTTTTAACCAATTAACAACAGCAAAAACAAAATACTAGCAGCGAAAGTTGAAAACAAGGCAAAGAGCAAGAGAGGAGAAAAGGGGGAATATTAAAAAGAGTATGAAGTTGAGTTTTTAAAAGTAAAGAAGGAGCAGCAATTTGCAGAAAATAAAAATAATATTTAAACAAAAACAAAGAGATATTGAAAGAAACGTAAAAAATATTAAATAACAATTAAAATAAATAAATATATATAAAAGTTTAGATGAAACAAACATATTGATATATGTATCTAGTTACAGACGCCGCACTACAGATAGAAATCAAAAAACTTTTTCAAAGAAAACCTTTACAAAATAAAAGCTAGAGGTCATGTTGAGGTTTTGTGTCGACGAGGCAACTATAGTGCCCATCAACAAAAGCAGCAGTGGTTTAAGCCGCCCATTAATTAATGCAATGCAAACTTGATAAAACAAAAACTAAAAATATCAACAACCACACACCAACAATAACCAGCCCAGTTTGTAAATTTCTGTTATTCTAATAAATATATAAAAAATTAAATATTAAGTTTAACCACTACTGGGCTCGTCTTCTACTACTTCGAGAGAGAGAGAGAGAATAAAAAAAAATTAAAAAATATTTTTAATAAATTTAATTTTACGAAGAAGAAATTTAAACGAAACAAAGTAAGAAATCGTTGGAACTACTCCCTTTGGCAACATTTTTTATTATTTTTTATTTAGCAGAAAGAAAAAAAAACCATTTGAACGAAAGTTTTCCAGTAACGAAATACATACAAAATATCAATCAACAACTAAAGCGACAAGCTCTACCACAACTAGCTATGTCGTCAAAGAAAAAATAACTGTATCATCAACTACAAATATCATCACTTCTACGTCATTTTTATCATCATTAACGTCATTGCAATTACTAACTTAATAGAAAACAAAATGCAAAACCAACATATTTTTGGTATTAACAAGTAAAGAAATAAATAACAATAAAACATTTATAGTACCATGTTGGCAATTAACTGTGTTTCTTTATACAAAATATTATATAAAACCAAACAAGTCTTAATTATATTGCATATGCAACAGAAAGTAGTTATTTTAAAATATCAATTAACAATTTTAATATATATTAATAACAACAGCAAGATATTTGAACATATAAAACAAAATCAAAGCGAAACAACTACAACAAATGTAAATCTTTAATATACATATATTGAAGAAAAAAAAAACAGGCAATTTTTAATTGTATTTATCAATGTAAAATTCTTACAATTAGAAATTGTAAAATTTTTAAAATGTATTTTGACCCAAAGAAGTTTGAAAAATCGTTTAAATAAAACATTTATTTAATAAAAACCAAAAAATATATACTGTGTGAATATTCAACAAATGAAACTGGTTGAGTTTGGAAGGAAGAAAACAAATAAATAAAATAATTGATGTGGTTTCGATCAACACGTAAATATGAAATTTTCTGAATAGACTGAAAAAATTCTATCCTGGATAGAAAATTCCCTATATGTATTAAATGCTTAGTAAATATTCATTCAATATACGAAAACAGTAGTAAACTTCCATAAATTTTTAATAAATTTATTTTACAATCCCATATTGTGATAGTTATTATTCTTATGTATACTTTATTTAGATTAGCCATACTCAAAGTGTGATCCGCGGAACCCTAGGGCTCCGCAAAGCCGCTGGGAGCTTCGCAAAAATACTTATGGACTTTTCATAGCACAACTACCATGAGCAGCCTCTGCATACCGCTACCTTAATATAGAAAGGGCCTAACTCTTTTTTTCAAAACCAATTTTTTGCAGATTTTTGCAAAAAAAATGGTTACAGAAAAAAATTGCTATAGCACTAAATTGGTTCGTGTCTTAGG
The DNA here is from genome assembly GCA_963920525.1 of Dichetophora obliterata. Taxonomy (NCBI): domain Eukaryota; kingdom Metazoa; phylum Arthropoda; class Insecta; order Diptera; family Sciomyzidae; genus Dichetophora; species Dichetophora obliterata. Next base: position 24,520,065 of record OY986436.1, read on the forward strand.
TTACGGACAGAGTGAACGCCAATTCAGACAGGCGAAGGCAGAAGCCTGCGAAGAAACGAGAGAGAAATAAAGCCAAGCAGACTTTTATCTCGCTTGTTCACACAGTTTGCCTGTGCTTATCTGCCTGCCTGTCTGGATCGGCGTTTACTCTGTTTGCAACCTTAAACAGGGTTGTTATGATTTAAATCACGATTAAAATCAAATGATTTTTTAAAACTCACACGATTTTAATCGTTATAATTTTATCTGCTGTGCTTTTTCTCGCGTGTAAATACACCTTACGACGCAAAATGTAAATGCGCCTTACAATTACTCATACGTGCAAATGCTCTCTTCCTAAATTGGGGAAATACCCAGTCTCACGAAGTTCTTTCATTTAGTTTTTCTTTTAGTTAAATTTCACTCGCGCGTGATTTATTAGCAATTACATTTTCTGGAAGAAAAAAGGATGCTGTGTGGGTGCGTTTTAACGAAACAAAGTCTGTTTGTGGCAAGTTTAACAAAGCTATATGTAAAATGTGCAATAAAAAAATAATGACACTAGTGGCAAGAATTAAAAATAATTCGAAAACATGTGGAGCAGAAATTAATCGAGATCAGAACGAAGATTCAAATTCAACAAAAGTATTAGAAGGTAATTTTTTCTGATTTAGAGAATAAAACAGTGTATTTGTCAATTGATGGTTGGTCCAATATACACAACGACCCTATTATTTGGACATTGCATCACAACAATTTTTGGCAGAACTCTCCTAGTTGATACCATAGATACAACCGAACATCATCACACTGCTGGCTACTTATTAACTTTGGCGATGGTTAGGTTAGGTTAAGGTGGTGGCAGGTCTTTAGACCATATTATTGGTCCGTTGTGATACCACAAAATGGAAGAAGGGAGTAAGTAATCAAGTCAAACTTTTGTATAGGATATTCTTAATGTGACAGAAGCTGTTGAAACATGTGATATTAAATCTGAAGCAAGCGGTAATGCCTTGACCTCAGTCAAATCAAGTTACTAAGCGTTCCTCTCCCCAAACTTTTCCTACCACCACCAACTAAAACTTTTCGTCGTAAATTGATGTGTTTTAAAGTTCCTTTAATTAGAGATAAGAAAATAAAGGTTATAGCGTTAAAAGGTTTCGATCCCGGGACCCCTGAGTGACAGTCAAGCATGCTACCACTAGACCAGGCCTAATCACAAAGGTGGTTATTGTGGCCCAATTATTAAAATTAAATAAAACTCACAATTTGCTTGCGCCATTTTTACGACGAAATGCACTTGCAAAAATCAACAATAAAAACAACATACGCATCGAAACTCACAAGCTGTGCGGCGCGACCACCAGACATACAGCATTGTTGTTGTGCGTATGTGTTTTGTTAGTGGAATAGAAATTCAGACGATCTCGTTATACACTGAAAATCTCGGGGACAGTTTTTCAAGTGCAAGATAATTAGCGGTGGATCTTTAGCTCTGGGTACATAAAAGAGTGAAAAGTTATTGTTTTTATTTTAAGGAACGTAATATTTAATTAGCACTTTCATTTTCGAAGAATGAACTCCAGAAATTTTCAAACTGAGTGGGAGTACGATTTCCGTTTTGTCGAAAACAAAAGTATTCAAAAACCGCAATGCCTTGTTTGCAAATCAATAATAAGTGAAATGAAAAGCTACAGTTTGAGGAGGCATTATGAAGCATTTCACCGAACAGATTATCAGCATTATACATCAAAACAGATTACAAGAATCGCGTCATGATATAATAAAGAACTTAAAAATAAAATTTGAAGCGAAAGAAAAAACGGCTTTAAATTCTATTTCGAACAATAATTTAATTCGAGCATCATATATTGCCAGCTTTAATATTGCTAAAGCCAGGAAGCCGTTTACTGATGGGTTTTTCTTAAAAATACGTGCGTGGAAATGTGTAAATGTTTCGGCGTTGGGCCAAAAAATGGCCGCACATTTTGAAGCTATACCTCTCGAATAAAAGAACAGCAATGAGAAGAGTTCGTGTCATCGGTAGTCATATAAAGGCTGCATTCAGAAACTAGATTTGAATTTTGAAAAAGTTTCACCTGAAAAGTATCCCATGTTAAGGCGTGAAATGGGAAATATATTATCCAAATTTGGTAGTAGTTTGTGTGAATTTGGATTTTTTTTTTCAACTGAAAATGATTAAGAATGATTCGCGAACCAGCTTTTCGTATAATAATTTGGAACATTTACTTCGTATTGCACTTACTAAAGAAGAATTTAATTTTGATGAACTGCATCATACAGATATTTCGTAATATAAAATATGGTAATGTATTAAACTTCTTAAAATTATTAAATTATTTTTTTTTTCAAAACATATTATTGTCACGCTTATGAATTCTACTGAAAAAATGTTACAAATATATTTCCTTTAAAAAATAACTAATTTATAATTATTTGCAATACAAAAATACAAAATTTTTATAGTGTAATGTTCTGCGTTGTTTGCGTAATGTTAGGAAAGAAGTTCAACCGACTCATGTTCTGCTACGCTTGCTTGCCGCGTATCTATTTTATTTTTGGGTTTTTTATCAACACATTATTTGCACTTGGGCATTTCCAAACTGTCGTTACGAACAATTTGTACGAATAAATATTAAAAAAATAAAATAAAAGTCGAATTTTAAAAAAGTTGTTTAATATTTGCGTAGCAATTAAGTAGCACTGTATTAAGTAAAAGTAATGACAACAATTAACTTTAAGGATCTAAAACGGAAGTGATTTCTGACTTGGATTACAAAATTTTCAAAACTCTCTGACTTGGGCACGACTTTTTGTAAAGGGTCCGCCAAATAAGTTTTTTTTTTTTGAAAATTCTGTAAAAAAAAACTACTGGATATTTTCTCAAATTTATTTTTTTATTTGAAAGTACAATCCTTCCGGTTAATAATGGAAAATAATTTCGTTCAAATGGCTGCCTCGGGCTGGCCATGCAGTAGCCTACACGATCGGTTCAATTTTTAAGCACATTATCGACTGTGTGCAGCTGTATTTCACCAAAGGCTTCACGAATATTGTCCTTTAAAGCGTCAATTGTCTCTGGCTTGTCGGCGTAACACTTCTCTTTGAGGGCACTCCACAAATAATAGTCCAACGGTGTCAAATCGCAGCTCCGAGGTGGCCAAAAGACATCAGATCTGCGGCTGATAATGCGATCTTCAAAAACAGGGCGCAAAACATCGAGTGTAGCTTCGGCTGTGTGGCACGTAGCGCCGTCCTTTTGAAACCAAATGTTGCCAATATCCTCCTCTTCAATTTTTGTGAACAACATGGCCCGATAACGATCGCCATTGACTGTAACGGCCACTCCTTGCTCATTTTCGAAGAAAAATGGCCCAATTATGCCTCTGGACCAAAATCCGCACCAAACAGTGACTCGTTTTGGGTGCAGCGGCTCTTCAATGTATGCGTTGGGGTTTTTTGTGCCCCAAATGCGACAATTTTGCTTGTTTACATACCCGCCAAGATCAAAATGAGCTTCATCTGAAAAGATGATTTTTTTTGGCAAAATCGGCATCTTCTGAAGTTGATCGCAGGCGGCCCACTTCCCAGCGTTGTGGGAAGGATACCATATTCGTTCAGCGGAAGGATAAAACTAATTATCTGTCAAATCAGACATGAGCTAAGTGTTACCATTCACGAAATAAGCATTAGTTGAAAAAAAAACGTTAGATGGCGGACCCTTTATAAAACTTTTTTAAAAGGTTTCAGAATAACATAAGTTTATTTTCCAAGTGATCAAATTTAAAAATCTTTTGTTTGTTTTTTATTAGGATTTTTGATCTGGTGTTAACGTTACTAAAATTTACATTGCAGTTTAATTGGGTATTTAAGTAATTAGATAGTTGAGTAATAAGGTAGTTGAGTAATTAGGTAGTTGAGTAATTATGTAATTAAGTAATTAAAAAACAAATTTAATATATTGTCCTTTCCTTGCCTCAACCATTTTTTCATTATCTCTAGCCGCCAATGCCTTCCATTTTTACTAAAACAAAAAAGCTTACGAAACATTTACGAAAAAGAAAAACTGCTTTTGCGAAACAGTGCAGACGATTTGATCATGATGGTTAATGAATTTATGTAGAAATTGCTGAAACTAATAATATGAAAATGTTTCTCTTAAATGATATAATAAAATAATAAGTTATTAATAACTTTTAATTTTTGATCACGGTAGACTTTTTTCTGGAAATGTCCACTTACAAAAAGCAACAAAGTAGGTAGGTTGCCGTCGATGGTAGTGACGGTAACATGTTCGCTTTTGTTGTTGGCAATGTATTTTGTTGTTTATTCTAATCAGGCGATTATCTTTCTTTATTAGGCTTTGGTCCTTTTATTAAACTCGCTGATTAGGCCTGCACTAGACTATCGCGGCCGCAACTTTGGCGATAGAAAGTATAAAAACCCATAGAAACTTTTTAAGTGTAAAGTTAGAAGTGTTGTATCGGACAATGCAGCAAATATGACAGAAATGCGCATACAGCTCTAAAACACATACTCCATTCAGTCCGGCCCTGGTGATGAGATGAAAATCATAGCTCTGCTCATATTCTTAATTTGCTAGCTTAGGACTTGGAAATCCCAGAGGCTACAGCACACGTAGAAAAAGTCATAAATTACTTTCGAAACAATCACTTTACTCATGCAAAATATGTTATGACCAAAGCAAATAACTTAATATTACCACAAGAGGTGAGATGGAACACAATCACAAATGTGTGATTTACTACTGATTGACAACTGGCCAACATTGATGCAAATAACTGATCAAAACAAAGATGCGATAGACAAAGGCATCACAAATATTATTTAAAATGTGTCTGTTAAAAGAAGATCTTGTTGCAATGTTGGAGCCAATAGGTGGTAAAGCATTAAACTAAATTCAAATTGACAGGTGCACACAATTTCAGAATCTGTAGAGATATGGAAAGATTTGACAGGATAGATAAAAATATTGAACGTGGCTTAATATTTCTTCTTATATTTATTTTATTCTTATATTTGTCCCATTCTCATATTTGTTCATAAAAAGAGTAAGATATGTACAGACAAGGGATAAGCAAAATTATTCACCCTTACAGCCCTATTCTGGCAGCTTAACTAAGCTCACCACATTAACAAAAAAGTTAATATTAACAATTTGTTAAGGTTTCGTATTCTGCTGCAAATTTAAAAGCTCTTTTCCTTACAATTTTGTTAATGACAGAAAGAGTCTTAACAACGAATGAAATTTATGTGCTCAGATAGAAAATTGTTGTGCAAATAATAATAAAAAATACAAATTATAATATAATATTGAGTTTAAATACATTAAACTGAAAAATGGAAGAATTTTTACTTATTTTAAGTGTTGATAATGAAATCTTTCAGTAGCCGGCAAATTTTTCAAGCGCTTGCTAAGTACAAGCTGCACTCGAAGCATCTGTTCATATCGCGCATCTCTTCTTTCAATGGGCATATCGATTTTCACCATGCATGGAGAACTTTAAAAGCTTTTTAAGCTTTTATGTTGTAAATGATTTTTAAGAATACTAACATTTACATAACATAACAATCAGCTTAACAAGAGCTTCTTAACTATTTCTTGTTAAGCTTACAACCAGAATAGAGCTGTTATTCTAGTTGTCAACATCGTCTCAAATCGACGTTGACTAGTGTAAAAGCGAAATCGGCGTTTCGTTGTCGATAACTATTCCAAAGATATTTTTATTTATAAATTGTCGTCGTAGCCACGTCAGTGTTAGCCGACACAAATTTAACAATAATTTATTGTCTACGTCGACTCAAAAATCGACAAAGACAACTAGAATAAGGGTGAATGTTTTATCGTTTCCTGAAAAATTGTTCATTTTTGGGAGTGTCACTTTTGTTGTAATATATCAGAAAGTATTTCTTTACTGTCTTTATGATTAAGGATGCCGTGAAAGTTTTATTTTGTTTGCTCATCGTTCTCTGATCGACGATATCATACTAATCAGTGTCACAAATTTGTAAAAAACTTATTGGCCCTTATTACGAGTTGCTTGCGACGTTTGATCTTCGCTGGTTATCGAACAACGAGTATCGAACGTTTAATTATTATTATGAGCAGTGCAACCTTATCGAAATGTTCGTTGCTCATCGAAATGTCAGTCGAATAGGATTTTGCTTTCATTGCGATGCGTGCTGAGCAAAAACTGTAAAAAATTTAAGTATTTTGTGATTGTATTTTCCTTTTTAAAGACCAAAAACTAATATTAAACTGTTTTTGTAAATTTTATGCAGATCTAAGCAACAAATCGCAGTTAGAAAAACTAGTCTCATTAATGGAGGCCAACTTTGAATGCAAAGGATATTCTTTCCAAAGTTCAGGCGAAAAAGAAATGGGAAGAACTCACGCCAGAATTAAATTGCTAAGGACCACCAGTTAGAACAACAGCAAAGTGGCTTAAGATTAGCTAAAAAAAGCATTGCTCAACAGTTTTCTACTTCTAGCCAGTTTCGTCAAATGGAAATTATTTTCGTCAGTCATAACTTTTTGTCTTATTTTTTGCAATCAACTTTTAAACCAATCGTATTTAGTTGAAATAAAACAACGATCACCTGATAGAAATATACTAACGTGAACAAACAATATGAAGGAAATTCACAACAGCGCTACTCTTTGTCGAAAGCACGTTATAATACCAAATGCAAATTCGTTCGATCAGGCCTTTCGACTACAGTCGAAGATCGAACGCAGCTCATAATAAGGGCCATTATCTACAAGTCGTCTGAAAATATCGTGAAATTAGATTTTTTTTTGCTTGTAATGTACAACGTATCTTTAGCAATTGGTTGTAGTGTTAAAGGATGGCAGAATCGCCATGTGGTGGATTATAGGATGTGTGTATACAGATTTAGGCAGTAGTGTAGTTTAAGAGATAAAAAACTTTAGTCTTTATATTTAAAGCTTGAATAGTTTTTTTATTGATTCCTTAAAAGTCGATCTTTCAAAAAGTCTGAAGTTTTAGAGGATAGTGCTTCATAAGTGTGTTTGCCAAAAAGTCGAGCTTACTTGGAAATAATGTCCGGATACTTTGAGTTGCATACATTAATACCTTCTTTATTATTATCGTATTTCCTTCTAATAATAATTTTTATTCTAGTAAGTATTTTTCTAAATTAAATTCCCCGTATTTATCAAAACTAGTAGATGAATTAGTAGATGGATTCTATACATAAACCAATTAAATTTATTGATTATTATATATTGATAAAATTTTTTTAACCAATAAAAAAAAATCTGAATAAAAAAGTTAATAACAAAAATCAGCACTCACTGCATCAAGTTCAAAAACGTGGCCTTGAAGAAAAATAAAGTCGTTGGCTTAAGTTGAAATCTAATGCCTTAATTCACTTACGAATTAATGCGTCCGGCACAGACAAATTAAAAGCTTCGCTTGTTTTGTTTATGCTGCTTACAGTGGTGGCTGAAGTAATTATAATTATTATAGTGACTTTATAAGTTGTTCACTACATTATGTTGCTTGTTTTTGAAATTATAAATTTCCAAGTTAGTAAATTTGTGATTGTAATTTTTACAAATTTGTAATTGTAAATTGTATTTGGTGAAATAGAATAGCATTTGAGATTATGGTCAGTTTTAAAAAGGTCATAAGCAAAAAAAAACGAGAACAATAACAATTTTATTCGCACATTAGAGCAGGGGCTCCAAGATCTTATTTGAAGCTTCTGGACCGAATTCAACGTCGTGCGATATATTTGATAGGAGATGAAAGTATTTCATCCTCTCTCAACTCTCTTGAGCATCGACGTAATGTAGGTTGCCTAAGCCTTCTGTATAGGTATTACCATGGGAAGTGTTCAAGGGAGATACATGGCCTGACGCCACCAGCTCGTGTGTTTCATAGGTCCACTCGTGCAGCTGTCCAAGCCCTCCCCTTTACCATTGCATCGATGCCTAATAGAACCTCGCATTACCGCGATAATTCGTTCTTTAGTCGCGCGGTTAAGTTGTATAAGAATGATTTAATATGTAATCTGTAAGGGTTCCACCCGGTAGATGAATTAAATAAATAAATAGTCTCCCTGCGAGCGTGTTTCCCGGCAATTTTGAGCTGTGCAAATTCAAAACAAATCTTCACCGACACTACTCCATCTATCCACCCTCCAACTAACTATCACCCATCTTCCGAATCAACACAATGCTTACGCATTTATAGGGGGCATCCCCTGAGCGTTGGTTCAGTCTAAAAAAAAAAATTTGGAATAAATTTTAGTACAGCTAAAAGTATACTGCATATTTTTTAACCTTGCGGTTTAAAATTTAAAGTTTTGCACTCAATATTAGGCTATTCGATTCATATGCTTGTTTATTTCTTTTGTTTCGTATAGCGCAATATCCCAGTGGTTAGTAAGTGGTTACTAAGCGATTACATAACCAAAGACTGATTACGGAAGCAACTAACAATTGATAACTTAGCATTAACATTACAATCTGATTTCAAATCAGTGACCTCTTAATACTGGCAGCACATCCACCATATCTGACATGGTTTTATCCACAGGTTGAGTTAAAGCTCAGCAACTCCAAGATCCTGTAAAAGATCCAGTAACTCAAAAATTATTTGATTTTAAATAAAAGTTGCAAATTGTTATGTAATCGCATAGTATCCGGTTTTCAGCTAAGAAATCGCTAGGTAACCGCTTCGGTAATCAGTCTTCGGTTATGTAATCGCTTCGTAATCGGTATTCGGCTAAGTAATCGCTTGGTAGTCGCTTCAGTAATTGGTATTCAGTTAGGTAATCGGTCGTCGCTAGTCGGTGTGGTAATCGGTTTCTATGGGAAAAAATTCTAAAAAAGAATGCGAATATAAAAACACACCTTTTTTGGGTCCACCATGGTTTCAAAATACTTTTTGAAATTCTAACATCACGACGATGCCGTGAGATGATTACCCCATATCGACCACGGCAAAGATGTGAGTTCATCCCAAAATAAAAATTTTTTCTTGACTTTTGACACTTATAACCGAAAAAATTTCTTATCAGAAAATAAGTGTTACACAGGTTTACAAATAAGGGGCAACTTTTGGACCAACAAAAACGAAAGTGGTTTCATGTGTATTTTTGCGCGCTAAATTTAATACCGCAGTCTGTTTTTCTCTATCAGGTCGAGTTTAGGAGTTATATGTATAATTTAAAAAAACAGTTGTTTTTCTGATAACTGCACTATATCGTTTTAACGCAGTAGCCAATTTTAATTATCTTTAATAGTTTTGATTAAAAAATACTAGACCTAACTATAACTTTAAAAAAATTCATTGTCTTTTGTATTTTTAAAGATATCAATCAGCCTTCAAAGTCTAAAAATTTTAAAATTGTTAAATTTGTTTCATGTCTGCAACCCTGTAACTTTGTTTCCTTCCAATTTATTTTCAAAAACTTTATTTTGTCAGATAGAATATCTAATTAGCTTAAGAAAACTTTTTATTTTTTGCCAATATCTTTAACAGTTTATGAGTTATTTCGAAAAATCTGAATTTTCAGCTCTTGTAACTTTTTAGGAAAATTTTAATTAAAACTCTAATTAGATAAAACTACCTAAGATATTGTCAAAAGATAAAAAGTTTACTAAAAGTCCAGCATTTTTCTATCAGACAAAACGAAAAAATTAACAAAAAACTTTCTTTCCGCCATCAAATTTTCTTAAAGCAGATTTAATAAAAATTCAGATTTTTCTAAATAACTCATAAACTGTCAAAGATATTGGCAAAAAATAAAAAGTTTTCTAAAGTTGATAAGATATTCTATCTGAAAAAATAAATTTTTGAAAATAAATTGAGAGGAAACAAAGTTACAGGCTTGCAAACATGAAAAAAATGTAACATAGCTGCGTTCCTTTCGCCTTAATATAATCGCTTTAACAAATGTTCTCAAAGGAACGGCAAGAAAAACGACTCGTAGAGGGCACTACCGTTGCAGTCAAAATTATATTCAAACAAGCAATCATGATACAATAACTATTAGGTGTCATGAGAACGTGTGTCGTTCAAAACTGTTGTGAACTGTTATGGTAGCGATACCTTAGAGAACGATGTTTTTCTCTGAATGTGTTTTACTCTAAACGTCAGAAAAATTGTAAATTATTTCATTGAATTATTAATATTATGCAATTATATAAATAATTTAAGTGCAATTGTGGGCTCCGCTGAATGCGTCCAATGTGTGTGACACAAGCGGTTTGTTATGTTTTCTTTTGTTTAATATTCGATGGTCGCAGCTCGTGAGAAAATAGGTAACTGTCATGGCTACCTAATAGTCATTGTAACAAACAAACAAATAATTCAAAAAATGAAATGACAACTCATAAAAATATACAGGAGCGACACCTGTGTTTAAAATTTTTTAAAGGCTATATCACAATTTTATATGTATAGCAAAAATAATCCTATTTGTTATAGGATTATTAATTTTGTTTTTGCTTTGTATGTAAAAAAAAATAATCTGGATTATTTTGAAGCGAATGGAACGCAGCTTATGTATTTTAAAATTTTTTTAACTTTGAAGGCTGATATCTTTAAAACTACAAAAAGCAATGAGATTTGTAAACAGTTATAGTTTATATCAGAAAAAACTGCTTTTTAATTTTGCCTATAACTCCTAAACTCGAACTGATAGAGAAAAACAGACTGCGATTTGAATTCAGGGCGCGAAAATACATATGGAACCACTTTCGTCTTGTCTGGTCCGAAACCCTGTATACCTGTGTTATTATATATATATATATATATATATATATATATATATATATATATATATATATATATATATTAGGGCGGGTCGATTTGTAGGGAGTGAAAAAATTCACCAATTTCCCTATGATTTCCGTATTCTATGGGTTATTCCATGAAATTTGCCGAAGGAACCATACCTCTATCGTTAAAATCGAGTCCCCTACTTTTTGTTGGTAAAAAGTTCAAAAGTTACGGGCATTTTTGTCCAAATTTTGGACCATTTTTCCATTTTTTTTTATGATTTTGTCCAAGAATATTACTTTCATGGCCATTTTTTTGGCTCAATCCATTAACTCAATTTACAATTCAAAACGAAGAGTTTAAGCCCAAATTTATCGAATTCGGTTGATTAATTCATGCGATATTGCTAAAACAAAATAACACATAAAACCAACTTTTTGATTTTTTTCCCTTTTTATTTTTTTTCCACAAAAATTTAAATTAAGAGATAATAAAGTATCTATCAACCTATTATCAAAAAAAAACATATTCAATTTGAGTGTAGTAAAAGACAAAATGTGAAAAAAAACATTATTTTTTCTGAAAGTCTTGTTTGCTTTCAAGTCTTGGTGTTTTCGTACGGCTCTCTAATGTCGTCGCCATAGCGCCTTCTACATTCTTTCCTGCAACTCGTTTAGCAGTGGCAGCCAGCAATTGGACATGTCTTTCCGTTCCTTGAATGTGTAAAGGAATTTGTGGATCACCGAACGGTGGCACTTCGTAATTTAAATATCCCTCCAAATGTTCATACGAATAACTTTGCGTAAACGGTGGTTCGAATAAAATGGTATCGTCATTTAAATCAATCATATTTGTATATTCCGTACAATTAAAGTTTATAAGAGATTTTTTATAAACTCTAAGTTCCGTTGGGTCGACAATATCTCTTCGGTAATGTAAAATCTTCTTTATAGCAATGTTTCGTTTTTCCATTCTATCATCAAACATAGATAGCAAGATATTTTCTGAGTGCAAAATATGGATTATCTTGAATTACTGTATTTACAACTCCAAGTAAATTCGGTGGTAAAAATCGTGTCCAAGTAATAAATTTAAAAAGTAATGTACTACCGTATGCGGCAGAGCTATAATACTTAACATTGAAATACATTGGCGTGTATACTTTTATTATATAGTTTGTCACATACAACAGTTTCACTTTCTAGTTTTGTGTAGCCTATCAATTGAGATTTTGGTTCCCTCAAAACAACTAGATGAGGTTCTTTAACCATCCTTGGATGCAACTTCTCATCAATTTTTTCTAAAGTTAGAGCATCATTTTTCCTGCCGTCGAATGAAAATGATATCAAATTCGAGCCATCATACCGCTTACGAAGTGCGTCTTGTGCGTTTCTCTTTCTCTACGAAGTTTACTTTTATCCATGATGACAAGATTGTTATGAGCATCTTTTACGCCCAGGTCTTCCATCAGAGCTGTTGCCAATGCTGATCCCATTGTGTCATGCACACCAAATCTGTCACACATCATTGCATAGTTTTTAGTATTGTATCTGGGAGTGTATGTTTGTGGTGGTAGAACTAAATCTGAACCTCCTCTCACATCAACTTCCATTTCGTCATAATGTGGTTCGTATGTAGGATCGTTTCTCACTGGGATTGTTGGTATATATAGCTCTGAATCCATTTTTTAAACCGTCACTAAAAGAATTAAATATGTTTTTCATAGAATAATAATATAACTAAATAATAGTTAGCAATGTTTTTACACTTACCTTTAAATCTTTTCTAAATTTCAAAATTGTTTGATTATTTGTTAGTTATTTCAAGTAACACTTCACTGAAATGACGCTCAAACAAAACTAGCATACACTGGAATATTATAAACAAACAAAAATAAAGAAGTCTATAAAGAAACTAAAAATAAAAAGAAATAAACAAACATAAAACAGGGTGTGCACCCTGTGAAAAAATATGCCAATAATGTAAAGCGCATATCAGTCCAGTCGTAACGTAAGGTTCGTAAGCTTCGTAAGTCAAAAAAATTGAGCCAAAAAAATGGCCATGAAAGTAATATTCTTGGACAAAATCATGAAAAAAATGGAAAAATTTGGCAGCTAAAAAATAATGAAGTCTATCCAAAGTCTGAGGTCCAAAGTGTGAGGTCAACGAAAAAAGTCCAGTTCAAGGCTCATTTATAAGGTTTTGGCACTTGAGAGCGAACTCGATCGAACTGTCAGAATGGATGAAAAGAAATGAATAAAATGAATGCTTAGAACAAAGAAAAGCGCAGTGACAGTTCGAGCAAAGGCGGGAAAAAGAGTGCATTTCTCTCAAGTGCCACAACCGTATTAATGAACCTTGGTCCAGTTACTTTATCGAACTACATGTACGTCCGTCATGTAGTATCGTTTGAGGGCCCGTATTGAGTAAGGAAATTTCATATGATCTATATCTTTTCTTTTCAAAATAAATATTCAGTACCATGGTGTAATTATTTGACAAGGTACCGTGACAGTTTTTTGGCGATTGGTAGTTGACAAAAACAGCTTAAGAAGTTGTAGTTTGCTGCTGTTGAATTGCTATGAGCTTATTTTTAACTTTTCTTTGATTCATTAAATTTGTTCGCGAAGTTTATTGGAATGTTTTTAGTTTGCTGCAATTGACTAGCTTTGCTTAAAAGCCCCTATAGACGAGCAACTAATTGCACAACTGGTTGATAAAATGGTTGCTAGTTGATGAAAATAAGCAGTGTGTAGGTGGGTTTTTGGTTTTTTTCAGTTTTTTAACCAGTTTTCCAACCAGTTGCTGAAAATCAAAAAGTTTTGATTTTTTTCGGCTGAAGCTCATCGAGTTGATCAACTAGTTGTGTTTTTAGCAAACTTAGCAACTAAACGGAAAAATTTTTCCTTCGGTTTTTGCTGAAGTTCTGCTATGGGCATTTTATAAGTAAAATGTTTTGAACTAAATTTTAACATCTGCCATCAATTAAAAGTTGTGTTTGTAGGAAAAAAACACAAACCAGTTGATCAACCAGTTGTTCGATTAGTTGCTCGTCTATAGTGGCCTTAAGTCGTCGCTTATTTTTTCACTTTTTTTTTATTAATTGCATGAACAGCTAATTTTGACAACTACCCATCGCCGCTCGTGAGAAAAAAGCCAGTCTACGCTACTACCTTGTCAGTAATAGTATTGTATGGGTGTACAATTAAATTGTCGTGAAAAATATTTCATAACCAGCAGCATGTTGCGATAATTTCACGCAGCGGAACAGAGTACTGCTCTGACGAAAATGTTGTAAAAATTTCCACGCTTGAAAAATTTGAATTTTGTCACTTCCAACAAAATTTTTTAAATTAAATAAAAAAATATGAACAAAAATATTTAAATGAATGAATTTAAATGAATTTGTGATTCAAAATTATTTAATTCCCAATCAATGATTTGAAAAAATGATTGCATTAATTTTTTTAAATCATTGATTGTGATTTGTAATTTCAAGTCCCAATCAATGATTTGAAAAAATTAATGCAATCACTTTTTCAAATCATTGATTGGGAATTAAATAATTTTAAATCACAAATGAAAGCATTCTTTTACAGCTCTGATACATGGTGTGATTTTGTTTCGGAATCGCATTACAGAGTAAGACTCGAGGGTACAAATCAAACATGCCATCTGATATTAATGGTATTCACTACATTTGTTAAGCCCTGCTAACTTGCTAAACTTAAATTTGTTAACTCCTGTCAAAATTTTGTTTGGGAAAAGACTAAGCAGCTTATTAGCAAGTTAACAGGCTCAGCACCGTGTTTTTGTTTAGCAGATACCATTTGTTAAGTCTGAAACGTCAAAGTTATTGAGTGTAGTGATGAATCGTTCTGTGAATGAGTTTTAACAAGTACCAAATTATTTATGATTTGCAGCTTCAAAGTCTAAAAACTTCCCTTTTTTAATAAAAAAGTGAAATCTTTGTAAAGATGTTGGTAGAGATTTACGACATTTCAAAGTTTCTGAGTAGCAAATGTATCAAAAGTGTTAACGCACTGTAATATAAAAATAAAAATACATTTTTGGTTACTGAGTACTGGGTACACGGGTTATTAAAACCACAGATCTATTGCTACATTGAAAGTTGTCAAATTAACATTTGCAAACAATTTTTGCAAAATGTTTGCAATTTTTAAATGGTTGAAGTAAGAAACTTATATTTCTATTTAATTAAGCTTTATTATTTATTTATTAGCCAAGTGCAAATAAACCCCGTCGTTTGATTTTGTAATAATTCAGTTTTTCCAATTTTAAGCTGTAGAAGTCTTCCAGCTGATTTTGACATATCAGTTTAGCACTTGATTATAAAATGTCTTAGCAGTTATGTTCACATCAACAGCTGCTAACTTTAACAATTTAGCAGTTTAGCAGGACTTAACAAATTTTAATGAATACCATTATTTACTTTCTTATACCGAACGGTGTAAGACTCCCTGGAACACCGATCGGTGTTAAAATTCTATATAAATTTTTAAGTGTGCAAGATATTCTTCTTGCCTTTATTTTCACCAAAACTTTTTGTAGTAGAAACAAAAGTCACAATGTGCAATCTTCAAGATATGCAAAGGCGCCTGTTACACGTTCAATATATATTGATCAATATACAGTATCGTGATATTTATTGAGCGTGTAGCATGCAATATTGACGGATCGTGATCCAGATCGCAAAATATTTAAATATTTTGAAATCTAGATCGCGGATCGCAAAACTGTCAATAAATATTGAACGTGTAGCATATTTTGTGTCATCAATACGCGATACAGCAGTAGGCAGTGAAATAAAAATTAGCGGTATTCACGGTATTCACTTGTCTGTGCATTTAAGTACTTGTGCAGTTAGGTTTTCGTGAACACACTTAGCAAAAATTTTATGAATACTGACGTGATAAATATTGAACGTGTAGCATTCAACCGCGATCCATCAATTCATGAATTTGGATCGCGATCCAAGTATCACAATAAATATTGAACGTGTAACAGGCGCCATAGACTTTCCTGTTTGATACCTCATCGAAAATATACTCGCATTGGCTTTGTTTTGATATGTCCCTATCAAGCTTATTTTTGTTGGAAAACTAATAAAAACAGCAAGTTTTTAAGCCATTTCTTTCCAATTTTGGACTGCTATAGATACTTTCTAAACTACTTGAAAGCGGCCATTCATTTTTTCACTATTAGCTTTTCTAGCTCCAAATACACAATTAGGTCCAATTTTTCAGTAAGTGTTTAAACTCTAGTCAAATTAAACTGAGGTTGACTGAGATAACTGAAATGTAAACTGAGGTTTAACTAGATATTTTAGCATTCGTTGAAGTAAAATTGTCTTAAACTGTAGTTTCTTTTTTTTCTAAACCGAGTTTAAACATCCAACTTTGGTGAATTATCCTCAGTTTAATTTGACTATAGGCTAAACTCGCACTGAAAAATTGGCCCTTGATATTCCTAAGAATATTGGTCGAAGCATTTCAACATTTATTTAAGCAAGTGTTGACTATCTTCATGTCACGATACGAAGAAAATTTTTTTAAACAGCAAAAATATGCACACTTGATGTTGTTGCTACGTAAATATGTATTGCACGTCTGCGGCGCTATATCATATCAAGCGGTGGCTTAAAGTAACGGGACTTGGGCATAGCCTTGAATTTGCAATTGGATACAAGCAGTATCAGCAAAGCAACATAGGCACATGACTTCATACAATATTTATGCATAATTAAACTTATTTTAGGGATGTTAGAATATACAATGAAAATTATTTTAAAGCTTACCAGTTTATTTGTAGTGATGCTTAGTTCTTGATTTACTTGAGCTGCTTCTGTACTAGTAAGAAATTAATATAAAAACTTACTATTGCACTGAGGTAAATTAAAATAATTTAGCTTTCAAATTAACTAAAATCAAATTTATAATAATTTTAAATTTTATGCAGCTGAAATAACCGCAGCAAGCATAGAAGGAGCGGAAATCGGCGGTTAACTACTACTTGACGAAGACATTTTCGCCAATATCAAAAAATGGCCAAAAAATTCAACGAAAGTCTGTGCTTGGGTTTGAGGCTGAAATGCAAACTGATCGAATTTTAACGGTATTAAAGGCAGTGCATTGCGCTGGACTGAAATAAATTGATTAAAAATGTGTTTCAACATGCATAATATGACATTATTCAAATATGTTATATATTTATAAAAAAAGTCTCAAGAATAAAAATTTATTTAGTTATTTCATCAAGCAGAGCAGTTACTCTTGAAGACTATTTAACAATTTTTATACTTTATATAACAAATAAATTTAAATTTATAATTATATAACAATAGGTCTTTTCCCGTACTAACTTCAATTAATTGTAATATATTAGAGAGTGTCACTTTGCATGTTATTCTTCTCTCTCTTGAGCTTCATAATAAAGCCTTCAAGCATTTTCAAGCCAAGATATATTTTTTAATCAGTTTCAATAAAAGTGGTATTTTCCATTTTGGTTTCAGATGATTCTTTTGACCTGTTGATAGGTCGCCAGCTCGATTTGCGTTTTGCGCACTGGCGCACGTCGCCCCTGGTCCTGCTTTACAATATTTTTGTCCTGGTTTGCTTTATTGTTTTGAATATTGATTAAAGAATCTGAAAATTTTATACAATCTTCTACAAAGTACTATTAACATACCTGAAAAGTTTTAAGTGCCTATATTTATCGGCCTGTTTAACCAGGCTGGACCCTTAAAATAAATAAAATTTCAATGGCCCATTATCATAGTAAAAAAAAGTCGACTTTAAATTTAGTGCAAGCTTTTTGACAACATATTATATTGAAAAAAGTGTCAAAAATTCTTATACTAAATTAAAAGTCGACTTTATTTTGACTATGATAATGGGCCATTAACTCTTTTCATATCGACTGTTGAAATCGGTTAAGAAATTGGAAAGATCTTATACAATGGACACACATATAGTATCGATACCATAGTATTGAAACTGTTATGGGTATACCATATGTATGTCACTGTATACTAGCTATAAACCTATTCTAGCTTTAAAGCTCTTATCGCACCTCATTCATGGTTTACGAAACACAACCATTTTTCATGGTTTTGCTATACTAACATACCTTTTTTTGACTTGCAACCCTGTTATTACTATAGTCCAACTGATATCAGCGCCTTTTTCTGATAGCGACAAAAAAATCTAACTACATAAAAGTCATAAAATTGGAAATTTTTCATTTGAAAACAAATTTCATTCAAAGTAAGTAACAAGAAAAACAGTTTGCTTGGATTAATTTTTATTTAAATTTTTTCTTTTCTTAAAATAAGAATTTTGTTTAATGTTAAATAATTTTTCGAAGCAATTGTCAAACAAAACCATTTCGATATGTGTGTCACTTATTTAATACCACATAGTATAAAGTCGTTCATGGTTTCAATACCATATTATGTCCTAAGTATTAGGCATTCAGAAATCCGTATGGAACAGAAAAATATGCTTCTTTTTTTGCCTCAGCAAGTCTAAAATTAACGCTCCTTTTTTTAGTGCAAGCACAATTTTTTTTAAAAAGGTACTATTTTTCTCTGCAATTAGGCACAATCTGAAAAATTCCACTTCCATCCCAGGCTTGAACACATTGAAGACAGATAATAGACAACTGATTGTTAAAATATTGTGGAACAAGCAACGTTTCAGCGATTGCGTATTTCTTCACGAGACACACAAAAAAATGAGCCATTATCTTTTTAAAAAGGCTATCGGCAAATTGCACAATTTCTTGGCGTTTAATTTTAACAATTAAATCACAAAAATTCACAACATCCTTATATATACCTCGCTTCAAGCTACTTGAATCGAGTACGGGAACAGACCTAATGATAACAAATATAGGCATTTTCATCAAAAGGCCTACCGCGACTGAAAAATTAAATGTTACTGAAGTTTTTTTAAACCTTCATAACGAAGAACAGATTTTAAATTTATATTGTGAAAGTACTAAGAGCTGATCTCAATTTGAATTTTGAAAAAATGACAACAAACATGATGAATGGCAACAAAAGTAGAAAAATGGTGACAAAAGTTGAAAAATTTTAACAAAAGTAGGAATTTTATAAGTATAATAAATACTCGTATAATACAAAGTTTAATTAAATTTTTTTCAGTTTTCTATTTTTACGGACCTGAATAACACTTTATATGATTTTTAAGTTCAATTAAATAAATAAAACTATGAAATTTTTTTACTTCTTTGAAAGGAAAAATCTGTATCGGAACGTATTATGTTATGGCTTGTATAAAAATAATTAAAAAGGAATTTTGAAAGAAGAAACAATTATGAATATATAGCAACATCATTCCAGAAAACATTACAATATTTTTAATAAAAAAATAGTGCACACTTCTCAGATTTTTTGATTATATTAATGCAGAGAAAAACCACTTCCATTTATTGTATCATAACGCGTCCTCTTTTGATTGCTTATATCTTTGGACAATACTTTTGATCGCTTTCACGTTTTACACTGAATATAGTACTACTAGAATGCTATCCAAAAATTAAAACAGGACAAAAAAGTTTAAAGATTTCTTGCTTTGTTTTAATTTTTAACAACAAAAAGGCGTACGAACGTTACGTGCGTGACTATGGAAATGCCCATTTATGAAATGTAATTATATATAATTAGTAGTTTAAAAATAAACAAGCTGAAGGAAACTTAATACATAACAATAACAATTTTTATAAGAATAGCAAATGTAACAAGTTAATAAGTAATTAAACTAGGCATCAAGACTCATGAGGACATTACGGAGTGTATTTCTGAAGTAATCACGAGAGCTAATGACAAATATTGTAATTAAAGTCAATATGTTGCTAGCTGCTCTGAATCAACGGGCTAGAGGTTCGTTAAGTCAATAAACAGTTCTATGAAGGGTTTCGTGGAAATTAAACTGACTCCAAAGCCGTCTCGGGGGTATACGAAAGGTAAGCATGTCCTATAGATCTGGCCAATATACGTTTTTATGGAGGACATCTCTAAGGAGAATAATTGATGCTGCCCTTCTACAGCACTTAAGAGGACTTAATCAATTCAGGGAATATTTAGTTATATATTTTTATTATTCATAGCAAACATCTCTTGTTTTGGACTATTAATGGGCAATATACTTGAAGATATTTGGATTCTTTATTGTTTTGAATTATATTTTGCTGGCTGTCAAAGAAAAAGTAATAACTTAACAGTTTTTGAAAATTTGCAGCTTATATTGGCAATAAACAAAGAGGCGGAAAACTTAAAAATCCATTTTAATAACAATATTATCAAACTTAGAAAACTAATTTAGAAAAAACTTCCCAAACTTTACTTTTTTACGTCTTTCTTATCATCTTATATAAACGAATATATTAACAGTAATTCAGTTCACTGCAGCACATTCCTGAATATTCGTGCAGTTTCTTAAATACTCAGCTCAGTGCAAGGGTGTATGTAAAGAAAACGGATAACAAATAAAAACTTAGTTTCTTGCGCAAATTTACTCTTCACAACCCGATCTGTCGCTTAGATTTATTCTCTTGCTGTATACTCCTTCACCAGAGAACCAGGGTTTATTCACTTGGTGAATGTATACATGCAGAGCTCTAGTCTCTTAAGTTTAGTTAGAGGTCTAGAACAATTCCTAAATCTTTTTATAGAGGGGATGCTCTCCAGTGGTAGAGAATTTATATGCGCAGGCCAAGGTGGCTTTAAAGGGGAACACCCTCATAAATCGTGAATACCCCTTATCTTTTTCATAATAATTTATACAAACTTTTAAGAATATCCAAAGGCCAATACGTTAAAAAATATCTGAAAATTTTCAAGTTGGACTTTATATTAAGCTTTAAACATTTACTACAATTCCAGGGTTAGTTAAGTCGGAGTAAAGCTATTAACTCTGCATCGAAATGCGAGTTTAGTTGAATATCGTTAAATCCACGAAACTCCACCAAAATTGTTAGATTTAACTGGATTTTAATTAATACTAAGAAAAAATGGCAAATGGTAGAATTTTTGGAACGCTGCAGAGACATATATTGACTTGATAATAGTTTTCACGTTTTCTGCATTGTATTTTTATATTGAAGTAAGCATAAAATTTCTAGTTTTTCAATACATAGAAATTTTGGGCAGTTTTATTAACAAAATAAGCAACAAAAATGTTAAAAAGATATTGACGAGTCCTACTCGAGTCAATTTTGTGCATTGAAACATTTTGGAATTAGCAACACCATTTTGGCAGCTTGACGAAGGCCCTAACACCGACTTAAGGCTTGATTACCCAAGCGTAACGTGAGGTGGCGCAGCGTGATGTAGCGTAGTGCGACGTTTCTTTGAGGACAAGCGATTACCGAAATCGTAATCCAACGTAGTTCAGGGCACTCATTTTATTCTTGTAGGCTTATTTACTTCTCCTCGTCAATAAAAGATTGCATTCTTTCTTATATAGTATTAAAATTTACAATAATGTGAAGTTAAACTAATTTTTTCGTTAGTAACACAGCTGTTGAACTGTCAAAAATCGTAACGTTGCCTTACCTTACCTTACCTTACGCTTGGGTAATCCATCCTGTAGCTCGCCATGTACTACGTTTCCATGGCGCGTTGAGTCTGAAGGCTTGATTACCCAAGCGTAACGTGAGGTGGCGCAGCCGGATGTAGCGTAGTGCGACGTTGCCTCGAGGATAAGCGATTACCGAAATCGTAATCCAACGTAGTGCAGGCGCCGTAGTGCAGGGCACTCATTTTATTCTAGAAGGCTTATTTACTTCTCCTCGTCAATAAAATATTGCATTCTTTCTTATATAGTATTAAAATTTACAAAAAAGTGAAGTTAAACAAATTTTTTCGCTTGTAACACAGCTGTCGAACTACCAAAAATCGTAACGTTGCGTAGAAATCTATTTTCTACAGACTTCTACGCTGCGTCACGCCACGTTACGATTTCGGTAACGACTTGTACACATTTATCATTAAACAGATTTTAGCTTGACAATTGGCAACGTCGCGCTACGTTACCTTACGCTTGGCTAATCCAGCCTTGAGTTGCGTTTTCGTCAAGTTGACAAAATGGCGTTTCAAGCTCAAAAGTATTTCCATGTACAACATCGAGTCGAGTTGCAATCGTCAATTTTTTTTTAGGTTTTTCCACTTGTGCTCAATATGCACAATATTTTTATTTACGATGGCCCTTTTCTTAAACTCACTATCGACAATTTTATATATTTCACTTCTTCTTAATTTTTTTTCCATCCATTATATCAAGAATTTTCTTTTCTTTAAATATTTCAATCAACAGCAAAGTCTCTGCAGCACTCCAAAAAACTCTTCCACTCGCCACTTTTTCTTGTGATAAATGAACTTATTCGCTTTGACAGATAGAATCAGCTAATTCTAACAAGTTTTGTGGAGTTTTGTGGATTTAACGAAGTTCAACTCAACTCGCGTTTCCATGGCGAGTTAATCCCTAGTAATCCCGACTCAACTCGCCATGGAAACGTAGTAATGGAAACGAAGTAACAGAAAACATATTCTATGTACGTATAATATATTACAAATACACGGAAAGTTAAATTTGGTCTTCCCCCTTAAGAATAAATACCATATTGATCTATTACAATAAATGTAAAAATGGACAAATACCAAGCTTCATATAAGCGCAGACACAAGCCACACCTTCGTTAATTTTTGCTGTTAACAGCGATGGTTTACTACCTACCGCCAGAGGCGCTACTTAACTGGGGAGCAGTCGTTCAGCTCTTCACGGTTGCATTGGCCGCATTCCAGCCAAAAAGTGCTCAGTTAGCGAAGTAGCATAAAGTGATACTTTCTGCTGAATGGGTTGTTTTGCGAAACGTCAAACGGCAAACAGCTGTTCACTATTCGTTGTTTTTTTTAACATCTTAAGTTTGTTTATACTATTGTGCATTGGTTTCACACAAGAAATCATTAATTAACAGCTTTATTGGAGAATAATCTTCTAATAATTAATAATTATCTATTTTCACTTCACAGCACAATTTCAGCAACAATTAACAATTTGAAGCCGTGTTTTTTAGCTGTCAAAATGAAAAGAGCTCAACCAAAGTAGCATACAATTTTTTCGACACCTAAAGGCCCAACCAAAATAGACGAAACGAGACTATAGCATTTTGACGAACGTCTGCACTCGTTACGGATGTTTACGGATTTAACCCAAAATGAAACGATTTGCTCAAATCGTCTGAAACAGCTAATCAGTAGGCAATCGAGTATTATTTATTTATTTATACTGTGCATTTCGTAATTTTTAATAAAGATTTTTGAAAAATGAGTGAAATAATGGTGAAATTGAAACAAATTGATGAAAATAAAATAAAAACGCACTCTGCACAGCTGTTGTTGTGGAGTTGCTACGCTAGCAGTTCGCTTCTTACGGAATAATACGTCTTGTCAAACTGTTTCGTTTAGTTTCGTTCAGTTACGTTTGCTCATTTTGGGTAACAACATTAATATGCATTTAACCGAACACTTACGTTTTTACTCGTTACGGAGAAAAACGTCTATTTTGGTTGGGCTTAAGATGGTGACCGATCGAGGAACATGTTGTTTGAGCATACCATTCAGCCCGAAAGTTGTGGAGTAGCTACGTAGCAAATTTGCCGCTGATTGGGGCCATTATAAATTTCTCTAAACTATTTACGCATAGTTTTAGACGTTTCAAGATGTTGAACTTTTGTGTTGAACAGTGCTTTGCTGCCGCCACACGTTATGTGTGTCTGTAAAAAACTAAAAATATAGAGTTAGAACATATTGGAAATTACAGTTGAATAACGATTTATCTAGCATTTTTCGCAAAAATTACAGGTGTGCAAGGTACAATTTTACTTTTTACGCCCAAGGTACCGGTCCGATTAAATTTATATGTATGAATGAAAAAAGTGCAAGTTTTTCTAAACAAAGAAAAAAGAAACATGAAAATCGGGCCATTGCATCAAATGCTAGAGCTGCTAGGGCAAGATCACAAATTACTCGAAAACGGCTCCGTCGATTTGAAAATTGTTGCCATTTTTGGAATCAGCGGGCCAAAATCCTTTCAAAAAAGTTATTGAGTTGCTTGGAGCAAATTTTTTTTTTCATTTTGTAGCCAATACGATTTTATAACAAGTGGTATTAAAAATTTTCCGTCATAGCGATGTGCTTACTTCGGTGTTCAAGATAAAATGAAATTTGACGAAAAATTTGATGAGCCTGAATATTTTTGTGGTCAAACGATTTGACAAATGATTTGATGAGAGGTTTGAAATGTGAACAGCCCTAAAGTATTGCAGACCTTTTTTCAAATATGTACGGTTGCTTGACAAAATGCTAAAAACTGTTTCAGAGCATATATTCAGACGTGTAAAGAATTGATGGCAATTTCTCCATTACTAACAGTGAAGATTTGAGAATATGAGTGCTTCACCGTAAAAATGCTTACAGTTAGTAGAATTTTAAATATACTAGAACAAGTCAAGATTTTAAAGTATGTTAATATATAATATTATATATTCATATTGTCGCTTGTTGACGCTTTCTAAATATGTATAAAAATTTAAGTATGATAATTTCGAAATAAAACCAACAATTTGTTTAATGTTTTTCGTATGTATTTAAATATTGTTTAATTTAATATTGTATTACATTAGAGACTGCTTAACTTTAGCTTTATATTTGTTTTAAGTTAATTTTTTTCAACTTTTTCAATTACAAAAAATAATGTTATTAGAATTAACTTAATTACATTCGTTTTATCAGTTCAGTGTAAAATTTAATTAATTTTATGCTGCTCATAAGTATTTTTCATGTATTCATATAATTATACTACTATAATATTCATGAACATGCTTCGCGTGACAAATTGAAAGAAATTTCAAATTCAATTTTTAAACTCTTCTCGTCACTTTTCTTAAGGGTGCAACAAAATTTAATTTTTTGTTGAATTTTTTTTGCTAAATGCCTATAAAATTGATTTGCCCCGCTTGATAATGGATTAATTAATTATAATTAATATTTATTTAGTTAAAGTATAGAACTTTATTGCATTAAAAAAATGTATATAGTTTTGATTAAAAATTTTAAGCTAATATGCGCTAAGTTCATAAAAAATTTTTTATTACGAACTTTGTGAAGAAAAATGAAAATAAAATAAAAATTTACAATGCATTAAAAATTCGCTACTACTTTGCAAAGTTCATTATATTGTTTAAATATAAGACAGTTGCTGGTAGAAAAAAAAAAATTTAATAGCTTTGATTTATTTAAAATACTTTAGCTTAAATATTATTTTATCAAACTCTCTATAAAATGTATGTATTTCCTTGAATACAAGAGTTTACTTTTGTTAAAAAGAGCTTGAAAAAACTTTAATGTTATCAATGCGAAATACAGAAAGCTAAAAATGTTTCAATAAATTTTAAACATATGCTTTTAAATTAAACTGAGAAGCTTATTGTTTTGCATGCAATAAAATAAAGTTTATGTTAGAGGAATAGTTTGAGAAAATCACAAAATATGCTAGACAACACAAAAAGCTGATAGAGAACTCAAAGAGCTTTAAAACTTTAGCGAAAAATAAAAGCTTTTTAAAAACTTTAGAAAAAATAAAAGCTTTTTAAAAGCTTTGGCTTATTAAAAATAACTTTTAATAAAATATAATGTTCGTACATGTAAAGAGAATATTTATAATATTTGGAAAACATTTTTTAACAACAATAATGCAAGCCTTTTAAAAGCTCGCGTCCTAACCAAAACTAGAGTTAAAATCTTAGGAAAGCAATGCTTTTGGATTTGAAAATATTGGTTTTTCTTGAGAGTAATGTTTATTTTGTGGGCAGATAGAATTTAAAAAAAAAATTAATTAAAAAAAAAAAATAAATATATTTCTTGTTTATAAATAAAGTAACGTAATTTTTATACTTATAGTAAAATTTAAGCATTTTATGTATTTAAATACTTAGCATATCAGAATTTTCTCACGCTACTCCTTACTTTTTTTTAATTCGTATGGCTTAAACTAAAGCTTAATTTAGGTGTAAGAAAATTTATATATATATTATTTTAAAAATCAGACATTTTTGATGTAACGAATCGGAAGTTACGCTTTAAATTTTTTTGTTATTATATTTTTTAATATTTTAGAATTTATTTCGGTTATCAAGATGATCAGGATTCTTTGACATATTTTTAAGATTAAATAATTTTTTATTTGTTTGAGAAAGTTTTTCATAAAGTCATATTTAAATATTATTATACTATGATTATTTCTTTTTTAAGCAATTAAAATAAGCATACATGTTGAGGTAAATAAAATGTTAGCATTGCATGTTTTGTGATGATAATTTTTGAAATTGTATGTTAAATCTTGCCAAAAATCTTTAAAATACAATGATACTCAACACAAGAACTAATACTTTTGGCATTAACTTTTGAATCAATAAAAGTTGTTTTTTTTGCGAACGTTACGATAACAACATCAAGCTTAAAAGAGCTTTGCATAAATTGGAGCTCACTTATATATGTGTATGTATGCATGTAAAATTTAAAACACTTTCGTACTTTGCATTTAACAGTCTTCTTGGAGTGATTCAGAGCTTTTATACTAGTGAGTGCTTTAACGTAAGTATGAGAATTTCTTAGAGAAGCTTTTATTTAATAGTTTTAATATTTGATAATATGGCAAATAATTTCAAGACTTTGAAGACATTGCTTGTTATAATAATTAAAAAAATTAAATGAACTTTAAATGAAATTTTGCAAATGGTTTTACAAGATGTGAAAGCTTTTGAACAATTTAAAAATATACACAGATTATTGTGTGAATCTCTGATAATAGCTTTTACAATATTTGAAAAATTTTAAACAATTTAAAGATTTTTATACATAATTTTCTAAAAAATGAATAATGCTTTCAATAAAATTTTCAATATTCTGCAGTTTTTAAGCTATAAAAGCTGTGTGAAAGCATAATTGTAAGCTTTTTCATCTAACTTAATCATAATTGTCTAAGTCGTTTTATATAAAGCTATAAAAAGCTTTAAATAAGTAACACTTTCAAGAGCTTTTATAAAATGTAAAAGCTTTTAACAATTTGAATTTTTCAACATTATGTCATAATTAGTTTCATGTAAGGCAATATAATAAGAGCTTTTAATGAAGAAAACTTTCAAAAGGTTTAAGAAAAATTAAAAGTTTGTCAACAACCTGAACAATTTTTATATACAATTCGACAGTCTTTCGACAAAATACTTTCGACATTCTTAAAAATTGTATTTCTTAATTTGTTTGGAACTATGTTGTCATAAAAGCTTTAATTTGGAACTAAGCTTTTGTTTTATTGTCTCTCAAGAAGCTGAAAATTTTGTTAGAATGAAAGAAACACGAAAAGCTTTTGCAAATTTTTAATATAATTAAATAAATATAGAAAAAAATAAGATTAATAACGCATAAAATTTTGAGTATTTTCCAATTCGAAAGCTTTTATTTTGAACACATAATTGTATTAAAATTTAATAATGCATTAAAAAGTTTTAAGAAATGCAAAAGCTTTTCAATAATCTGCAGATATTAAGCTATAAAAGCTGTGTGAAAGCATAATTGCAAGTTTCCACAACAAATGTATACTTAGATTTTAAGCAAAAAAAAGCTTTTAATAAAGAGAGCTTTCAACAAAAGGGTATAAATAGCTGTGTATAAAACAATTTAGAGCTTTTAATGAAGAAAACTTTCAAAAGGTTTCAGTAAATTGAAAAGCTTTTCAACGACCTGAACTTTTTTGTATACAACTGTACGAAATGTTAATAAAAGCTTTCAAAATCTTTTAAACAATTTAATAGCCTTTCGAAAATCTGAAAAAATTGCTATTCTCCATTTTTTTGGAACAATGATGCTATAAAAGATTTAATTTGGAACAAAGCTCTTGCTTTATTGCCTCTCAAAAAGCTGACTTGTTAAAATTAAAAAACACTAAAAGCTTGTGCAAATTTTTAATATAAACAAATATAATAAAAATAAATTTAATAACATAAATTTCTGAGAATTTTCCAATTCGAAAGCTTTGATTTTGATCACATAAGTAAAAAGAATTAATAATGCCTAAAAGCTCTTCAATAATCTGCAGATATTAAGCTATAAAAACTGTGTGAAAGCATAATTATAAGTTTCACAACAAATTTAATCTTTAGATTTTAAGCAATAAAGAGCTTTTATTAAAGAGAGCTTTCAACAAATGGTGCAAATAGCTGTATATAAAGCAATTAGAGCTTTTAATGAAGAAAACTTTCCAAAGGTTTCAGTAAATTGAAAGGCTTTTCAACGACCTGAACATTTTTTATATACAATTGTACGAAATGATAATAAAAGCTTTTAAAATATATTAAACAATTTTAAAGCCTTTCGATAATCTGAAAAATTGTTATTATGATTTTTTTTGGTACTATGATGTCATAAAAGCTTTAATTTAAAGCAAAGCTTTTGATTTTTTGTAAGAATTTTAAAAATAAATTGAATGACCTATCAATTTTTAGCATTTTTTATTTTGAAAGCTTTTATTTTGATCACATAATTGTAAAAAAAGGAACAATCCTTAAAAAAATTTCAAGATATGCAAAAACTTTTCTATAATCTGCAGATTTTAAGCTATGAGCTAAGAGCTGTGTGAAAACATAATTGTATGCTTTCAACAAAGTTAATCATGAATCTCTGATTTGATTTATATAAAGCAATAAAGAGCTTTTTATAAAGAGAGCTTTAAGGAGCATTTACAAATTTAGAAAGCTCTTCTCCTGTCTGAATTTTTTAACATAACCTTATAATCAGTTCTATATAGGGCAATTAAAAATTTTAAAGCTTTTAGAAAATCGAAAATAATAGATTTTTTTTATTTATTAGAACTATGTTGCCATACATGCTTTTATTTGGAACAAGACTTTTGCTTTATTATCTGTGCAAAGAGCTTTATAAAGAGGATTTCATGAGAGTAAATTTTTCTTCAAAGCTGAAAGTAGCTTTCGGAACTGCTGATTTTTCTACTCATAAAACTTAGCTTTGTTTTCAGAAGTAGCATAGTACTTTGTAGCATAGTATCTTTCATAGTATCTTTGCATTCAAGGTTTTTTGTGAAACAAAACTTCAGTTATTATATTTTTGAAATAAGTTTTTGTTTTTATAAAAGCTTTCAAAAGTACAAGAACATATGACTGTATGACTTAAATATTTTGAATATTTTCATTGTGAAGTTTTTATCTCTTAATAAAGAGTACATTTTCTGTTCTGCTGTAAATATTGAAATTTCAGTTATGCTTGCATTGCTAAATTCTAGGCAAAATATACCGTAAAAGCTTTTATTTAAAACCAAATTTATTTTATTTTTTATGCGAATGAAAAGTTTTCAACGTAACTTAAGAAGCTTTTAAAAGCTTAAACAGCCTTAGGCCGCGTTCATAGTGAACGCTTTTTGCTTAGATGAGAGGTTTAGCTGAAAAATGCTTTATTTATATTCATATAGAAAAATTTAAAAAAGTTCATTGTGCGAGCTTACTCCAAGCATAAAGCTACTTTTAAAATGATTTTCAGTGCTTAAGTCTTCATCTCGCTTGCTCACACTATAAACTGTATGTAAACACCAATAAGCTCAAAAAGCTACTTTCTGAAGCGTTGAATAAGCGTTTACTATGAACAATAAAAGCTCGACAAAGCAGCTTTATAAATCAGCTTCAGCCTAAGCGTCCACTATGAACATGGCCTTAAGAAATGTAACAGTTTTAAAAAAGAACTGCATTTGCCTAAAAGCTCCTACACAGAAAATAGGTCTGCTCCCGTACTAACTTCAATTAATTGTAATAGATTAGAGAGTGTCATTTTGCATGTTATTCCTCTCTCTCGAATTTCAAAATAAAGCTTTCGAGCAACTTCAAGCTACTTGAATCGAGTACGGGAACAGACCTAATATACTAGAGTTTAACTTGTTGCAGAAAGTGCTTTAATATTGAGAAACGCTTTCAGACGCACTCAAAGTTTTACATTTTCAACCCGCTGAAAAAATATTTTAAATTCCAGAGCTTTTATTTAAAACATAAATCACTTTTTCCAAATCATTTATTTCAAATGGAATCATAATTGGTCAAATACAAAACCACTTTTTCGAATGCTTATTAAAACATCTATCAAACTAAAACTGCTCATATCAAATAATTCGTTATGCATATCATGGGCTAAGTTGTGGAAAAAGCTCTTTTTTTGTGATACAAAACAGTGATCGACAGCTTTGCCCCGAAAGTTTTTTCCCACCAAAGCTCTTTTTGCTTTCCATGCAAAAAGCATTCATATTCCATGTAAAAAAAAAACTTTGGTGGGAAAGCTCTCATGCTCTCAAACTTTCTATGTAAAACTTTTGTTAAGCATGATTTCTTGAAAAAAATCTATAAATGTAAAAGCTGCTAAAAGAAACCAATTTTTATAGTTTTTTATAAATTATAGTAAAAAGATCTATCTTTTTATATTAAACATGTGTTAAGCATGACTTTTTGAAAACATCTTGTGGAGAAGCGCTTTTTTATTATACAAGCCTTACATTTTAGAATACCTTTTTTTGACAGAAAATATAAATTTTATTCAAATTAGCGAACATTTTATGCAAAACTTTTGTTAAGCATGATTTTTAGAAAAAAATCAGTAAATGTTAAAGCTTTTATTCAAAGTCTCTTCCTTTTGATTAGTGTCTTTCAAGAGTTACTAAACTTTAACAAAAGATCCGTAAGTTTAAACGCTCTATAATAGTATTTATTTTAAAATTGTCTTTTCACTTTCTATGGCTCGGCTGGCAGGCGGAATGCCGACCACTGCTCTAATGAAATGCTGCAATAATACAAAAGCTTTTATATAAAATGAAATTTTATTTTTGAAAGAGTTTTATTTTTTATGCGTGTCTCTCAAAACCTTTCAAACGTTTGCAAATGATCAGAAAGCTTTAAAGCTCCTAGGCAGCATTAGGTCTGTTCCCGTACTCGATTCAAGTAACTTGAAGTTGCTTGAAAGCGTTTCTTTACACATTTTTCAAGCTCTCTATTCTATTACAATTACCCGAAACTAGCTTGAACTTCACTTGAAAAATTTCTTCGAGCACGAATTTTCTTCTTTCATTTGCTTCAATTTATTGTCAATCAGCTGTCAACAGCAAACTGTTCTACTTGAAACTGGCTTGAAGTTGTTTCCATGGTAGACGAATACAGGTAGATGCACCAGATAGAGCATACTGCCGGAAATGTCAAAACGAAGCAAAAATTTTTATTTATTTTCTTTTGTTTCCATTCGTCACACACCTGAATTTGACAGACATGGCAGTATGGAAAGAGAGCACAGTCAGCGCTGCAGGTACCTCTATCATTATACCATGGTCGTTTCCATACTTTTTTTTATATATTTTCACATTTTGACAGATAATTGAGTTACTCTCACAGATCGAACTTTACTTGAAGTTAGTACGGAAACAGATCTTTTGCCTTTCAAACTGTCACTTTCTTATGTGCTTTGAGTTACATTGTGTAAAAAGCGCTTACATTTTATGACACAGAAATTTATACTAGTACCTAAACAGAATGAAATTTTTTGAATGTAATATAAAATTTCAGTCAAGCTCTCGAATATTCTATGCGGAGCTTTTGTAAAGCATGGTTTTAAGAAAGAGCAATTTAAAAAAAAAAAAAACGAAATTGCTTAGCATTGCTTTTGGGTGTAGCTGTATTAATTCAAAAGCTTTTTAAAACAAATCTTTTCTGTTTAGTTTTGATGAGTGTTCTTCAAGAGCTCTTAAACTTTTTCATAATATCCAAAAGATTTAAAGCACTTAGTCAATATTTTTTTTAAAAAAATCTCATTTGCATGCTCATATCATTTGTAAAATCCTTTTTAATACATTGAGGCAATATTTATGTGAAAAACTTTTACTACACTTCTATTAAAACACTCATTCTCACTAAAAGCTCTCACTTTTCTTCTACTTAGACAACTTAGATGTCCACGAAGTTCTCCTTACGAAGCTTTGGCAAATTGTATAACCGAAGACATGCGCATCACATTGCTACCTTTTGTTGTTGCTGCTCCATTTGCCCCATTGCTTGCAACTGTCGAAGCATTGTTGTTTGTTGTTGGTGTTGCTGGACGGGGTCCCTCGTTCATGTAGACTTTACGCTTGCGCAATGGCAACGTCATAACATCACGATCAGCCATCATCATATTGGAATCGCTTTCAGGCGATGAAGCACGTTCAGGTGATTCAGTCGATGAGCGTAGCGGTGCAATTGCAGCTTCAACCTGACGCACGATTATCTCATTGTTTAGCAGAGAAGATCTAATGGAGAAAAAAAGTAAGAGATGTTGTAGTAAACTTTTAACAATTTTTTATAAAATTTCAGACATACTCGAATTTTGGCACCGGTGCCGCATATCCTTTATGTATACCATGCCTGGCCAATTTGCCGCGTTTGTAGTGCTCAATCAGCTGATTGGCCTCCTGAGCATCGTCGTAATCGTAGTGCTGTTGTTGATGTTGTTGCTGCAACTGTTGCTGTTGCGACCTATGTAGCTGCATGATTTGCAAAGCCGCTTGAGTTTCGGCATCCTCCTCATCAACAATATTAACTTGCGACATACGTGTGGCAATGCTTGCGGCCTCTAGAAGAGCCGGATTAATTGTTGGCTTTTGTTCCTGCAGGCTGTCTGCTTGTGATGGTGCTGGTGATGATGCTGGCGGTGATGGTGAGTGCAGCATAAATGAATAGGTAGTAAAATGTTGCTGCTGCTGCTGCTGCTGTTGAAATATATTGTCTTTGTTGCTGTAGCTAATGGGCGAATGTTGCTGCTGTAGTACACGCAAATCCGTTGGCAGCTCATCCAAAGCTGCTGCATAATCGTCAGTCTCCATTGCCGACTGCATAGCCGCAACATAGTGCTGACTGTTGCTACTGCTGTGGCTGCTAATGTTGCTAGTCTCTTCAGTCTCATATAATAGGGTCATTGTCGGTGATGCCGATGCTGATGTGATGTTTGGTGATGCTGTGGCGGTTCGCAATGGCGCTGTTGAACGCGTAGATACTGTTGAGCTGGGTGAGAGTTGAGCAACAGCTACAATTGTTGCGCTCTTTTTGCCCCTGCTCTTCTTCTGTTGCATCATTATTGCCGGTTGCTGCTGCCCGGCACTGGTCGTTGGTGTTTGTGGTGAGCCTGGCGCAGAGCCATTAATGCTGCCAGTCGCAGCCTCTTTGCGTGCATCATCAGGCAACGCGTTGGCGTGTCCTTTTATATGCACCTCCATCTCTTTCTTGTTCTTGAACGTATCGTCGCAGATGGTGCACTTGTAGCACTTGGAACCGTAGTGCTGCATGCGATGCAGCTTCAGCACATGATTGTAGCCGAATTCGCGTTGGCAAATGTCGCAGCGGTATGGTTTTTCACCGGTGTGTGTGCGTGAGTGCACCTTCAGTTGCTTGGAGCAGGTAAAACCTTTGCCACAACCCTCAACGGGGCACTTGTAGGGCTTCTCGCCGGTATGCGTGCGCATGTGGATGACCAGTTGGCCGGATTGTATGAAGGTTTTTTCGCACAGTGTGCAACCGTGCGGTCGCTCTCCCGTGTGAATGCGATTGTGACGATGTAGCTTGCCTGAGTGTTCGAATGCCCGATCGCAGACTTTGCACTGATAGGGACGCTCTTTGGTGTGTATGCGTCTATGAACCTGTAGATTCTCCTTGACGCTGAAGAGTTTGTGGCACCATTCACACTCGAAGGGCCGCTCACCGGTGTGGGTGCGATAGTGGCGAATCTAGGCGAGAAAAACAATAGAGAGCACCGTTGTTAGTATGAAGGTTAATAGAGATGTACCGGTGTTAAGACAAAGAGCTATAAAGGCCTCTATAAAAAAACAGAGCTTTTTCTATAATCTATATCTATACCCGTATTAGTATAATAAAAGGAAAAAGTTTGTTTGCATTTTTTTGTGTGTGTTACGGGTAAACTCTGAAACTATTTGCCGTATTGACGTGAATCTTTTTATAATGTTTTATACGGCCTTTTCTGAAGGACATAGTCTTTGTTATATTTCGATTTGGGTACAAATAAGTTTTGAGAGATTTACAAAAGATGGCGTAGCTAGCATTAAATCGCATTGGACCGTACTATATTCATGTTATGAGTATGTGCTATTTCATTGTAAATGTAAACTTCTTTCTACATCTTTTGTGACACACCATGTTAATTTTGGTGCCAACAAAAAATAAATTTCGGAAAGAGCTACTTTATTGTTTTAAGAAGGCACTGAGTTGGCAACGCTATTGAACCAAGATTCATGCTTAGCTCAAGAAGAGCTCGCTGGAACCTTAGAAGTGACTCAATAAGCTATTCTAAACTGTCTCAAAGCCAAGGGTATGGTGGAAAAATAAGGAAATTGTATATCGTATGAACTCAAGGCAAGAAACGTCGAACGTCATTTTTTTCACGTGAAAATTATGTTAATTATGTTGACTATAATTAAAGCTTTTCGTTATTCGTCTGATGGTTGTGTCTGTCTCTCGTATGTTATCTAGTCCATCTAATGGCGTTGATGTTAATCACAAAATGCTAATCAACATTTTTATGTAAACAGCGTAACGGTCTCTCTGTTGTTCATTTTAATGCTTAAACTCTTTAAAGCTTGATTACGTTAAAAATGTTTTTGAAAATTCTACTGTAGACGTTTTATGTGTTTCAGAAACCTGGTTTAATCCTGATATTCCTGATAGTTTTTTAAATATTCCAACCTATAAGCTTTTTAGAAATGACAGGATTGATAATAAGGGAGGTGGAGTTGCTGTGTACTGTAAATCATGTCTTTGTTCAAAACTTGTCAACAAATCTTGTGGGTCTGATGTAGAATTTTTAAATATTGAGTTTTGTAATAATAATAATGTTAAACTATTGATTTCTTGCGTTTATAATCCTAATAGATGTTACAGTCTTGATCCTTATTTCTCTGTTCTAAATTGTCGTTTAACTGATTTTGAATCTTATATAATTTGTGGTGACTTAAATGTGAATATGCTGACTAAGGACAATGTATCTGATAGTTTTAAAGACAAAGTCAATGCAGCTGGTATGACAATTATTAATTATATGACTCCTACTCGTTTTGCTCCTGGTGTCCGTCCTAGTTTAATAGATATCTTTATTTTATCAGATATTTCTTTAGTTTTACTTTTTGACCAAATTTTTTTTATATCTGACCATGATCTCCTTGTTTGTTCTATCGACTTTAATACATATCGTAGCTCAGTTCCAATGTCAATCTCGTATCGTGATTATA
Organism: Dichetophora obliterata; assembly: GCA_963920525.1. Lineage (NCBI taxonomy): Eukaryota > Metazoa > Arthropoda > Insecta > Diptera > Sciomyzidae > Dichetophora > Dichetophora obliterata. The sequence continues at coordinate 24,555,253 of OY986436.1, forward strand.
AGTCTTTTAATTACCCTTTGCTGTATGACTATTTGTCTCGTATTTGTTGGAATGACTGTTGGTTTTCTCAATCTGTTGATAATAAATTAAATATTCTATTGAATATTTTCTTCCTCTTCGTACATTTTTTGTGAAAAACAAGTCTTGTCCCTGGTATACGACAGAAGTTGAATCAGCTATTAAAAAAAGAAATAAATTATACACTAAATGGAACAAAAACCGTATTGATGTTAACTGGGAGCAATTTAAGCTTGCACGTAATCAGGCTGTCTCTATAATTAGACAATCGAAAAAAAGATTTTTTCATCGTAAATTGAATTGCTTTCTTCCTGCCAAGGAACTGTGAAGAAATATTCGAAGTCTTGGTGTTTGTAATTATACCGAACAAAATTGTAGCAGTGACCCTAATCTTTTAAATGATTTCTTTCTTTCAAATACTTCAGACTATAATGATAACTTTCAGTGTAGTGCTCGTCAGTTTTGTGACTCCAACAAATTCTCTTTTTCCAATGTGAATGAGAATGATATTATATCATCTATAATGAAAATTAAATCAAATGCTATTGGGCATGATGGTATTTAATTAAGATTTATCAAAATCATTTTACCCTATATAATTTGTCCCCTAACACATATCTTTAATCACTGCTTTACAACCTCATGTTTCCCACAATCATGGAAACTAGCTACTCTTATCCCCGTTCCTAAAATAAATTCTGTTTCTACCTTGAGGGATTATAGGCCAATTAGTATTTTGGCCTCTTTTTCTAAGATTTGTGAGTCCCTTATGGCTAATCAGATAAATCAATATCTTTCAGCAAACAAACTTTTGTCTCCATACCAATCGGGTTTTCGAACTGGACATAGCTGTGCGACTGCAATGCTGAAAGTTACCGACGATATTCGAATGTCATATGATGAAGGACATCTTTCACTTCTTTGTTTTTTAGACTTATCGAAAGCATTCGACTGTGTTCATCACTTTATTTTAGTTAAAAAGCTCAAGCTACTCTTTGGTTTTAATGATAATGCTGTAACCTTAGTTGGAAATTATCTTGAAGGTAGAATGCAGAGAGTAAAAATTGGTGATCTTTTTTCTGATTATAAGAACCCAAAATCAGGTGTACCTCAAGGATCAATTCTTGGGCCCCTGTTATTCAGTGTTTTTATTAATGATAATCACGTAATGATGCATGGTTATACCGACGATATTCAACTATATTCAACTATATTCTTCTAACCGCGTTGGACTAGTTGAAGATTTATGTTATAAATGAAATGAAGATCTCAACGCAATTTTCAACTGTCGTCTAATAATGCTCTTTGCCTAAATGAAAAGAAATCGTATATTCTTCCAGTTTCTTAAGATAAAATTGACCTCACTAATATTCCACCGATATTTTTAAACAATATTTGGCTAGAAATGGTTGCTAAGGTTAAAAATTAAAGTTTTTACGTCAATTCGAAGCTCTCCTGTTCTGACCATTTATTTCACTCTGCGCTGCCTATGGCTTTCCTCACAATTTTTTCCCATTGATACTAAGAAGAGACTTGCTGTTCTTTTAATAGTCCCCTTAATAACATATTCCGAATTGGTTTATAGCAATCTTGATTCACAATCTTCGCACAAAATCCAAGTTGCCTTTAATAATGTGACAATATATGTGTTTGGCTTAAGGCGCTTTGACCATGTATCCCAAATAAGTAAAGAAATTTTGGGATGTAGCATTATTAACTATTTAAACGCAAGAAATTGTTTGTTTTTGCACAAATTAATACATAATAAGACTCCATCTTACCTCTATACTAAACTACGCTTCAGTATTTCAAACCGAACTGGCAACCTCATTATACCGAGATTTAATAATTTAAATTCAAAACGGCTATTTTTCGTTAACACAATTGAACTTTGGAATTCATTACCGGTTCAAAAGCTGCTGTTAGTGCGAATAACTTTAGGCTTTCTCTAATGTCATACTATTCAAACATCTAACTATTACTACTATTTATTAATTATCTTACAACACTTATCACTATATTGTTTTATTTCATGTTAACTACTGTTTTTCTTTATTCTTTATGTAATTGCTTAAATTCAAATTTAATCCAACCAAAATTTAATTCATTCATAAAACTTATTATACATTGCTAGCATTTGCTAGCAACTTTTTTAAATAGTTTTTGTTTTATATTTTTATCTTATATATATATGCGATTTGTTGATTATGTATAATATTCGTTGTACTATAAAAGATGTTACTTTATGTTATTGTAATAACAAGTGTCAAATAAATAAATACGAAATACGAAAGCACTGTTTCAAAGGCAAAATCGAAGGAGTTTTTTGCGTCGAATCATGACGTGAAATGAAAAGTCAATAATTCGATCCATGACAACCTAAAGCGCATTTTTATGTTAAGAAACTAATGCTGTTATGATCAGCTGGGAGTGATCTACTATCTGCTACTCCACCCTAACGAAATCATCACTGCACTCTAACAAAAGTTCACGAGAATTAACAACAATAATTGCTGGCAACTGATTGCCTACATTTATTATCGTTAAATCCTACAAAGCAAGATTATAAATATTTCACGCTAGAAATTAGTGAATCCTCTCATCTACAATTATCTCTTTCGTGCTATTGTAAAAAGTCTCTTCTAAAATTTTCTTTTTCAGTATTATCTTCGCTTATAAAAAACGCTAGAGATGCGTGAAGACTCTGAAGTAAGTTTCGAGGCAACAAACACAACTACAATAACTCTGTATAGAGTCAATCACACAGCCGAAGCTGTTAATTTTTCCAACTTCAGTAGGCTTGAGTAATTAAGCTATGACCAGTCTACTGTTTAAGTTTTTGTATAATTTGACACTTCTTCGAATTAACTCTTCGAAATCATAGGACGTTAAAGCAGAAGTTTTTAGGCCAAGCATAATGCACTGAACACATTCACGACGGCAACGACGTGGCGACGCACAGTGCTTTGTCCCATAGGCAAAATTAAAATAAAATAAAGTGCTTAGAATATTTAAGTAATATACATTTTTGTAAAGCTAACAAAGTACCTTAAAAAAATTCGTAAATAGAATTTATCATATCGTCTTTTTGTTAACAGTAGAGGGCGCTAAATTCAGAAAACGTTTGAAGTAAAACTGTTGAACGGAAAAACGGTTTTTACTGTGTTACAAAAAAATTTTTAAAATTTCATTTGTTATTGTATTGCTTTGAAACTCAACAGTTTTGTTTATATTTATAGCTACAAAAAAACAAAAATAAGTTTTTGCAAATATTTTAGATATAAAAGTTGTTTGTGGCATCGAAAACTTTTGGAATTTTTTATTTGGAATTCCCAAAATGCAAAAGTTTGATAGAGCGAAAATTTTTGTTTTTTTAAGAATAGGTAATTTTTTATTTTTGATTTTAGTACATTTTAAAAGGCTTAAATAGAATATGTAAACAAGTTTTAGAATTTTCACCCGGAAATGTAAAAATGATATGAATTTTTTAAGACATATTTCCTAAGTTTCAGAAAAAGTTGCAAAGACCTAAGTTTATGGTACTGCCAAAATTTAAAACATATAAGTTTATACAATTGTTTTTTTTATTACTATAAAAAATGAATCAAATTTTGTTGTAGTGCATAATTTTTATTACATAGTGACAAAAACTTACCAAAAATTGAAAGAATATTTTTTTTTTTTGGCGGAAACCCTAAAGTTTTGCAAACTTTGAAAAAATTAAAAAAATATATAAATAAAAAGTAGGCGATTTTTTATTTTTCATTTATATACTTTGTTAACAAATCTATCCACAAGTAAAAAAAAAGTTAGGATTTTTAACCGGGAATTGAAAATATTGTATTTTTTTAAAACATCTATGTTTTTTAGTTTTACAAAGACCAAAAATATGATGAAAAATATTTTTTCCAAGTAAAGGACTCCAGCGACGTTCAATGTTCAATTAAATTTTTGCAAGCTGTGCAAATTATTGACTGTAGGTCTGTTTGAGAACTTTTACGAAAATTCCAAAAAGAATAATTTACGGTGGAGGGGTGGGATGCAGGGCAGGGTGGTGCGTGCTTCCGTCTAAATGACCAAAAGCGAGAAAAACATAAAAATATATCAGAAGTTTTGTTTTATTATAAAAAAAATTGAAAATGTTATTCTTCAAGAATGTGTTTTTTTAAAAATTATAAAAATAAAAATTGTTCATGTTTAGAAAAATTACTGAATAAGTTTCAATAAAAATACCAAAAATCACTCCAATATTACAAGAAAAAACAAGAAAAACAAAAGAAGAACCGCTGTTTAACTTCAAATACCGTTATCTTTAACAACTGATTGGTGATTCTGTCAATTATTGAAAACGAAAAATCGCAAAAAAAAACGAAAAATCACCCAAAAACAAAAAATTATGAAATGTCTAAGCCTTGACAAATGTACCAAATCAGAAAATAATGTACCAATGTACCAAGTGAAAATAAAGGTACCAATTTTGGTACAATTGTACCAAAGTGGCAACCGTGCAAGTAATCAATATTTGTTTGTAAACAGCTGATTCATGATTTCCTTTTTGCTTTTCGTTTCATTGTTTTCCCTATGTTTCAACTCATTTACTCCGTGAACACACTGCACTTTGTTGTTGTGTGTGCTACTAATAAACTGACGATATGACTTGTTATTTACATTTTGCTATTTTCCGTTCTTTTTTGTATTTAAGAAAGAGATGAGAGCGTGTTTATTTCAGTTTAAGGTGATCATTTTCTAATAATTTGCGATTGTTTTGAAGTTTTCACCATTTTTTTTATCAATAATATTTGAATTAATTGTGGAATTACCACTAAAACATTAAATTAATTAAATTAAATTAATACCTAGTCAATATTGAAAGAACCTCGTGCTGCAGTAGTCATTATAATCTAATAGTGAGCCCTCGTGAGTTAAATAATCTCACTGGTTCATCTCGTTCGTGAGTTAAATAATCTTATTGCTTCATCTCTATATATATATATGCATAATAAAACTATTCTGTCAAATTTATTTACTAGTAGTGAAGCAATATTTTTCGATAATGACAAATTGTATTATTAATTCCGATATAGTTGATTTTTGGTTATCAGTGTCTTCGAAAAATAAAATCCCAGAAGTATATGAATTTATAAAAGGCAAAATTGGGAATTCAAGTCTTGAAAAAGAAGTGTTGTTAAGAAAAATTAAATTGTTTGACAATAAAATTTGAGCAGAGAGCTCAAAATTATAGTTTTATAAGTTGTTATTAGTTTTTAGTGCATTTTGATCACAAATGTAGCTAAAGTTTAGTTTTTAGAAAAAGGATATATGGGAGATGGTCATGTCCTTGTATCAAATGAAGCGAAATTTCCCAGAGAGCCTAAAAATATAGTTTTATAAGTTGTTATAAGTTTTCAGTGCATTCTGATTACTAATGTAGTTACAATTTAGTTTTTGAGAAAAATTATATATGGGAGGTAGTCATGTCCTTGCACCGAATGAAACAAAATTAACCACTAAGCTAAAAGACATATTTTAATAGATAGTTACCAACTTTCGATTTATTCTATACACAATTATAGCTAAAATTAAACTTTTAAATTTAAAGATGTATGGGAGGTAGTCATGTCCTTGCACCGATTTTTCCGAGACTTCGAATTTTTCTTAATTAACATATTTTGAACCAGCACACCAAATTTCATTTTTCTGCGATAACTTCTCTAATTTTGCCGATTCACTATATCACTATTATGGGACAAAGCACTGTGCGACGTGGCGACTGTCAAATTATTTTTATATGCTTTTCTTATGGAATTTTCTTATGGAATTCTTTATGAATTTGGTGAAAATGTAGCAGCGACATGACAATGTTGCTGTCGCCGGTATAGAATTATTTCTAATTTGACGAGCGACAACAGCGCAAATATAAGGGCTTGTGAGTGCGTGAATGAAACAATTGTATGATTTTTCCAGATTGTTGACTCTTTCTTCATGTCGAGTAGTAATGTCGTGTAGTCTGTGTTCATGGCACAAAACCCGCTCCAATAGCGTAAAATATCGCTGCTGGAGCGTTTTTAGGACTCTCTGAGCGACAACATGCTGAAATAGCGTGAAAAGTAGAGATAATATAAATATTTCAGGACTCTCTGAGCAAAAACACTCTGAAATAGCGTGAAAAGTAGAGAAAATATTCATACAAAATTGGGAAAATCTGCTGCATAGCTTGATATTTTTACAAAATCGCCAATAAATGTCGTGAAATTTCACAATTTTTAAGCGCTTTAATGGGATGTAAAACCCCACACGCCGCACAGTGCGCTTTTTTCGATTTTAGGATGACATTTGCATTATCTCATAAACTATAAAAGCTAGGGCTATTAAATTTTGTACAATTGAATTTAGTACAAAAATTAGAATTCAAGGTCAACTGCCCTACTCTTATACAAACCATACAAACCATATTTTTTAAATAAAAATATTTTTTTAATAAAAAAAACCCGCATAAAATAGCTTATTTATGTTTTAAAGAGTAAATTTAGTTTATTTAACTTCACTTAAACGTCATGCTAAAAATATTTTAAATCTCCTATTAAACAATATTACCAAATTAACTAAATTAAAATTTTTTTAATGGTTGCTAATACAAAATAAGTTCACAACTTGTTTTAAGCACACTGATGCAGTGCATAAATGCATTTAATAACTCAGCCAATCTGCTTACGTAATACTTGAACGTCCTCTTACGAAGGACTTGTTTTACTCAATTTAACCAGTTATATCATAATTCTACACTGTTTCTTGCGAATAAGAAATTACGTCATCTTTGCGAAAACCCCCTCTCCCCCACGTAAGAGTGAGTGAGATTCGGCTTTCCCCCGCCCCACTAAACGCCTCACGTAATTAATGGACGCCCCCTTTTGAGGTACTATGAGTGTTTTGGCGCTATCTATATTAATCTATTTTTAATATCAGAAGACGCTAAGGTATAAATATTTTACCCAATCGCCAAAAACTACTAAACTGCTCATATGATTAGCATGATACTTTGTACGTAGAGGTTTTCAGGTACGATGAGTATTTTGGTGCTATCTATTTTGATATGTCTTTAACACCAGAGGGCGCTGCAGTACAATTATTTTAAAAAACCACCTAAAACTCCAAAATCGCTCAATGAAACATGTATTCAGGTACAATGAGTGTTTTGGCGCTATCTATTTTGATCTATCCTTAACATCAGAAGACGGTAAAGAGCACATGTTTTTCAAAATCTCCTAAAACTACTGATTCACTCTTATGATTAGCATTAAAAATATTAACTATAAAACTCCGTCATTTCCATCACTTCTAAGTCTGACCGCAGAGTAAACGCCGAATCAGGCAGGCAGGCAGGCGCAGGCAGTGCCCTTCGAAGAAACGAGATAGAAATAGCTTTTTTTCTCGCTTGTTCACATAGTTTTCCTGCGCCTGTCTACCTACCAGTCTGCTTCTGCGCTTACTCTGCGGGCAACCTAAGGCTGCAAATAGAGTGAACGCCGTAGCGGACAGGTAGGCAGACAGGCAGGCAGACAGGCGAAGGCAAACTATGTGAGCAAGCGAGATAAAAGTTAGCTTGGCTTTATCTCTATCTCGTTTCTTCGTAGGGCACTACATGCGCCTGCCTGCCTGTCTGAATCGGCGTTCACTCTGTCTGCAACCTTAAACGGACCTTAAAGGCTTATCTTCATCAAGCTTCTCTAGACAGTTTACCCCCCACCTCTCCCCTAATGTAATTAATTACTTGGTTCTCCCACTGCTGCGGTCGAAATGCCAGTAGATAAAAAACTTTATGGGGTTTGAAGAGCCCCAGTGTAGCGTACTTGCTTTAAAAGCGGGTCATAACATTTTATCTGGACGCCAAATAAAGGTTCTTGGCCTTAAGTAGAGTTATGCGAATTATTATAAATTTCTATAAAACCAAATTCTAACTCACCAGTCTTGCTGGCACTGCGAATGTCTTTTGACAGACATTGCAACGATATGGATCACCGCTGCCATAATTGGCTTTAATTAGCGGTTTCTTTGGTATACCCAATGGCATATCGACAACCATATCCTGTAACATTTTGTCACCACTCTTCGCATGAGATTTTGTATGCGAGGTATGCGCCGATTTACTGCCGAACGTCATGCCGCATTCGGCACATTTAAATTTTGGCTTATTCACGACTGTTGACGGCTTGCGAGCAGCTGTTGTTGCTGCTGCTGCTGCTGCTGCTGCGGACGTTGTGCTGACAATTGATATTGTTGGTGAAGTTGCGGTGGCGTTGCTGGAACCAGCACCAACAATGCCAGAAAATATCGTTAGGCCAGGTGGTAGGTGTTCCGTTTTAATATTTGTTGCCAAATAGCTGCTGTTACTGATTGATGCTAGACTGCTGCTATTGCTGCTGCTGCTGATGTTGCTAATACTTGGTGATTGTTGTTGCTGCTGCATAACAACAGCTGTTATATTGCTTTTCATGCTGAAGTTATGAGCAAAGTTAAGGTGATGTTGCTGCTGGTGTGCTTGTTGTTGTTGTTGTTGGGGGTGATGGTGTGATTGAACGATGTTGGCTGGTATTGCAGCCGTGGTTGTAGTTGCCGTTGCGGATCCATTGCCAAAAGGTGTGCAGAACTGCTCTTGACTGGGCGGCTCCGTTTTGACTATTAATGGCATAGATTGATAGTAAACCATTTTGCTGGGGGATTCTGCAAGAAAAGGAGAAGGAAAATTTTAACATTTTAGGAATTATGGAAATTTAAAATTAAAAATCGGAAGTTTGAATAAAATATAATAAAAATAAATATAGAAAACCATGTTATAATAAAACTCAATAATATAAATATTGATAGATATTATCCATGGTCATATGCCACCTACCCTCACAAAACACTACATTCTAACAGCAGTTAGCGATCATAAGCTTTAGGGCAAAATGCGAAACGCTATACATCTAGAGGGCGACATATGACATACATGAGGTGGCATACGACCACGTATATCTTCTTAATATCACTATGAATATATATTAAATATAATAACGTATACTATGTGTAAGTTGTTTATTTGATAGAAAAAAATATTGAATAATTTTTACACAACAATTTAAGACAGGAGTGTTTCATACAGTTTAGAGCGTGATTTTTAGTAGTCGGGTCTTAGTTTTTTGAACTTAATTTTCATTTAAAATATTTTGGGAACATAATTTTTATATAATCGAAAGTAATAACTACTTATCAATTGTTTGATGATCAAATTATAAACAAAGATGTTTATTATGTCAATATAAATTTTTTTTTTAGTTCATGGCTTTGCATTCTCTATGAACTCAATTCAATTTAATGTGACGTCACAAATCCTTTAACCAGTGGACTATCAAAACGCTTCCAACGATACCTCATTTGTCAAATTATGAGAAGTAGTTCAGAAGTAAGGGGTTTAGTTGACTTTCTGTCCTCTAGAGGGCGCTATATTCAGTTTAGTGTGACGTCATATAGCCTTTAACCAGCAAACGATCAAAACGCTTCCAATGATACTTCATTTGTCAAATTATGATAAGTAGTTCAGAAGTTGGGGGTTTCGTTAAATTTCTGTCCTCTAGAGGGCGCCATATTTAATTCAAAGTTACGTCACATAGCCTATAACAAGCAGACGATCAAAACGCTTCCAACGATACTTATTTTTTAAAATTATGATAAGTAGTTTAGAAGTGAGGGTGGAACAGATGACCGTATATACATACCGGCCAAATACAAATTCCACTTCTTTTGCTTTTAGAACTACGTTTTGGCTACGATTGATTTTGCACACAATATCTCTTATTCCTATGTTTTCTTCCAAAATGGCTAACATTTTTTATTTTTCCAAATCGATAAGACTGACCCCTTGGCATTTAAAGAAAAATGTTCTATTTTCACTTTTTAACTCAAAAACAGTGCTTTCTACTCCGCATTATATGACAAACTTTGAAGTGGTTTTATACTTATATACCGTTTCATAAAAAAAGAAGTAAGACTTGGAAGCGAGCGTGGAAATAGTTTGCAAGCTCAAATCTACTGCGCGCAGGCCTGTTTGAAGGCATGTGTAGACATGAAATTCGATACTGAGATGGTTTCCATATTGTAAAGCAATTCCTAAAAGTGTAATAAATCAAATTGTTAATGTACTGAGCCTTACTGTGGAAAAAAATACTCGCTACGCATTTAGTTTTTGCCATATGTTATGAAAAGAGCTCAAATATGCTCATATTTGTTATTTGAAACATTTATGTTAAAGACCAATGAAAACTATTCCAAATATAAAACAGAAGTTCTGCAAAGTGCTGATATAGTTATATTATGTTAAAAATTAAGTTTTCCTCTTTTTATTTATTTCGACTTGCACAAAGAATTTATTATAAAAATTAAAACTAAAAATAATTTTCAAGTAGTGAGAAAAGTTTTCCAATAATGTTTTTACTAGATTTTTTTATGCCTTAAAACCAGAGAGCAATATTTTTCCCCGTTTGCCTGTATTGACTCTTGAAAATAATCAATTTGTTGTTACATTATCAAAAGTTTTTACATTAATCGACTTTTAAGGCGTCTCACAGTACTTTGAACGATCTGTCAGTTGAGAAATCGGTCAGTCCCTAGGGGTAGCTCCCTTGGACCTATATCTGTGGTCACAAGGAATAATGACTAAACTCAAAATATCGTAAAAAAGCGATATGGAATTTACTTTATTGCCAATTTTTGGAAATATGCAGATATCCATTTTTTGCCTAGAGCTGATCATCACTTATGTATGCACATATTTTGTTTGTAACGGTTCATATTTTTCAAAAAAATGGGTCGTATTTCGTGCAATTAAAATATCGTTTTTTACGATACTATGAGTTTAGTCGTTATTCCTTGTGAACACAGATATTTCAAGATAAGTTCAGTTTTTACGTGATTTTGTATGGGAAGTACACAGAAAGGTAAGACGATCTTAACAAAAATTCGTCAGAAAGCTAGTCAAACAGAGTCATAGATGTGTACCTAAAATGGTCGAAATCGGTTAGACACTAGGGGTACCTCCCTTGGATATATATTAATTTTTTACGTAATTTTGTATGAAAGTACACACAAATGCTAGCCAATCTTAACAAAAAATCATCAGAAGCGTAGTCAAATAGAGAAACAGATGTGTACCAAAAATGATCAAAATCGGTTAGACACTAGGGGTACCTCCCGTGGATCTATATTAATTTTTGACCTGATTTTGTATGGGAAGTACACACAAAAGTAAGCCTATCTTAACAAAAAATCGTCAGAAGGGTAGCCAAATAGACTAATAGATGTGTACCTAAACTGGTTGAAATCGGTTAGTTCCTAGGGGTACCTCCCTTGGATCTATATTAATTTTTTAAGTGGTTTTGTATGGGAAGTATACACAAAAGTCAGCCAATCTTAACAAAAACTCATCAGAAGCGTAGTCAAATAGAGAAATAGATGTGTACCTAAAATGGTCGACATAGGTAAGACACTAGGGATACCTCCCTTGGATCTATATTAATTTTTTACGTGATTTTGTATGGGAAGTACACGCAAAGGTTAGCTGATCTTAGCGAAAGTTCGTCAGAAGGGTAGTAAAATAGAAAAATAGACGTGTACCTGAAATGGTCGAAATCTGTTGGACCGTAAGGGTACCTCCCTTGGATCTATATTAATTTTTTTACGTGATTTTGAATGAAAGTACACACAAAGGTTAGCCAATCTTAACAAAAATTCATCAGAAGCGTAGTCAAATAGAGAAATAGATGTGTACCTAAAATGGTCGAAATCGGTTAGTTGCTAGGGGTACCTCCCCTGGACCTATATTAATTTTTACGTGATTTTGTATGGGAAGTACACACAAAGGTTAGCCGATATTAACAAAAGTTCGTCAGATGAGTAGTCAAATAGAGAAATAGATGTGTACCTAAAGTGGTTGAAATCGGTCAAACACTAGGGGTACCTACCTTGGATCTATATTAATTTTTTACGTGATTTTGTATGGGAGGAAGTACACACAAAGGTTAGGCGATCTTAACAAAAGATCGTCAGAAGACTTATCAAATGGAGAAAAAGATGTGTACCTAAACTGGTCGAAATTGATTAGTTGCTAGGGGTGCCTCCCTTGGACCTATATTAATTTTTTACGTGATTTTATATGGGAAGTACACATAAAGGTTTCCCAATCTGAACAAAAATTCACCAAAGTCGTAGTAAAATTGAGAAATAGATGTGTACCTATAATGGTCGAAATCGGTTGGACAATAAGGGTACCTCCTTTGGATTTATATTAATTTTTACGTGATTTTGTATGGGAAGTATACACAAAGGTTAGCCGATCTTAACAAAAGTTCGTCAGAAGGGTAGTAAAACAGAGAAATAGATGTGTACCTGAAATGGTCGAAATCGGTTAGAAAATAGGGGTACCTCCCTTGGATCTATATTAATGTTTTACGTGATTTTGTATGGGAAGTACACACAAAGGTTAGGCGATCTTAACAAAATTTCGCCAGAAGGGTAGTAAAATAGAGAAATAGATGTGTACCTAAAATGGTCGAAATCGGTTAGACCCTAGTGGTACGTCCCTAGGATCTATATTCATTTTTTACGTGATTTTGTATGGGAACTACACACAAAAGCTAGCCAATCATAAGAAAAATTCATCAGGAGCGTAATCAAATACAGAAATATATGTATATTTAAAATGGTCGAAATCGGTTAGACCCTAGGGGTACCTCCCTAGGATCTATATTAATTTTTATGTGCTTTTGTATGGGAAGTATACACAAAGGCTAGCCAATCTTTACAAAAATTCATCAGAAGCGTAGTCAAATACAGAAAGAGACGTATATTTAAAATGGTCGAAATCGGTTAGAACCTAGGGGTACCCCCCTTGGATCTATATTATTTTTTTACGTTGTTTTGTATGGGAAGTACACACAAAGGTTGGCCGATCTTAACAAAAGTTCGTCAGAAGGGTAGTCAAATACAGAAATAGATGTGCATTTAAAATGGTCGAAATCTGTTAGACCCTAAAAGTACCTTCCGTGGACCTATATTAATTTTTTACTTGATAGGCGATTTAGGAAAATAAGCGATTCAGACAGTTTGGAAAAATTATATATTTTTAAGAGTCGAACGAGATTTTTTATTTTTGTATTAGGCAAGAGTCTATACTAAATGAAATTGAAATTAAATTTTAGTGATGTTTTTTTTTCAAATAATCAAGGCATGCGCCTTATACAAACAAGATTTGGTCTTTGACCTGAAAAGAAAGGGATAGATTATTTAGGGGAATTGATTGGAACCATTTTATTTGGAATTATCGGTTATGCGAAACAAACGTGAAAGACGATTTGAATGCCTTATCCTCGGCAAGCATTTCCAGCCCATAGTTGTTCCTGTCCTTTAATTCCACATTTTCCACAATTTAGCTGTGGTTTCTTAGTTTTCCATAATTCTTAAATGCAGGAAAGAACAAAGAAAGTAAAAAGAACCATGCCCGAGCCTGGATTCGAACCAGGGACCTCTTGGTTGATAGTCCAGCGCACTCTCCACTATACTACAAAGGCCGACGTTTTTGTACTATGTTAAATGTCTTCGAAAAATTACAATTTTATAGTGTTAAGCGCGAAAAAGCCTCAAATTTGAAGTTACACAAAATTTTTTGGTTTTATTTTACTGTCACAATTTAAGAAACCTACATTCAGAAAATTTATTATGTTTAAAAAAAGTAAGCACTTATGATTTTGGTGGAAAATTGTAGTATGCATTATGTATTGTTGTATGTATGCTAAGATGCGGCATAACTAAAAATTCATATAAATATTGTCAACTTTTGGAAGCTCTGGAGGTCGTAAATATATATTTTTTTTAAAAGCTTTTCGTTTTATTTTTGTGGACGTTTTAGCTTTAAAATGATATCAAATTTTTTTGTTTGAAATCAATAAATTTTTTCTCTTATTGCTTATTTATATTAATTCTTAAAAAAATTCTGTTAATTAAATTCACACGTATTCTTTGGCTAATTCGTAGCATCTTTTGTTTAAGAAAATTTTTTTATAGAGTTGATTCTTTTCGAATAGAAATATTTTTATGTAATTATTTATTTATTTTTTTTCAAAATATCTAAATTATCTTTGATATAATGTTAGAAAAATGTTGTAATTTCATTCTATCTATCTACGTTACGACCTCTCTACCACTCAAGAAATTGACACAAGAAGTCAACATAAAACTAGTTTCTTGTGTATCAATAATTTATAGTTGCACAACAGGCTCAAAAAATAATCTAACACAAAAAAAAAAAATTCGCCCATGCTCAACACAAAAATAAATACAAGTACTCCTCAAGCACAAGTTTTTACAAAAACAACAAAAAGCAACAGCCACAATAGCATAACTTGTCCATTCATAAAACCCCAATCCATGTACTCATTCAACACGGTACAAATTCACTTTCATTTCAAAGCCTTTAAAGCTACCTTCCTTGCTGGAAAAATGCTTTCATTTTCACTGAAACCTACCCTTAACAGTTTTTTTTTGTCTACCCTTATGTGCCATCTTCTTCGTTTGGAGTAAGCGACGTAATAAAATGTTAGAAAGTGAAAATTCGGAAAAGTCTAAAGCACAATGCATAAAGAAACGGCTTCGAAGCAAGCCTAGTAAAATTCTGATGAGTTGAAAACTACCCTTCGCACGTACACCACAACACACCACCACACACCACCTCAACCTGCACCAGATTTGCATGGCAGTTTTGCCAGTTGTTTTCTTTGTTTTTTTTGTTAACTTACTTGCCGTAGTCGTGTTTATTGCTATTTTGTTTTCTAGGTTTTTGCGGCTAATATAAGAAGGAAAAAGTTCTTCTTACTTCCACCCCTATAAATGTATCTGATGAAACAGAACTTTTACTATTTCAGCCCAACAACTCACTCTATAAAAGGTGCATAAACATATGTATGTATGTATGTAGGCTGTTTCGGCATAGAATAATTTTCTCAAAATTTCCCATTTCCCAATACGCCTTGCCTTTTATGTACTGCGTAGTATATTTTTATTTATTTTTCTGTTTCTTTCGGTGTTTTGCATAAAAGCTTTTGGTATTTCTAAATATTTGAAGAAGCTTAGATTGTAAACGCCGACATTTTGTTTTGTAAATACAACAAAATGGCGTATGCAACTGTGGGGAGTAGGTGGGGAAAGCAGCAATGAAAGGAAATAAAATAGAATTTAGTAAATTTAAAAAAGGCAATATAAAAAGTAAAAATGCTTTGATGCTCGAAGCTAATACAACTTGGGAAATAACTTGACACCGTGAATACCCGACATGAAGAAGTGAAATTAAAAAAATCAATAAGCTCATGTGAAAGGGGAAACATATTATACCAGAAAATATGACCTAAAGAACCTAAAAGGCTAAGGGACTGTCCTCGTGTCAGCGCAAAACTGTTCTGAAGTCTGGAAAATTTTCAGAGAATACTGGCATCTGGGAATGTAAGAAAATTTTGTACCACTGGAATAATTGCTATAGACAGAGGCAAGCAAAGAAACCTCTAACTCTCAGTATTATTTTCGACAAGGTCGAAGTTTTCTTGCAAATTTTAACATAAGCAAAGCCTCTGGTCCTGATTGAATACCACTAATTGTGCTTAAAATGTGTGTTTCTACGCTGGCTCGGCCTTTGCGCAACCTATTAAACATTTTCTATAGAACAGGAGTATTTCCATCTTGTTGGAATGCCGCTAATGTTCAGCCAGCAACCAAAACGAGCGATGCCCCGAACCCTGCAAGCTACTGACCCATTGCGATATGCTCTGCGATTTCCAAAGGTATGGATAGCGGGCTGTGTGAATAATCGCCCTAGTTACAATCGCCCAAAAGTGAGAAAATGAACAATCGACCCAAAAAAACGGCTAAAATTTTTGGGCGATTGTTCATTTTGGGTTTGGGCGATTGTTCGTTTTTTTTGGGCGATTGTTCACAATAAACAAACGCCCAAATTTCGAGGAATGAATAATTGCCCAAAAATATTTTTTGGGCGATTGTTAATTTCGTTATGTCTTATTCAGGATGGACACTATGGCCGTAAAATGATTTGCCCTTGTACGGAACTTTAAAAACTACATTCCGTACAAGGGCAAATTTTTTGGGGGATTGTTTATTTTGGGCTTGGGCGATTATTTATTTAACTTGGGCGAATAAACGGTAGTACGGCTGTTTTTTGGGCGATTTTTTATCGTATTTTTGGGCGAATATAAATTATGAACAAATGCTCAAATTTTTTGGGCGATTATTCACTTCACGATTTGGGCGAATGTTCGCAGCTTTGGGCGATTGTTCATTACTTTTTGGGCGATTGTACATTATGAACAAATGCCCAATTTTTTGTGGCTGATTGTTCATTTTTAGTTTTGGGCGATTGTAACTTGTGCTATTATTCGCACAGCCTGGATAGCGTAATAAATTTAAATTTTATGAACTACATACTATCTGGAGCAAGGCTCATTTATAAGGTTGTGGCCATGATGTAATTATTATAGGTTGTCCATTCGTTTGACAACACCAAATATAAATATATCATATATAAATGCCAATCAGGGTTTTGTGGTCTGCTCTGAAAAAAGTTACGTTTCAGTGTTTCGTTGTGTATTTTTTTTTTTAAAAAGTAGTTATTCTATATACTGTTATCAGAAAAAAGAATAAGGGCTCGATTACAACAACTGAGACGCCACGATTTTAAAATGGTTTTTTCTTCAGAATAAGAAAAAAATATATTTGGTCGAACAACAAATCGATACCTCAACTAGTTATCGAGTTATCGATTTTTAAAATTTTTTGCTTGGTACAATAGCTGTTCAATAAAATATATATATTTTCGCCATTATCTAATAGACACAAAATATTGATATGTCATTTGAAAGATGATTAAATTATTTATAAGAAAAATACCAATAAAATAAATTTAGGCAATAATTTCAATTTTGTGAGTAGTTTTATATTACTTATGCTTTTAATTAAGTGATAAAACTGTTATTTTTTCAAATATTTGTAGTATTGAGGTGTCAAAAATATATTTTATGTATAAAGCCTACAGTTTTATCATTCATTTTATATAAAGAAATCCATACTCGTTTTTTGAATTTACACTAAGTTTAATATATTTGCTGTGATGTTAAACTATTTAATTTAATAAAATGGAAGCTGTTGACCAAAATTGATTAGCTAAAGGTTTCAAAGTTTTTCTACTGTGTAAATTGAAGCGTCAAGTTTATAAAGGGGAATATGCAAAACTTGACTGTCAAGTCTTGACGAGTGTAAACTAAGATAAAGTTTTCAATTCTGTAGCCAACTGTGTATTCAGTTAGTGATAGACTAAAACGAAATTTAGTTAACACATTAAAGTAGTTATCAAATATATGAAAAAAGCGTGCGGCAAAGGATTTTAGCTATCTCTGATACCTGCGATCACCAAATAAAGACGACTTTGTCATTCCTGTAACCACTCAAAAAACACAAAATGCATACAAATCAATTTCATAACATTATACCGGGTGACCTGAAGAGATTTTACTTACTTTAGGGCAGCGATGCTTAAAATTAACTCTCGAGCTAAGAGCTTTTTCAGCCATGTATACTGATATAAATTCTGGCGTCGCTAAAAAGCTTTCAGTCTGCAGGCTACTTATTGTAGCTTTAGTTTTATCTTTACATTTATCCATTTTTTTTAAAAGAAAAAAGGGCACTTTTGGCGGAACTACCATATACTAACTTTTATAAGCAAAATTCTATTAAAAAACATTCATACTATATTTAAAAACATGTTTTAAATGAAGTTTATCTCTAAACTGACTCTTCTTCTACTAATTGTAACTTCAAAGCTAAAAAATAATACAAATGAACATAAAATTTAAAAGTTTTTTGTGTTATGTGTGCTGTATACATTTCTTTTATTATTTCAATATTGATTAACACAACAAAACATTGTCATTACCTTTTTAAAAACTTTTGAATCAAAACGAACAAGTAGTGGAAAAAGTAGTAGAAAAAGCAGTAGTGAAATGTATCTTTGGGTATTTAGTACTACGAAAATTATTGTATTTAGGCAACTGAGCTTTATTTTGTCATTAAAAACTACTCTTTTGCTCTCCTCTTCAATTTTACGGGTGTATATCTTCCTTCTTGTGAGAAAACGTCAAACGAATGGACAACCTATAGTAATTAAACCATGGTTGTGGCAATTAAAAGCGATCTCGGTCGAACTATCAGAATGGATGAAAATAGATCAAGAAAAATTGTCAAAATTATTGCGTAGAAAAAACAAAAGACCCTGATGACAGATTAAGCAAAGGCGAAAAAGAGCGCATTTCTCTCAAGTGCCACACCATTATAATTGAATCTTGATTTGAAGCACAACAAACTACATGGTTAGAAATCTTAGAATAAATTGTAATACTTTTGGGCTTACATAATGACCACACCAAAAATGTATTAAAACTAAATACTGGCCAAATATTAAAATTAATTTTTAATAAAAAAGTATTGAAATTTAATGCTCAGTTTGTATTAATTTTTAATACTGATATTGTATTAAAAATTAAATATTATAGTAAATATAGCATCAAATTGATTCCAAAGGGTATAAAACATCTTTGTAATATTTAAAATGTATTCAAATTTAATACAAAATTATATTTAAATATAATACAGCATGTCTTAAAAGTTATATATAATATCACAATAGTATCGAATTGATTCCAATGGTATACAATATTGTTGTAATATTTAAACTGTATGAAAATGTAAAATAAAATATATTCAAAAATGTTGTAATTAATTGAGGAGTATTAAATTTAATACAATTTAATTAAATTTGAATTAAAAATCTTCGTAATACTTTGATTGTTTTGAAATGCATTCCAAGATTTCTAAACGTGTACTACTCAGTGATCGTCAATATGGTTTCCATAGAGCCCGCTCTACTGGTAACCTCATGGAATTTCTAACGGAGAAATGGAACCAACGCGTTCACTTTTTCGGTGAGAGCAGGGTTGTTGCTCCGGATATTTCGAAGGCGTTTGACCGAGTGTGTCATAAAGCGCTCGTGTCAAAACTTAATGCATATGGTGTTAGTGATAACTTTGCTCGTTGAATCACGTGTTTCCTCAAGGACAAAACGATTCGTGTCGTAGTTGACGGCATTTCGTCCGAGGAGCACGCCATCAAAGCAGGAGTACCGGATTGAGTTCTATCGCCAACCTTGTTTCTGATTTTTATCAACGACCTTCTGTCGTTTACTCATAACTCAATCCATTCGTTTGTGGACGACAGCATGGTTTAAGAAATCAAGGTGTTAGTATATAAAAAAAACACATTTTAGGGTCCACCCTAGTGTCCTATCGAAAAGCTTTTTGCGATCGAAACGCAAAAAAAAATTGGCATAAAAGTGTTCAAACAAATGTATCAGCACAAAGCATAAAAGCAAAACAGTCTGCTACGACTGTTGGAAAAATGATGCTGCTTCGACTTTTAAAAATTGAACAGTTGTTGATGCTTCGACTTTCGATTTTGTTCACAGTTTCAGTCAATCAAAGCAAAAACTGCTGAAACTGTCGACTCCTGAAGTGCTTCGCAGTCTATCAGATATTGTTTTTTGTTTTTGCTTTGACTGCGACTATTTGATTTTTCTCAAGCACAAGTTTAAGCAGTAGTAAGTTTTGAATTTATGGAAACAGTGATTGCTTAAAAAAGCAATAATTTTACGACTTTTGCTACTTTGACTGCAGTAATTTAATCACTGATCCCTCCCATGAGGAGCAAAAAGTTAGAACTAGTGCCCTTGTGCTCCTTTACTGTTTTATAAGATCAATAGGTGAGCAATTGATGAAAAAGAAGAACATAAAGTGGAGCATGTGCTTTTTAGGAACCTCTATCATTATTTTTTGTAAAAAAAAATATTTTAAATGTTCCTTTCATTCGATTCGCGTTTCAACACCGAGGTCGTGAAGTGCGACCAGCCAACGGCAATTGCGTTTTGTCCATCCGCAGATGTGACTGACGTAATTAAAGTACAGTTTTTAAATAGAATCAAAAACGATTCGTAATTTGTAATGGCGTTATAAATCTCACGATTTGGCCAAATAATTTCCTCGCCACCTTATTGTATTAAGCAGTCTACTTGAGCTAGGGAAGCCTAGCTTTCGGCGTAAACCTAAAGAAAAAAAAAAGTTTCTTTGCTGATCCATTTGGATCATTTATTGATCGCTCCTTTTGAGCTCCTCTGGAATGTTTAAGAGAGCACTACCCATCCTAGGACATGCAATGTTAAAATAGAACACAAAATACACCTAGCTTCGATCAATAAGAAGCACTCCACTGCTCCTCAGGGAGCACTCCCAGATCGTTCATAGGATAACCCACTTATTTACTGGGAAGCTAGTGAGCTAGTTTGCAAAAAGACAGTAATAACGATATTACAAAGCCAAGAAAACTTTTTGAATGGGCAAGTGTTTTTTTCAATAATTTTGTTCCAGTGTATGGATCATCTGCTTGGCTCGTAAAAGACAGGTAGGGCAGATTAAAAACATTTCCAGAGCTGTTTATGAAGAATACCAAATTTTTTTATTGTATTTTTTCCAATTTGTAATGTAATATGTAATCTTTAAAAAAATTTTCTAGATGACCGAGAACTATTTTTTAATTTTTTTATAAAAAATTTATGAATTTTAAAGAAAAAACTTAGTTTTTAAAAAAAAAAATTCATTTTTATATTTTTATTGTTATTGACTAATCGTGAAATTTGAACAAACCGTTACTTTGCAAAACTAATTTTACTAAAACAGTGGCCTCAAATTAAATTTTTTACAAATCATTGAAATAAATAAAAAAAAATTTACAGAAAATTTTAGGTGGATAACTTGACGAATTTTGATTCGAATATGCTTTAAAATTCATAATTATTTATTTTTAAAAGAAACATTACTTTACACACAAAACTGTATTATTAGAATTATAGGTATTTAAACACTTATTCGATAGCGCATGAGTATAACCATAGTGTATAACTGGTATACTGATGAAAATTATCAAAAAGCAGAAAAGATAGCTCAAGGTCCCTTGGCAGTTAATGATGTTGCTGCAAGAGCAGTTACACTTGCAACAAAATGCAATGACAAATTTACAAAGAATGAGGAGCAAAAACAGTATTTATAGAATAATTAATTAATTAGCCCCCAGATTAAGTATGAGGTCGGGCCAGACCTTTCGACTTTTTGAATGTATCCAAATCTTTTTTATGACAATGGAGAGCGGAATAGGTGCACGACTTTGTCAGGCTCGACAAGAAGAACACAATGAAACAACGAAAAATCCAAAAGAATTGTTTTAGTGTTGATAAATGTTTCTTTTTAGGTAGTTTCGTGAATGCAACAGTATGAGGTCTGGCCAGACCTCACATGAAATGTATGAAATTTGTATGGCCCGGTGTGCGTGAACCAAATTTGAATTTTAAGGGTGTGTTCGGCTAGTTATGGTACGGAATTTAAACTTATTTTTACAACATCGGATGAGCGGTTCTCGAGATATTGCAAAATAGAGGATCCCCTTTCGCCCATACGATTTCTCATATAAAATCGCTATAGCTTTGGAATTATAGGTCGCACAGCATCGGAACTCGGTATTCGACCACAAATTACAAGTTCCGTTTGACTGATAACATTTTATGGGTGTTGGACAAGCGGGCGTGGCACCTACCACACTACCCATATTTGCGATATCAAATAGCTTTGGAGTTATAGGTGGCACAGCCTCGAAATTCATTAGTCGACCTCAATTAAAACATGCCGTTTTACTGATATCTTTTTGGGCGTTGTACAAGGGGGCGTGGCACCTCCTATACAACCCAAATTTGCGATAGCTTTGTAATTATAGGTTGCACAGTCTCGGAATTCGGTATTCGACCACAATTTACAAGTGCCGTTTGACTGATAATATTTTATGGGTGTTGACCAAGGGGGCGTGGCACTATCCATACAGCCCAAATTTACGATATCGAATAACTTTGGATTTATGGTTGCACAGCCTCGGAGTTCGTTATTCGGCCGCAATTTACACGTGCCGGTTCACTGATAACATTTTATGGGCGCTGGCCAAAGGGGCGTGGCACGTCCCATAAAAGCCGAATTTGTGATATCGAATAACTTTAAAGTTTTTTGAAAGGTAACAAAATTTTCAACAGCTTAAGCTATTATTTTTTAACTGTTTGCTGTGAAAATTTGGAAAAAAATTAGAAAAATAAATTTTTAAGAAAATTTAAAAATTTAAAGATTTTTCTAAAAAATTAATTGAAATTTTTTTTTTTTTATAATAAACCTTAAAAAATTCAACTTTTATGTTATATAATCCCCAATTTATATATCACCAATGGATAGATCAGACCTATAAGCCTTAAAAAAGTTTTTGTAAAAAACCCATTTTAACACCAAATATAAATTTACACCATTTAAAAAAATTATACGTTTTACAATTCTAAATTGCTGAACATTTCCTTGATTGGCAAGAGTGGTGCCCATTTCCAACATTTTTATGATTTTATTACTTATATTTTATTTTTTTATTTTTTTTTGAGGGGAGCGAAAATCGCCATATGAACAACTCTAATGTATAGTTATATACAAAATTATGGAATATTGATAAAACTGCACTGCGGTGCTGGAATAAACTGAGTTCATTGAACTCTATCTTTATATACTATAGACAATATACTAGAAAAAACCCCATTTATGCTCTGGAAAGCTTTAAGCTTTTGATATATGGAAAAATGGCAGTAATGGCAAAACATTTCTAAAGCTTTTTTAAAACTTTTCAACAAAGAGCAAATAAATAGATACTCAGATACTAACTAACACTCTAAGTGAAAAAAGGACACCCCAAAACTGTGTTGAAGCTTTGGTATACAATTTATAGACATATACCATATTTTTGTCAAGATTTTTACCTTGCAGCATGATTTTTACTTTGACAATATAATTTTGGTTGTTTAAGCTTTTAAAAAAATTAATAAACGCACCTTTTCCCGTTTTCGAATTACCACGTTTAACGGCACCATTTTTACTGCTACTCGTTGTTGTCGCTGTGATTTCCATCAGTTCGGTGCCAGATTTTGACAGTACCTCTTTAATCCAATTTTGTTTTGTGGTCCAAGTCTTTTTATTACCACTTTCAGTCATTTTTTGCAATACAAATAAGAAGCTATTCCTTAGGTTAATGAGATGCCTTTAATTGAATTTTTAATTGTTGTGTTAGATTTCAGTCTTTAATTTAGCAATAATCAGTCTTTGATTACTGGCTATGTTGTTGTTGGTGTTGATGTTGTTAATTAAAAATCAGTCTTAAAAGCTTTTAGTTATAAATATATTACGTTTATTTGTTCATGTTCAGCACTTAGTTTTATACGATATTACATAATACAATTCCATTAGAGCTTGGCCTTCTTATTAAGCTGCTAAAAAGCTTTTCGTACTAAGATTTAATTTTATTAGTTGTCTTTCTAGAGGCAATAAATCGCAGTGCCATCAGTTATATTGACCGTTCTATTAACCTTAAGTCCTTAGACCAGCCTCTGCATTGCTTCTAAATAGCTTACAAAAGCTTTTCTATGCAAGCTCTACGTTCATTTGGCAAACAGTTCACTTCATAGTCAAGATTTTGGTCATGGATGAAAGTTTTTGTTATAACTTATTTCAATTTTCTTGTAAAACATCTCTAAAGTATCTTAATTTTTTGTCTAATTTTTCCAATTTCGATATTATTGATCAAAATTCTTCATTTGAAATTCCGATTTCATTGCTGTGCATTTGCTTTTGAAATTTTTTAAAAAATTCGATATTTTGTATTAAAATATCTTGAAATGCATTCTTTCAAATGCAAAGTTGCTATTTCTTTAAAACATTAATTTTTCCGTCGATAGCTTTTCGTTCACCTAAAATTTGTATATCCATAGGTTTCATTCATTCCAATATTCGTTGGTTTCTTTAATCAATAATCAGTCTGAACTTAATTTTTCGCCAAAGCAAAAACTACTTTTTTGTGGTTTCAGTTAAAATCTCACTACTTTTTTAATAATACCCATTATTCAATTTTTTGAATATCATTATTTCAATAACATCAAAACGTTTTAGCTGTATCAAAGTAATATTTTAGTTTTCTTCATTATTTTCTGTTTTATAACGTGTTTTTTAATTATTTTCAGCAATTTTCTCAAATCTGCAGATTGTTTTTTCGTTTTTATGCTATTCAATTTTGGTTTTATGCACCTTTTTCTTAAAGATTTCAAAATTTTAGTCATTGTTCAACACTTTTTGCGCATGAGTGCTTGAGAAGAAAACCTAGAAAAACCCTTACATTTTCGCGGTTGTACAATTTTTCTTGTCTTTGCTACTTTTCTCTACACATTGTTTTTGTTTTGTCTCTATATTTTTACAGTTATCGAATTCTTTCATTTGCAGTTTTCGAAAAAAAAAACCATCCGGGGTATACGGCTTTAACGTTTGGGTGCGCGCTATAAACTAATGTTTGAGTATCTGAAAGATATACTTCTAACCACCGAAAATTCTAAACTTCACTCATACTCCAAAAAATTTCCCAAAACCCAAGAAGATTATTGAAAGCTACAGGCAAAGGTTTGGAAATTCCTCAGGCCGTAAAATGTGCGGATAAAAATACTTAGAAGGGGAAAATGAAAGAGAGTGGGAATGCATGTGAAAAGGGGGATGTAAAAGAGAGAGAGAGAGTTTGAGTGAATGCTTGGTATGAGTTTGAGTGCAGGTATTTGAAATGTCAAAAATTCTAAAAAAATTTTGGACATTCCGAAAAATGACAAAAAAAAACTGACATTATGATGTCAGCAGTGAAAAGAAGAAAGAGAGCGGAAGAGAGAAAGTGGTAAGGGGAAAGTGCTTGTCTGAGAATGTGAGTATGACTACCGGTTTTCCATCTAAAAATTAAATTTTTCGTATAGGAATAGGAAATTGTAAAAACTAGACCCAGACAAAAGGGAAAACTGTCTCAGCAGTAAATTGTGAAGTATTTTCTAATAAGAACTGATGAGAGAAGAACTAAAGTGTAAGAGAAATGAAGTGAGACTTGGATGCAACAATTTTGAATTTCTTATTGGAATTAAAAAAAAAATGTATACTTCCCATTTAATTTTATCAAGTGTCCAGCATTGCAATACTCTCTATCTCTCACTCTCTCTAGTTCTTAAACTAGAAAATTCTAATAAGAATTTCCGGTATTTTATTAGCTATGATTGAGCATGTGTTGTTGTTGTAGTTGAAATAGAGTGTGAGAGTAATGGTCGTGTCTTTTTTCTACTCAGCTAGTATAATAGCTTGAGGTCTTAATTGAAAAAAGAATGACTCATAACGAGTTTTGACTATTTTTCAACTTGCACAATCAATAATTTGTAGGTATAGACAATAGTCAATACATGTACATTGGGCATATTTATTTTTGGTTAATGAAAATTTTTATTAATTTCTTTAACATGTGTTTAGAGTCTAAAATAATGTTGTGTATACATTTTTAAAGACTTTGAAACAGAATAAAAAAAAAACTAGTAAGGAATTATCTTCGACTGGGCCGAAGTTAAAATACCCCCACGGTCGAATTAGAGTATATATAAAGTCTTAAGCAAACTGTTAAATATATATAAAGAGATTTTCCCGTTTTGGGTAAGTCACTTTGTATGGGAGGTAGGCGTGGTTTTCATCCGATTTTTACAAATTTAATACTCAAAATAAATATTCAATATTTAAGACACTGTGCGAAATTTAAAGTCATTAAATTGATTTTTGTGGAATTTAAAGAGATTTTCCCGTTTTGGTTAAGTCACTTTGTCTAGGAGGTAGGTGTGGTTTTCATCTGATTTTTACAAATTAAATACTCGAAATAAATATTAAATATCTAAGACACTGTGCGAAACTTGAAGTCATTAAATTGATTTTTGTGGAATTTAAAGAGATCTTACCGTTTTGGTTAAGTCACTTTGTATGGGAGGTGGGCGTGGTTTTCATCCGATTTTGCTCAAATTCGAACTTGACCTCCATTTTTGTATAAAAAGCTTATATTTTGAATTTCGTTATGATGGCTCAAAAATTACGGCTGCTATCGTGGACACAGACGGACAGACGGACATGGCTAAATCGACTCAGGAGGTGATGCTGAATATATATACTTTTCAGTACCGGCTACGTCTCCTTATCGGCGTTACAAACGGAGTGACAAAATTAATATACCCCCATTACGTTTTTTAAACGTGGTGGTCTAAATATTGATTGAAAACACTGAAAAAAATAATAATTTCAAACCGCAAGTAGCTTGCGAAATTAAGAATCATTAGAAAAAAGTGATCGGGCTAGCGAAAGACAGCTACGAGCGAGCGTTTGCGCTCCCTGCTTTAAATTGATTCTTTAGTTAGTAGTCCAGTGTGGTGAATTCCAAAAAATCAATTTTTCTTACATTTTCGACAATAACAATAGGGGTATTCACGGGTTGATGCGAAACGCAGTTGCGACGATGCGAAAATGCAAGATTGCGAACTTTCGCATTACTCCAACAACAAACACATTAGAAGCAATTTTGAAACTCTACTTGAATTACGCACTGCCCAAACCTATTGCGAGAACGCACAAGCAGTGATGCTAAACAGCTGATGCATGTTTTTGTTGTTCTCAAACATAGTTGCTACCTGGGTAAAAACTTTAAAAAGCTTATGTTTGTACGTTGATTCTAACAACTTTTTGTGATTTTGAAATGAGGTGGCAATATATTTACTGTTGATTCCACATATAATTTTTATTAGGGGTATTCACGATTCAGTGCACTTGCCTGTGCAATTGAGGACTTGTGCACTTTACAAAAACAAATTGTACGTACGTCAAAAATCTGCACAAGTGCTTTTCTACTATTACCTTCAACTTGAGGACTTCAGCAGTTGTGCACTTGCGTGCATTGAAAAATGTTGACAGCTTTGAAATGGTGATGGTAGTGTGTTCACGAAAACCTAACTGCACAACTGCACAAGTCCTCAACTGCACAGGCAAGTGCACTGAATCGTGAATACCCCTATTGCTTAATTAAGTTGCAATATTGATGTTCACGCGTTAGTGCGCAAAATATCTTGCATTTTCACACTCCAGTAATTCGCAACAACCCGTGAATACCTCTAATATCTTAAAAATATGTATGCTCAAAAGTTACAGACCGAAATTTGAAATATTTTTAAATTACAGTCCGCTTGTAAAAATTTGTCTGTAATGACATTGTAATGATAAACTGTAAGCGGGATGTGACAAAATCTTGTTTGTGCTCAAAATGTTTTCTTTTAATTGTTCAAACAACAGTTTGACTTTACTCGTCTGTGGAGCAACATCGTGTATTCTAGCATGTAGTTTTGCAGTGAAGTGTGTTTTTCAAAATTATTAATCTTTATCCCAGTGGTAAATGAACACATGACGTATGCAATTATTTCATAAATACAATGTAGCTGCGTGGCCACCGAAGTCTGTTTACAATTCTCAATTACATTTGTTTGAACATGGCCGCTAAAACACTGATGACATCTACTTTACATAGTAAGCTACAATGTGAGTAGGTATGCACAAGATAGGAGAGAACAAAAAATGACGCACAAAATTGGAGAGAACACAAATAATTGAACGAAAATCCTCTCTACGCCAAAACACAACGAAAACGAACGAGAAAACACCGAAAAGAAGCAAACAAAAGCAAATGACGCCAAAAAATTTTCAATTTCTTCACAATAATTTTTACAATTTGATGAACGAATTTATTGCCTTTTATAGAGCATTTCGGAATTTGTGTGCAATTTGTATGGGGAGACCCAGATGGGTGACAGATAGGGGGGGGGTTGGTATTTTCGAAGTAAATGTTTGGGGGTGAAAAAGAATAGTGCTCAATTATACATTTCTCCGAATGAGCTATGCACTATTCCTCGAAATTTTCCTTAATTTTTAATGTTTTTTGTAGGGCGGGCTTCCAGAAGGGTGTCAGAAAGAGGGTAGATGCATTAAAAAAATTGTTGGCAAGAAAAATAAATTGGAGTTGATCATACATTTGACCCATCTAGGGGTCATCCCGGGACAGTTACAGCGATTTTTAAAAAAAAGTGCATTTTGAAGAGGGGGACCTAGAAGGGTGACAGATAAGGGGTTGCTTTGTTCAAAAGAAATGTTGAAGGTAAAAAATAATAGGACTCGGTCATACTTTTGACCGCTCAAGGAGGCCACTGCGTGAACTATTTTTCGAAATTTTCCTGAATTTTAAATGTTTTTGTAGGGGGGCTTTTATAGGGGTGTCAGATAGATGCCGATGTGTAAAAAAATGTTTTGCAATAAAAATAAATTGGACTTGGTCACACATTTGACCCATCTAGGGACAACCCCTGGACTGTTACAGCGATTTTTTTAAAAAAATGCATTTTGTATGGGGGGACCCAGAAGGGTTACAGATAGGGGGTTGGTATGTTCTAAGGAAGTGTTGAGGGTAAAAAAAATGTTTTTCAATAAAAATAAATTGGACTTGGTCATACATTTGACCCATCTAGGAACAACCCCTGGACTGTTACAGCGATTTTTTAAAAAAATGCATTTTGTATGGGGGGACCCAGAAGAGTGACAGATAGGGGGGTTGGTATGTTCTAAGGAAGTGTTGGCGGTAAAAAAATAATAGGAGTCGATCATAGGGAGGTATTTGCAATTTTAGGAAAATTTTTGCCAAATAACCCAACTTTGGGGCCGCTGCGGCAAGGGTTACCCCCATCCGATCGAGACCAAATTTTGGCTGAATCATTTTTTTTGCGTAGCCCAACAAAATGGGCCCTGATAAGCTATTGATATCGCAAAAAAGCGCACTAAAACCAGGCTAATGTACATATAAGTAGGCCTTTCGACTTGCATTTTATTTGAACAAGCTCTTCTTCTAACTTTTGTTGTTTTAAAGATATAACCAGTTCTATGTGGTCTTTAATGTTAGATTTTTTGGAAGTGAGTTTCGTATGCATTTAAAAAAAATACCAAAATTGACACTGAAAAAACTTAATTAAAGAACTATATCGAAGAAGAGGAATTAAATAAACGACTAAAATCGAAATAATAAAGTTAAACTTTAGTGGTCTTTAAAGTTAAACTTTATTCCGTTTTGCTCCGATCTGAATTTTTTGAATATGCGATCAGGTGCCCGACACAAGCTAAATGCAGTAAAGCGCGACAAAAGCAGACTGCTTTGATATTTATGTTTTACGATGGTATGCTGTGGTCCTTTTTCTATTATTTATTATCAAATAGCATGGAATAGGAAAAAATCATATAGCATTGAAAAGGTACTGTTGCACAAATGAACAAAAACAAATTTGGACTGGTGACCTATGATAGGACCATCTTATACCTTTGGCTCCTCTAAGGATCACCTGAGGGCTCACCAGTAGGCATTCTAGCTCAAAATGAGCTCAATACGAACTATTTGCTATTTGCAAATTTTTTGTTTAAAGTCATTAATAGTTACTTATGAGACACATATGACGTAATAGTGAGCTAATTGGCGCATGTTTTTGAACTAAGTATGAGGTCAATATGAGGTAAGTCGTGAACTCAAAATGATATCGTAAGTAGCTCATATTGAGCTTCTTGTGAAAATGTAAAAAAAAAATTTACTTTAAAGTAGTTATACCTACTTATTTTTTTTGTTGTTTTATTTTGTCAAGTTTTATATTAATTTTATTTTATTTAATGTAATTATTTCATATTTAAAAATTATTCCTATTCCTTTTCCGAGATTTGAACCTGGGATCATTGTACAAGAAGCCGAACCTCTACCAGCTGTGTCACTGAGACTGCTTTCGATATTGCGCTAAAAGAGTGTTTATAAATGAGAAGCCGGCGTGAGTAAAATATGATCCCAATGTGCACAAAAACGGATACGGATCCGTTACGAACCCGTTACTAGTCCGTCAGTACGCACTACGCTTTCTTATGTTTCGACGGACCCGTTACGAACCCGTTACGAATCCGCCAAAAGAGTCTGAAACGGATTCGTATATGAAGTCCGTAATGGATTCGTATCTGAAGTCCGTTACGGATTCGTTTCTGAAGTCCGTTCTGAGTTCGAGGCGGATCCGAAAAAATGGAAAAAGCAATTCGTATTTTTGAGAGGAATCGCTCTTATGTTTTGACGGACCCGTTACGAACCCGTTACGAACCCGTTACGAATCCGTCAAAAAAATTACCACAACGTTAACATAAAAGACAGTCTTAAATTTGTTTTACAATTTCTTATTTTATTTTCAGTGGATTAGGGATACGAAATACAATTGTGTACTTATTTTTATTTTAAACAATTTTTTTATTTCATTAAGCTCGTGCTCCTCAAGCTCTCCTTCAAATCGAAGAAAAGTACTTGTCAGAATTTTAAAATAATTATCATTAGTGATCAAGTTAAATGTGACTATAGGATAGCCGTACACAAGATATTTTTCGGAAACTTTTTTAATTGCGTGAATTTGGTACGCTTTGTCATTATAGCAGTAAAAGTTATTGGGATGCTTCAATGAAAAATAATGTTGAGCTGTTTGAAGAAACAAGTATGA
This sequence comes from Dichetophora obliterata, assembly GCA_963920525.1. NCBI lineage: Eukaryota > Metazoa > Arthropoda > Insecta > Diptera > Sciomyzidae > Dichetophora > Dichetophora obliterata. Next base: position 24,585,959 of record OY986436.1, read on the forward strand.
GCCATCCTGGAACTCACCAACATTGTACTCGTTTGTTTGATATTTTGAATTATTTTTTTTACCATTTAAACTAGCCTCCACTACTCTCTTATAAATTTTATTACAAAATAATTTTTTTTGTTTTAATTTACGTTTAATTTCCTGCAAAATGTTTTCGAATTTGAATGCGTCAAACTTGTTTAGAGAACCTATATTTTTAACATATGTAGCTAAATGCGTCAAACGAGTCCGTTGCGAGTTCGCATTATTTAAAAAAAAGAGTCTGAAACGTCTGTTTCGTATATGAAGTCCGAAATGGATTCGTATCTGAAGTCCGAAACGGATTCGTATCTGAAGCCCGAAACAGATTCATATCTGAAGTCCGAAACGGATTCGTATCTGAAGTCCGAAACGGATTCGTAACTGAAGTCCGAAACGGATTCGTATCTGAAGCCCGAAACGGATTCGTAACTGAAGTCCGTAACGGAGAGAGGAATTTCATACGAAAAAGGATCCGTTCCGGATGCGAAACGCAATCCGTTTCGGACAAAATGTACGAAGAAGTGAGTTCGTTACGGATTCGTTACAGATCCGTTTGGCACACTGGGATGTCATTGTGAGCTACTTTCGAGAGTTTTGCGCACACATGAGCAATGTGTTTGCTGAGTTTAAGCAGCTGAGCAAAAGCAAATTTTTTTTATTCTGTTAATAATTGAATCATCACAAATACCTCATAATTAGCTCATAATAACCTTCCAATCAAGAAAACTGTCAATCTCGGTTTATTTTTCACTTCATCTCATTATCACCTCACAACTGATTGTATTTTCTATTTGCCTCTACAATCTTATACTTACCTCATAGAGAGCTCATTGTTAGTTGCACGCGAAATTTCTGATTTCGTGAGCTCATTTTGACTGCTGGGTAACCAGTTATGAACTGTTTTCGGCAATTTTCTTCATATATTGTGTTTTTTGTAGGGGGGTTCCAAAAGTTTTACTCAAGAGCGGTTCTCCCAGTGAAGCTACCCAGTAGGAAAACGATCATCCAAAGACAGCGTCTTGGCACAACCTATCGGCTATCATACGTCTTCGCTTCCAAATACCATATCTCTGTTTGTATGGAGCTGCTAACTAAGGGGTATTAATCCTTTCGTCACATCTTCGAGCACGTAAGAAGTGATTAGTCAAGAATCCGAGTACCTTCTTTTGGCAATGAAGGAAGGATATTGATGTGGATATGAATTTTTCTTTTTTGTTTTCGTTTTACACTTTTGTTTTCTAATTTGCCTTACACTATGCCGCAAAGTAATTTAGTTACACTATTCTCGAAAATATTAAATTTTTGATATAAGGTAACTAATTTTCCTTTTTTTATTCTTTTAACTGGCACAAAATTTAACTTTTTTCCGGTTAATAAAACACGTGTACACTTCAAAATAAATTAATGACAACTAAAATGTTACAACATTAACTGCAGTGAGAAGCTGATTCCACGAAAAGCTGCTTTACATCTGCCGTATACATCTCCTAAGGTATCAGTGCCTTTTTTGAATACCTGAGGCAATAAGAAAATATAGATCGCTTTAGAGACGTGTTCGCCTACCTTCCGACTAAGTAGTTTCGAAGTACTCAATTTTTTGGTTTTTGGAGATGTATCTCTAATTCTCTATTCTCTTTTCCCATCTCGCACATATTTACTGTGCTGATTAGTTTCTATAAAATTCATCGTTCTTTAAAATTTGAAGACTTTAACGTTCATAAGTGGCAAAATATCATGTTTAAGGTGTTGAAGTTGTATGGAACGTGCCACGCATCTTTGCCTCATACCACTTACATACGCATATCATTTGTGGGAATTGATTTTGATAACACCTTTGATTTAAATTTCAAGTTTCTAGCTTTCATATGTGTCCAGTTATTCGGTTTTGTTAAATTTGCTCGTTAAGCGCCATCTATTGAAAAATTTTGCACTATGTCCACAACAAACAGTTTTCTATACACAAAACTCAGTCAATAGCTTGTAACAGTGTAACATTTTAAGAGCTCTCACATAAGCGTGAGCGTAATTTTATTTTATTTCTCTTTCGATTTTTTTAAAATGTTTTGAATGTTTTTTACATTTTATTTTTTGCCTATTACTTTTGTATTGTAATTATCTACATCGAACCAAGGAAATTGGTTAAAAATTACGGAGAGTAGAGGGAAACAGATGCTGTTTGTAACTTTGTTTTATATATAAAGATGATTTTAAAAGTACCCAAACTCCAACGATATAAAAATGTCAAACGAGTGCTGTCATCTACGCTATGCACATTTAATGTGCTGTTTTCTCAAATCTACGCTTCAGTGCCTTAACCCGAAACACCCTGTCGTTGCCATTGCCTTATAAGGCAAGGCATATTCCAATTTGGAGTAAAAAATACCAAAATAAATGCATTTAAGCAGTTTTGCTGTGCAAAAGGACCGCAAGTGAAAGAGCTGCCTTATAGCTGCCAATAAGTATTTTTTTAGTGCAGTTGAATGATCAAGCCAATTCATTTTCCAGTCCAGCAGCACACCAAGATACTTAAATGTTTTAACACAATTAATAGAAACACACTTAGTGGAACAGGTATTAGTGGGGTCATAGGTGTGCAAATAATTTGACTCATTACAGACTTTATTGCTAACTAAAAACCTTGCGCAGTCAGCTGAATGGAAAATACAGTCTGGAATTTCAATGGTTTTACCGGCCACATTAAAAAACATAATTTTAGTTTTGTCGCTTAAAACAAGTTTATGTGTAGTAAACCAATGCCTCAGGTTTTCCAAATCATTATTAATTTCAACTACAGTCTCAAAAACCGAATCGCATGAAAAAGTGCATGCTAAATCGTCAGCAAATGCCACAGTATTACTTGAGAAGCTTGGGGAAAAGAGTGAATTAATGAAAACTAAAAATAGGATGGGACCTAAGACTGAGCCTTCAGGAACTTCAATGTTAATACTAGAGTAATTACTAAATATATTGTCAATTTTAACTCTTTGAACTCTATTTGTCAAATAAGATGAAAACCAATTAAAAACCGAGCCTCTAAAACCACATTTAAAGAGTTTTTTTAGTAGGATTTTATGATCAACAGTATCAAATGCCTTTGTTATATCGACAAATAATTTTATTTTTTTTTTATTTTATTTAAAGGAACAATGTCGACATGTAAGACAGAGTCTTATAAATGCACTAAGTATGACATGATAACAACAGTTTTTAATACCATGAATGAAAATTAAAGCTAACTTAACAATGTATTATAAATGAATAAAATGTAGACTTAACTGCTAATTATATTTTATTTAGATTAAAAGTGATAGACAAGAGATTTAAGAAAAGAATTTGAGAATTTCATGCTTAAAGATATGTTTATTTCGAATTATTTTGATTCCATAAGGCAACGTATTCCACAATCTGATGGCGTTCACAAAAAATAATCTAGTGGAATTCAAATAATTATAAACTGGTATTTTAAGGTTGAAATTTCTATTAGATCTGCAGAATTGGAGTTTCACAAATAAGTAATTAGGTGTGTGTGAATATATTAAATTGTGTAAAAAAATACAGTTTCTAGCATTTAAATAACTCAAAATATTACAGCCCAGAATTTTATTGCTCAAGTGACTGATGTGATCGAATTTTCTAAGGCCATAAACGTTCCTCACAGCATTATTAAATGCCAGCTCCAGCTTCATCCTGGACCTGGAATCAAGTTTACTGTACACGACATCTGAGTAGGAGATGATTGGCACTATGAGCTGTTGGACTAACTTCTTTCTAGTTTCAAGAGGAACAAATGACGCAGTCCACCTCAAGTTCCGCAACACATAGTAAACCTTACATACAACAGTATTGATATGGTTTTCGCAAGAGAGTGAAGAGTCAATGTGGTAACCAAGATTTTTTATCTTGTCAACAAAATTTAGTTGAACACTATTTAGATAAATGGCAGGTATATTATCGAACGAGACCTTAGATTTAAAAATCGGTAAGACATATGATTTCTGGGGGTTGAGCTTGAGCTTATTAGTTTGAGCCCATTCTGAAATTTTATTTAAGTCATCATTCATTTCAATACATAAGTCATCAACAAGGTTAAGAGGTCTAGACAAGTACAGTTGCAGATCATCAGCATTTGCATGCATTGTAACATGCCTGCATTTGCTAAAAATATCATTAATAAACATAGAGAATAAAAGCGGACCAAGTACAGAGCCTTGAGGAACCCAACAATTTAAATTACGAAAAGCGGACAGACTATTACCCACCCTCACTCTTTGAGTTCTTCCAACTAAGTAACTATATAACAGACGGACTGCCATGCTGGAAAACTTAAAATTATCTTCAAGTTTTTGGCACAATATAGAATGGTCAACAGAGTCAAAAGCTTTAGAAAAATCTAGCAGGCAAAGAAGATTAATGTGACCCAAATCATATGTAATTCTAATGTCATCGAGAATTCTTAGCATAGCTGTAGCGCAGCTGTGGCCTGGTCTAAAACCAGACTGAAGTGGAGTCATAAAGTCATATTTTTTTATGTGCTCCGAGATTTGTGCAGCCATGAGAGACTCAACTACTTTTGATAGAGGTGAAAGTAGACTTACAGGACGAAAATCAGATGGTTCATGAGCGTTGGATTTTTTAGCTATGGGAACAATTTTTGCTGCTTTCCAAACATCAGGAAAGCAGGAGCTTGTGAAACAGTGATTTATAATGTGGGTTAATGAGCTTAATATATGAGGTAAGATAATTTTAATGAATTTAATGGATATTCCATCTTCACCCAAGGCATTCGACTTTATTCTATTAACGCAACTAGCAACATCACTCTCACCTACAGCAGCAAACTCCAAACTAAATAGATTTAGATTTACAGGACTTAAAGATCTTGATATACTAGGCAACAGAGTATCAGTGGACGCAGAGGAAGCAATAAAATAATCATTTAAGATATTAGGATCAATGTGACAATCGTCAGATTTAACATTGCATACTCCAGCCTGTCTTAAGTTGTTCCAGAGTTTTTTAGAAGGCTGTGTAGAGTTTAACTTGTTAATGAAAAAAGCACGTTTTGCTAATTTTACAGCCAGGTTAGCTTCATTTCTTGCTCTCTTGTAATTATCCCAGTTTAATGCTGTGGAATTTAATAAAGCTGCTGTTTGTTTGTTGCAATTCAAGCTGTTGTAAATATATGAACAAAATTCTAAAAGTGCTTTTTCAGTAGAAAGTCCTGTTCTAAAGCCAAATTGACAGTTGCTAAAAAATTTAGATTTTTTTAAAAAGTCAACCATTCTAAATTTGACAATTTTTTCAAAAATTTTTGAAAAAGTAGACAGAAGCGAAATTGGTTTATAATTGTTGACTAAAGATTTATTACCTTTTTTAAAGAGAGGAATAACTTCAGCTTTCTTAAGTTCATCCGGAAAAATTCCACAATCTATGCTTTTAAACAGATTAAACAGATGACATAGAACATCCGTAACATTGTAAACAATTTTCTTTAAAAAATTACTAGAAAAACTATTTTCTAAGTACGAATTTGAATTCTTGAGCGACATTATAATTTTGTAGATTTCAAAAGAGGAAATGGGCTCAAAAAAGAAGCTATTTGGATTTGATATTTCTCTGTCTAAACAATTACAAGATGAATTTGCAAGGCCATTTTCGACAACGACGTCAGTACCTATTTTGGAGAAAAATGAATTAAATAAGTTAGCCAAATCACAAGAAGAAGTGTATATTGTGTCGCCGGCTTTTATATTATTGATTTTGGAACTTTTGTTTTTGTTGTTTAAAATGGTATTTACTAGATGCCATTCCTTTCTAGCAACACCTTTTATCTTATTGAACTCATTTTCAAAGAAACAATTTTTTGTATTGGAGGTCTCAATTAGGATTTCCTTACACAATTTCTTATATCTTTCTTTTATATTCTCATTCAATGGATATTTTTTTAATTTTCTATAAAGCTTATTTTTTTATTAACTCTAGTAAGTAATTCCGGAGTCATCCACTGTTTCAGCCTTTTTTTCTTGTTGGAGGAGGTAACTTTAATTTTTCTTGTACATCGACTTACATGGGATGATAAAATGTCAATAAAGAGATTAAAAGCTGTTGATGGATTTGGCTTATCATATACACATTCCCATGACTCAACGACAAGGAGGTTGTTTAATTCTTCGATAGCGGTTATTGATCTGTATAAATCATGTGACGAGTTTACACTGTTATGCACTACAATATTTTCAAACCTTAGACATGTAAGGCAATGATCCGATATATAAAGATTGCAGACAGAGCTACTAAGTGAAATATTTCTTGAATGATTTAAACGAGCAAAAATATGATCAATACAAGTTGCTGAGTGGTCAGTTATTCTAGTGGGCTTATTAATGCAGGATTCAAGTCCATAAGAAGCAAGCAGAAAGAGGTAGTTATCCACAGCAATGGAGTCTTGTAGAATATTAAGATTTAAATCACCTAATAAGACAACATTTTCAGATTTTTCAATTCAAACAACTTACATCTTCAGTAATTCAAACAACTTACATCTGTTGTTTGAATTATTTTAACGGAATAAGAGACATCAATTTACGGTATTAGGTTCAATCAACAAATTTTATCACGGAATTAAAAACATTTGGATACATTTGAAATTGAACTAAATTTTCTTTAACAAATAGCTTATTTCCCTACTTAGTATTTTTTACTTAAGCAAATACATGTCCAAATGCTTAAAAACATATTTTATGTCAATATTTTTTCACATCTCACTAAAACAATTCATTAAGCAAGAAGTTTCCTTAACCTTACGGAATTCCGTACATTTACCTTATGGCATCACTCCAAGAAACAACTTTAAAAAAAAAAAAATTAAAAATGTTATGATTGATTATTAATAATATTATCAGATATAATAATTATTTGTGCAAAATATTGTATCTTTTTTGGACTCGAAATCAAAAAGATGTACCGAAAGGGTTAAATAATATTAACGAAAACTTTTAATAATCATAAAATATTTATCGTTATCTTAATATAGAAAGGCCGTATCTCCTTTTTTTAATTTATAGAAGAAGGAAAGAACTGAATAAAAAAATTAAGTTCTGTAGTTTTTGTAGAAAAAAATCTTACATTATAGTATTACTTGAAGCCTTAAATAAAAAATGCTTTCAAAAAATTTTAAACAAAATAGCTTTAATTTTTAATAATTTTTTTCCTTCTACTATAAAGTAATAAGAAATGAGATAGAGCCTTTCTACATAAAGATAACGTTAAATTGATTAAAAAAAAAAATTTCCCCACAAACTAATTTCATAATTTACCACACTTAAAACATTTAATTAAGGTCTTAAAACCTTAAAACCAAATAATTTAATAAATTTTTTTCAATAAATACATGAAAGTTAAAAAACTTATGCAAAAAACGAAAAAATTCTTGGTATTCTTTAAGAAATTGCCGTAATTTTACTAGAGATTTTATAGGAACTTTCAGCAATTTTATAACTCTTCTGGGATATCACAAATTTTGTTATTTTTTAGTGAAAATTTGCAATATCTAAAACAACTTTTGTAAAGTAAATACCTTGACCATTACATATTATCCAGAAGCAGTTAATATATTTCTGCTATCGTACCATCTATAATATATCGTACCATCTTTATGAAAATTAGAAATTCCTTAGATTCTTAAAAATTAAAGAAATGGTTTTTGTGAAATATGAAACAGCTAATGCATACTAACATTCTATATATATGTATGTAACTATCCAAACCTACGCACTCCACTTTAAGTTCAGACCGAACAAAAGGTCGAAAGAAAAACCTCGCATTCAACACGAACCAACCTCAACTCAAATTTCAGCTAAACCCCAAAAAATAATGAAACTACCGCAACAAAAAACCCGTTTTAGTCACTGAACGAACGAACTGCAGCAAACAAAAAACACCAACAACAACAACAACAACAACAACAAAAAACTAAAGAAAGATATATAGTTTTTGAGCTATCCCAACAAAATAACGGCACTTTAACGGTCTGCACCTTATCACAACCGAAAATTTAACCGCGTTGAACCAAAGAACTGAACCTCATTTGTTTATATCCCACACTTACAAAAATACACGAGGCCGAATTCGATATATAAAATAAAAACAACAACACAAAATAAATAAAATTAAAAACCAAACTTCATGCTCTTGATGGACAAAAAATTCAACATGCTGTTCAACATGCTAAATGTTAATGAACTTTTGTGCCACTTCCAGTTTAAACTTCTTCGGTAGGGTCAAAGAACTATATTGATGGTGTTGGAAAAACAATGTATTTGTTTACATGTAGTAAATAGTTGAGTTGAGCATGTAAGCAGTATCTGATTATATAATGAAATATACGTATTATGGCAATGTGTACATTTTGGTTTTCTTCTTCATCTTCTTCTTCGAGTCTTATCAATTCTAAAGATAGGAAATCGTTTGTTCATGAAGAACCAATATTCATAGGGAGTGAAAGCGATAACAGAAAAAGCTTTTAATAAAATTTTTAACAGCTTTATTTAAGATTATATGAGCTTTGGTGTAGATTTTTTGAAAACAAGCATTAACCCTTAACTGATACACCTCAAAAAAATTACACCAACAGTAAATCTGGTTCGAGGGACCACACCGACTTAAAATGGTTAAAAAAACACAAATTTAGTTAAAAATTCATTTTATTTTTTTAAGAACATCTTGAATAAAGTTTTTTTTTTCTATTTAGAAAGAATTTGGTGAAATATTTTGAAAAATTTAATTCTATTAAATTTAATTTTGAATTGAATAATAAGAGAAGCAAGTGTTGTGGTCCCACAGACCAGGTGTACCAGTTAGGGCCAATTTTTCAGTAAGAGTTTAAACTTTAGTCAAATTAAGTTGAGGTTAACTCACCAAAATTGGACGTTTAAACTCGGTTTAGGCAAAAAAGAAACACATTATATGACAATTTAAGTTAATTTAACTTCAACGAATGCTAAAATATCTAGTTAAACCGAGTTTAATCGTTCAATTTTGGTGAGTTAACCTCAGTTTAATTTGACTAGAGTTTAAACTCACACTGAAAAATTGGCCCTTAATGGTTAAAATATGACTTGCACTTTCTCTAAGTTTGTATCAGTCGATCTTTTCTGAATTTCAATTGATTTATTCTGTTTATCAATAGAGCCTTTATTCTGCATTTCAATTGATCATTTAAGAATTTCAAATGTTATTTTCAGTAATTCAATCGATCTTTTTGAAATTCAAATATATATTTTTATAAATTTCATTTCATCTCACTTTTTCATTTTTTTTCTCTCTTTCTGTCTGTATTTCAATTGATATTTTCTTTTGATCGTTTTTGAATTTTAAATTAAATTTTTTAATTTCAATGGCACTTTTCTGAATTTCAAACTGAAAGTACTGAATTTCAATTAATCGCTTTTACATTTCAGCAAATCTTTTCTGAATTGCAATCAAAATGATGTACATACTATTTATTAGCCATTTACCCTAAAAATTAGATGAAACTTCTAAAAATTAGAGGAAATTATGCTAAAATGTAAATGCAGTATTCATTTTAGATATTAAATATTATATGTTAAATACCAAGTCCATATACACATTTGTGTGAAATTTAGAAAGGTTAAATCAAATGCTACTTTAATGACGCCACTGGTATGCAGGCAGAGTTTTTATAGGATTTTGTCAAATTTCAAACTCAGAGTGCATTTTCAAATTCCAAGCATTTGTGCAAGATTTGTGCAAGGCATTTTAACAGATTTATCCGTTGTCTTATATTCACTTTCTATGGGAGGTAGGCGTGGGCCTACAAATGCTTGGAATTTGAAAATGCACTCTGAGTTTGAAATTTGATAAAAACTTGATATTTAACATATAATATTTAATATCTAAAATGTATACTGCATTTACATTTTAGCATAATTGGATATTAACCACGCCCTTCCTCCATGTGATGGGACGTCATCAAACATAAATTTTTAAAACATACAATACTTAGAATGTTAAGTGAGGGTATTTTAGCTTTGGTCAAAGCGAGGTTAAATTCGTATAGCGTTTTCTTTTCTCGAAAAAATGCTGCATTTTTTCTACCCTCTTTGAGAATCCTGCATTTTTTCTACTTTTGAGTTCATTATTTTTTTTCTCAAGAATGCAGAACTTTCAAAAAGGCCAGAAAGAATGCAGCAATTTTTTAACCGACTTCAAAAAGGAGGAGGTTCTCAAGTTGGTTGGTTTTTTTGTATTTTGTAAAATGTATGTACATCGATAACTCCTAAAGTACTTGCCCGATTGCCATAGTTTTCTGTCAACAGATAGAGACATTAGACGCTGAGGTGCCCATTTAAAAAAGTGGGCGGTATTCGACACAGGGGTGTGGCAGTATAAGAAAAACTTTGCATATCGAATAATATTAACACTAGAGTACTGAAATTTAGTACAGGGGTAGGCACAATTATTAAAAGTTATGTTCAAAAAAGTGGACGTTATTTGATAAAGGGCGTGGCAATATTAGAAAAACGCTGTAATTCGAATAATATTGATACTAGGGTACTGAAATTAGGTACAAGGGTAGGCATAATTATGAATATTTACTGTAAAGAAAGTGGGCATTGTTGGACAAAAGGGCGTGGCAATATAAGAAAAATACTGTATCTCAGGTAATATTGACACTAGGGTACTGGAAATTAGTTCAGGGGTAGGAACAATTACTGCAAATTATGTTCAAAAAAGTGGGCGTTATTAGATAAAGGGCGTGGTAATATAATAAAACGCTGTAACTCGAATAATATTGACACTAGGGTACTGAAAGTAGGTACAGGGGTAGGCATAATTATGAAAATGTGTGGTCAAGAAATTAGCCGTCGTTGGAAAAAAGGGCGTGGCAATATAAGAAAAATACTGTATCTCAGTTAATATTGACACTAGTGTTCTGGAAATTGGTACAGGGGTTGGAACAATTATTACAAATTACGGTCAAAAAAGTAGGCGTTGTTCGACAAAGGCGTGGCAATATTAGAAAAATACTGTAGCATGAATAATATTGACACAAAGATACTGAAATTAGGTACAGAGGTAGGCATAGTTATGAAAATTTACTGTCAAGTGGGCGTTGTTGCACAAAAGAGCGTGGAAATATAAGAAAATTACTGTTTCTCAGTTAATGTTGACACTAGGCTACGAAAATTCGTTACAAGAATGGGAAAAATTGTTATCATAATCTCTAAAAAGGAAGAAATAAAAACTTTATAACAAAAAAAAAACCAACTTCAAAACCAAAACAAAGTATAAAAAATAATTTTAAATTACTTTTCACATTAATTCTTGGTTAAATTTGCTAATTAATTTATATATAGTATTATTATCATATATATATTCATTTCTCCATGAATAAAAACCTTTAAAGTCGGCGCTTATATAATCAGACTTTTATAAAATAAACGCTCAGGCTTTAAAGTTTTTTATTCATGGAGAAATTAATATATTTATGATAATATTACAAAATAGAAAATAAGTATAATAATAAGATTTCCAATTTAATACTATATATGAATAAACTATCAAATTTGACCAAGAAGTAATGTGGATAGTAATTTAAAATTATTTTTTACTTTGTAGTGGTTTTGAAGTTGTTGTTTTTGTTTTTGTTAAAAAGTTTTTTTAAGAAAAGAAAACGCCATTAGTAGTTTTTAGTAAATTGGATTCCTCTTTTCTCGAAAATTGTACTAAGAACTGATAAAATTATTGTACCTTAAATATTATGTTTGGTTTCTTAATTATTTTTAGCCACTAGCTAGAATTATTTCAAAGTATACATTTTAAAAGTGTACTGAAAAATATATATAGAGTAGAGGGGGGTAATGTCCTGCACTCAACTTTAAAGTGCTCGTAAAGCCGTACATGACAAGCGAATACAACGAGTAAGCATCCGATCGAAAGATAATTTGGTTGGTAACATTTATGTGTAACAATATTCGTGTAGCATGAAATCGTGTTAGTAGAAATTAAAAAAAAAATGTGCACGACATTACCCCCCTCAAAATTTGTGGGTAATGTCGTGCATTGTATTGTAAAGGTATCAGAATGTGTGAAAAACGATAGGTAGTGGTTCGATTCAAGAAGATATAGCATTATTGTTTATTTATTTATTATTGTTAATTATAAGGCAATATACTCAAGTCCGAAATATGATCAAAAAATACAATTTTATGAAAAGAAAAGTGAAAATAGGCAATTTGCTATATGAAACACGGAAAGAAAAACAATATTTTTTCAAAAAGTGCTTGACATTGAGAAAAAATTTTGGAAAATTTCATTTTGATTGTAGCGTTTTGTTATGGCTTCACGACTCCCTTGGTACACTAGGGCGACCGCGTTTCCTTCCCTTTTCTTTTCTGTATAGTGCACGACATTGCCCCAAAGGCCGTTTTCAAGGTTGACTTCGACAAATCGGTAAAGAACAAAAATTTTTTCGATCACAATACATCTTTTTTTTCGTCGGAAAATTTGCTTTAAGAAAACACTTACCTGGTATATTTTCCTGCGAGACAAATAATTTTTCTGATCCGATAAAAAAACACTTTCGTCGTCCTGAGAACGTGCGATTTTTAAAAAACGTCGCACATATTGCCCTTAGACATGGATATTGCTAGTATTGTATGCATGAGCTCTGTAGGTCAGTAGGCCCATACCTTACTGGTATATCATTCAATTTTTTATGCTAAAAAAGCCAGTGCACGACATTACCCTCTGCACGACATTACCCCCTTCTACTCTATATTTGTTTTTTAAGTATTATAATTTTTGCATTTGATCTTATATGACTAGACTTTTATATCGTCGGAGGGGCGTTGAGCCCTGAAAACCCTACCTTGACTACGGGCCTGTCGTGAGCCATCCCAGCATTCTCTTTTTCTGCGACTGTACCTTATAAAGTGTGACCAAAGTTAAAAAAAAATCGAGCCCTAAAGCCTACCTTAGGGTTAATACAAAAAGTGGGACGAAAATTCCAGATAAGTTTTTTTATTGGTAATTGAAGCTATTTATTAACATGCCTCCAAGAAATAAGACCCTTGTGATATTTTGTAGTCATTCCAAATGAATCACGTTTTTACTTAAAAGTAAACAAGAAAATGACACGAAAACACTCAAAGCCCCAACAAAATTTTTAGAGAGCTTTATAGTGAAGAAATAAAAAAAAACAAAACAAAAATAACACAAAACATTCTACTATAAAACTACAACAACAAAAAGAACTGTATCAAGTTAAATCAACCAAATTTAGCTGTGCTCAACAAATACCGCATCGCCTCAATCGTCTGTACGCTGCTGAGGTCAATGAACGATCGGTTAATTAAGTATTTATTGTTGTTGTTGTTGGTTTTGTTATTTAATGCTGTTGAATTATTTTTTTTTGTTTTCTTTCTTTCTTTTTTTTTTTTGTGTTACACTTCATAGCACAAAAAGTTCGTGAGCGATAAGTTTCTGTTACAAAAGCTTCTTGCTTGTTATGTAAAAGCTTTTTTATATGTGTGCTGTATAAGAATTCTACCAAATACGCTACGGAGAAAAGAACCGGTTCTGAACCTACCACGTGATCGGTCCCCAAGGTACAATTACCTGCCACCAACATATGAAACCGACCGGTCACTTTTACATGGCGCTGTCATTGACAGGGGTCAATTGCCACCTGCTGCATCACCGGTCCAGTGACCGGTCCAGCCGAGTAAATTGGTGACCTGTTTTGACGAAAAAGAAACCGGTTCAGAACCTACCACGTGATAGGTTCCCAAGGGATAGAGACCTGTCCCAATTCTGCCACCAACATATGAAACCGACCGGTCACTTTTACATGGCGTTGTCATTAACGGGGGCAATTGCCATCTGCTGCATAGCCTAAGTCCTCTCCAGTGACCGGCCTCGAAAAACAGAAAATGAAATCTGTCCCGTAACAGTCACAAAAAAACTGTTCCGTGACGAGTTATATCAGACTTGTCCTTTGATAGCTGTCCATTGGAGCTGTCACGGGACCAGTCATTTAAGTGCAATTGACCCTGATTTTTCCGAAGGTTATTATAAAAAAAGAAATCTTAAATGTATACATACATATTAGGGAGTCCAATTCCGGAAGCTTTTCTCGATCCCAGCATTATCGGGATTGAAAATCTCAACCCTGGCCGGGATCCCGGGATTAGTTCGGGATTGAAAACTTTAAGAAGTAAATAATTAAAAACGTTTTTAAAACAATTTTTTATTATTTATTACTTGAAACTAAAAAATGCAAATGAATTCATTTATAAAGTAACATAAACAAAACATATTAAGGGTATTCACAATTATGCTGTTTTCAGTGGAGTTACAAAACCCCGTGGTATTGATACCACACTTTACCGAGCGGTTTTTATATTTTTGTTGTTTTACATGAAATCTCTAAAAACCAAAAGTGTGATCATTTCAAGTAGCCCAATAATATGTTTAACGAACGTGGTCTCTAAAGTTTCATGAAAACTGATCGGTTGCCAGCTATTTTCTAATTGCAAAAATAGAAGAAGCTCAAATGCAAGTTAAAATTTTTTATGCCATATGTTAATAAAATATATCAAATTGGATCACAAGTTCTATTTGAAAGGGTGCAAATAATTATGGTTTTCAACTATGGCAAAAAACAGTGGCTCATTATCATAAACAAAATTAAAGTCGATTCTAAATTTAGTTTAAGCATTTTTTACAATTTTTAATGCAATATGTTGTCAAAAAGCTTGCACTAAATTAAGACTTTATTTTGTTAATGATAATGGGCCAATACCACGATACCACACAATTTTGAATACCCTTATTGTTAAGAAACACAAAAAACTTAAATAGTATTAATGACTAGCAAATTGTATTAATTTAAAGAACAAAAATAATAAAATAAAATAGAGAGATTTGTTCGGTTATTGTTACAAATATAACCCGTCGATGAGAAGCACCGTTCTGATTTTATGCTAGTTGTAGAAACAGTTGTACGATAATCGTAAGCAATTTGTAAGTTTCGATCACGATTGCCTTCACCACAAAACAAAATTATTTTCTAAGTCAGAATATCTGACAATTTTGAAATACATTGCTGACTTTCCGATGTTGCAAATTTTTCTAAAACTTTGCAAATTCTTTGCTAAAGTAATTCACACTCATCGTGTGAATAACAATCTTTTGCAGCCTCAATAAAAGGTTTTTCTAGTTCTATACTCATATCAACTTAAATTAAAAGTGTTACATTTGCATGAATATTTGTAATATAAATTTTTTATTTAAAAATCCCGGGATCTCGGAAAGAAAATCCACTTCCCTAGTACCCATTCAACCAAAAATGAGCTTTGTCGCTGAAGACAATTTTTCGATAACAAAGTTTAACTTCATCCAACTTTTCTAATGACTAAAATGTTATCTCTCTCTCACACTCAATGAGAGAGTAACAAAAACTTGCTGCCAGCGTTGCCAAAATGTGAAATTTTTATAAAAAACTGGTAATTTTTTTTTCGATGTGAAAACGTGAAATTTAATTCCAATTTGGTCAATTTTTGCAGTTTTAAATTTTTTAAATTTTAATGTAATTAAAGATAAACTGTTTTGTGTTACTTGCAAAAACGTATGAACATTAGATCACCCAAAAAAGCAAAGGTGGTTTTTTTTCGCTCCACCAGCATTTTCTAATAGAATGAGGTTGAAAAAATAAGATCTGCATCAAAAGATTGGTATCGTTAGAGGAAAATAGCCATCCGGTTTTCATTTGAAGCCTCAAAAACAGCCTTAAAATTGCTTGAAAGTAGCTCAAACAACGTTTGCCCTGTAACTTTTTTATAAAAAGGTAAAAGTTTTTAATTTTTTTTTTCACAGAAAATTAAGCAGGTAAGACTGTCCGTGTAATTTTTTTTTGGTAGGTGTGATATTTAATGGTGTTTTTGACGACGAAACTAAATTTTTTACTAATTTGTTATGTTGTATTTTTGTTCAAAAATTCCCAAAAATCATAGAAAAATCTGCGAGCTATCAACATTACATCATCAGGAAGGGCATTTGATAAGGTCGAAGAAATTAACTACGTTTCACTATTTTTTTTTATTTATGAACTTACGTCTTAAATGCAAACAAATGGACTTAATTTTTGTTTTATTCAATTTAAATCTTTAAAATTGTTAACAAAGTGTTAGCAAAGTGCTTCTCTCACTCACCTAAATCATTGGTAATAATCCTTTTTTATGTTGTGAGAGCGTTTGGACTTTGGAAATATTTGGAAAAAATATTAAATGTTTTGGTTTTTTCACGCTGGATTTTAATTTAATGGAGCCCATTGCTAGTGGTAAACGAGCCGTTGGGCCCTAATTTGTCGCTAAAATGTTAAGAAAAAGAAAATTGATATTTCACCTGGTATAAAAGTTTGATCACTTATACATTGGGTAAGACTTGAAATCAAGAATTTTTTAGTATAAAAACTTGCCAGTACAGAGCAAGTTTAATCCTTCTCTTTCGTCTCCAAAACTCACGTAAACTCACCATGATTTGTACTACGAACTCACATTTTTGCTTTCAAGTCTTACTCAATGTAAGGGGTCATTGAGTTGTAAGAGACATAAGGAGACAACACTTGTGGGACCTCCAAGTCCTTTTTTATCCTAAGATAAAAAAATTAGTTTGCTTTTATATTTCAATACATTTCAGTAAAAAACATAAAAAAGAAAGGTTTTTGAAAATTTAAAAATTTTACAGTGGGTGGCAAAATTAATAAAGACAACCATGTAAAATGTGAAGTTATCATTACATTAATAAATCAAAAAATTACACAAAAGCTAGTTTTGTTATAAAATGTAATAAAAATTCAAAATTGGATGTTTAACTGACTTTCCGTTAGTTAAAATGAATTTTCGTTATGAATGCACAATATTGCATTAGTACTTATATTAATTTAAATTTATTGAATTATTATTATTTTAACAATAAAATAAAATTTTGTGTAATTTTTTGATTAATTAATGTAACCATAAATTCACATTTCTAAGGTTGTTCTTATTAATTTAGCCACCCCTCTGTATATGTTTCTTAGCTTAAGCATTGAAAGTTTTTATGATTTAGGAATTATTAACTATTTTTTCTAAAAAATTTATACCAGGTTACTTTTATGGTTTTTGTTAATTTTTGTACAAAAAAATTGAAACAACATTGATCTCACGCAACCATATGTCCAATAAATTAATAGGATTTAATTGAATATTTATGTATCAAATATATTTATTATAAATTATATGTTCGACAGATACTTTAAAACTTATTTTAAATAATTAATTATTTGATTGATCATATTTGATAAACTTTTGTTTTGAATGAGAAATTTTTTTCTTATATGTGAAATTAGTTTTAGAATTTTGGTAAAAAAAATTCTTAGGCTGTGGCAACCCTGCTTGCTGCACGCTCTTTGACTTCATTAAAATAATCATAGTAGAATTAGAGAAGGTAGATGCATTTCGGAGAGACAGCCCATACAAAATCTGAAAACGATGAGAATGCGATAAGAAAGCAAAAATAGGTAAGAATAGCAAAATGCTTGAGTTTGGCAATTCTGGCTATGAGAAAAAGAGAGCAGTCTGAAATGCATATATGTACCTTCATTAGTTCTACCATGAAAATAATTTAAATTTTTGTAGAAAACTTGCCCTGGTTGTTATGGATTTACTTGCTAGAAGGGAACCTTTTTGAAAATTTAGACTTTAAGTATTTAAAAAAAAAAATATCCATGTGTGTAAGCACTCATCCCTCGAATAGCTTTTCTTTCATGGCCAAGTATTCATGTGAAATGTGGTGTATCTTTCGACTCGCGTCGTTTCATCGCCGAGGTCGTGAAGCGCGACAAGCCAACGGTAATTGTGTTTGTGGTCCATCCGCTGATGCGACTGACACAATTAAAGTACAGTTTTCAATAGAATCAAAAAGATTCGTAATTTGTGATGGTGTTATAAATCTAAGATTTGGCCAAATAATATCCTCTTCAGTGAGGATTCTTCTTGAGCTAGGGAAGCCTAGCTTTCGGAGTAACTTTAAATAATAAATAAAAAAAAAATGTGGTGTATCCGCTCAGTTGAGATGCTTACAGCCTCAGCCATCTCACGTACTTTCATTCTCCGTTCATCCAATACAAGGTCGTAGCCAAGGGGGAATTTCGAGGTTCAAACCCCCAGAGGGACGAAAATGTAATTAAAATTAATGCATTTAAATAATTATTTTATTGAATTGAGTTAATAATAAAAAGTTGACTTACATTTTTCAGAACTCTGACCGAGGAAAAGTTTAAAGACAATCGTTTAAGTAATTTTGTGAATTTTAAGTTCTTAAGATTTAAGAAGTTAATGTTAAAGATATTCTGTCTTTTAAATATTAATAATTTGAGATAAATGAGATATCGTTCTCATCCCTAAAATTTCTACAGAGATACCTCCGTAATTCAATGCGCGAGATCCGTTTGAACGGATGTGCATCCTTAAGCATACACGGTGATCGCACAGTATGTTTTTCTGTGACGTGTCAGTATAATTTGCTAAAAAAAGAAGACTTCATTTTTGATATATTTTTATTTTATTTCCATAGAAAAATTTTAAAAATTCAAATAACTTCATTTTTTTTTTTAAATTTCTTACGGAATTTTTTCAGAATGTGTTTATTTTATAAATAATAATTAAGCTTTACAGCCCTATTCTGGCAAAGTGACAATTGCTACCCAGTATATTTTGAATTCCTATGTGTTTGTTGTAATTATTTCATTTCAAAACAAAATTTTCAGCTCCAAAATAATAAATTTTTAAAAAAATTCTCATCTGCTTTTCAGATAGTGACAATTTCATTAAAAATTTTTGTTTTTTGAGCTTCAAATTATGTTTTGAAATCAAAAAATTACAACAAACACACAAAAATTTTAAAATTACTGGCTAACAATTGTCACTTTGCCAGAATTGGGCTGTTAATATGCATAAATTTTAGAAATTCTGGCCATGAATCCAAGCACTTAAAACTTTTCCAACGATATCTTGAAAGTGAGGATCACATAGAAGTAGTGTCCGAAACCAAAACCGAACCGAAACTGGTTATTAGTATGAAAATTTAAGTTTTTACAATTAATTTTTTTTATTAAAAGGAAACAAAAGTACTTTTATACACATAAGAAATACTTTAATATGAAATAAATGTATTATTTGAATATTGAAGTAAATAATAATCAATTGAAGTTTATTATAATAATAAATGAGAAAATTTTTTATTTAATTTTTTATTATAAAAGCATTGCATACTTTATATCTTCAGTACACACTCAAAAGAGTATGCACCTGCAATGAACCTTTTAATAGAACTACAAAATCAAGTTTTTTTTTAATGGTATTACGAAAATTGAAATTTCGTTTTCTTTTCCTATATTCCACACACACAGAATTCGTTCGGAAGTTTAATTATCAATTTTTGGCTTCAGTACCTATATGAATTGCAGTAAAGATGATAAAATCGAAAATGATAGTATCGAACGCATAAAATTAACCAAAATGTTTTGTGTTAACACGAGAAATCAAATTATGAACGAATTCATAATTTTTGTTTTGTACAATGCGTTGTAAATATTTTAATATTTGAATTAAATGATTGGTGCAAGAAGTTTTTACCAAAAGTTTCGGCTAGTTTCGGAAACTGATCGAAACTGACCGAAACTGACAAAAAGGGGTGAAACTGGCCGTAACCGAAACCCAAACCGAAATCGAATATTCGGTCGAGCACTACATAGAAGTAATGAAGTTTTTCAATTTTAGTTAAAATAAATAAAAAAAAATTTAAAAAAAGCCTCGAAAAACTGTATTATCTTTAATGCAATTGCAAAATTTTAAAATTTTTTGAAGCAGATTTGAACAGTCCTTTCCGGCCTTTAATATCTGACAGTTTATTTTTTTTACAAATATTCTACCAGCCATTATATTTACGAAAAACATGAGATTTGAAAGATTTTGCTAAATGTTTTAACTCACTGGCGGCTATTGTTACAGCCAAAATATTTTGGGAATTGTTATAAAAAAAACAAGGTAAATTTTGAGAGGGGTATGAATTGAACTTTTTCCATTTGAATTAAAAAGAAATGTACGGCACTGGTGTAATACCATGCATGGATTTTATCGACGATTTCAGGCGTGACAACCTCTTTTGGGTAACCTAACGTTCAGCGTCACTTGTGCTGGTAAGACCACAACGGAATTCAACAAACCACTCTTTAACCATTGAAATAGATGATGGAGACTACTTCAAATATTTATCAAGCCTTTCCTTGGTTTCGGTGATGGTTTTGTAAAAAAATACATGAAAATCACTTTTTTCCATTTTCGTCGAAATTCACGAGATTGTCTGTTTTCAACAGCTGTCAAATACAAACAAAATGACGCAGCTTACTCAAAGTTTGACAGTAATCTATTAACAGATGGATTACTATGCGGGAAATTAAAAAGTCATGAACCAAGATAACATATTATATATGACTTAACGAAATTCCATGAATTTTTGTTTTTTTCTCCTAACAAAATTGTTTAAAAAAAAAATAATCAAAGAATCAAGGCATGCACCTTATACAAACAACGTTTGGTTTTTGTCCAGAAAGGAAAGGGATTGATAAATAGAGGAAAAATTGATTGGAACCATATGAGAATTATCGAATAGGCGGAACAAACGTGAAAGACAATTTGAATTGCTTTGACAATTTCGCTGTGGATTTTTTGTTTCAATAATTCTTAAATGTAGTAAAGAACAAAGAAAGCAAAAAGAACCATGCCCGAACCCGGATTCGAACCGGAGACCTCTGAGTTGATAGTCTAGCGCACTCTTCTCTAGGCTACAAAGGCCAAAAAAGTAGCTAAGTAGCGTATTAATAACACTGGTTTACAAATTTCGAAAAGTGGATTGTACAATAAATGCCATTGTGTAATGTAAAGTTGTTCGATGATTCCGAAAATGTCATTCTTTTTTTTCTCCAAAAAAAAAGTTGGTTCCACTTAGTTGCATATTGTCGTTGCGCGTGCAATACTGCGTATCCGCCACTTGCAATACCGCGTAAATTGCAAAAAGGCCAAAATTCATTTCATTTTCATTTTGATCATTCATTTTGATTTTTCATGAACTGCTTTCTTGAGAACAATGCTAATATCTAATTTCAATAAATGTTTCAGTTCAGTTGAAAATCCATTCAATAGTTTAAATAATATATCAAATTAAAGCCTATACAATTTCCTACAAGCAATGCCTACATCAGTTTTTGGTGGAGCTGTTATTTTCGGCGGAATAAATTAAATTTTCGAGTATTTTTTATGTTTTTCAGAAAAATTTACAAAAAATAAAAATTTACAAAAAACAAATAATTGCAAATTTAGTTAAGAAATAAAAATAATTTGATAATTTTGATATTTTTTGCTAAAAGCCTGTACTTTTCCAAAAAAAGTTTTTTTTTTAAGAAAGAAATTTTCTATTGAAAAAGGAAAAAAATTGTGTTTAATTGAACGAAAGCAGCCAAATTGAGTGATGGTCTATTTATGCATTCCGTCTTATTTTATTGTCATATAAATTACAAGTAAAGGTTGTTGTAAAATATTTTTTTTTATGTTGACTTTATATGATTTAAATATAAATTCTAAATGTTTGATAGTTTAAATCATACTTGATTTTAAATACAAATTCTAGTTGTATTTAATATTACTATACTATTTTATTTTTAATATTTTTTTTTTAATTTTAAGATTTTTTTTTAACAATAGCTTATTTTTTCGTTAAAGTACAGGCTCTTGGCAAAAAATATCAAAATTAACAAAATATTTAACCAAATTTATCTTAACCAAATTTGCAACTAATTTTTATTTGGTTAATTTTCCTGAAAAACACAAAAAATCCTTGAAAATTTAATTTATTTCGCCGAAATTGGCAGCACAATCAAAAAAATTATTTAGGCAATGCTTATAGGAAATTTTATAAGCTTTAATATGATATATTAGTTGTTTGATTATTGTTGCGGTTTCTGGAGATATATGCAATTAAGTGGAACGAACTTTTTTTTCTTTAAACTACCACTGCAAAATATCGAAAATGGTGTGACAAAAAAAAAATGATATTTTCGCAATCACCGACCAATTTTATATTAGAAATGGATTGTAGCATTCATTTTACATTCTGGCTGTAAAGCAGTGTAATAGATTCAATGACAGAGGGACGCTGTTGAGACATAAATTAATTTGTCTTGTGCAGAATTTTGGCTTTCATATTAATACTTAAAAATATTAACGATCAAAATGTATAAGTTAGCTTAATATACAACTAACGAGAGATTCTCTAAATTTTTAGTTGTGGATACTATTTCATAGATGTAGGCGTTTATTTATGAACGTTTGTTTACTCATAAATTTTCAAATGTACAGCACAAACAACAAATAACTGTCTGTGTCTGCACAACAGTGCATTTCAACGCATACAGACTGGCGTTATTTCCTTTCAGTATATATTCGAGATACATGCATGCACTGCTTGCACGTGCCGTGTATCTCATACTGACGATGCCAACAACGTCATCCCAGACTCGGGCCCGCTGACTTCCTTCAATACAGAAGCCCCTTTTCCTCTTTTCACCGCTGCACAACTACGTCTCTGCAGCGCTACCACTCGCTCTTGCTAGCACCCCATAAAGCTCTATCTCTCACTCCCTCGCTCTCTCTCTCTCTTTGCCAAGCAAGTCATTACGAAATACGCTGTATCTGCTTGACGAATTTTATGCATTTTATACTCGTTTCAGGCTCGTTTTATTTCGTTTTGTGCTCGTGGCTCGAACCTATCGCACTGCCGCTGAAATTGTGTCGAAAACTACTGCATTGCCGCCACGTGGGGTTCAAGTTCATGAGCTGCTCACAGCAAGTTGGTAGCGCTGATGATGTTTTTTGTTTTTCTTGTTGTTGTTGTTGTTTACATTGTGGCTGTGACTGCCGTCTCTGTTGACGGCGTTGTGTTCTGCTGCGGCTGCTTATCGGGTTTTTCATCGGCTAGCGTTCTGTTCTTGGTGTATTTGGCGCTGCTTTGTTGTCGGCAGCAGCAGTAGTGTTGCTCAGTTGTTGTTTACACATTTTTTGTTGTTGTAATCTTTGGGTGTTGTCGGGCGTGCTGTCTTGTATCTGTAGATATGTACAGCATTGTTTTTGCTTCTCTGGTTGTATTTATTTTATGTGTTTAATATATTTCTTTGTGTGTTGTTAATGTATTATCTATGGATTGCTTGGCTTGAGATGAAGCCGTAAGATATTTAAACTGTTTTTGAGCATAGCTTTTATTTTGCTAAGGTTGTTTAAACTTATTCTTCACTTCAATCTCAGTGTCAAGATTTTCAACAAAGTCAAAAATTTAGAATTTTAAAATTCACAATTCGCAAAACAAATATTTCGTAAGCTTTCTACGCAGCTTCTATTTATAGTTTATCTTTTTGTAAGCCGATATATTACACGTTTTCTTCAACAACGACACAGCTAAGAAAAACCTGATATCTCAGAAGAAGCGTTTTATGTTTTTAACAGACATAGAAAATAGCTTCATCTTATGAAAAATATCACTGTAACTCAAATGTTCCACTGGTTTTGAATTAATTCAATCCTTACAAAATGAAATCCCACAAAGAATCCAAGATAACGCCATTTTTTTTGTGGGTAAATTCGAAATTTGAAATTTAGTCGAAATATTCACAAATGCGACAAGAATGCAGGAAATAAAAAAGAAAACCCAGTAAACATTTTATGTGCTCTCAAAAAATATGTCTCTAAAACGCGTCATTTATGTGAGTGTTTTATCAGTGTTCATAAAATGAATCATAAAATAATCTTTTTTATGCGTGTCTTATGAGTGTTCATAAAAAAGATGCATAATATAAGCCTTTTTTTTGCATGTTTTATGAGTGTTTATATAAAGGAGTCATAAAAGCATACTTTTAATGCATGTTCTACGAGTGCTTATAAAAAGGACTCATAAAGGAATCCTTTTTGTGCATGTTTTATGAGTGTTCAAAAAAAGGAGTCATAAAAGAATACTTTTTATTCGTGTTTTATAAGTGCTCATAAAAAAGACTCATAAAAGAAACCTTAATATGTATGTTTTAGGAGTGTTCATAGAAAGCAGTCATAAAAGAATACTTTTAATGCGTAATTTATGAGTGCTCATAAAAAGGACTCATAAACGAATCCTTTTTATACATGTTTTATGAGTGTTCATAAAAGAATCCTTTTATATGCATGTTTTATGAGTGCTCATAAAAAGGACTAATAAAAGACTCCTTTTTATACACGTTGTGTCAGGTTCATAAAAGCGACTCACAAAAGAATCCTTAATATGTATGTTTTAGGAGTGTTCATAAAAAGCAGTCATAAAAGAATACTTTGAATGCGTGTTTTATGAATGCTCATAAAAAGGACTAATAAAAGACTCCTTTTTATGCATGTTTTGTAAGGTTCATAAAATGGACTCATGAAAGAATCTTTATTATACATGCTTTAGGAGTGTTCATAAAAAGCAGTCATAAAAGAATACTTATAATGCGTGTTTTATGAGTGCTCATAAAAAGAACTAATAAAAGACTCCTTTTTATACACGTTGTGTAAGGTTCATAAAAGGGACTCACAAAAGAATCCTTAATATATATGTTTTAGGAGTGTTCATAGAAAGCAGTCATAAAAGAATACTTTTAATGCGTAATTTATGAGTGCTCATAAAAAGGACTCATAAACGAATCTTTTTTATACATGTTTTATGAGTGTTCATAAAAGAATCCTTTTATATGCATGTTTTATGAGTCCTCATAAATAAGGGTGATAAAATAATACTTTTTACGCGTGTTTTATGAATGCTCATAGAAACAACTCATAAAAGAATCCTTTTTGTGCATTTGTTATGAGTGTTCATTAAAGGGACTCATAAAAGAATCCTTTTATATGCATGTTTTATGAGTGTTCATAAAAAGGGTCATAAAATAATATTTTTAATGCGTGTTTTATGAGTGCTCATAAAAAGGACTCCTAAAAGAATCCTTTTTATACATGTTTTATGAGTTTGCATAAAAGGGACTCATAAAAGAATCCTTTTATATGCATGTGTTATGAGTGTTCATAAAAAGGGTCATAAAATAATATTTTTAATGCATGTATACATGTTTTTATACATGTTTTATGAGTTTTCATAAAAGGGACTCATAAAGAATCCTTTTATATGCATGTTTTATAAGTGTTCATAAAATAGAGCTATAAAAGAATTCTTTTTATGAGTGTTTCGTGAGTTCTTATAAAATAGACTCATAAAAGAACACATTTAATGCATGTTTTATGAGTGCTCATAAAAAGGACTCAAAAAAGATTAATTTTTATGCGTTCCTGTGATTCTTGAGAATTTTATTCCTGTTTAAAGCAGGCTCTTGCTATGCTGGCGCCGAAATTCGAGGAATTCCATTCTTGCTGCGATCAGCTTGTTACGTTTTTGGTGCGCAGCAAGCATTATAAACAGAATTAAAATATTCAATGTCCCTTTAAACATTGGAGTTTGTGAAAGTGATTCCATTTTAACTGTTACATTTAAATGTTAACATATTAGATATAGAAAATAGTCAAGTAAGTTCTTATAAATTTTTCGCGATAATACTGACAAGAGAGAGTGCAAGAAAGAGTCTTCGGAAATAATTAGGTTTTTAATAAATTAAAAAATTTGTTTAGATGAAATTTACTAAAGTTTAGAAAGAGGGAGTTTAGAGAAATAAACTAAACCAATAAAGGAGAAAACAGTGAAAAATATGAGGAAGCGAATGAGGAGGTTTTTAACAATTGAACTCCTGATAATAAAATTCCGGTATCCATTTAGTCCTTATTGAGCAGTGGACCAACAAATATTAGAAAGCAATAAGCGGCATAAAAGGTTTCAAATATGAGTCTTAAAAGAGTCTTTTATATGAGCCTTTACCCTAATCCTGCTGCGTCAATTTACAGCGATGTGAATTTGAGTCACACATATAAAAAAAATAACAAAAAGTAACATAAAACGAAATTTATGTTACTCTGTATTTCACTTCAATGCGAAAAAGGTACTTATTTAATAATTAAAATCTTTTTAAAATCAAATGTGATCCAAAGTCACACCGTAGTAGGATTAGGGTTAAAGGAGTCGTTTATATTAGTCCTAAAAGAGTATTTAATATAAGAGTTTATGGAGAATTTTTAACGGTCATAAAATAATCTTTATTACGTGTCCTTAAAAAGTCTTTAATATGAGTCATAAAGCAGTCATTTATGTGAGTCATAAAGGAGTATTTTTTGTGAGTGTCTAATGAGGGTTTTTATGCTCATAAAATAGTCTTCAATAGTAGTCACAAAAGAGTATTTAGTTAGAGTCATAAAATTATCTATTTTTTGTGTCATAAAAGAATCACTAAAAGGAGTCATATCGGAGTGCCCTCAACCTAGGAAGAATGACGCAAAAAAATAGCATTTTTTGAGCGCATAATGATGAAAAAGCCTCATAAATAAGGGCCTAAAAAGAGTCTTAATGTTGGCTGGGTATCGTCACCAAAATAAAATATATTATGACTCATTCCAGGACAAATGTTACTGCGCATTAAACTAAATTTTTACTTGTTTTTATATTAAAAAGTTATTAAAGAAAATAAGCGATAGTATTAATTATATTGAGTAATCTTAATTATATAAGAAAAAGTAGCGAATTTGATAAGGAATTTTTAATAAAGATCTATTTTTTAAAACTATCTCAAGGCAGTGTTCTAGTGTAGAATTTTTTTCGATAGTTTATAAATTCAACAATATCTCCTTAAAAGGATTTTTCGAAATTTGTATTATTTTAAAGGTTATGGCCTTTTTAGTGTCATCGGTTAGACTGTCCGAAACTAACTTAATTGAAACGCGTTTTTCTCGAACTTAACCATCGCGGAAAAGGCACTCCGAAAGGCCTTATTTATGTTGCCTTTATGTTGCTTACAAGTCAGCTGAAAGCGTGAGAGCGCTGACTCGACGTATGACACAACATTGTAATTTTAACATTGCATGTCATCGGAAAAAAGCTCTCCAATTTTGCTTACTTTGAATTGCTTTCAAAGGCCTCTCTTGGAAAGCTTTTGCAGCAGCAAAAATGGATATCGTTGCTTTGCAAATTACATTACCATTGATGCCAAAGTGCTGTTTAAAGCAGCTTTGAGGTATCAGTGGTGAGAAATTTTTATTTTTAATACTTTTTAAAAATTTTGGAAACTTGTAAGAATCAAACAAAAAAGCCTTTGCAGAAAATGTTGCAAAGAAAATACTTCAACAAATTCTAGCTTAAGCATAGTACTCTGTTCAGTTTCATGTGAAATTTCACTCAAATCTCCATACAAAGTATGACAGCTGCTAAACAAGCGTGGAAATTTTCACATGTTCGTCTGAGCAGTAGTCTGTTTCGCTGCGTGAAATTATAGCAACATGTTTCTGAGCAACATTTTTTTACGACAATTTAATTGTACTGCCTATTTATTTTGAAGTGAAAAGAGAGATATCATATGAAATTTCCCAACTTATCTCTGAGACTCTCTTAGAAACGTTGCCATAGAAATTTCTCGCAACAAACTTTAAGTCAGAAATTTCACGCAACAAATAAATAGATGTTGCCAGCGAAATTTCAAGCAAACGAACAGAGTACTAGGCTTTAGTGAGAAAAAAAGTTATAAAAAAATGTTATAAAATTGAAATATCACATATTTTTAATTATAAAATAAAATATTTTTTATATAATTGTGGTTACCTATTCAAAAGGCATTGGGCGCAAATTTACTAACTGATTATATTCCGATTCTTGCAGCAGAACTGCGGTAGCAGTATTGTTTATTTTGAGATTTTCTTACCATCTTGGAAGCATCAGTAAGCATTTTTTTGTCATTCTTTAGTTGTTTGATAGCAGCAATAACGACTTAATTGAAATTTTTCGATTGCTAGGTGTCAGAAAAATGATTTTATTTTTAAAATTTTGGTTGTGTGATGATAGCATTTGTGTTTTCTCCACACATCTTTTTTATTTTAGAATGATCAACATTGTTTCCCCCACACCTTCCATGGAAGCAAAAAAGCAACACTTTTCTGTTTCTTATATAGTTTTATTGTATCGCCAGAGCATCGATAGCTTTCGTATGACATAAAATGTTAAATAATATATGAAGCTATATACAAAAATGTATCGATGGTTGATAGCAAAAACATCGCTGAATTATTACTATATCATCGATACTTACGACTACTGGGTTGGGTCAGCAGTTCGTTTTTGTTTTCAAGCTTTCTGAACTGTTCGCTTGAACAACAACAAAATAAATTGCTGCCGTTCTGCTCCTGGAAACTGCTGACATGCCGGCCCGTTAGTTAGGTACTTTTTCCAACACGTTTGACGTGATATCTCAAGTTCTAATAGACCGATTAACTTAAAATTTGGTGTGGGTTTTATTTATATATCCCTCTATAGCCCGGACTAGAATTATGCAGAAAGTTTGTTTTTTAATGTTTTTAAAAAATTTAAAAATTTAAAAAAAGGTCAAAAAAATTAATTTATTTTCAAACAATCGCAATTTCGCGAAAAAATTTGTTCGGGATACACTAACTGCATGCTAAATCGACGCAGGAGGTGTTGCTGATCAAAAGTATATACAATTTTCTATACCTGCCACGCCTTCTGCCAGCCTTACAAACGGAGGGAAAAATTTAATATACCCCTTAAGCTGCAAACAGAGTGAACGCGATTCAGACAGACAGGCAGAAAGCGTGAAGGCAGTAACCTGTGAAGAAACGATATAGAAATAAAGCCAAGCTGTCTTTTATCCCGCTTGTTCACACAGTTTACCTGCGCCTATCAGCCTGCCTGCCTGAATCGGCGTTCACTCTGTCCGCAACCTTACGCAGTACGCGTGGGGGTGTAAAAAGTGCTGTATTTGAAAGTAGCATTTATAGTTTGCTAAGGATCATTGTGTTTAAAAATAGGTTATTTAAGCATTGTCGATGTGATAATGGATAAAACATGAAATAATAATTACTGATCCACTACTAAATCCTCAATTATTTTCAATCAAATTTTTTTATTCTTCGCCGAAATTTCTACACTTTTGAAAAGAAAAAATTTGTAATGCGTACTACTTAATGATGTAATTCTGAGGTGTTTTATTAAAAAATCTCTTCTGTTTTAACAAAAAATTGTTTTTTATTTGTAATTTTATTATTAATGAAACTCAATAAGTTTTTGAAAACTAGCTCACACATAAATTCACAAATATTTATAATAGATTAATATTTTTGAAGCTATAATGGTTAATATGACCATAATTAACCATAAATTGAGCAAAAATTAACCTCGAGCCTTAATAAAGTGCTCTACTACAAAACACCTGCTACGTTAAATAATGCAAAAACGAGAAGAATACCGAAAATACCAAAAAAATAAATAACTACAAAATAATAAAAGTGACAAACCACAGCAAAAAATAAAAAAAACATCGAGTCTCGAGACGCAACAGACCCAGCCAAGTCGTCAACCTCAATCCCCAAAAGGGTCAATGAACCACCAGAGTATCTTTACTTCAGTAACTTAAGCCAGAGTAAAGATAGGTACACCAGCAACAACAACATTAACAGCAGCAACAACAACAACAACATGAACAGCCGAACCATCCACATAAGCTCAAGCAAGACAAAAGCTCAGTAAGATTGCTCGATGAAGTAGCACAGCACGAGAAAGAAATGTGAATCCAACACAAAACCAACCTCAATAAAAAATTTTTGGAAAACGAAGTTTTTTTTAGGTTTTTATCAGTTCAAAAGTTTTGTATTGTATAGAACATGTACAATATATGTATATGGATGTGTATATTTTTATAAATAGTAGGCACCAATACCAACATATGCAATAATAAGCAAACAAAGCAAAGGAATGACGCACAGCAAAGCGGAACGGAAATAAAAACAAATAATTTTTTCTGATGGAGGCATGAGAAATTATGGGGAAATTTTAAAATAAAAGCGTCCAACGCAACACATATATTATTCGGCATTTTTCTTAGTATCTGAGAGTAGAGAAGAGTGATAGATTAGCAACAAAGACAAAGAATAACATAAAAGTTGATCGTTTACCAAAGAATAAATTAGTAAAACAAGGGGGGGAGAAAATACTTATTTAAGCGGCAAAAGCAAAAGAAACTATAGATAAAAAACCAGCTTTTGCGCAAAATGTACGGAATGAGTGGCGATCCAAATGATATCAGCAATTATTGCGTATCTAATAAACATTGTACTAGTATTAAATGGAGTTGACAAAATTCAGAAAAAATCAGTATAGAAATACTAACCCTTCTTAACTGCGTTTTAACATGAATTTAACATGATTCGTAGTATTTGGAATATTTGGAGAATTATAATGGAGCTTCCATTATAATTTTTTTTAAATTAAAAAAAAATATTTAGTCCATCGAAAACTGGTTAAAAGAAAATATTAACTACTAATAAGCTTAACACTAACTAGCCCCCAGATTCAGTATGAGGTCTGGCCAGACCTTTCGACTTTTTGAATGTATGCAACTTTCTAAATGACAGTATGTGTAAATCAAATCTGTTATGTGTACAAATGATTTTTACGATCCATAACGGGATACATTAAAGTACCTTGAGACAAAACATTATTAATATAAAATTAAAAATTACGATTTGGTACAGATTTGAAGTAAGAAATGAAAATTTTTTTTTTATTTATAATTTTTATAAATTTTACGATCCATAGCGGGATACATTAAGGTACCTTGAGACAAAATATTATTAATATAAAATTAAAAATTACAATTTGGTACAGATTTGAAGTGAGAAATTTAAATTTTTTTTATTTACACTTAAAATTTGAAATTATTGATAGTATAACTATTTCTTAAAGCTCTTTTAAATTTTTAGCACTTTATTAAAGACATTGAATACGATTTTGGAAAAAAAATATATATACACAAATTCTTTTATTTTCAATCCATTTTTCCTCTTACTAAACACACAAAAGTGATGTTTAAAAAAAATGCAATTAAGAAAAATTTAAAGAAACGGTCGAAATCGGTTGAACCCTAGGGGTACCTCCCTTGGACCTATATTAATATTTTACTTGATTTTGTGTGGGAGGTACATACAAAAATTGGCCGATCCTAACAACAACTCGTCAGAAGGGTAGTCAAATAGATTTATAGATGTGTACTAAAAATATTTGAAATAGGTTACACCCTAAGGGTACCTCCTTTGGACCTATATTAATATTATACGTGATTTTGTATGGGAGGTACATACAAAGGTTGACCGATCTTGACTTAAAATGAATAATGAATAACAAATGAATAATGAATACAAAATAAATATTGAATAAGGAACGAATAATGAATAAAAAATGAATAATGAATAACAAATGAATAATGAATAAAAATTAATAACGAATAAAAAATGAATAATGAATAAAAAATGAATAATGAATAACAAATAAATAATGAATAAATAAAGAATAAAAAATAATAATGAATAACAAATGAATAAAAAATTAATAATGAATAACAAATCATTAATTTATAAAAACTGAATGACTAATTGAAAAATAAATAATGAATAAGAAATGAATAATGAATAAAAAAAAATGAATAATGAATAAGATATGAATAATGAATTAAAAATGAATAATAAATAGCAAATTAATAATGATTAAAAAATGAATAATGAATAACAAAAGAATAATGAATAGAAAATGAATAATGAATATCAAATTATTAATTAATAAACACTGAATAGCTAGTTAAAATATGAATAATGAATAACAAATGAATAATGAATAAACATTGAATAATTAATAACAATTAAATAATAATAAAAAATTAAAAACAAATAAAGCATGAATAATGAATAAAAATTGAATAATGAATATCAAATTATTAATTAATAAACACTGAATAGCTAGTTAAGAAATGAATAATGAATAATGAATAACAAATGAATTATGAATAAAAATTGAATAATGAATAACAATTAAATAATAATAAAAAATGAATAACAAATAAAACATTAATAATG
Organism: Dichetophora obliterata; assembly: GCA_963920525.1. NCBI lineage: Eukaryota > Metazoa > Arthropoda > Insecta > Diptera > Sciomyzidae > Dichetophora > Dichetophora obliterata. The sequence goes on from OY986436.1 coordinate 24,618,160, forward strand.
AAAAATGAATAAAAAAAGAATGACTTAAAATTCTGAAATTCTTTGTGAATAGCATTCAAATGAATAAAAAATTATTGATAATTCTGAATAACGAAAATGAACAACACTTTGCGACAATACAAGGGTCATGGAATTTAACGAAAAAGCGACCAACACAGATCGATGGTACTGATCTAGACCAACAAAATCCTAAAACGGTTTTGCAAAGTTAGCTCGCTTTTAAAAGATATAGGCATTGAAAGCTTGCCTCTTGCAGAGTATTTTTTAAAAATGAAGTGCTCATAAGGTTGTATCGAATTAAAAATTCTTTTTTTAATTTATCATTCTAAGAGGTCTCCACAGTTCCATAGGGTGGTCTCCCAAAAAAGGATGTCTCCCTCTCGCGCAAGGACAAAGTTATTTTTTGAGAAAAACAGTAAAAATTAACGATCTATAAATGCTTTGATTTTTGTAAGAAAAATTACATATGTCTTAAAGCAATGTCGGGCAGCTTTGCACACTTGAGATTGTGTTTGTGCAGTAAAATACCCAGTGGGCATTTTAGCGAGTGCTACGCAAAAAAGGCATGCTAGCACTGCTATTATTGGCGTCAATACACCTTCCATGATCACTGCATTAATGAGTACTTCTGTAAAGCCTACTTTTTGAAGGTCCTTATTCTTTTCATATTATTTTATATGAAAAAATTTACAAAAAAATTCCAAAAAAATTTTTTTAATACACAGAACAGTTTGTAAAAAAATGTAGATTTAAATAAAAACAAAAAAGAAATTATTTTTTTTTGTCCAAGTTGGCTCCCGAAAACTAACACATTACATATTATATTATATGAAAATATTTATATGGAAAAACTCTAAGTCTTTTCTTATATTTTTGTATGAAGATAATTTATAAAAAAATTCCAAAAAAAAATTTGAATACACAGAACAGTTTGTAAAAAAATTTAGATTTAAAAAAAATACAAATAAATTTTTTTTTGTCCGAGTTGGATCTCGAACCCGGGCTCCCGAAAGCAAGCGTACTTTCATTTGTATTCATGCCAAATAAGCGATTGATTCTTAACAACCAAGGTAGACGAGTGGGTAAGATGTCTGACCGCCGACTGAGAAGACCATGGTTCAAATCTCAAATTGTTAGTCGTTTGCTATTTGAGGTTGATATTTTTATTGCTTTTCCTTCTAACGTGACTTCTCGAAAGAGTGCTTCTGGCATGTCTCTTTTGAGCAAGGAGAGCGGAAGGCCTGACAAATTTTCCCATTTCATATAAAAAAGCAAGTGTAATTGTATATGAGTTCGGCAGTACTCTAAAATCCATACGAAGGCCTGCTAGCAGCGCTGCCAATCAGTGTGACCAGAGTGGAATATTATATTCCACTTTGGCATATTTAAACTTCGGGAAGCATATTTTTTTTATAAAAATATGCAGCATAAAAAGTGAAATATTTTTCGTATGATTATATTTTTCAAAATTCACAAAAATTGCAATAAAAAATGTCTATTTGGTTTTTAAATGGTTATTTTTTGGCTATCGACACTTTATATTTTTTCATCTCTGAACCACCTTGTAAAACGCAATATAAGGAATTCATTTTGTGGTTAACTTCTACGTTGTCAATTTTATTGCAATTCATTTAATAACTTCACGCAGCTTAAAAAGTGAAGTAAATTAGCTTATATGTTTGTTTGGTTAGATTTATTTATAGATTATGTTACAGCAGTAAGTAATTTACTTCAGAAAACATTAGGGGTATTCACGATGTTTTGTATTTTCCCTTGTATTGTGTATTTTTGATAAATTTGATATTTGTAGTAAATTTTGTAATATAACAAAAACAAAATGCACAGTTTTCAAAATACAGCCTTGTGGAAAATATACAACTATGGAACACTATTGTATTCTGTGTAAATTTCGTTGTGTATTGGATCAGCTGATGTTTATTTAATGAAAATTAATATAATTTATTCTTTCATTTCAGTTTTTGTATGATTTCCTTTAGTTAAATGATGATTTAAATTAATATTTCCAAACAGAAGTACATACAAAAATCAGCTGATTTTAAAAATATAGTGTGTACTTTACTGAAGGTTCGATCACAATAAGTTGTAAGTATTGTAAATTTTGCAAAAATTTATCACAAATGCACCACATCGTGAATACCACTATTATTGCTAACAATAGCTATTTCTTTTAACTATTTTAAAATGTGGATTCAAAACAATAAAGCAGAAAAAAGTTATTGATCAAAGTTCGGAATCTGAAGATTTATCAAAATTTGTGCTTTTCTCGCTTAGCTTACCATTTAGCAATGCTGAGGTTGAGTGATTTTTTAGTTATATGAATCTTTCTTATTTAAACGAAAATTCGAAATAGAATGCAAGAAAAACTCTTACATAATTTGTTGAATGTAAAAACATGACTGCATGTTCAAAAAAAGTGTTGTAATACCTATCAAATACCAGATATCTTAATAAAAAAATTTAGAAATGCGAATTTCTATGATAATAATACAAGCAACAATTTAAGAATTGACCTCGAAGATGTGCCTGAATTTTAGTTTTGTATATTGTATATCGTTACTTAAAATTCAAAAAACCATAACAATGTTTATAATTTTTTATAGGAGAAGAAAATAAATTTAAGTGCGATAGTAATCAAATAAATAAATGTTTTTAAACTTGCTTCTGTGTTTTTTTTTATAAGCATATTTAGACTTATTGGGGGTTGGAATTAATTTTAAAGGTTTTTTTTCGGTTTTTGAGCATTTATTTAGAAACAACGGTACAATGTATATTATTCAAAGTATTGTCCATCGTTTGCTACAACATTTTCCCATCTTTCTGGCAGCATATGGATTCCGCGCCGGAAGAACGATTCGTCTTTTGAGGCAATCCACGAATCGACCCATTTTTTGGTATCCTCGTAAGAAGTGAAGCGCTGCTCAGCCAAGCCATGCGTCATCGATCTGAATAGGTGGTAGTCGGAAGGGGCTATGTCTGGGCTATAAGGCGGGTGGGGTAGCACATCCCAATTCAGCGCCTCCAACGTTTCCTTGACGGTTCTTGCAACATGTGGCCGTGCGTTGTCATGTTGAAAAACCACTTTGTCGTGTCTTTTGGCATATTCCGGCCGTTTAACCTTTAATGCTCGGCTCAATTGCATCAATTGTTGTTGGTAGCGTTTCCCAGTGATGCTTTCGTTAGGTTTTAGCAGCTCATAGTACACGATACCCTTCTGATCCCACCAAATACACAGCATAAGCTTGGCGCCATGAATATTCGGCTTGGCCCTCGATGTTGATGCATGGCCGGGTGGTCCCCACGATTTTTTTCGCTTAGGATTATCGTAATGGATCCATTTTTCATCGCCAGTGACAATACGATGCAAAAAACTCTTCCTTTTATGCCGTTGAAGCAGTTGTTCGCACATGCAAAATCGCCGTTCAACGTCTCTCGGCTTCAACTGGTACGGCACCCAATTTCCTTGCTTTTGAATCATTCCCATGGCCTTCAAGCGTTTGCCGACCATTGATAAGTCGACTCCCAATGATTCTGACAATTCTTGAAGGGTTTGACACGGGTCTTCATTGAGCAAAGCCTCCAATTCCTCATCTTCAAACTTTTTCGGCTGGCCCGGACGCTCTTTGTCTTCCGTATCAAAATCACCACTTTTAAACCGACGGAACCAGTACTCACAAGTAGAAATCGATGGAGCATAGTCCCCGTAAGCCTCAGTAAGCGTGCGTTGTGCTTCAACCGCTTTTTTCTTCAAATGGAAGCACAAAAGTAAACCTTCCCGCAAATTGCGTTTTGTTGGAACGAAAGTCGACATGTTCACAGAGAAAAAAATATATGTTGTTTACACTTCAGTGGAATGACACATACTGAAAAATGAAGCTTAGACAATGTGCTTTGAAATGAATATAGTCACAGGTGTCCCGATGCGATCTATTGATAGTTACGCCATCTCTTAGAAAACCTTTAAAACTAATTCCAACCCCCAATATTTAGATATATATCTTTGAAATTGAAAGTGGAATATTTTTGTGGAATATAAAAATTGAAAGTGGAATATTTAGCATATTTTTTTTTAACAAAAAGCATATTTTTTCAAAAATCTTCTGGGTATGTATGCATCTCACCTACAGAACGATCAAAGCTTCAGTGTTCAAGCGAATGTCAAGCAGATAACATCTGTGCTTGCGTGTCCCTTGAATATATTTTATTGTACCTATGTCGATAAGCAATAATAGCTTAAGTCGATTTAAGACAGAACTGAGTTATTGATATAATTGTATTCCACATATATATCCTTATAAACACACAAAATCTAAAACTTCTAGCATGACCTTAGCCAAAGATATGACGCAAAAACAAAACACCCTTTCATGTAACTTATATGGCGATTGAAAACTTTGAAGCAAGATTTCTGGAAACTTTGAAATAAGACTTAAGCTGTTATTGCTCATCGACACAGATATAACGTAAGATTACACTGTATAAAATTTTATGTATGCAAAATTTTTGCAAGCATGTTTGAAAAAATTTCAAGCATCAAAGAGGTAAAATTTAAAAAAATATGCATTACAAGGCATTACGATAATTTGCATGGCTAATATAAGTTAATTGTGGGGCATGCGATGGAGAAATTAATTAATTATTTAAAAGCGGCATGTCCACATATCATATCATATAGTGATCAGTTCCAAGTACTTATAATGAAAGCATCTTATGCTGTCAGTTTGGCATTGGCAAATCACAATAAGCAACATAAGCACAATAAAAAAACATCTTTGTTTTTTACTATTAGCCTGCCTTTTTACGTTTCCGTCCGCTTATCTGTATTTCACTTTGCTCTCCCTTCGGAAAGATCGCCTTCTTTGTTCACACCTGCATTCGCGACTTAATTTTTGATGGCGTATATTTTTGCCGGAAGTAATATTTTACATTTAAGTTTTGAATATCCAAAGCACTTGCCACTAATTTCATTACCTTTTTTATGAAAACATTACATTTTAACACTTTATAAACGATTTAACCTTATTTTGTTCACTATTTTGCTGCAACAATTTTTCACGAATTAAACTTTTTGCATATACTAGTGATGAATAATAATGAGAAAACTACAAGAGATATTAGTGATGAGAGTACAATTAGTCAGCAGAGTAGATAGCGAAAAAGAACGAAGAATCTCGAAAGCAAACAGTTTTCTTAAGCTGAATTTGTAGCATGAGCAAAATAACTTTTCAAAAGCACTATTCGTAGGCAGAGTGAAGACCTTTTTATTTGCTTTTTAATAAAGCACTTTAAAATTTCCGATAGGGATTCCACTACATATTTATTTAATTTCGCTATACAAATCCGAGCAAAAAAATATCCCATAAAGCCTAGTAAGATTTCTGCAAATAGCGCTTTAGCACTACTTTGTCTTCAGTGTGAGCTTTAAAGCGCTCATTAATACATACTCAAGATAAGAATGTTTAGGTGCGCAAAGCTGCCCGACACTGTCTTAAAGCAAAAGTAAATATAGACTTTAACTATCAATATCTCGCCAATGGTATTTATTAAAGTGTTTACGTTTTCCTTATATTTGGTGCATTTAAAATGTGCCCTTTTTTTGCCTATGCATTTACTGTTTTTTGAGAAAAACATACTTGAACGCAATTTTTCAACTTTTTGAAAAATATAATATAACACTTCATATCTCAGGCATCATAAGCGGTAAATAATTTGCGCTTTTTGAATTCTTCAGATATCTCCTTTAAGGTTATTATTTTTTTTTAAAAAAACACATCTTAAAAGCAATTGTTAAATCAATTGAGACTCATCGAATGGCAGGCTTCGAAAATCAAAATTTTAGTTTAACATTTTGGTAAATGATGAGCAGAAAATTTTTTAAAAAAATCGAAACACAAAAAAGAATCGTGGTCTTAACCTGGTGTTTTAAAAAAATACTTTCAGACAGTGTTTCGTTCAAAAATATTTAAGAATCCAAATTTACAAAATTATCTTCGGTACCACTTCTGATGCCAAAAATATATATAACCTTATCTTAATTTTTTTGAAAAACTTATAAAATTGCATTCAAAATACATTTCTCGAAAACTAGAAAATGCATTTGCGAAAAATATGCAAATATTTAATTCGCCAAATTTAAAGAAAACATAGACACTTCAATCAATAACACCAACATTTAGGCAATCAGATAACAACAATCAAAAGTTCTGTGCTATTTCAAGTGTGCCCTTGGATTCGAGTATCTCTAACACAAGACAATAAGGGTAGAAATCGAGAGTTGCATCTTGTTTGGCGAGATATTCTTAGTTAAAGTCTGCATTTAATTTTGCTTTAAGACATATGTAGATTTTCTTACAAAAATCAAGGCATTTATAGATCGTTCTTTTTTTACTATTTTTCTCAAAAAACAACTTTTTCCTTGTGTAAGAGGAAGACATCCTTTTTTTCTCTTAATTTTTTTTTTTGATAGATCTTGACCACCATGCAACTTTTGAGACCACTTAGAATGTAAAATTCGAAAAAAAATTGTAATTTAATACGCATTAATGAGCACTTTATTTTTAAAAAATACTCTGCAAGAGGCAAACTTTTAATGCCTATATCTTTTAAAAGCGAGCTAACTTTGCAAATTCCTTTTTGGGTTTTCTTACTATGCACTAGTACTATCATCCTGTGTTATCAGCTTTTCCGTTAGAAAAATGTGTTGCGCTGTGTAATTGAAATGAATAATTAGTAAATTTTTTAAAAATTAACGTGAATTAAAAATTCTATTTATAAGGGCCGTTTTATTCACTCTCAGTTAAATTCCTTAATGTGGATTAAATAAAATCTAACTAGCAGTTAAAAATAACTTTGAAATTAAAATCCAAAGTTAAAATGTCGTTTTTTTCAACCACAGTTAATCTAACTGGCAGTTAAAAAACGTCAATTAAATTTTAATTTCTATTTCATTGTCAACAGAAATGGCTGTTTGTCATTGGTTTTGTTTATTTTGCGTTTTAAACTTGAAAAATTATTCTCTAATGAGAAAAAAACAGTTTAAAAAAATATATTCAAAAAGAAAGTGCTTTCAATTGACAATAAGTGAAAACATAACCAATGTTAAAAATGTTAAAGTGAAAAAAGCAGCTGCAGATGAATATGGCTGAAATAAAATTAATATTCATTAAAAGTGCTGTCTTTTTGGAAGACAGTCTCGGAATCATAAAATACTGATTCTTTAATGTAGCTGTGAAAGGAAAAAAAGAGCTTGGGAAGGTGTTGCAGTTGATTTCAATTCACGATGCTTAAATATCGTTGTAAGTTCTACAGAAAATTTTAATTTAATATTTTGTTACCTTTAATTTTCATAAGGCTCGGTCACTGTGCTACTGCTCCAAACTGCGACGATGATGACACCGGTGGCTCTTCTAAGATCCAAAATTTATTCGGGCATTTAGTCGGGTATGTGCTTTTGTCAAACAACGAGACGGATTTTGAAGAACCACCGACAGTCATCGAGGCGGACGTTGAGGAACCACCGCAATTCAACCCTTCAAGACAAGGCAGTGCAAAGAATAGTTCAGCATCAAATTGGTCCGAATGATTATGGTCAATGCTGAAAAAGCCCGTGAGCACTGCGTTGAAGCTAGGCTCCGCGTTTGATTATGCTCAAGAAGGAATCAAGCGAGGATCTTCCCTTCTTATCACGAGGAAATCAAAGTGATAAGAAGGGAAATGAAGATGCGAGAAGAAGAACATGCTGAGCAAGTCCTTCAAAATAAGGCTGACCATAACGCTAAGATAGGAAGTTAGTCAGAAGTTAGCGCGAGAAGTCAGAGCTGCGCAAAAAAAAATTTTAATATTAAAAAATAGAAAAATAGATTTCTGATTATGAATCAAAGTTAGAATAAAACATTGTTTTTTATTTTATAAATAAATGCTGTTTTATTTTCCATTAAAATTAAGCTAGAATTAATTTACAAGTGTCTGGAAGTATCTAAGAAGAAATTGTCACTGGCATTATTTGTTGCATTCCATTCAGTTGTGCTTAAATTTGGCACTTCAGTCATCGATAATATATTATCAAAATTTTCTATGTTTGTGGGCGGTGTTAATTTTACTCTTAAACCAAGAGCTAAAACCGGAAAACGACGCTTGATTACACCAAACGAGCGCTCGATTACATTGCGTTTTCGAATATGACTTTCTTTGTAAAGTTGATGTTCATTAAATTCGCAATGATGTAATGAAGTGGCCAAATAATGCGTATTACGACTCATTATCAGAATGAAATTGCCAAAGTCACACCGCTCCAACTGCATTTTTAAATTCAAATTATTGAAAATGGTTTGATCATGCGACGCTCCAGGCCAACGTGCAACGATGTTTGTAACTTTCATATCAGCTCAAAAAACTAAACTTAAAATATGCTCACGCTGGCGAAATCAGCCATAGCAACTTGCATGGAACCTAGCACGTAAAATCGCAAAGCAATCAGCAACTGAGCGATGGGACGTATATATCACGGTTTTGCGAAACAAGGATTAAACTAATAAAATAAAGTTCAATGAAGACATATTCCTAAGGTAAAAATTTACCTTTTTTGGATATGGATAATCTTTTGCAACTTTTGAACAACCGTTCCTTTTGACAAAAGAAAACGATAGATGAATTCTTTGTTATCCCACTTGTTCAAATCAATGCGCTCAGGCATTTTGTAATGTCTTCGCTCGACTAATAACATCCTATCTTTTTCATCCGGATTCAACACTGAAAGTATCGCAACGTCGGTTCAATTCGAGTAGTTCGTTATTCATATTTGGAAAATTACAAATTGAAATAAAAAATGAAAAATAAATTACGTTTGGATTTGAACTGAAAAAAATCCTCAATTAAAAGTCGCTAACTTCGATTTTCCCAAGTTAGCTTATTCCGTAATTAAACCTAACTGCCAGTTAGCTAATATCAAAAAAATTGGCTAACTGAGAGTGAAAAAACACAATATCATGAATTTCCCTTTTTAATTGCAGATTAAAATTTAACTGAGAGTGAATAAAACGACCCTAAATCAATTTGGTAATCATGGAATCGCATTCTTATTTTGTTATTCACTGATTCACTATTTTGTGAATAAAATCAAATTGAATTCATATATTTACTGCTCTAAACAAACCTATTGTTTTTTTCCACATGCAGAGTTTGCTATAAAAAATTTTAAACAGCTCAAATCAAACAAATAATTTTTTTCTTAAAAATTATCGCTCTTCATCAAACAAAATTTGTAAGAATAAATTCCCGAGTAATACCGCGATAGCTATATCAGCTGCTTAAAAATAAAAACGGTGATGAAATGTTTAAAATTTAATTTTATATGAATAATAAGGGAAAACCAACAAAACCAAAAAATAAAATTGCGCAAAAACCATCAAAAGAGAAGTCAGACAACCAGAAAAAAACGAAAAAAAAAATTAAAACAAGTAAACAAAGCAGAGCGGTTATCCTTGAACTTGGAGAGCAAGGCATTAGCAGATACACATACATACAAACACACACAGCCATGTATTGAAACATGCATGCATACGTGAGTTAATATTCTTGATTTGGTATTGTTAGAATTAAAAAATAAAAGAAGACTGGACAAATTAACTTTTAATACAAAGCAAAAGGAACAAAGTGTGTGTGAGAGTTAAGAAAACACACAAAACCAAGTTGCCCATGATTGCAAAAAATGAAAAAACCAATGACTGGTCTAAGAAAAAACTGCTAAAGGTGATATTTTAAAAATCTGGCAACCTCTAAGTCGGCAAATTTTTGGCAACCCAAAAAAAAAAAAACAAACAATCAAACAAAGCAGATACCTAAAAATATTTGTTAAGCGAGGTCATAACGTTGAGCAAATAAGGCGTATGCAAAAAATTCTAACCAATATAAAAAAAAATCCAAAAAAAAAACACAGAATATAAAATTAGCGAAAATTAAAAAACAATTCTGTAGAAATAAAAATGATCACATGCAAAATTTCGTTAAGCCTTTTATAACTCGATAAATTAATTCAATAGAAAAAAAAACAATACACAAAATAATAAGAAAAATAAACAAACTGCAGCACAAGAAAAAAAATATTGACAAACTACACCACAGTAGCAGCAATTTTTAACAATATGGCGGAATAAAATGGCGGCGCTTGGCTTGGACAAATTTTTGTGGCAGTGTTTTTTGCTGCGCTGCTATTAGAAATATAAACGTGTTTGCTTTCAACAACCAGAACAAAGGCAACAGCAACATTAGCAGCAGCAGCAGCAGCAGCAGCAGCAGCAGAATTTTTGCCAACTACGCAACGTTGCTGCTGACTTTGAGTTACGCAGCAGCAATTTTACGCAAGTGTGCGTGAGCCGGCTTATAAGCAAGTTCGTTGTTGATATTGCTGCCTCCTCTACTTCTGGCAACAACTTTTTCTTTTTGTGTATAATACAAAATTTAATGGGGTAGGCAAAGGGTATGTGTATATATATCTTTTTATTGTTTGTTTCGGATTACGTACTATCTATCTACTGAACGATGTATTCCTACAACAACGTCGAAAACATTGAAAAGGTTAGAAGTTGCGGATGTGCGTGCGGCGGACATTTTTAATTTTTCTTAAAAATTTTACGTTAGGTTAGTTTTTACTTCGAACATAAACAATCAGAACTAAATGCATTGATTTTACGTAGTAAAAATTAGTGAGAAATGATGTACGTGAGACATATACAAGTTCATTTTTATGAGAATAAAAAAATTTGGTAACCGATAACATAAGAGTTAAATACTTTTGGGCTTCTAAAGCTGTAGAATTTATCAGAATGTGTAGCAAAATCTACATTCTTTGAAAAATACTATCTTTTTGAGGACTAAGAATGGGTTTAAGCCACTTTTTCAATTATTAAAACAGCACAAGTTCATGGAAAAAAGAAACTTTCCCCCGAGAAAAGTAAAATATTTTAACTAAAGCTGAATAGCGGCTGAACAAGGGTCGAACAGTGGTATTCCAACGGCAAACTATATGCATATGTACAGGGTCCGCCATCTAACTTTTTTTTTTTCAACTAGTGCTTATTTCGTGAATGGTAACATTTAGCTCATGTCTGATTCGACAGATAATTAGTTTTATCCTTCCGCTGAACGAATATGGTTGTGTATACGCTTGAACAACGCTGGGAAACTTGCGACATTACTTTGAAAATTATGGTAATGTTGCAGAATGCGTGCGAAAATTGCGTACGGATTTTGGAAGAAGAGAAGCACCGTCAGCTCCGTATATTCGTTATCTTGTGAAAAAAGTGAAAGAAGCTGGCATCCTCATCGATAAACCAAAGCGTGAAAAGCCAAAAGCAGTGCGTACACCCGGAATATTGCTGCTGTGGCAGAAAGTGTGCGTGAAGTGCCATCAACATCAATTCACCGTCGTTCTCAACAATTGAACATTTCGGAGACATCATTGAGACGAATTTTGCATAAAGACCTTGGTATGACGCCATACATAGTCCAATTGTTTCAGGAGTTGAAGCCAACTGACCATCCAATGCGTTTTCGCTTCGCTAAGTGGGCCTGCGATCGACTTAGAGGTCGTCCATAAACTACGTTATCAATTTAGGGGGGGGGGTTTTGAAATGCACTACGATAAGTAACGGTAGGGGGGGGGGAAGGTGTTTAGATATTGTAACGTTACCAAAACATGTTTATGTTTGATCGTCTAAATTGATAGTTAACTTTTGTTACAACGATTTCTTGCACCACCTTTTCCCCGACACAGGAACCTTTTGGTATTCCTTCACCATCTCAGCACACGTCTGAAAAATTTGGGTCTTTGCTTTTGCGACAGGCTTTGACGTTATGTTCTTGATCGTTTGAATGTTCTTGATCAAAGGAGATACCGTATGACATGTACTGTCCTTCTCAGAAAGAAGAAATCGGTTCAAGGTCGTGTCCTACCTGCGGCTTGTATTTCGTTTTTAAAACTTCTATGAATTGCCATAAGTTTGTATTATATCGTTTACAATAAATCGGAATAAAAAATACTATTTAAATAAATCAATTTTCAGAAAGCATTTACACAAAAACACAGAACTTGGTGCAGCTCGGGTGCAGCCTTTAAGGGTACTCTGTCAAAGACCAGATGAATTTCTTTGCGTTAGAAATGAGGATTCACCTGAATAGGTGGACATAGAATCCGATGAAAAATTCTATTTTGAAGAATCCTCAACAAAGTTACCAGCTTCTTCTATCCCAGTGATTGAGAGCATCGAATCTTGGATCGCAGATGGAATAGCTTTTACAGATGATATTAATTATTGATTTTTTTCCAATTGTTCTTTTAATGTATCTAATCATACTAGTCACTAATACTAGTGAAAATTGTCAGAGCTAGTTAAAATATATAATCATTCGAATGAATTAATTTCATAAGTCACGTTACTTTATGGGGGGGAGGGGTTTTGAAAAGCACTACGAAAAGTAACGCAGGGGGCGGGGGGGGGGGTAAAAAAACCGGAAAATCAGTAACGTAGTTTATGGACGACCCCTTATAGAAGATGCCGATTTTACCAAAAAAATTTCTTTTCAGATGAAGCTCATTTTGATCTTGGCGGGTCAAAGCAAGCAAAATTGTCGCATTTGGGGCACAGAAAACCCGCACGAATACATTGAAAAGCCGCTGCACTCAAAACGAGTCACTGTTTGGTGCGGATTTTGGTCCAGAGGCATAATTGGGCCATTTTTTTTCGAAAATGAGCAAGGAGTGGCCGCTACAGTCAATGGCGATCGTTATTGGGCCATGTTGAACGAATTTTTGTTCACAAAAATTGAAGAGGAGGATATTGGCAACATTTGGTTTCAACAGGACGGCGCTACGTGCCACACAGCCGAAGTTACACTTGATGTTTTGCGCCCTGTTTTTGAAGATCGCATTATCAGCCGCAGAGCTGATGTCGTTTGGCCACCTCGGAGCTGCGATTTGACACCGTTGGACTATTATTTGTGGGGTGCCCTCAAAGATAAGTGTTACGCTTTAAAGGACAATATTCGTGAAGCCATTGGTGAAATACAGCTGCACACAATCGATAATGTATTTAAAAAATGGACCGATCGTGTAGGCTACTGCATGGCCAGCCGAGGCAGCCATTTGAATGAAATTATTTTCCATTATTAACCGGAAGAATTGTACTTTCAAACAAAAAAAGAAAGTTGAGTAAATATCCAGTGGTTTTTTTTATAGAATTTTCAAAAAAAAAAAAGTTATTTGGCGGACCCTGTATATATATACACAGAGCCGGACTATACATAAGGCAGTGAAGGCAACTGCCTAATCAATGAAGCCGATGAAGATTTTTTGCTTCCCGCATCGGCAAGGGGCCCCGCGCATCGAGAAAAAAATTTGAAAATGTTTCATTGAGTGAACATTTAATTTGAAGATTTGTATCCTCAATGACAATATTATTGCTTTGTTTTATGAACCAACTTCAAAAAGGAGGAGGTTCCCAAGTTCGTTGGTTTTTTTTCTTTTTCTTTTTATGTATGCGCATTAGAGTGGAATACATTTATGGAAGCAACAAATTTTCATCGGCTTCACTTATTTTTGAAAACTCCTCGTCAAAGTAAATGTGTTTGCATCCTTGGTTTTTTTCCGCGACATAACTTTTGACTTTACCCTAGAGTTTTTGTATTTCATTGCCATATTAATTTAGTCATAATTAACAACTTGTCATGATTTCCCTATGATACCATGTTTGCGCTAGAAGATATTCGGATTCAAAGTTCCCCGAAATCGGTCATTCGCGAATATCGCCGCTCCTCTTTGTCGGACAGAAAATATGATTATAACTTGTAAATTGTTATTTATAAATTGTAAATTAGATAATTATCTTCAAAAATGTCTCACATGGTTTTAACGTAAAACTAACAGTTTACATGCTATGAAACTATTTGTCTAAACCAGCGATGCCCAGCGCCTAACTCTTTCTACTCTTTCCACTCTTTTATAACAACTTCAATATTTTCTTAATTGTTGTAATTCTCCGAATTCAGTTTGCAATTTCAGCCTCGCTTCTTAATGTTTTTTTTTGTTGTTTCGAACTATCGATAACTGTTATGGGTTTGCATGTTGTTGTTTTTGTTCTTTGGCACCATCGATCGCCGCTGTTTTCCACTCTTTTTGGTATTCGCATTGTAGACGTTCACAGCATGAGACGTATTCTTTATATTTTTCGGTGTGCGAATACACATCGAGAAAAAGTTATTGATATTTGCAGGTTGATACTTTTTAATATTGCATCAGAATACATTTTTTTTTATATAAGTTATTATACCTTTGAAAAATGGTAAAAAAGAATTTGCAGAAAACTGGGAGTTTGGCTATTTTTTATAAAAGATTAAAAAGATTTTAATCTTTATAAAATAGCAGTTTAGTCAATAATAAAACAGTAAGATAATAAAAAATAAAAAAATTAAGTTTTAAGCTAATAAAAATTATTATAAGATTAAAAAATAAAAAAAAATGTAAAGCAATAGAAAATTTGTATTTGTATTTGTATTTATTTGTATTTGTATTTATTTAAGGATAAATTAGTACTGTAAGATACAAAAAGATCTTTAAGAAGTACAACGGTGAAACACAAATAATCAACTTATAGCACATAATAATTATAGACTTAAACAATAAAGAATTTATAGTTTAGAACAAAAGTAGAAATAAAAATAGAAAGTATATAATCAACAGATGACACTTGTAAAATTAAAAAGATAAATAATTGATTACTTATTTATAATTTTTTTCAGAGTATTTGTAACATATATATTGCAATGATTAAATGATAAAAAGAAAAACAGTTAAATAGTGAAAACTTTAATTAGATTGCTTTAGTCGTTTGAGAAATATAATAAAACAGATAGCTTGAATCTGTTCGTACTAGCGATTGATTTAATATTAACTGGTAGCGTTTAGATTGCAAACAATTGAATTTAGGTATGATAAGATTCCCAGTTCGGTTGGAAACAGAGAAGCGCAATTTTTGAAAAAGGTATGATGGAGTCCTGTAGATAATGAGCTTATGCAGAAAAATACAATTTCTCGCTTTCAGATAGTAAATTATGCTACAACCCAAAATAATCTTACTGAAAGTTGAGATATGGTCAAACCGGCTCAATCCGTAAACATATCTGGTCGCATCATTAAAGACAAATCGCAAAATTCACAAAAAAAAAAAACATAAAAAAGAAAGTAAAAATATAAAAAACAAAAAAATTTAAAACTATAAAACAAAAAAATAAAAAGATAACTGAAAAAAAGTCCACGCGGTTAAAGTTGGGAAAATCGGAATGCATTCTGACTAGCAAATAACTGAAACATTTGGAATTACTTGATTCATTATTTTTATAGTGTACATATACATAAGCTGTACATGAGCTGTACGCTGACATCGACATAGTCAAGCGCATTAAGATCGAGCGGTTTCGCTGGCTAGGTCAAATTCAGCGCATGAAAGACGATGCTCCAGTGAAGAAAATATTCGATTCGGTACCCAGCGGCGGTCAACGCAGAAGAAGAATACCGCATCTTCGTTGGAAAGACCAAGTAGAGGACAACCTGATGAAGCTTGGAATTTCAAACTGGCGCCAGCAAGCGAAAGACAGAAATGGCTGGCGCAAATTCTTAGATGAGGCCAAGACCGACATACAGTTGTAGCGCCAACATTCCATGGAATTTAGGAAGCATTCCCCTTCGTTGCAGACTCCATTGCTTTTTTTACATAGCATGTCATTAGAGGGAAACATTCCTCTCCGCTGTGTTAAAAAGTGAAGTGGAAACATTCCTCTCCGCTGTGTTAAAAAGTGAATTGGAAGCAGTCCTCTCCCATGTTCTGAAAATGAATGTGGAAACATTCCTTTCCCTTGTTATGAAAATGCCCGGCCAGGATTCGAACCCGGGACCCCTGAGCGACAGTCAAGCGCGCTACCACTAGACTATTGAGGCCGCCCAATAAAACATATTTTTTTTAAATAGTAAAAATGATTTTTGTAAAGAGCGGCTAGGAAACAATGATATTAATATTTTCTGTTGTCATTGCTTGACAATTAGTAAAAGTTCCCACATGCATTCTTAAAGAAGCGGTTTGGAAACAACATAAATTCAAAACTACCAATATAATTCCAAAAGATATGATGGGGAATGTTTATTCATCACTTCCATATGTAAGTCTTCCAATTTTTGCAAGAGGGAAGCTGTTTGGAAACAACATAAACACAAAACTACCCTTAAGCTTCCAAAAGATACGGTGGGGAATATTTCTTTATCACTTTTAGATGGAAGTCTTCCGATTTTTCCTGAAGGGTACGTAAGTACATATACATAAGTTCACTGCAGCGGACTCTGCCAACACTCGTGTTATTGGTAATTTGTCATTGCATCCAGATTTAAAAATTTTTTTGATGTTCTTGCTTTTTGTTGTTGTTGTTGTTGTTTTTGCACTCTTCAAATAATTTTCGTGGGCATCGCTGAGCTAAACAGTGCAAAGTAGAAATTTTTTACTACATATATTATTATTATATATCTTGTTGGGCGTGCAATACCGCGTATGAGTATATGAAAACGTACGACAGATACGAGGTATTGCACGCGCAACGACGATATATTATTTAATATAAAAAAATTGGAATAAGTCTAACAAAAAAAAAAAATTAAAAACCCCCGAAATTTTTTTCTGAGTACGCACCTGCTTTCATAGCAGCAATGACCATGCACAGCCTCTGCATATGTAATCTGCGTAGTAGTTATACAAATATTTTTTTTAGCTACTTACTTGCTTACTTATGGCCCAGTTAGCCTCGCATGGCACAGCAGCGCATGCAACGCAGATAAGCAGCTAGCACATAGCCAAATAAATGGTGATTATGCAACTCCTAGTCATATAGTCAAAATAAAACAATAAAAACAAGAATACAACGATTTTATTTTAATAAATCACACGCACTTGATCAAACAATTTTACAATTTCATATCTGTTTTGCCAAAACGTCAAATACATAGAAGAATACACAGATATTAAAATGAAATAGATCTCCCATGTTTATCTATGTAGTCAGAGAAGCATTTCTGTTTTTATCTGAGCATTGCCATGCGTTGCCATGTTGTGCATAATCAGATGCACACAAATCCTATTAAACAGATTTCTATGTGACGCTTGTTAAGCCATGCACTGCTATGCCATGCGAGGCTAACTGGACCATTAGTTGGCGCCACAATCGTATGTCGGTCTTGGCCTCATCTAAGAATGTACGCCGGCCATTTCTGTCTCTCGCTTGCTGGCGCCGGTTGGAAATTCCAAGCTTCGTCAGGTTGTCCTCTACTTGGTCTTTCCAACGAAGATGCGGTAATTCTCTTCTGCGTTGACCGCCACTGACCTAGCCAGCAAAGCTACTCGATTTTAATGCTCTTTTGCTCGTACAGTTCATCATTCCACCGCATTGGGTACCGTAGATCTTACGAAAAATCTTTCTCTCGAAGGCTCCTAAAGTCTTTTCATCTGAACTTCACAGCGTCCAGGTGTGTGTTGCTTAAAGTAAGACGGGCATGATGAGCCATTTATAGAGCGCGATTCGTTCGTTGAGAAAGGGCTCTGCTTCTCAATTGCCTACTGAGCCAAAGTAACACCTGTTGGCACGAGTTATTCTTCATTTGATCTCAATGCTGATGTCGTTTGTTGAGTTAATGCTGGATCTCAGATAGACGAAGTCTTTCAAAACCTCGCAGCAGATATTTTCAACTGTAACGTGGGTTCCAAGACGCTGGGACTGTTTGTTTGTTGACACCAAGTATTTCGTCTTATCTGTATTCACTGCCAGACCCATTCGACTTGACTCTCTTTCTAATCTGGAGAATGCTGCACTGATTTCGCGCGTATTATGGCCAAAGATATCGATGCCATCAGCATACGTCTCAGATCAGCAGCTCGGATAATCTTTTCCATCATTAGTTTGAAAAAGTCGCACGACAAGGAATCACCTTGTCTGAAACCTCGTTTGGTAACAAATGGCGGGGAGAGATCCTTCCCGATTTTAACTGCGCTGCTGGTGTTGCTTCGTGTCATCCTGCAAAGTCGTATGAGTTTTGCAGGAATACAAAACTCAGATATGGTGGAGTACAAGTGCTTGCTTATTGGGCTGTCGAAGGCGGCTTTGTAGTCGACAAAAAGATGGTGGGTGCCGACTTGTTTTACTTGGGCCTTCTCCAAGATTTGTCGTGGCGTTAAGATCTGGTCGATGGTGGACTTTCCAGGTCTAAAGCCACACTAATAAGGTCCAATCAGTTGGTTTACAATGGGCTTCAATCTTATACATAAAACGCTCGTTAGGTCCTTATATGCGATATTAAAAAGGCTTATCACACGGTAGTTGGCACAAATAGAAGGACCGCCTTTCTTGTGGATTGGTTATTGTGTATTGGGCAGAGCACACTAAGATTTCAATCGTTCGGAATGCACTCTTCCGACCATATTCTGCATAGAAGCTCGTAAATGCATTTAAGTAGAGCTTCGCCTCCGTTCCTAAACAGCTCAGCAGGTAAGTTATCAGCTCCCGCGGCTTTGTTATTTTTAAGCCGAGCTATAGCTGTTAGAACTTCATCATACTCGTGCAGCGGAACCTCGACGCTGTCATCTGTAATTGGGGTTTCTGGAATAACATCTCTATTGGCCAGATTGTTGTCAGCGTCGAGATTTAGAAGCTTAGAGATGTCCAAAGTAACACCTGTTGGCAAGATTTATTCTTCGTTTGATCTCAATGCTGATGCCGTTGGTTGAGTTTATACTGGATCCCATTCCCTCCATAACGTCAGTGTACTCTGTATATCTGTCACTAGATTCCCGTTTTCATCTTTGCAGGCAGAGGCTACGGTTTTAAAACCATCGGCAAGGCCATGCAAATTTCGGAAAATTTTCGGGCCTCATTCCTGTCACCATACATCTCAATCTTCTCATACTCGCACTTTTCTGCCTTTCTTTTTTTCCGAAAGAAAATGCGTCTCTCTTCCCTCATATTCTCTTTGTATCGCTCCTTAGCAGCGCGCGTTACAACCGACTGCAGGGTGGCTTTGTAGGCGGCGTCTTTCTCTGCAGTAGCGTCGCGACTCTTATGGTCGTACCACTGGTTTCGACGAGGGCGGTGGTTTCTTCAGCAGCCGTACGCATGGAGTTGGAAGTGTGTGTCCACTGCGCGCATATGTATATCATCAATCGGAGGAGTGCTTTGAAGCAGGAGTGAGATTTGATTGGCAAAAGCTTTGGCTATCTGTTTCGATTGCAGCTTGTCGATGTCTAGCTTTCTTTGTGTAAGGTGCATTCTTAGCTGCGCACAGACATGTACGAATCTTGGCTGCGACAAGATAGTGATCCGAGTCAATGTTTGCACAGCGGATTGTGCGTAAATCCAATACTCTGGAAGAGTGCCTTCCGTCGATTAAAACGTGATCAATTTTATTTCTGGCTTTTGATCAGGCGACATCCAGGTTACTTTGTGAATATCGAGATGATTTAATCTATTTCTACTTACGACTATGTTTCGTGCTGCGGCGAAGTCAATCAGCCTCATTCCGTTATCGGAGGTGTTGTCGTGGAGGCTAAACTTTCCGACTGTTGGACCAAATATATTTTCTTTGCCGACCTTAGCGTTGAAGTCACCAAGCACGATTTTAACGTCGTGACGGGGGCAGCACTCGTAAGCATTTTCAAGGCGCTCGTAGAAAATTTCTTTGATCTCATCGTCCTGGTCTTCAGTCGGAGCGTGCGTACATTTGAAGCTTATATTAAATAATTTAACCTTGATGCAGATTATGGCATGTCGTTCGTTCACAAGTGTGAATCTCAGGACTCGGGCCGTAGTCTCTTGCCAACTACAAATTCGCATGCAAACTCGTGCTTCTCCGCTGTAGTAGATATCACAGGGTGCATGTCGAATGCAACCATGTCCCTTTTATCGGATTTCTTGGATAGCAGTGAAATCAGCTTTGTATCTTCCCAATTAAGAGTTCGGACATATCAGGTGCATATCCTTAAATCATTATCAGTTTTTCGTTTGCGATGGTCGTCATCAGTATGGGGATAATTTTTCTTATATTCTTATATGCTTTTGTTGAAATTGTTTTTTAGGCTGCAAACCCGAAGCACAACCTGTTTCAAGCCTAGGGGGCCCGCTGCTCAGATTAGCCGCCAAACTGACGGATATCAGTTTTGACGTTGCATAGGAAACACCACGTGGAAGTTTGAGTCGACTTGAGACGATTTCACAAGGATTATGCTGGCCTCGTCAGGTTGAGACAGTCAGATATGTTACCCTGTAAAGGTTCGCCTCCGGCTTAGCTACATACTTGTTCTAACGCCTAATGCGTTCAAGATGCTGCTGGTCTCCAAGTGACGGCACCACAACTCTTCAAATGCATGACATGTTTTACGTGTGCCTTGATTAAGCATTACTTTTTGCGTAACAAATGTGCGAAAAAAACAACAGAAAAGCTCGATAAATATTATCTTGAATCTACTCTGTCGTATTTAACCGTATTTTGGGCTGATTCGTGTTCAAGGTCGAATCAGCGCAAAAGATGAACTCGCTGGAGGAGCACTAAAAACAGTGACCATTCCCGAATGTATTGGAAAAGTCCACGGTTTAGTGTTGGACAATCCGAAAGTGAAACTGCATGAGATAGCTTCAGCCGTAGGCATATCAAGTGGGTCGGTGGTTTCAATTGTACATGAACATTTGGGTATGAGAAAGTATAGATGAAACATGAATCCACTATTATACAAATAATAACAAATAATAACTATACTATGCTTTCTTTATTTATTCTTCATTTGCATTAACTTCCTTGAGTTATGAGCTCTTTCCCTGAGCTCTTTCAAATCAAATATGTTTTAAACAAAGAAAAAACTACATAAATTTCAATTTGTCGGCCTTTGTAGTCTAGTGGAGAGTGCGCTAGACTATCAACCCAGAGGTCCTTGGTTGGAGTCTAGCTCGGCCATGGTTCTTTTCACTTTCTTTGTTCTTTCCTATATTTAAGAATTATGGAAAACTGAAAATCCACAACTAAATTGTGGAAAATGTTGAATTAAAGGACAGGAACAATTAAGGGCTGAAAATGCTTGCCGAGACTGAGGCATAACACTAGCCTTGGTTAAAAGCAATTAAAATTTTTCACGCTTGTTTCGCCTAATCAATAATTCACGTATGGTTCCAATCAATTTCTCTAAATAATCTATCACTTTCCTTTCAGGTCAACGACGAAACCTTGTTTGTATAAGGCGCATGCCTTGGTTCTTTGATCTTTATAAATAAATAACAAAATAAATAAATTTCAATCGATATCGTTTAAGGTACTTCTATTTCGAGAAAATTTAATTTTGCCTCCAAGGTATTTATATATTTTTAAAATCTTAAAACTCTTTTATAAAAGATCTGGCTACTTGAATAATAGATTTTCCACTACCTATAATCTTAGAGCAAATGTTCAAAACCTTACAATCATTCCACCACTTTCTCTGCAGCTATATTTATTATCGTTTTCGTCAGTTGCGCCAAGATTATATAATAAGCTTCCGGATAACATACGGGTAATTCGCTCATAGAACTTGTTCCTAACTAAAGTAAAAGCGTGGCTTTTTCAGTTGGAGTATGCCCAAGTTGAGTTCATGTTAAAAATTCTTATTTGAAATCACTGTTTAATTATAAATTATAAACTTACATTGTTTGTCCTTTTACTTCCTTTTAACTTATTAAAAAAACCCTACTTTAAGTACTGTTACTATATCTAATATATCTTAAGTTTAGTATTATTTAAGTCCTAGTCCAATATTGTTATTGAGTTGATGACTGGTTCAACACTAGCCTTTCGGCTACTGAACGCAGCAGTTTATTTGTGATTAATTTTGTATACTTTTTTTTTTGTTAACTATTCTTTGTAAAAAAAAAAACAAAAAAAAAATAAACTTAAAAAAAAGGTTTTAATTGCGTTTCTAATCTTTTGCGCAAAGTCCTAGGCTTTAAGACAAAAACTGGGACTTAAAACAACAATTGAAAAACCGGGCGAACCCGACGAGTCCCAGTGACCTGGCAGAATGCATCCGTATTATCCTAACCTAACCTTACCTTTGTAAAAGATTTGTTCTTCAACTCCCTCTTGTGTTTAAGATAGAATAAATCAATTAATGCTTTACCACTCGTCGTACCTGAATGCCCTTTCATACAAATCTTCATGCTAAATTAAACGAATTAAAAACACGAATTGAGCATTTCACGCCTTGAAAGGACTCTTACCAAGCGTCTATTGATCAATTGTGTTGTGCATTATTAGTTTGTTTTATTAGTTATTAAATGTGTCAACTCATATGATCCAGAACTGACTGGACCTACGAGTTTTATGCCCATTGCGAACGGATAATGGTCTCATATTAATTAAATTGATGCACGGCCGTAGCCAGGAGGGTGCTGGGGGCAGCTGAGCACCCCCAAAAGTTTTCCGAGCTCCCCCAAAAACCATCCCGAGAAACAATTTGTGTCCGTACCAAACTACTCAGGCACAAAAGTCCAGAGTATCGGACTCAATTTTATTTTTAAAAGCTACGAGTAGTAACGAAATGAAAACAAATTACTCGCACATCGATATTAAGCCGAATGCAAACGAGTTTCAGCGAACAGGACCCAAAAAAGTTGATATATTCTGAATAAACTAGCTGATATGTATCGAAACTGGCCTGAGTATTAACTATAATATACCCAACAAGTACGGGTATAGTAAAGGTTAACGCAGTATACATCTTTCTGTTATGGTTGCGTGGAAAGAACATTCTTTAAGTATTGAAAATAATCCAGAAATTTCGAGCCTTCTTAATAACACTGTAATTGAAAAGCGACAATATTATGTCAAAGGGATTGTTTCTACAATTTGTTTTTGGCTAAGAATAAGCTGAATTTTCGAGGAAATGGGTTTTTGACGAAGAAAATTAAGAGTCAAGACTGTTGCATTATATGTTTATAGTTTAAGGGAAGGTTCTCCTGGATTTTTTTGAAAAAATCGATTTTTTTTTACATAAAATGAAAGTTACATATATGTAGAATGTTTGTGCCAAGGGATATTTCAATACGACGCGTATTTCTCGAGCTAGAGCGTGTCAAACGTACCCATGTCACGCGCGCGTACCAACTTTCTAAAAACTTTAAACGCGTTTTTCTCGGAACCATGTTTTCTAATCTAACGGACAGCACAGGGCTTGTTCTATTGATCCGATTTCCTTCATTCAAAGAATGTTTGAAAGTATATACTTTTTTGTACGCCTGGAACCTAACATTGGCATAAAAAATTGTTTATTTATAATTTTTAAACGAGATCTAAATAAAAAAAAGCAAAAAATTTCAATTTTTTTTTTAAAAAGTCCGTAAAATTGGTTTTTTTTACCAAACTTAATTGAAGTTAGGTTCCAGGCATATGAAATGTTAACAATTTTAATAAATTTTATACATTTCTCATTTCAGTTCACTACCTGAGGCCCCACACTGTCCGCGGGAGGTCGATGTTTTGCGCGCAGAGGTCGACGAGATCCGCCATTTTCAAGCCGCCATTTTGAATTTTTCAAATATCTTTTTTTTTTTACTCGTCAATAAACCACGAATCAAAGTTCAAAAGCATAAGTTCGTATGTCTTTTCATTTTCCCACAAACCATTCTCAAATTTTGCTTGTTTTTCGGCCAAATCCAAAAAAATCCAGGATTCCCTTAAAGACATGAGCACAAAAACTTAAAGATATGTTAAGATGGTATGCCTGCCAATGCTGTCTATACATCGTTGCAAATGCAAAATAAAATGATAAATATTGTTGCAAATTGTCTCCGAGAAATAAGTGCTAATGAGCTAAATCATATTAAGCAATGATTGCAGATACGACACATAGGAGTGAGAACGAAATATTTTCGATTGAATTTCTGTACATTGTTCGTGACTTTGCTTCAAAAAAGCTGATGAAGTCACAGCTAAGGCATTCTTTAAGATTTTTATCGATCGACTGACAGAATTTGGAATTGAGCTCGAAAATATCTTGGGCCAGGGTTATGATGGTGCTGCTGTAATGAGTGCTCGATTAGGTGGACTGAAGACTTTGATACAGGACTTTTTCAATCGAACAATTCCAGAGGTTCATTCCACCGGTTCAAATCACCACCGTCTTCATCTTGTCGTTGTCGAAATCGTGAAGAAAAATTATGACTCCCGACTTTTCTTCGACCAAATAAAAAAATTAGACGATTTTTACAGTCGCTTCAAAGTGTAAAAAAATGTACAAGCAGACCACAGTTTCGCTGCTTTTCGAGAAACGTTGTCGGTACATAACAGAGCAATTGTTGTAATTCAAAATGATTTCAATTCTCAACTCACTGATAAGAATTAAGGAAGATACCGGACAATTCAACTTTTTCAAGACACCGGAATTTCATCTTGGTGCAGGTGAAATGCTTTTAGCTGTTAGAATGCTGGGTTTTTTTGCAATATTTTGGGAATAATAGAAACAGCAAACAAAATTTTGCTAACATGAAAGTGATCTTTGCAATGAGTCTGCATTAACACAGTGTCTACACTTACAATGTTTTATTGCATGCGAACTGTCAAATAGCATTTCATGATATCCAGATTTAATGCTATAACTTCATCTCATGAAATTTCATTTTTAAATTGCTTATAAAAGTTTATTAAATTCATAATTTCATCCATTCGTCATTACATTTTATGTTTTTTCACTTTTTTAATGCTATTGCAATATTTTTTGCTTGAAAGGTTCTTAAAAGTGCACACACTTACACATTTTACTGAAAAGTGACAGTTCATCTCATGAAATATATCTAAAGAAATATTTAAAGAGATACATTTCATGATATGAGCAATTTCATGAGCAGTACTACACTTGCGATATTGCTCATTAAATTCAATTTGACAGTTCGCATGCAATAAAATAATGCAAGTGTAGACACTGTGTAAGACGCATTTATTATGAAATAATTGACTCAAGTATTTCAGAAATTGATCAAGGTTTTGAGAAAAATAATGACGACTTAAAAGCTGTTAACGACTTTTAAGCATAAATTATAAATTCGATGCATTGCAACCAATGAATAAAATTAAATTGTCGTTTCGAGAAGAATTTTAAAAAAAACTAGAAAATCACAAAAATGCAAGTCCTAAGAATGCAGTCATCTGGGTAATTTAATTACAAACATTTTGGTGCATAAATCGTCCTTGTAGGATGTATGGTTTGGGAGTTTTGACGAAAAAACCACATGTTTTTGTCCAACTACCACTCCAAAAAGTATTCTACAACTATTAAACTACAAGAGATAGAGCAAAATGCATTTCAACAAAGAAGTAACCCCCTTTAAGGACGATGCCATGGTGATCATTTTGATGCATAATTCGTCCTTGTCAGAGTTGTAGTTTGGATTTTAGGGCGAATTTTAAGGCGAAAAAATAAAAAATAAAAAATTCACAAAAAATGACATAAGATATTAACATGATGCATAATTTTGATAATTTTTCCAAGGATGCAGTCTTGTAGGCAGAGGCTTGATGAACAATTTGGTGCATAAATCGTTCTTTTAGGATGCATGGTTTAGGAGTTATGACCAAAAAACGAAAAAGTAGAAAATCACAAAAAATGACGTAGAAAAATAAGATTCCTAAAAAAATATTTTTTCTAAGAATGCAGTCGTATGGGTATTTTATTGAAAACCATTTTGGTGCATAAACTGTCCTTGGAGGATGTATGGTTTGGGAGTTATGACGAAAAAACCACATGTTTTTGTCCAACTACCACTCCAAAAAGTGTTCTACGACTCCTAAACTACAAGAGATAGAGCAAAATGAATTTCGACAAAGAAGTCACCTGCCTTAAGGACGATGCCATGGTGATAATTTTAATGCATGTATCGTCCTTGTCTGATATGTAGTTTGGATTTTAGGGCGAATTTATGGCGAAAAAATAAAAAAAAAAAAAAAGTTCACAAAAAAGACATAAGAAATGAACATGAAATCTTCATCCTCCTTCTTTTTAATTATTCCAAGGATGCAGTCTTGTAGGCAGTGTCTTAGCGAATATTTTGGTGCATAAATCGTCCTTTTATGATGTATTGTTTAGGAGTTATGGCAAAAAACGAAAAAAAAAACTAGAAAATCACAAAAAATGACGGAGAAAACTAAGATTCTTGAAAAAAAAAATATTTTTTCTATGTATGGTTTGGGAGTTATGACGAGAAAACCAGATGTTTTTCGCCAACTACCACTCCAAAAAGTGTTTCTCCTAAACTACAAGAGATAGAGCAAAATTAATTTCAACAAAGAAGTCACCTGCCTTAAGGACGATGCCATGGTGATCATTCTAATGCATGTATCGTCCTTGTCTGATATGTAGTTTGGGTTTTAAGGCGAATTTATGGCGAAAAAATAAAAAAAAGAAAAAGTTCACAAAAAAGGACATAAGAATTGAACATGAAATCTTCATCCTCCTTCTTTTTTTTTTTTAAATTATTCCAACTGCAACTATTGGATGCAGTCTTGTAGGCAGTGTCTTAGCGAACATTTTGGTGCATTAATCGTCCTTTTATGATGTATGGTTTAGGAGTTATGGCAAAAAAACGAAAAAAACTAGAAAATCACAAAAAATGACGTAGAAAACTAAGATTTTGAAAAAAAATATTTTTTCTAAGAATCTAAGTCATTTTTTCTAAGTCATCTGGGTAATTTAATTACAAAAATTTTGGTGCATAAATCGTCCTTGTAGGATGTATGGTTTGGGAGCTATGACGAGAAAACTTTGTCAAAACTTTAGTGGCCAACGAAAAATGCAAACCTTTATCGCATGTCAAAATCGATAATTGATTCGTGATTTTATATTCCTTGGTTTCAAAAGAAAAAATTGGGCTCATTGCCAAATAGATGTTATCTATGAATAAATAGTTATTTATTTTCTTGAAAAGTCAGCTCCCCCAAAAACTTGCTCAGCGCCCCCAAGTAATATTTCCTAGCTACGGCAGTGAATTGATGCTTCAGATTAAAGCTCTGCAAAGAACCATCCAAGTACACCAGTTGTGTGTTGTTATTTTTTCTTATATCAACTTGTATCTGTTTCGCTCTCTAAGCATTGAGTATGCTTGGAATATTTCTCTTTTAGATAACGATGGAATAGGTATGAGAGAGTGAAATTACCAAGTATCAGAAATACTAGTTTGTGCACATACAGAACAAACAGATGTATGGATAATACTGTTATTTTTATTTGGAACATCTGGAATATGTGACGTAGCCAGCATAAAGAATAAAGAGCGAAATAAACAACAACAAAAAGAAACAGTTTATAAAAGTACAATGCATTTAAGTACTTTTTTATGTTTTAAATTTGCCAAAAATACGAAAAACGTCCATTCACAAAAAGACACTCACCATTACTTTCTTTTAGTAGAATAGAAATAGAAAAACACAACATCAATACAAAGAGAACGATCTGGAATATACATATTGAATGGATATATCCATTTAAAAAAGGGTTAAAACAGATACTCCACTTAGTGGAACAGATAAAGAGAAAAAAAGCTTACACTATAATGAGAGCCAGAGAAAGAGATGATAAGCTCTCTGCTCATTCCAAAGCATATAAGCCAGAGGTCGGCAAAACTCAAACTGAGTGTGTGTTGGTGAGAGCAAATATTCTGCAGTGAAAAAAATTTATGCTGCATATGATTTTAAAATTTGTACACTTGCACACAAAAGTGATTTAATGAAACTATTTCAAACATACTATGGCAAAGGTATGTTATTAATAAGTTCAGAAATGTTAATTTTGTTATCGCAGTTTCTTATTAAAAGAATGCTTTTTAGAGGAGAATTAGTTAATCTATTTCGCTGCTTTGAGCATATGAATTTCAGGTCGGAAAAAATTTGTTCACAAAAGTAGGTGGAAGGATAAAAAGCTAACAGTTTGTAAGAAACTGCTTTTAGTTTTGGGTAAAAGCTGCCATCAATGGTTTTCCAGAATTCTACAATATGCTGTTCATCGATCATTTCTATTTCGGTTCGGAGAATTATCAATTCAGATTGAATCTGGAATTCATACTTCGTTACATCACATTTTAAAGGATTTTCAAATAAATTAAATAACGGCTGCATTTCTTCAAAGTCTTTAAATCTCTTTTCAAAATTATTTATAAGGGTTTCTATTATGTCAATGTGTTCATTCTTTTGTTCGCTTGTAATATTTTCAAAAAATGATGCTCTTGGGAAACTTGAATAATTTTCTTCTTGAATATTAGCTAAAAGTAAAAATAGTGTTGTTTTGAATTCAAAAATGCTATTGTATGAATTGTAAACAGTCTTATTTTTTCCTTGAAGCTGAAGGTTTAGCTTATTTACGAAATTGGTTATATCTGTTAAAAATGCAAAATCCAAATTAAAGCTATTGTCTTGTAAAGCATCTATTAAATGTTCAGTATTATCTATTTTTTCTATTTTCAAAAACTGTATTACTTTATCCCTTAGATCGTAAAGCCTGGAAAGGCAATCGCCACGACTGAGCCACCTTATTTCTGTGAACATTTTCAGGTCATAATGTTCGGCGTCGGTATTTTTAAGAAATTGAACAAATTTCCTATGGGTTAGAGAATGATGTCCTCCTCTTATTGTGTTAATAATTTTCTCTGCTGTTTTCATGGCAGGAAATGTGCTCAAAAACTTTGAAGCAAGTGCAACCTGGTGGATGATGCAATGAAGAGATGACATTTCGATCCCGTGCTTTATCAATTGACCCACAAATCCATCATTTCTACCAACCATAACGCTAGCACCATCCGTACACACTCCAATTAATTTACTCATATCTAATTTGGAGAAAACGTTTTCATTTAGAATATCAAACAAAATTTTTCCCGTAACATTTTCATGTAATGTTTCCATGGAGAACATTGATTCAAAAACTACGTAATCAGAACTTACACTTCGGATGCAAATTACTAATTGACACAGATCGTTAATATCAGTGCTCTCATCTAATGATATGGAAAAATATTTGCAGTTATTCACCGTTTTCAAAATTTCAAACTCAATAGAGTGAGCTACTTGTTCTATACGTCGAGCTATGGTTCTCGCGGACAAGGGAATGGATTGAACAACATCAGTTTTATAATTTATTTTATTCAAAATATCAGTGCAAATGTTCTTAATAAAAGTTCCGTCAGTAAAAGGTCTGCCATATTTTGCTATATGAAGAGATATTATGGTTGACAATGTCACTTTAAGTTTCTTTTGGGTTTCCAGATGGTTCATTTCATTATCTGTTGCTTCCATATCAGAAAGCCATAACTTGAATTTTTGTAACACAGAATCTCTTTTTTCCCTAAAAATCCTATATTTTTCAACTCTATTCAATTTAGTTAATTCATTATGAGAATGTTCATAATGCCTTTTAAAAGCGTCTTCGCGTGGACTTTTGAATGCTGTGTAACAAATTAAGCATTGCATTTCATTAAAGGCATTCCTAAATAAGAAAAATTTTTCGCATATATTTTCAGCTTCCATTTTGCGCACGATGTTCTCACTTCGGTGGCTCAAAGGCGAATGAACAAAATAACATATTTTGCGCTGTGTGGTTGAACGAAAGAGCGCAAAATACGAAAGAGCGTAAGCGTCTGTGTGAATTGGTTTTCCACAATTGTGGTATGGAGTGCCGATCTATGATATAAGCATATACATATTCTGTTCTACTCCTTGTTGTATTTGTATCAATATTATCAGGTTTTTAATTGTTATATCTGTTTGTACAAGTAGAACGGATGGTTCGCTGCAGACCTTTACTTCAGATGATTAATGTTCAATAGCTCGTATAATATGTTGTGTTTGTGAATTACAGACCTACAGGATTACATTAAAACTATATATTTTTATTAATATAAAATCGTACTACTACGAAAATAGTACATTATCTTAAGATTTCGTTACATTCGATAGCATAGTATATTCCATATCTATTTAATATTTTCAAAATGGAACTGGAGTAACATTCAACATACAAATTTTAATCATTTTTATTAATTAGATAGTTTTTAGAAGTTTTTTACCAAGTTTTTTCTTAAAATATTAAGCAGAAAGACCAAAGTTTGATAACCAAAAGAACTCGGAAAGAGCATTACTTTTTTTGTAAGCAATATGCATCTCACTTTTTAATTAGAATTTAATAAAAGTCCCAAATATAAGTTTATATCTCGTACAACTTATATTTGAGACTTGAAGCTATGTTTTGCGATGATGGAATATGTTTTTGTTTTAATTTCGTTTTAACTAACTATAATTTTTAGTATTTTTAAAAAATATAAGTATGTAGAGATAAAAATAAACTTTCATAGTTCGTCTTACTTTATTATTTCGTTTATTTTTTTCCAATATCGCAGCTTGTGACATTGAGACAAGAGACATGGAATATTATTTTGCTTAATATTTGCAGATGTTTGAATTTCTTTTTTTTTACTCGTTTGATTATTTATTACATAGTTGTTTGGCCAGCACACGCGAAATTTCTGACTGCCTTACTTATAGATTATTTTGTTGAGGTAGTAAAAAAATTTATTTTTATTTTTTTATCAAATTCGTTGCATCTAAAAATTTGCACATAAAAAACACTTGTCTAAAAATTTAACATCACGAATTAAATGTTTTCAGCAAAAGTATCTGACTGATATTGCCAAGCCACCGAGGCATAATCTACAAATAAATAAAAAAAATACTTAAATTTAATAAACCATTATGGATTGACAGTAAAAATGACAATAAAGCAATTACAGACTAAAATTAAACAAAAAAAGAACAAAATATTAATAAATGTTATCTGGCAGCTGGTTGGTTATTCATCGTGGTTATTTCCTATGGTCTTCGTTGTTTAAAATAACGCAATAACAAATGTGAAAAATAAAATATAATAATCTAATAATCATTCATTTGCTTCTGCAATACTTATATTTTTTTTTGCCAAAAACGAAACAATGTTTTTTGTTTTTATTTTTTTATCGCATCGCAAAAAATATGACCTTCAGACACAATTTTTTGTGTATGTTTAAAAAATTTTGTTTTTAGCTTATAATTGTTGTTTTTTTTTGCTTCTGTTGTTAGAATAATTGAATTACATGGAACAATTGCTTAAAATTAGCTGGATGAAAAAAAATATTAGAAAGAATAAGTTGCAAAAAATTTAACACTGAAATAAACGCACTTGTGCCCAAAAATGATCGAACATTAAGAATTAGAAATAATTGTCAATATATTTTGACAATGAAATTTAATTTTTTATATACAAATAATAGATTTTTTTTTGTTATTTTGTGTTTCTGATGTTGCTTAATTTAAGGTACATTTTTCACTTTTATAAAGGTGGAGCACAAGAGTACGCTGTAGTACAAAAATTTTAAAAAATCGCTAAAAAAACTCCTAATATACATATATAATCGCTAAAAAAACTTCTAGTATATATATATATATATGTAAAATTTATGATTAAAAATGATTTAAAAATTTAAATAACTTCCGTATATTTCTTAATGTTGCTTAATTTAAGGTACATTTTTCACTTTTATAAAGGTGGAACACAAGAGGACGGTGTAGTACAAAAATTTTAAAAAACCGCTAAAAAAACTCCTAATATATATATACTAGCTGAAACCCGGCGCGTTGCTGCCCCGCCCCGTTTCCAAACACCCATCAAATGTTAACATTGTACATAGCATGTTTAAATTGTGGTTAAATACTAAATCTGTGCTACCTATAATTCCAAAGCTATTCGATAAATCATAAAGTAACTTAATCATAAAATCCATTACTTTTGATTGGAAAGAGATATTGGGGTAATTTTTTCACATAAATTACTTTTAAGACTTGAATTTTTTGTAAAAGATATAAAAACAACATTTTGAAAAAAAAAAATTTCGCGAAAAAAATCAAAGGGTGTACCTGTTGTTTTGATGACAAAAACATTAAAATAATTTTTGCGCTTAGCTGGAAGAATTTTTGCAAATAAATGCTATGTCATATGAAAGTTAGTCAGATGTGCAATTTTTAATTGATTTCATTTTTACAACAAGAACATTTTTTGAGTAATTTTTTGAGTAAAAAGTCAATATTTTGGACCTTTCTTGACATAATTATAAAACATAGTTTCACTGACGAAAAGGTACAGTTCAACCCATTTTTGTAAAGTATATTTATTGAACTTTTGAACAAAAAAAGTTTGAATCAAATATATTAATGAACAGAGGAGATATTTGCATCCAAAGACCAAACTTTGATTTTCATGGCGTTCTTTCTCATTCTTTGGTAACGATTTTTTATGAAAAAGTCGTTGTACTGAAAATTTCTACAATTTTGAGTGTATGTGAGTGTTTTTGATGCCAAAATAACAGAAATTTTTTAAATTAAAAAAAAAACTCCGATAAAAAATTATTATAATAACAAAATTGCCGTTAGTTGAAAAAGTTCGGAGGGGGCGTGGCAAAAAATAAGTATGTAACATTTTAAGTTAGAATAAATTTAATATGTGCACCTAGTTTGGGCAAAATCCGTTGGGCCGTTTAGATTTGTAAAAAGGCCAAACAAACAAACAAACAGAAAATGATTTTTATTACTATAGATTGTCAATTGTATGAAAAAATAGATTTTTAGTCATAAATTTTGATTATTTGAGATATAGGCTTTGGCAGCAAATGTTGTAAATTTGATTGGAAAAAGATATTGGGGTAATTTTCACATAAATTATTTTTGACTTTTTGTAAAAAATATAAAAACAACATTTTGGAACAAATAAATTTCGCGAAAAAAATCAGAAAGGGTACCCTTGTTGTTTTGATGACAAAACCAGTAAAATAATTTTTGCGCTTAGCTGGAAGAATTTTTGCAAATAAATGTTATGTCATATGAAAGGTACGCCGATGTGCAATTTTTATTTGATTTCATTGTATGATGCCAGGCATAGTACCCTAAAATTTCCGTTTAAATCGGTCGACCCGCTTTTGCAGTTAGTGGTTACATCAAGAGTGGTTACATAAGACTTGTATTCCTCGGCAGACGTTGTTCGGCCCCAGACCGCCTTAATGCCATATACGAAAATGTCAAGAAATGCCAAAAATATTCACCATTTTCAGTATAACTGCCAAAAGTAACCATATGAATTAAATTACCAAATTTTAGTCAAATACAATCAAAACTGTTTGAAATATAGAATTTTTGTTGTTTTGTAAGCGGTAAAATGGGGTGCGGCAAAATTATTTCCCTTAAACCATTTCGTACACGAATCAAATCGACTGCCAAAATTTTATCTCAATTTAGCTAAAGCCTGGCGCACTTTGCTTCACTCTACGCTGACCCCCCTAAAAGTCAGTTTCACTAAAGTGGGACAGGCCTATTTTTAGTGCACTTGCCGAGAGTAACCATATGAGCTAAATTACAATATTTTTGTCTAATACAACCCAAACCGTTGAAATAAAATGTTTTCATTGGTTTCTGGGCGGTAAAAGGGGGCGTGGAAACCAATTTTTAGTACATTTGCTGACAGTAACCGTACAAACTAAGCCAACATTTAAGCTCAATCGATCAGTAGTAAATTTTAATGATTTCTCAAAAAGTGGGTGTGGCTATATAGCGATTACGCCCCTTTTTAGTACAGTTGCCGAAAGTAACCATACAAACTTAGGTATCACATGTTAGTCTCATACGGCCAAAATTGCTTGAAATATAGTATTTACACTGATATGTGGGCGCAAAAAGTGGGCGTGGAAACCAATTTTTTGTACAGTTACTGCCAGTAACTACACAAACCAAAGTACCAAATTTAAGTCTTATACGACCAAAACCGTCTGAAATAAACCATTTTCATTTATTTGTGGGCGGTAAAAGGGGGCGTGGAAACCCATTTTTAGTACAGTTGTCGATAGTAACCCTACATACTAAATTACAAAGTTTTAGCCTTATACGACCAAAACCGACTGAAATATAACATTTTTATTGATTTGGGGGCGGTAAAAGGGGGTGTGGCAAAATTTTTTCCTCAACCATCTCGTACCTGAAACAAATCGACTGCCAAAATTTCAGGTCAATCGGTCCAGTAGTTTTGGAGGCTATAGGCATCAGACACACATCGTTTTGCTTTTTATATATATAGATATTGATTTGTGGGCGGTAAAAGTGGGCGTGAAAACATTTATATATAGTGTTTGCCTCTTGGAGCACCTGCACAGCAAGTTTAACTGTAAAAATGTGTAGAACTCCGGAATTGCCATGATTTCGAAAAAGTGGGCGTATTTATATGACAACCACGCCCATTTTTTGTCCACTTACCGACAGTAACCATCTGAACAAAATTACCAAGTCTTAGTTTTTTACGATTGAAACCGTCTGATATATATTCTTTTTTTTTTGTGATCGATGGAGCAAATTTGGCTTGTATGGGAGGTACCACGCCCCCTTCTCCAATCGTTACAAAACCTCACAGGAACACTCTCAAGATGTGGCTTTATTTTCCCTGAAAATTTCATAAAGATCGGTTCAGCAGTTTTGGAGTCTATACGTGATATAGCCACATACCCACCCACATACCCACCCACATACCCACATACCCACATACCCACATACATACATCCATTTTTATATATATAGATATATTAGACCGGGCCGATTTGTAAGGACAAAAATTTGCCGATATTGTGCGATCGATTTTTCGATAGCTTTTGGCATGAGGAAAAAAAAAGTTCTACTATGACATATCCAAAAAACCATTTTAGAGGCGCCCAAATTTCAATTGTTTGAGTTTTTCTCAACTTTTATTTTTAAGGTTTTTTTTAGTAGGTAATAAAAAAAAATCGGCTGATTTAATTTTTTTTAAATACTACCTTTCCAAGGTGAAACCGTACGCTAAAAACGATGGCGATAGCAGTTTTTCCAAAAAAATGTTTTTCTTGAGGTTTTGAACGAGATTTTGTCGAAAAAATTTTTTTTTACTCGTTAATTTTAAAGGTTTTTTTAGTAGGTATGTTAAAAAAAAATTCGGCAATTTTAAATATTTTAAATATATCCTATCCAAGGTAAAATTGTACGCTTAAAACGATGGCGAAAACAATTTTCCATAAAAATTTTTTTGGGTTTTTAGACGATTTTTTGTCGAAAATTTTTTTTCTTGATTTTTTACTCTTTTTTGTTATTTTTAAGGCTCCAAATAAAATTAAAATTGTTTTTTAACAATTTTATCGATTTTTCATAAGCAAAAATATGGGAATTTATTTTAAAATTCACATATTTCCTTGCAAATCTTGCTTGGATTCCATTCGACTCAGTTTACTTCGGCTAGCTGACGTAGTCGCCATGATCACTTCGCGGTTTTTATCAATTGCACGTTTAGCTACGCTGGTTAGGAGTTGAACGTACCGCTCGGTACCTTGAATATGGCATGGAATCTTCGGATCGTCTAGCGGTGGAGCTCAATTTTCGTCATCATCCAAATACGTTTTTATGTTTATATGGTATGCTTCTTGTGAACGGTGGTTCTGACAGGTTTTCATCGTCGTCCAAATCAATCATATGAACGTAATTAGTGGCATCAAAATTAATTTTAGGTTTTACGTAGGTACGAATATTGGACGGTTCATATGACGGTTCCAATGCATACTTCCGAATATCTTGCCGATCGTCGAAGAGCATGCTGAGCAAAACATTTTCACAATGTGCAAAATAGGAATTATTTTCAATTACGGTGTTTACCACGTGCAAGATGATATTGCAATGAAAATGGCTGACACATTGGTCGAATCACTTTATACTCCAAGATACAGTATACCAAAATTTGCAATGATTTGTGACAGATTTGGCTTGTCAAATAGAGTGGCCTAGCATCTTGCCTAGCATCAGCTTTGTTTGAAGACATTGCATTTAAAGATGGGCGTGGTCAAACCGTTGTCTGTGACAAAAACAAAATAGAGAGAGAAAGAGCTAAAGTTCGAACGGAATTTCTCCGCCAACGACAAAAAGGGTGTTTGGAAGCTTTTTTATTTGACGGTCGGAAAAACGACGCATTGACTCGAGAAAAAATTGATGAAGTTTACCATTCGAGAATGCAGAAAGAATCGCATTGAGTCGTCGTTCCGTATTGAAAATAATTCCTATTTTGCACATTGTGAAAATGTTTTGCTCAGCATGCTCTTCGACGATCGGCAACATAGAAGCATACCATATAAACATAAAAACGTATTTGGATGATGACGAAAATTAAGCTCCACCGCTAGATGATCCGAAGATTCCATGCCATATTCAAGGTACCGAGCGGTACGTTCAACTCCTAACCAGCGTAGCTAAACGTGCAATTGACAAAAATCGCGAAGGGATCATTGCGACTACGTCAGCTAGCCGAAGTAAACTGAGTCGAATGGAATCCAAGCAAGATTTGCAAGGAAATATGTGAATTTTATAATAAATTCCCATATTTTTTGCTTATGAAAAATCGATAAAACTGTTAAAAAATAATTTTTATTTTATTTGGAGCCTTAAAAATAACAAAAAAGAGTAAAAAATCAAGAAAAAAAATTTTCGACAAAAAATCGTCTAAAAACCCAAAAAAAATTTTTATGAAAAAATGATATCGCCATCGTTTTAAGCGTACAATTTTACCTTGGATAGGATTTATTTAAAATATTTAAAATTGGCGAATTTTTTTTAACATACCTACTAAAAAAACCTTTAAAATTAACGCGTAAAAAACAAATTTTTTTTCGACAAAATCTCGTTCAAAACCTCAAGAAAAACATTTTTTTGGAAAAACTGCTATCCCCATCGTTTTTAGCGTACGATTTCACCTTCGAAAGGTAGTATTTAAAAAAAAAATTAAATCAGCCGATTTTTTTATTACCTAATAAAAAAAACCTTAAAATTAAAAGTTGAGCAAAACTCAAACAATTGAAATTTGGGCGCCTGGAAAATGATTTTTTGAATATGTCGTAGTGGAACTTTTTTTCCTTATGCCAAAAGCTATCGAAAAATTGATGGCACAATATCGATTGCTAAATCGACCCGCCATAATATATATATATATATATCGCTAAATATATATATATATATATCGCTAAATATATATATCGCTAAATATATATATATATATATATTAGGGCGGGTCGATTTAGCAATCGATTTTTCGATAGCTTTTGGCATAAGGAAAGAAAAGTTCCACTACGAAATATCCAAAAAATCATTTTCGAGGCGCCCAAATTTCAATTGTTTAAGTTTTGCTCAACTTTTATTTTTAAGGTTTTTTTTAGTACTACAGCGTCCTCTTGTGCTCCACCTTTATAAAAGTGAAAAATGTACCTTAAATTAAGCAACATTAAGAAATATACGGAAGTTATTTAAATTTTTAAATCATTTTTAATCATAAATTTTAACATATAAATAAATTTATGTATATAATTTTACAAAATTTACTACAAATATCAAATTTGTCAAAAATACACAATACAAGTGCAAATACACCCCTATTCCACCCCTAGTCAATTGTGAATACCCCTATTGATATGAAATACTATCGTTTGAGATTTGTTTGGTTCACCCCCGAAAATATAAGTTGCACTGTGTTACACTGAGAAAACAAAAAATCAAAAACGCACATTTTTAAAACGTTTAGTAAAATAAAAATTTTTAAAAACATTTTACGCCATACAAAAATGAAAACACACATTTTTAAAGAGAAAAGTAAAACGAAACGTTTTTAAAACAACTACGAACGTTTTAACATGACATAGTAAAATGATTACATAAACATATTAATGCACTTCAAGTGGGGGTGTTTAGTTTTCGAGGGGGGGGGGGTCCACATACTTTGTTTAAAAACACTTGTTAAGAACGAATTGTTTGTTATAATATGTTTCATTGATTTATGTATATGATATTTGTTAATTTGATATTTAAAATAAAATTAATAATACTTGGAAAATGCTACTTTTTATAGACGCTGGAATACAGTATCATCATCTAACATATTTGAACGAGATAGGACATAGCTGATTAAAAAATAATTGCAATAAAACTATAATTTTGAAAACCAATAAAACGCTTTTTAATTAATAAAAATAATGAAAATGGGAATATTTGGAAATGTTTTGAATCCATGGGAAATAATGAAAATTTTCATTTTTAAAATGAAAATCGTTTTACTATTGCATGTTATAATGTTTATTGTAAATTGTCTTAATTTGTTTTCTATTCCAAACATGTTGTCTTATCATGAAATGATAAACAAAAAACCAACAGTCATCATCGTTTACTCACAAACATTTTTAAAAAGGTTGACTTTATCAAATTAATGACGTCATCGACGTATGTTGTGTAGAGCTGCGTAAACAAACTGCTTAAATCTGCCACAAAATATTTCAAAGAGCAATTATGTCAAATACATTTTTGAAAACCTAGCAGTGTTTTGATAAAAAAGCTATTCAAAATTTGATAGCTAAGTAGCATAAATTTAATAATAATTTCAAGAAAAGCCTTTTTCTTATGTAAAAAACACAAATTATTATTTGTCAGTTAAACAAATTTAAACCAAAAACAAATTTAATTTAAAAATATCTTAGGTATTTTTATGCAAGCTCATTTGTATTGATATGTTATCTGTGGTCTTAACGCATAACAGTATATCTCAGGTTTTGCAACTTTTAGGTGAGCATTGTAAAGGTGTGCATTAAATATAATAATCTTTTATATTAATAGGCAAACATCAAATGTTGTCCCACACTTTGTTGATATTAATTTA
Organism: Dichetophora obliterata; assembly: GCA_963920525.1. Classification (NCBI taxonomy): domain Eukaryota; kingdom Metazoa; phylum Arthropoda; class Insecta; order Diptera; family Sciomyzidae; genus Dichetophora; species Dichetophora obliterata. Next base: position 24,657,030 of record OY986436.1, read on the forward strand.
AGAATAAGAGCAATGAAACTTAATTATTCGAAAGGTACTGCGCCCTGTATGTGCAGAATCATTTTAGATTTTAAATTTATGACCTCTGACCTGAAATATTAACGTTGAAAGTTTGTATTATTTTTAGTAAGGAATCTCAGGGCTAGGAAAAGGTAGAATGGTGAATGAAGTATCAAATGAATGATCTGGCTGTACAGTATGATTACATCTTAGATTGGTGACCTTCGACCTGAAATATGAGTATAATAAGAGCATTTATTAAATAAAAGCTAAACTGTAACAGATGGAAGAATATAATGTAAAAGGAAATTATTGCGTCATCTCTTACGGATTCCCTACAATAAGCATTTTTTATGTTAAAAGTGTGATGGTAAAATTTCTTACAAATAGCAAATTATGAAAAATTTCCGTTATTTTTACATGAAAATTATTGGGATAGCTCGGAAACTATAGATGTTTTCAGTACAACGTATTTTTGTATGAAACGTCGTTGGTTCAGAAATATAACGGTATACGAAAGCTTTGTTGTTAATATTTTTTTTGGAGAATATGTTAAAAAAAGTTCCCGTTATTATGACATCAAAACTATTGAGATATCTTAAAAAAATGTAGATTTTCTCAGTACAACGTATTTCCTTGAAGTAGGGTCATCGCCTCAGAATGAGAAAAAAACGATTGAAATTTCAAGTTTTGATTTTGCAAGCAAATGTCTTGACCATTTTTCAATCAATTTTCATCAAATTTTGTCTGGCTGAAAGATCAATTAATTGACTTTGGAGAAATAAGAAAAGATTTAGTGTTATCTCACCAATTCAATGTTTTATATGCTTTTAAAAATACCTCTAAAATATTCAGTTTTTGCTCAAAAAATAGGCCAAACGTTTTTTTTTTTGTAATTTTGTTTTCTTATAAAATTTTTTTTTTCACACTCCTTCATATGACATATAATTTATTAGCAAAAATTGCTTCATTTTGACACATAATGCAAAAAACAGTTTCTATCATCGAAAATCCAGATGTTTTTGGCATACTTATACTCCAAAAAGTGTTCTACAACTCCTAAACTACAAGAGATAGAGCAAAATGCATTTGGACAAAGAAGTAACCCGCCTTAAGGACAATGCCATGGTGATCATTTTAGTGCATGAATCGTCCTTTTTTGATATATAGTTTGGATTTTAGGGGGAATTCATAGTAAAAAAATAAAAAAAAGAAAAAGTTTATAAAAAGTTCATTAGAAATCAACAAAAAATGTACTTTTCAAAAGTCTTCCAAGGATGCAGTCTTGTGAGTTGTAGCTTAACGAACATTTTGGTGCATAAATCGTCCTTTTATGATGTATGGTTAGGGAGTTATGGCTAAAAAACAAAAAAAAAAAAACTAGAAAATCACCAAAAATTACGTAATCACCTAAGATTCTTGAAAAATTTTTTTTCTTAAAATGCAGTCTTATGTATAAATGTATTAGAAACATTTTGGAGCATAAATCGTCCTTGTTATGACGAAAAATCCAGATGTTTTTGGCATACTTGTACTCCAAAAAGTGTTCTACAACTCCTAAACTACAAGAGATAGAGCAAAATGCTTTTCGACAAAGAAATTACCTGCCTTAAGGACAATACCATGGTGATCATTTTAGTGCATGAATCGTCCTTTTCTGATACGTAGTTTGGGTTTTAGGGGGAATTCATGGCAAACAAATAATAAAAGAAAAAGTTCATAAAAAAGGACATTAGAAATGAACAAAAAATGTAATTTTTAAAAGTCTTCCAAGGATGCAGTCTTGTGGGCTGTAGCTTAACGAACATTTTGGTGCATAAATTGTCCTTTTATGATGTATGGTTAGGAAGGTATGGCTAAAAAAAAAACTTGAAAATCACCAAAAATTACGTAGAAAACGTAAAATTTTTTAAATGCAGTCTTGTGTATTAATGTATTAGAAACACTTAAGAGCATAAATAGTCCTTATAGGATGTATGGTTTGGGAGTTATGGCGAAAAATCCCTATGATTTCTTTGATGAAAATAAAAATTTTCAAAATGTTGTTTTACAAAGCTCTACACAGCTTAAAAAATAATTTCTGTGAAAAAATTTTCAAATATTTCAAACCACTCCATAGTTATATACACAAATCTATGTTTTAAGCCATTTCGTTATGTATAAAAATAGGCGTAGGAGAAACAGTTCTTCCGTTTTTCTGAATCGATTTTGATGATTTTTTAAATAAATTAGAGTAAAGTGAAGTAAAACCTAAACTATTAAAAATGAAAGAACATGGCGTAGGTGGAGATTTTAGATATTAATACAATGTAGGAAAAACATTTTTCACTATCTCTTACGGATACCCTACAATAAGCATTTTTAAAGTACTTTTATTTATTTTACAAATAGTAAATTCTGAAAAATTTTGATATAAAAGTTATGATGATATCTCGAAAACTGTTGCTTTCTCCCGAAACTTAAGATTTTCTTAGTAAAACACATTTTCTTAAGGCAAGGTCAATGCCTCAGAATGAGAAAAGCGATTGAAATTTCAGAAAGTTGGTCGAATTTCGACCACAGGCGATATTAGAAACAGTTCTTCCGTTTTTCGGAACCAATTTTGATAATGTTTTAATAAATTAGAGTAGGGAGAAGAAGTTCATCGAATAGTTATGTGACCTTTGACCTGAAATATGAGAATTTAAAAGAATGTTTCTGAAGTAAAACCTAAACTATAGAAATGGAAGAACATGGCGTAGGTGGATATTTTAGATATTAATACAATGTAGGAAAAACATTTTTTACTATCTCTTACGGATACCCTACAATAAGCATTTTTTATAGTACATTTACATATTTTACAAATAGTAAATTCTGAAAAATTTTGATATAAAAGTAATGATGATATCTCGAAAACTGTTGCTTAAGATTTTCTTAGTACAACACATTTTCTTAAGGCAAGGTCAATGCCTCAGAATGAGAAAAGCGATTGAAATTTCAGAAAGTTGGTTGAATTTCGACCACAGGCGATACTAGTTTCAATAAATGTGTCAAAAGTAAAGTATGTCCTTTTTTTTAAGTTGATATTGCGATCAATGAAACAGTTGTCTGGTCTGCTTGGTGGTGTTCTGTAAATAACTACTTGTTGTTGCAACCTGTTGCTGCATGAACTGATTTGGCATAGGGCTCAAATTGAATTATATTTTTTCTTTATATTATGAAAATTTTTTAATTGTTTTTTTATTTTTTAGTTCTAAAATAAATAAAAAATTTTTTGTATATAATTTTTTTTAACTAGTATCATTATTTTTAAAATTTTTGTTATTTTATAAATTTTTTATTTTTATAAAATTTAGTTTTTTTAAGAATAATAAAACAGCAATTAAAAAATGTTAGCATTACTTTTTCAAAATACTTTTCGTCTAAGTTTTGAAGAGCTCTCTAAAAAATTTAAAAAATTGGGATACGCTGTTATGCCTTGAGGCCACAAATATAAGGCGATAAAATTTTTTGACCATAAAAACTGAACTTACCATAAAACTGTGAAAAGCTGAAATTTGAAGAATACTGTTGATATCTCAGCAATGGAGAGGTTAATCCAAAAACTGCTGCTCAGACGTATTGGTAATCCTTTATAAATGTTCTTAAAAGCTTTAAAGCCACTTTAAGCACGAACTTCCGTTACAACACACCAAACGATCGATAGCTTTGTGCAACTAAAAGGCGCGTCCGCTTGACTTTAAACTTGAACGAACACACGAATATGATCGAAAAACAACGTTTAAAGTATGAATGAATGAATGAATGAAAGTCAGTTGGGTTTTTTCCCCAAACTTTTTCTGAGCGGAAGAATAACGACAAAACGCAGAAAGTTATAAGTTATAGTTGATAAGAAAATATTTTATTGTCTATGGAAAACAATATTTTATTGCAGAACTATTGTTTTAACTGTTTTTTTGTTAAATGTAACAAATAAGCAAAAATATCAAAATTTAGATTCTGATTCAGAGAGAGATTTTGATTACATTAGTTGAGAGTTTTTTGTAGGAGCCGCTTAGTTGTTGATACGCGTTCGCTCACTTACACAGGCGCAGTTGGTTGGTGTAGGGGCAGTTTTTATAGGGACTGAGTGAATGAAAAATAAATATTTCTTTTTTTTTTTGTTATGAATTTCAAGTTCTTTGTCGTTAGACGAACGTTTTGTTGCTATATCTATTGATTATGTTATTCTAAACAGGCTCTTGCTCTCTCTCACACACACGGACGCAGTTTGGAAAAAAAGCTTGTAGGTGCTTTTGTGCGTCTTAACTTTTTGTATAGTATATTTGATTATATTAGATACAGTGTATAGGTAGGTATATCTATATATATACTTTTTTTATTTGCTTTGCCAATTTTCGCGTTGTTGTTGCAGCTCCAGCTCTGGCTTATGTCACTATAAACAATATTGACCTAGGTTTCTGTTGCTGCCAAAGCAAATATTTTTATAGCTTAGAAGATAGCTAAATAGTATATGTAGTTAGTATGCTTAGAAACAAGCTTTTGCTGTTGTATGGTCAGAGAACGGGGGTGGATGAGGTTGACTTATTTAGAGAGCAGATATTATTTGATTTACAATGCAAATGCAAACAGTGCACGTTTCGATTTGAAAGTCTGATGTTTTAATTATTTTTTTTTAAATTATTTAATTATATGCTTAATCTTCCTTATGACATTTTAAAACTACTATTTTTTGCTTTGATTGCGCTTAACTACACTGGAGGAAGCTGTTTTAATTTTTTAACCTTGATTTGTGGTTTTTTCTTTGGAATTTTGCAAAGAAACTGCGTTTTACTGCGTTTTCTAACACGAAAGATACAGTTTTTGTAAAAAGTATCTGCAAGATACTTTGCTAAAATTTCTATTTTTAACCAAAATTTTACTTATTATTTGTGTTTCTATGCATTTTCTAAATTTTCAACACGATTTTGTCTCCAGATACTGTATCTATAGCGATTATATGTTATATTTTACCACATATTTTGAGCAAATTTGCTTTATTTAACATCTTTGCACATATATAAACACCTTTTGTATGGTTTATTAACCAGTTTTTTTATTTTGTTTTTATTTTATCTCTATCGGTATATCACATGAATTTTGTTTTTGACCTTATGGCTGGGCTTGTTTAACGTTCATTGAACTTCTTTGTGTAGCTTTTGTATCTAGCAGTTTAATAACTTTGTTTCGAACACTCATCAACGTCTGCGTCTTTTGTGTTTTATTTTTCTATTGACATATGTATATGTAACACCTTCTCAGTTAGACACTAAAAACTGCCAGAATTTGGTTAACTTATAATTTTCTTAATTATATTTTGGTTTTTTGTTAAAAATTAATTACTATTTTAACTAACTCCCAGCCGCCTGGACTGAGTGTGTTCTTGGTTGTTACCGCGTTGCCCGTCAATTGAGAAATAATACTGGCCGCAGTGCTGCCACCGACAGTCATCAGCAGCAGCAAAAACAGTCCGTAGCAGTTCGTTCTACAGCATTGCCCACACAGCGACGCAACAGCGCTGTAGCGTTAGCAGCAGCAGCTAGCAGCAACAGCGACTGCAACACAAAGTAAAGAACGAAACTTTGCAAAAGCTCATACCAGTTCTAGTAGTATAGCTCGTATGTATGTGTATCTGTTAGGCTGTGTGAGACGCCGTGTTTTTGGCTGTATGTGTTGTTAGAATATTGCACGCATACACCTTGGCATTGAATGCTACATACGCACCGCTACGCTAAATATACTACGTATCTACATGTTACCTCTTCAGATTCTTTTTTTTTGTTTTTGCATTTTTTTGCCAAAATTTATAATTTGGGCATTTGATGATTTTCAGCATGGTTGTTGTAGGTTATTTTGGTGGTTGTCATCGTTCTGCTGTTCTTTGTTGTGCCTTTATATTTAAGTTTCTTTGTAGTACATATTTGCAATTTTTCGTTGTTGTTGCTGTTGGTAGCACACGATTGTTTACTTACTCAATAAAATTTTTATTATGATATCTCATTTGCATCATTGTTGTCTTGTTGCTGCTGTTGTTGTTGGGATGTTGGTTTTTCTGCCTGTTTTGATCATTTTTGTTTCTTCAATATTTCGCTAAATTTTGCCACTCTTCGGTTTTTCGGTATTTGTTTAACGTATTATTTACAGTCTGCTGCTGGAACAAGTAGTTCGAACAGTTTGATGATGGGGGCGTTTTGAAATTATGTGAAATATTTTTGTGTGTGCATTTGTTGAATATTGGTTTGCATGTTTGTTAAATTTTTGTCCCTTAATATAATTATTATTGCTCATTAGCGATAGTCAACGCTTTATCCTCTACACTGGAAATATACTGTATTAGGTTGCGGACAGAGTGAACGCCGATTCAGACAGGCAGGCGTAGGCAGTTACATTCAAAGAAACGAGATATAAATAACTTTTGTCTCGCTTGCTCACATAGTTTGCCTGTACCTGTCTGCCTGCCTGCCTGCCTGTCCGCTTCGGCGTTCACTCTGTTTGTAACCTAACGCTTATTTTGAACCCATGAGCGTAGTAAGCATTCTATAACATAATATAAACATAATTAAAACTAATAAATATGAAATAAATATACATAATTATGAAATTGTTGTGTCAGCATCTATTGAAATAATTTAAATCCCTTGTATCGAATATTCGCAAATTAGTTGTTATAATTGTTTGGGTTTCTGTACCCAAACTCAAAACTTAAAATATATATAAAACTTTTAGTATTTAGAATTTATAGTATACAGTTGATGCGTTGTGTGCAAAAAGGGCGTGTGAGTAAACACTGTGTTTCGAGAAAATCGAGTCTAAAGTTTTTGAGAGCTTGTAGCTTGTAAACTACATGAATGATAAGATTTTTTTATTAAACTTTTAAAATATATACTATATACTATGTATTGTATATTTACAATAATGGCGACAAGATGATTTCTCCAATTCTATTACATTTTCTCATTTTTTACCACAATATTGGAGGATTGAGAACGAAAGCCCGAGATTGTTTATTGTTTTCTTCCTCACTTCAGCACGACGTGATAGCACTTACTGTAACGTGGCTCACCGATAACTGTAATAACGCTGAATTTTTTGATTCTAACCAATTCAATGTCTTTAGGAAAGATCGATGTCCACTCTTATCCGGGCTAAGTAGAGGTGGTGTAGTCTTAGCTGTTCGATCAGTGCTTTCCTGTATGCAAATTGCACTGCCTTTTTCGGAAACGCATCTAAACTTGGACCAGTTAATTGTAAAAAAATGTTAACTCTTTTCAAGAAATATTCATTATACTAAGTTATATACCACCAAATAGTTCTGTTGATAAATATAAATGACATATGGATAATTGTATTAGCATATTGAATAATCTCAAAGATAATCAGAATAAAGTAGTTATGGGTGATTTTAATCCCCCCAACATAGATTGGATTTTTGATGAGGATATGCAATATTGGTTACCATATAATGTTGCTAATGATAGTGAGTGCGTGGTTGTTGATAGGCTGGCAGAGTTTGATCTTCACCAAATTAATGGTATATATAACAACTCCAATCGCTTACTTGATTTAATTTTTGTGGATAGTGAAATTAATGCCGATGTTAATTAAATTAAATTACTATTAAATTAAATAGCTTTAGCTCCGCATCCTTACTTAATTCAAATCATCACACAGCATTATGTTTTAGTATTAAAGTCTATAAATATTTAAAACCTGTAAACGAAAATAGTTTAAATTTTGATTTTGCTAAAGGTGATTATACCAGTATTTCGCTTTTCTTAAGAAATGTTGATTGGTTGTCAGTTTTAAATAACGATAACTTAGAAACAAATTACAATATTTTTTCAGACAAGCTTAAAGAAGCTATAAACCTTTACATTCCTGGAACTTCTTTAAACAATTTATCAAAACCAATATGGTTCAATAAAGAGCTAATTTATTTAAATAATAAAAAAAAATAAAGCATATAAACTTTACAGAAAATCAAATAATAATCAAATTCTATTAAATAATTATCGCTTTCTTCAAAGGAAATGTGATCAACTGAACAAATTTTTATATAAAAATTATATTTTCCAGATAGAATGTCAACTGAAGACCAATAGTAAAAGTTCTTGACATTTTATTAATAGCAAAAAGAAGTCTACGGGCATTCCTAATACTATTCAATATATACACAGTTAAAAATATGAGCATAAATTTTATACTATTATGTATACATATAAATCCAAACCAAAAATGTTTTAAAAGTTATACGATCAAATCTTATAAATTTTTCCAGACCATTTTTCTCGTCAGACCAATCGAAACCACAATATTTTTAAATTTCCCGATTTAGGTGAATTTTTTCTTTCGAACCAGAATATATTTTGATTAACACATGATATCCATATGAAATTTTTAAGTTATATTTGCTTTATTATTTTTATAATATTGAGTCGTATAAAATTTATAAATAATTTGGTATAAAAAAAAGTGTATGTCACACAAATGTTACCCTCAAATTTTTTACTGTGTGGGCATTACAACATCTGACCCTCTATCAATTTGCAATATTTTCGCGGAATTCTTTCGATCAGTATATGTTTCTTCAAACAACATCACAAATACAAATACCTACACAGACTCGTCTTGTTGTTTATTTAATAAAGCTGACCTAGAACTTAGCTCAATAGAAGTTTGGAAAGGGTTAAAGCAATTAAAAATTGAAAAACAACCCGGGTGGGATGATTTTCCACCCATTCTATTAGAAAGTTGCGCAGACGCGTTATGTTTACCATTAACTACAACTTTTAATCAATCAATAAGAAAAGGCGAATTTCTAATGGATTGGAAAATTACTTACATTACACCGATCCATAAATCCGGTTCTAAAAACAAGGTCTCTAATTGTCGTCCAATATGTAAAATATCCACGAACCCTAAACTTTTTTAAAAATTAGTATATAACTGACTTACTTTTTTAATAAAAGAGGTTATATCACCGTATCAACACGGTTTTATCACGAGAAGGTCAACAACTACAAATTTGGCAATATTTTCTAAATATATTTTGAATTGTTTAAAAGAAGGACATCAATGTGATGTTATATTAACAGATTTTTCAAATGCCTTTGATAGAGTTCATCATGAGTTGAGTTCATCACTGAGCATTGAGACTATCCAGTTTCTCACCGGTGCTTGTACACCAAGGTTGGTAAGAGCATCAAGAATGCCCCTAGTATGTATATTATTAAATGAACTTTCTTTGTCTAAGAAAGCCGCAAGAGTGTATTGTTTAAAGAAGATGGATCTTTCAATAGTAGTAATAACCTCGTGTAGGGCGGTATCTGTGGATCTGCCCTTGAGGTATGCGTGTTGGGCGTTGGATAGATTAGCACCCTTTAGAACGTCCCTAAGATGAATATCCAGTATACGCTCTGGGGTTTTCAGTGCGAATGATGTGAGGCTTATTGGTCTAAAATCCTTGGCTGATTCATGACCTCTCCTCCCAGCTTTGGGTATAAATATTACCTTAACTCTTCTCCAGCTTCTTGGAGTGTAGTTAAGGCAAAGGCACTTAGTGAAGATAGAGAGTACGATTGGTGCAACTACATCTTGTAGTTTCTGCAACATTATTGGAAGTATGCCGTCGGGACCTGGAGATTTGTATGGAGAGAAGATGCTTAAGGCACAGATAACCCTTTCCATTGAGATAAAGGAGCCAGTCGGAACCGCCGCAGTTGCCTCAGGTGATTCTAAGCCTAAGTTCTCATTGCAGTTGCTCCTGCAGCCGGGGAAGTGTGTGTTGAGTAAGTGTTCCAGTGATTCATTGGTAGATTCTGTCCACTTACCATCGTCTTTCCGAATGAAAGATGGACTGGTGCTTTCTTTGGACAGAATTTTGCTTAGTCTTGCCGATTCTTTTATATTGTCGATTGATTGGGTATATTCCTGCCAAGAATGCTTTTTCGCGTTTTGAATTGCTTTATCAATTGTGATATTCGAGTTACTATCGATATGGGTTGTTGAAAAAATGGCTGGTTGAAAATTTTCTGCAGCTCTCTTTGTGCCTTATATTAATAACTAGTATCGCCTGTTGTCGAAGTTCGACCATATCAAAATCCATTTGCCTTTTGTTTTTTTTTTCATTTTTATTGAAAACCGTTTATCAAAGTTAAAAAACGTTACATTGATAAATACTTTTGGCTAATTACGTCATGTGTCTATTTACCACTGGGTTCATTGAATGAAATTACTTCATTTTGTTCAGGCCATGGCAGAATAACCAGGTAGATGCAATTCGGAGAGCAAAAAACGAGAGAGCAAAACATTGATGTAGCTATAATGTCACTATTGACAATTTATGTTTATTCGTTCAGCCATAGGGATGTATAATTTACTTGTAACCGTATAAATCAATTGAGTACCCAGGTTTTAAATGTAAACAACATGTAAAAAAATAAGCAAATATCTTAAAAATTTCATAATATGAGCCGCGTTTTAAGATATAATACATAATTAATTGTAGTTTGGCCTTAAATGAAGCAAATGAAAGTTTACTTTTAATATAATTTTCATTCGACTACTTATTTCGATTGTGCAGTAACCAATTTATTTGTGTAGCTATTTACGGCTGATTTAAACTGTCAAATTATATTTTGACAAGTGAAATTGCTGCTGGAAAACATAAAATTTATTGAATGAAATCGACGATTGTTTGCTAATTTTATCGTGCTGTAACGAAAGCTAACAATTAATGAACTAATTTCGAATTATCGCGATGGGAGGAAGTTATATGCAGTCTATAAAATCTATTGTCAAAACTAAATAAATAAGTAAGTAAAAATTGATAACGTTTTCAAAAAAGGTCATTTTGACGTTATAATTACGCCTTTGTTATTGTTTTGTTGTCGCAGAGAGCGCATTTCTAGTGCATCTACCTGGTTATTCTGCCATGGTTCAGGCTATCAGTTCGAGAGAGCAATTATGAAACAGCAACAACAAAAATGCCACACAGCTCTGTTGAAGTCAGTGCACGGACTTGAAAAAAATTTTAAGTAGTACATAGAATGGATTCAAAAAGTGTGGTAGATTGAAAAAAAATGTGGCAGATTTGATATTTCATATAATAACTATATGTCTTTTATTAAAAAAAAATATATATACATAACACAGTTTACAATAACGAAAAAAGTATATATTCTCAGCCCTATTCTGACAAATTGACAAAGATTCAACTAGAATTTTTAATATTTCTATGTGTTTGTTGTAATTTTTTTACTTCAAAACAAAATTTGAACTAAAAAAATTTTTTCTAATGAAATTGTCACTATCTGAAAAACAGTTGAAAATTTTTATCAAAATCATAGTAAAATTACCCAGGTATTATAAATCGAAAGGGTTCAACTGTCATTGTAGGGATAGAATGTCAAAAAACCGTGATGACAATCAAAACAATAATGCTTCTTGTATGTTAATAATGGAAACGCGTAATTTTTTGTTTATGGATTTTGAATTTTATTAAATTATGAATTTTTCTTATGCTTTCTTATTTGAAAATTTTACAACTAATTGCCCAGTGTCTACCTTTATAAAAAAACAACAACAGATAAGATCTTGTTAACTCTTTCTTGTAAAACACAGACAAAAAATCCCCTTTAATTTTTGAATGTGCTTACACTACTTGTATTTGACACTTTATCCCTACAGCTTGGCAGCTGTCCTATCTTTCCAACGATGGTTATTCTATCATAATCAAAATTTATAATTTTTGAGCTCCAAATTTTGTTTTGAAATAAAAAAATTACAACAAACACATTGAAATATTAAAAATACTGGTTGACTATTTGTCAATTCGCTAATAGGACTGTTAAATATAAAAAACAAAAATAGAGTAAAACGAACAAACTTTCAGTCAATAAAACAAAAAACAAAACAATATGGGACAAATTAAGTTTAGGGACAGGAGCCTAATTTTATTGTTAATATGTATTTTTACCTCCTTGAGGTCCACTTAATCCACAGTTCGGTAAAAGTTACTGTCCCGGTAAGCTCACGAATCGCAAGAAATAGAGAGATGATTTTCCAGCAAGTTGTGAGTTTACTGGGACGGTAACTTTTATCGATTCGTGCCACGTTTAAGCCTCCCGCGCAAATGTTTTGTTAACAACTGACAGTCAACGTCAAAATATTAATGTCATTCACAATTACAAGCATGTGTCAAAATCTAATGATATTCACAATTAAACTTTCTAGTGATGTGTTTATTAAAAGTATTTCATAGAACAAATTCAACAAAAAAAATTTTATGATGGTGGAAATACTGGTAGATTATAAGCCTTCAGTGGTAAAAGTGGTGGATATAAGAATTTTGCAAAAATGTGGTAGATCTACCACAATAGTGGTAAACAGTTTGGCCACGAGCTTAAAAAAAAAAGAAAGCTAAACTGACCAAAAAAAAAGTCAAAACAAGCTAAATGGTTTGAAAAAATAAACTAAAAAAACAACCAGATCTTTTTCATACCATTTCAAGGTTATTTATTTAATTTTTAACATAACATTTATTTTTAACTAGCTGAACCCGGTGTGCTTCGCTACTCCCCTCGTTATAAAATAAAATTAAAAGTATTTATATATTTTTCACGCCATCGAATTTTCAAAATAAGTCCACCCCAGCGCCACCTACCGTGTCCATTTATACACAAATTATTTTCTTATGATCAAACAAACATACATTCTGAATTTCAGTTAAATTGGTCCATAAATTCAAATTTTCGATATAAGTCCACCCCAGCGCCACCTATCGGGTCCATTTATACACAAATTATTTTCTTATGATTAAACAAACATACATTCTGAATTTCAGTTAAATTGGTCCATAAATTCAAATTTTCGATATAAGTCCACCCCAGCGCCACCTATCGGGTCCAAATATAGCCTATGTTACTCACCGTACCAAGATGAACATTACCTGAAAATTTCATCAAAATCGGCCCAGCCGTTTTGGAGTCCATACGTTACATACCTACACACATCCTATTTTATATATATATTTAGATATATTTATATGAACATAATATATGACCGTACCGGAAAAAATTTCGCCACACACCATCTAATTTTTTTTTGTAAGCGTTTTTGGAAAGTAATTCCCCAAAATTTTTTTTACAAAACGTTTTGTCACATCTTCGACATTTACTGTCCGATATTAATATCGATGTTTTGTTTTGAGAAGACTATTTTTTCTTGCTCCAAAGGTCATTGACCTCAAGTACCCAGTTCTAGTACTTATCCACTAAATCTTAGTCTTACCATCCTAATGTACCACTAATGTCAGAAAAATAATGCTCGCCAAAAATAATTAAATTTTTGCTAAGGAAGTATTTCGATTATTGCAGTAGAACTATTTAGAAAATTATTTTAAATTTATTTTGCCGAACGTAGTCATACCTTTTCAAATTTTTAGTTATAGCTTCGGTATTTAGAGTTCGATCTTAAAGTATGATGCATATATCGATGTTTGTGTCTTGAGAACAGAAATTTTTTGCTTTACAGGACATTGAATTTTTTAAAAAAAAGTAAATCAAATAAAAAGTTTTTAAACCTTTGCCCAGCATTTTGAAGGCCCTGCTGTCCCTAGCTCTTTAAAATAAGCTTTACTTAATTTAAATTTATGAAGTATTTTTAAAATGATGTTTACAGTGCCTTCCGTAGTAAAAATCTTCTAATTCTACCAATATCAAAAAATTTGATATAATTTGCTGTCGGCTTTTACTATAGTATCTTTTTTTTTAGAAATGTCAGTAGACTCGTCTATTTCCTACAGAGAAAAGAACCGGTTCTGAACCTATCACCGGTTCAGAATACTATTTCGTCCCAAGAGATAGGGACCTGACACAATCCTGCCACCAACATATGAAACCGACCGGTCACTTTTACATGGCGCTGTCATTGACAGGGGTCAATTGCCACCTGCTGCATCACCTAAGACTTGTAATACAGAAAATAAAATCCGTCCCGTAATAGGCACAAAAATCTGTTCCATGACGAGTTATATAAGACTTGTCCTGTGATAGCTGTCCATTGCAGCTGTCACGGGACCAGTAATTAAAGGGCAATTTACTCTGATTTTTTCGTAGGGCTATTATGCTGCAAAGACTATTTCCAATATCGGAAATCAATTTGGTGGTAAAATACGGCTACAGAATATTTTTGTAAGTACCCTGTAGTTTGGCTGGTTGCAGCATATCCCTTTGGATATGCCATTTACCGGTATGGCCATTGGGGACAGAAGAATTGTAAAGCACATGGTAATGCACGTTGGGTCCGTTCGAACCTGTCAATGACATCGATTTGTTAAAAGGACGTACAAAATACGAGGCGAAGGGTATGGCCCTACCACTGAGGGTATGTGAATTATCATACATGTAGAATGATTAGCAGAACAGGGTAAAGTTACGTTTTTGACAGTTCACCAAAAAAGACAAAAAAAGCTGTTTTCAAGGGGCAAAAAAGCTTAAAAAAAGCCATGAAGCTAAATCGTAAATTTACAGGCTAAATCGCTAAAAAACAGGCTAAATCTAGCCTGAAAAAGGCTAAAATGGTCACACTGGTGGTAAAGTCCGTGCTCTGGTTGAAGTGTTCTGAGTCACTCTATTCTCTCTCGTGTATGCTACAGCAACGATGTTCAACAGAGCTGTGTTGCTATTGGTTTGCATTGTCCCATTGGGAAAAAAGTTTTTACATTTGCTTAGTTTTATCTATCTTAATGACAACTTATTCGAATAAAAACTATATTCTGCAAATGTTCTCGAAAATACCTTTCCATCGATGTAAGATTTATGTGAATATACTGACGTTAACACGGGTAAAATGGTACCACAATTTGTTTGTTTGCTTTGTAGTAATATATAGATAAGCAGGATTCGGATTTTGATGACCTAAAAAACTGCAAAAAATCACATAAAAAAAGACAAAAATAACCTAAAAACTGCAGAAAATAACTTAAAAGTGACACAAATGACCTTAAAAAGGCAAACAATTTCATAAAAAAAAAGTATAGCAGTGAGAGGACTGCCGACCGAAGCGAAAACCTATATATAAAATATAAATGGAAAACGTTGTCCTGCCACGGACCGCCTTACTGCTATATAATAATTTTCATGCTAATAGGGGGTTTCGGACTATGCTACATGTAGGATGGACTTGATAGGTCGGACGGACATGTAGGATGTGCGAAAGCTCATACTGCAGCCCGTCCTACATGTAGGATGAAATCAAAAAGTTTTAAAAGTTCCGCTCTGATCTTGTTCTTCTCTGTGCGTCCTTGTTTGTAGATTTCCTTGGTGATTGTTGTTGGCGCAGTTAGCCGGAAATTTTTTGTAGGTGTTGTAAATTCTAATCGTGTAGCTACCGTTGGCATATGAAATTAGAATTATTTTTGTTAAGAGCTTATAACAATTTATTAGATTTTTTATATATTACTGAAACTATTTCTTTAAAGCAAAAGTGTTACCATATCAAAAATACATATAATTAAAGTAATTTATTTAAATTATTTCATTATTAAAGCTTAAAGCTTATTTATATCAATTTATATCATAACACTAATATACATGTTCACCATATCTATATTGCGTTGTGTATTAAAAATAGAATATTCTAAAATTAAGAAATAGCTATAGCTTATAAATTATATATAATCCATATAAGAAATTAAGCTAAACAGTTTTAAAAAATAGAATGCTTAGGATAAGCAGACCTTAGTTATTCAATTACTACTGAAAATATTAATTATTTTGCAGGTTTAATACGTAATTGTTATTATATAAATATACATATATATTCTTTAAATTTCCTCAATGAGCTAAATTGTTCATATATATGAACTATATATATGTAAATGTGTAAATATATACATGTATATATATATATATTAGGGCGTAAACCTTTTTTACTTTTTTTTTTGAAATTTTGGGGGGCTAAAGCGGAATCCAGAAGTTCGTCACAAAAAACAATTTTGAGATTTTTTTCAGATTTTTTGAAAAAGGTTTAGAGGTCGCTCAAGATCGTTTTTCCCACAAAAAATAGTTTTTCAAAATAACACTTGTTATTTTTACCCAGAAAGGGAGCCTAACTGAAAAATATAATGTTTCAAAGATCTTATTTGGAAGGAAAAATGTTCAAATTTTACTTTTGTGGGCTTGAAAGAGGAGTTACGACTGTTTTTCTGGACAGGACAGTCACAAAAAGGAGTTTTTAAAAAAAAAAAGTTGACTTTTTTATTTCCACCTTAAATTTCTCCAAATTTTCGCTTTTGATAAAAAAATCCTAGTATGCAGCTTCAAAAAACACTTAAGGTTTGGGAAAAAATTAATTTTTAAGTAAATTTATTAGTGTGAGCAAAGGTTTTACAAAAAACAGTTATAAGGGCTTTGGTATGATGGTTACCATGTATCACGAGGTAACATATCAAAGTTTAGCCAAAAACCATTTAGAATTGATATTATTTTTAGAAATTTTTATTCTGTTTTAAATATTTTTGCGACCGTTCTCAACCACTTGGAGTCTTGAAAGCTCTCCTCAGGTTTGGTTAGATGTCGGTACCCATTTGCAGCAGCAACACCACGTTCAGCTATATAACCATAAATAGCATAAAGTTCTTTGACTACACTAATATTGGCACTGATTTTTTGGAAAGCGACCCAGATACTTAGAAAAAAAACCCCTCTTATTTGCAAGCCTTGGACATTATCAAATGTTTCTTCGTTGTGAATGATATAACTGAACGTGGTGTTGCTGCTGCAAATGGTTACCGACATCTTACCAAATCTGAGTAGAGCTTTCAAGATTTGCTCCAAGTGGTTGAGAACGGCCACAAAAAATATTTAAAACGGATCAAAAATTTCTAAAAAAATTATCAATTCTAAATGGTTTTTGGCCAAACTTTAATATGTTACCTTGTGATACATGGTAACCCTCATACCAAAGCCCTTATAACTGTTATTTGTAAAACCTTTGCTCACATTAATAAATTTACTTAAAAATTCTTTTTTTTCCAAACTTTAAATGCGCATTACTTTAGTAAAAGGATATATAAATTATTGATTTGTTTTCTTTAAATTACTTAAAATTAAGTGTTGTTTGAAGCTGCATACTAGGATTTTTTATCAAAAGCGAAAATTTTGAGAAATTTAAGGTGGAAATAAAAAAGTCAAATTTTTTAAAAAAAAACTCCTTTTTGTGACTGTCCTGTCCAGAAAAACAGTCGTAACTCCTCTTTCAAGCCCACGAAAGTAAAATTTAAACATTTTTCCTTACAAATAAGATCTTTGAAACATCATATTTTTCAGTTAGGCTCCATTTCTGGGTAAATATAACAAGTGTTATTTTGAAAAACTATTTTTGTGGGAAAACGACCTTGAGCGACCTCTAAACCTTTTTCAAAAAATCTGAAAAAATTCTCAAAATGGTTTTTCGTGACGAACTTCCGGATTCCGCTTCAGCCCCCTAAAATATCAAAAAAAAAAAGTTTACGCCCTAATATATATATATATATGTATTTCCGATACGGTAACACTTTTATTAAAAACAAATAGATTTACCAATATTATATATACTCTTTAATTCATATGTATAAACTCTTTTCTAAATTAGTTCGATGTCATATGCTGACTGCAGCTACAAATAAACATCCACAAAAAATTAAAGCTTACTGTACAACAATAACTATTTAGCAAATTTACAACAACAACGCAAAGAGAATTACAAGATCCCAGCGGTTGCGCAGCGTTAGAGGGGATGAACTGAATTGGCGGCGTAAAATATGCAGCACTTTGCATGCTATATTTTCTGTTTGCCTGCTGTTTCGTTAATTTTTTTAATTTTTTAACAGTTTTTTAAGTTTACAATATTACAAGTTTACGAAATATGTTGCAAGTACAAGCTCTCGAATTAAATATGTCGCAAATTGATAAAATGCAAATAAAATAAAATATTTGCGCTAAAACACGACCGAAATGTCAAAATTTGTAATTGTCTAAATTTCATCGTCCATTTGACACAGCAAAAAAGACAAATTTATTTCAACACACACAAATTTTATTCAACTTGATATTTTCTATCCTACCACGACTGATTGACACACAGCCATAGTTGACAACTCTGAGTATAAAATGCCGCAGTGGTGAAAATAAAAAGCCACTGACAAATACAACAAGTGTGAAAATTGTCAAACTTTGTTTGACGATATGTAATAAAATAAGAGCATGCATGTAATTATTTGAATGTTCAACATATGCCTTTATCACAACTTAAAGATTAAAATGTTAAAACACTCAATCCATACATTATTTTTCTTG
Source organism: Dichetophora obliterata (assembly GCA_963920525.1). Classification (NCBI taxonomy): domain Eukaryota; kingdom Metazoa; phylum Arthropoda; class Insecta; order Diptera; family Sciomyzidae; genus Dichetophora; species Dichetophora obliterata. Next base: position 24,675,389 of record OY986436.1, read on the forward strand.
TTTGCAAACGAAGTTCCAGCAGAAAAAAGAAGAAAAAGAAGAAGATGGATCCATTTTTAAATCTCACCATAAATAGCAGCTGTTTGAGTAAAAGCAAATTTTTCAAAAATGTTGACAAATACAACAACTGAAGAAATTGCCAAACTTTAAAGGCATATACAGTGTTGCGCAAAATAATAGCAACATAATAAGTGCGCTGCAACAAAATCGTGTATTTTTTTTTAATATTGGGGACACACAAAAATGATTATAGGAATCAAAGCATATATTCATACATCATATATAAAACAAATCAAATTCAAATTTGGTTTTGTTTTTTTTATTAAATTTAAAATTAATGTGACTACATTCAATTTGTCTGTGAGCAAAACAATAGCAACAAAACATGAAAAATGTAAAAAGAGAACACAAGTTCGAAGAATTATTGGTAAAAGTTCCGTTATTGTAAAGCACGTATTGTTTGTAAGTCATAAACATTTAAATTTAGTTTTTTTTTTGTGCTAGTTGTGACATTGACTGTTCCATTTATAATGGTACGTTTTAAATACTGTGAAGCTCTTAAATTACAAATTATTTCCGAATATAAAAACGAAAATTCGCAAATATCTAACGTGAAACAGTTTGATATTAATCGGTCAATAGTTTGCAGATTAATAAAGAAATATACCTTCACAAAAGACGTAACAACGGTAAATTAAAGAGGGCGACCGCGGAAAACATCGCTGCGTGATGACAGGAACATTTGTGGTGTGTTCAAACGAAATGCATTTGCCACAGCCAAAGAGGTTGTTCGGATACTTGATTTAGATATCCACCACAGCACTGTTTGAAGACGAGCCGTTGAGAACGATTTAGGAAGTTACAGACCGGTAGAGAAACCTTTGCTTACAGCTAAGCATAAAAAACAAGATGAGGTGTTACAATTTAAACAATTCTGTCTGAAATTGTGACAAATAGTTGCAATTTATTGTTTTTTAGACTCAGTCTTTCAAAAGAGCACCTACATTGGACCGTTCAAAAATCGAAAACTGTTTTTTTAGCGATGAATCAAAGTTCAACTTGATTAATTCAGATGGGATGTGCACGGTACGGCGCCACCCAGGTACACGACTTGAAGCCCGAAACTTCAAAATAAATTTTGAACATGGATGCAATGGCATTATGGTCTGGACTTCTTTTTCCTATAATGAAGTTGAACCATTTCAAAAAATCGATGGAATTATGGATCGATTTGTATATAATGACATTTTAGAAGGCAAGATGCGACCACATTCAGAGTGGAATATGTCGCTTCAGTGAACGTTCAGCCCGATCACGACCCGAAGCATACTTCAAAGCACATCAAAGACTACATTAGAGGCAATGGGATTCAAGTCCTTGATTGGCCGGCACAGTCACAATGACTTGAATCCCATTGAAAATCTTTTTTGGATTTTGAAGGTAAAAGTTTTTGGTCAAAGGTTTTCCAATAAGACTGCACTGTATGAAGCGCTGAAACTTAATTGGGAACATATACTAATACTAACATATCTACTTTAACAGAGTCGATGCCGCTCAGCTGTGCAGCGGTTATCAAGAATAGTGGATCTTACACCAAATATTAATTATGTTGCTTTTGTTTTGCTCTCAGACAAACTGAATGCAGTCACATTAATTTTAAATTTAATAAAGAAAACAAAACCAAATTGGAATATGATTTGTTTTTAATATGATGTATGAATATATGCTTTGGTTCCTATAATCATTTTTGTGTGTCCCTAATATTTAAAAAGATGCACGATTTTGTAGTAGCGTATCGATTTTGTTGCTATTGTTTTGCGCAACACTGTATATATATATAAATATAAACCGAATTAATAATAAGTTTTGGTTGCAAACATCTTATTGCAACCTAACTTAAGTATTTATATACTAACAAACAGATTATATGCATTAATTTCAGGAGTTGCCAAGTGATTTCTTTGTGAGATTGCGGCCGAATGACGAATTCCTTGGAAAAATACGATGATGCAAACGAATGATTTACCCTCTACCAAAATCGTTCAACGCGCCTAAAGACGTTTTCACTTCAATAAACAAAAAATAAAGCTTAAAAAAACATTGCTCAACTTAAAATTTATTTTATATAATTTTTATACATAGCGTTATAGTTTGTTGCAAGGTGCATTTTTAAGTTATTAAAAAGAAATGAAAAGAAAAGAAATGAATGAAAGAACGTTGATATTTTTGTAAACAGAAAAACTTCTTTCTACCCGAGTAAAAATAAAAACTTATTTAGCTAAGGCCAAACAGCGGCCAAACAAGGCCTTATTTTAAATATTTTTCTCACTCGACCCGAACGGGGGTCTAACAAGGGTCTTACGAGGGTCGTTTATAGGATTTTGTGGGCAACCAGCGTCTGAACAAGGGTCGTACAGAGGCCGTTTTTAAATAATCTAGACTGCAAAATGGGCGTAAAGCGGCCGTACATCGGCCGAACAGTAATTTTTTGAATATGAACAGCGTTTCAAACTAACTTCATTCACAAAAAAATCTTTTGCGCAACACAGAAGTGGTAATACTATTATTAACAGCATCGCCGAGTGAGGCTTGCCTTTGCTGTTGTGCACACATTTGCTGTGGAATAAGAGCTTAGAAAAATTAGGTGGCATATAACGAGCGTACAGCGGCCATACATCATAATTAAGGCCTTGTACAGCCGTTGTTCGACCTTTTTGAATTATTTTTAGGCCACGTTTGACCCTATTACGGCAGTGCGGCCCATGTTCGACAGCTGTTCGCCCGCTAATATTTTTACTCGGGTACTTCTGCACTGACGAGAGGAACCTATTTAAAAGACTATCGTCATCGGATGTAAGTTCCTCTTTTAATTTCATAGTATTAAAATGTTTTTCCCCTAATATTTCAGCAATATAGCATAAAAATCGAGTTGATAAAAACTAGCATATTCTGAGTTTTTATCCAACACTTGTTTCATCTTTCTACATACCCTTTCATCAGTTAAACCAAGCGCAGAGCTTTTTAAGAGCTTTTTCATCGAAGTCTATGAACAATACTACTCCTTTTTCGAGAGGTAATGTTTTTGATTGAAGGGACTCTATTGTTAAAGGAATATGTTTTAAACTTTACATATTTACATTTTTTAGTAAAAAAAAAAATAGAAATTTTTTTTATTAAAAATTACGTTAAATTGACCTAAAAAACTGACAAATGCTCTAAAAACTAAAAATGTCTGAAAATGACAATAAAATAACTTAAAAATCGAATGCAGTAGTTAAACAAATTTGTTCCTTTCCTTTTCTTATACTTTTTACAACTCGAGACGTTGCATTTGTATTCTTCATTTTGTATGGGAGGTGAGCGAAGGGCGTTGTAGATCTTGATGACATTTTAAGATAATCATATGATAATTATGTGAATCTAGTAAATAAACAAATTAGTTTATATCCTTTTTTATACTTCTAGCAACTCGAGATGTTGCACTTTTATCATGCAAGATTTTCTCTTCATTTTGTATTGGAGGACGGCGAAGAGCGTAGCAGAGCTTGATTAAATATTCATATTGTAATAATGTAATTATATTTAGATTAACATATACTAGATATGTTAAAATTGAAATAAAAAATTTGTTTCTTTTTCTTCTTACATTTGCTACAACTGGAGATATTGCACTGTTATACTTAATTTTTTTGGGAGTTGGGCGAAGGGCAGATATTGATGATATTTCTATAAGGTAATGGCGTGAATCTAGTAAATAAAAAATTTGGTAATTTTGTTTCTTACACTTTCTATAACTCGAGCTAATGTTTAATTGTTTATTAAAACTTTTATTTCAAATATTCCATGAGAGGTGGGCTTGACCAATCTTGATGAAAATCAGCCGTTTGTGTGTCGTTTTATGCTTATGAAATATTTACACAAGCTTAACTTCATGTACCTACTATGATATCTTCTATTTTTGTCTCTTAGCCCATAAGCCACGCTACACTGTGAGACGTAAGGAACCTAGATGTCAAGTTTGCAGAAAATCAATCCAGTTTTTTTTCACATGATGCGCGTACACACAGACCGACAGGCAGACAGACAATAATTTTAAAAATGTAATTTTTGGAATCCGCATCCAATTTCCAAAAACATATTTCCCAAATGTGCAGATAATTTTTTTTACGGTCTTCTAAATGTACGGATTCCAGCTAATGTCCCTTATTTTTAAGGAAAATTAAAAAAAATCCCCGAAAAAAATGTGTACAAAATAAAGTCCAGAGTAAAACTTGGGGAATCAGCTAGTAAAAAAGGTAATAAGTCTTATATTCTAGTAAGTCCCATCTTACGGTGGCGGTCATGGGCTCATTATGGTCATGCATTGTTGTTGTTTCAATGTAAATTAAAAATTTGAGAGCGAGAGCAAGAGAGTACATTTTCACCACCACGGTCACCAAATGATTCGACAAAAATATGAAATCATGGGATCAAAACAGTGTTGCGTTGTGGAATTATTCACAGCATTTAAGTTTAGGCATGAAAATAGTACATTTTTAGTACGAAATATATGAAAGCAGTAAGGAAACCTGCTTAATAGCAACACTCATAGGTTGAAAAAATACTACAAGTAGCAAAAAGTGTACTGGTGTTCAGGAATCATATGACCACTAGCATAACATATTTTCGTCACACAGCTCATCAAACGAAAAAAAGAGAGTGAAAAGTGTCATGACCAGGGATCATATGACGAGCACCATAACAACACCCTAAGCGACAACTGGGTAATTCATATTAATTAAAATTGATATATATATATTAAATATATATATATTTTACAAATATCTGGTTCACAAATAGTGTGAAATTAGTCCTCAAAAAACGTAATACAACTTACAATCGTTGGAAAAGAAATCCCACAACATCAAATTGGGAACAACACAAAAGTGCTGGAAACATACAGTTAGATCGGCAAAGCGCATTTTTTTATGTCCAAACTAAGTTCATCGCAACCATCTGAAAAGCTTTGGAGCAATTTAAAACAAGCTGGTGTATGCAGTGTGAAATCCGACATTTGCCGAATTGATCCTAATACCCTTAACGAATACTTTATTGCCAGCTCTACGTCTCCAAATAATGGGCTTGCCTTTAATCCAAGGCCTTTCAGTTCTGAATCTCTAAGTAATTTTGAGTTTGTTGCTATTGACGAAAGTCATGAAGGCCGGTGTGTTAATAAAATAAAATCCAACGCAACGGGTGAAGATGGAATATCAATTAAGTTTAATAAAATTATTTTACCGTGCATCATCAGCCCGCTCACCCACATATTCAATCATTGCTTCGCAAGTGCATGCTTCCCTGATGTTTGGAATGCAGCGACATTCATTCCCATAGCGAATAAAACTAATGCTTGCGATCCGGCTGATTATCGTCCTATTAGTCTATTAAGCCCGCCAGATTCCCTTCGGGGAATCTGCCTGTCCAAAGCCAGGAATAGAAGGGTGATGGCTGGTTATTGGGTGAACAATTTATGGGGCACGGCCCATGAATTGATCTCAAAATGAGTTCAATCTTGAGGCACGGCTCTTGAATGTTCATCTGATTTCCGTAAAATAAAAGGTTTACCTTGAGCCTTGGTTGTTGGTGCCAAATCTTGGAGAAAGCATGGTTTTGGTATTAAGTTATCATAACATTGTTATTATAATATGCTTTCGATGGACGATCAATCCAAAATAACTTGAAGAGCAGGGGCAGTCATCCGTCAATGATGAGGAGACCTGATCTATCGTTGTTCTGCAGACCTTGTTTTAGAATGAGGGTTCTATGTAAGAAGCATAGAACCTTTCGACCGAGTATAAGCCAATTGGTATACTACGGCTCACGCTTCCTAGTTTTCCGAAAGAGGCTTTTAATAAAGCCTTAATTAAGCTAACGAAGTTGCGTAAGTAGGATTGTGCTTCTCTCGGTATATTACCGGGAAACCAATGGTTATTTTAACCTAGTCATGTAGAATTCTAGAGACTGAAGGTGTCACAGTCAAATATAATTGTTCTAAGAACTTTTTGCCTGTAGACTGGATGTTGAGGAGCCTTGTCTGGTGGAACCTTGAGCCCGGGTATCGTGGGAAAGGTCCTTCGGGGTTTATACGCTCTGATTGTGGTTAGACCAGGAAGGTCGGTGTGAGTTACACTTTAGTTGAACTCGGGTTGCTAATTCACTTAAATAACTAAGAGAAAGATGGTAGATAAACTCTCGCTTATTTCAAACAGTGAATTTTAGGAAGGTAAGCAACTACCGGATCACTAAACTGTTATCTTTGGAATTTGAGAACAGGCGACGGGGAAACCTAAACAGTCTGAGTTGTGTCCACAAATGATTGAGGAACCTGCTGACATACGTGACAGCACCATAGTATGCATCGTTTACTAGTTTTTCATGTCAAAGTTCACCATTTGAACATGATGACGAAGTTGCGTGCCAAAAAGCGTCATTTATACCAATATGACCCAAGGTGATTTTAAATAACCTAGTCATGTATAAATTTAAGTGGCTGAATGTGTCACGGTCATGAATATAGTCAATCTGACGGTTCAATGTTGGTATGTGTTATGAAATTAGAAAAGCCTTTCTGGTGGATCTTTTCAATTCCGCAGGCGCGTTGGCCGATGCTACATATTGGTCCCAAGCTTTGGAGCACCGTAGAATTAAGCCTTTACGGCAGGGGTCTACGTTAAACACATAGAGGATTTTTGTTAGTCTATTGTCATTCTTGTCAAAAGTTTTTGAGTCTCTCATGGCCATGCAAATCTTGGAACACATAAAAAGATTTGACCTTTTGCCCCCATTTTAGCCTGGTTTTCGACCAGGACATAGCTGCACTACAGCAATAGTAATGATTCTAGATGACTTCAGAGTGTCTTATGATTTGGGGCGCATAAACTTGCGCTGTTTCTTAGATTTTTCCAAGGCATTTGATTCTGTTGACCACTCAATACTGTGTCAAAAACTTGAGGCTAACTTTGGTTTCTCTAGCATGGCGGTCCGTCTGTTAAATAGTTACTTGGTTGGAAGGTCTCAACGAGCTAGGGTGGGAAATAGTCTGTCCACTTTCTGTTGTTTATTCTGTGGAGTGCCTCAAGACTCAGTGCTTGGTCCGTTGTTATTTTCAATGTTTATCAACGATATTTTCATCATATGTCGTCATGTTACCATGCATGCATATGCTGATGACCTGCAACTGCATTTAGATAGTTCTATTGACATTGTTGATAATTTATGTGTTAGGATGAATGAGAATTTAAAAGAAATAATGAATTCTAAATTCAGACTAAATTCACTTAAGTCATATGTTTTGCCTATTTTCAAAGCAAACTATTTTGCTTCCAGTATACCAACTAAAGGGTGTTTTTTTTAGAGGTTTGTTTTTTGAATAGAGATAAAACTGGCATTTTGTGGTCAAATCTGGCAACTCTAATGTCATTTATATTCAGTTTGGTTTGCCATTTCATCATGAACAGTTTGAAAAAAGAACAACGCTTGCAAATCGTGCAAATTTATTTCGAAAATAATGGTTCAGTTCGCGAAGTTTACCGCAAGCTCCGTCCATTTTATGGTCGACATAATCGTCCATCAGAGCAATTAATTCGTTTAACCATGGGTCGTTTTCGCACTACGTTTACTCTATGTGATAATACGCATCCGCAGAGACGTCGAACAGTGCGCACCGAAGAAACAAATGCCGTTGTAGACCAAAATGTTGAAGAGGACCCGAATGAATCGATTCGCCACCGTGCACAGCAATTGGAGCTTTGTCCATCAACTTGGAAGATTCTGCGCAAAGATCTTGGCTTGCGACCTTACAAGATCCAGCTTGTGCAAGAATTAAAGCCGCGAGACCATACAATGCGTCGTGATTTTGGTGTATGGGCCGAAAATGAGATTGATCTCAATGCTGATTTTCATCGCAAAATTTTGTTCAGTGATGAGGCTCATTTTTGGTTGAATGGCTACGTCAACAAGAAAAATTGCCCCATTTGGAGTGAAGAGAATCCACATGAGACCCTTGAGACGCCATTACATCCACAAAAACTGACTGTTTGGTGTGCTCTATGGGCTGGTGGAGTCATTGGGCCATACTTCTTCCGAAATAATGCTGGAGAGTCAGTTACCGTTAATGGAGACCGGTATAGAGCCATGATAACCGACTATTTTGTTCCCGAATTGGATGGCATGAATGTGGATGAGTTGTGGTTCCAACAAGACGTCGCTACATGCCACACAGCGCACGTCACAATCGATTTATTGAAGGAAACATTCGATGAGCGCATAATTTCGCGGAATGGACCTGTCAATTGGCCACCAAGATCGTGTGATTTGACACCATTGGATTATTTTCTTTGGGGATATGTGAAGTCGCTCGTCTACGCCAACAAACCAGAAACGTTAGGGGACTTGGAAGCCAACATTCGTGGCGCTATTGCCGACATACGGCCCCATATGCTCGAAAAAGTGGTTGAAAATTGGACCTGTAGAATTGGCTTTATTCGAGCCAACCGTGGCAGCCACATGCCCGAAATCATATTTAAACATTAATGGCATAAAATTATCCTTCCGATAAAGCTAAATTAATGGACATTAAAACGATTTTCTTGTGTTTTATTTCAATTCGAAGTTCTATACCTCTAAAAAAACACCCTTTATTTATTTAAACGGTGTTGGGCTAAACTTTGCTGGCAAAGTTAAAAATCTAGTATATATTATTAAATCGTCTTTTTCTTGTGAGGATCACATTAATTCTGTTATTTCTAAGGTCTACTATGTCCTTCGGAACCTGAGATGGACCGCGTCATTTGTACCTGTTGATACTAGAAAAAAATTAGTGCTCCAGCTTTTAGTGCCAATCATTTCATAGTCTGAATGGAACAGCTTGTTTGAAAAATGTTGGACAAAGCATAACTTCGAAATGGGTTGACCGATTTTAAAATTGTTTTTTCTAAGCTTTTCTACGCCTCTATTATTATTTCCTAACGAAGCCAAAATTTCGAAATTCTATTTAGTTTATAAGTTAGTTGAAGAAATATTTCCATATGTTTCGTTGTTGTTCGCTGAATTCACTTTGCCTCAGCTTACTGCTTCTTATTGCTTTTGTTGTGGCAGTGCGCTTCAAATTATATGTTGTTGTTATTATTAACATAGATTTTGTTGTTGTTTATGCTGCCATAAGAATCCTTTAGACACCCTTGGTCTATAGCAAACTTAATTCCTGGTCCAAACTTAAGTTACAACAAGCTTTTAATTACGCCATAAGATATGTATTTGGCCTTCGTAAAATCGACAGCATCAGTCACTTGAGCAGCAAAATACTCGGTTGCAATATTTTCAATTATCTTGATGCGAAAAACTGCATATTTTTGCATAAATTGTTATAAACAACGACACCTACATATCTTTTTGAGATCAACCAATTTTGTAGATCAACCAAAAACATGAACTTGATAATTCCATTACTTAATTTTGTAAACTCCAACAGACTTTTTTTTGTAAACTCCATCAGAATTTGGAACATGTTGCCTTAAGAATAAAATGTATTCAAAATTATCGCAACTTTAAGTATGAAATTTTACTACACTTTTCTTAATAACCACTATTATTTTCTTCATCTTTTAGTATAAGAATAATTTTTAACTAATAATATTTGATAATTTTTATTAAATATTTAACTAATTGTATTAATCTAAATAACTTTATTCAGTTGCTTATCTTCTTGTTGATAATAATGTATTAATTTATTAATTAGTTTTAAAATTAATTTATTAATTTTAATTAAATCTTTAAGTGTTTGTTTTAAACAATATGTATTTATCAGTTGCTGATAACTTGTTGTTATTATGTTATTCTTACTGCATTTAAAAGACTCTGTCTTATATGTGAACATTATTTCTTAATAATTTACAAAATTACAAATTACAGAATTTGTATGTTGGTTAGCGCCTTATTGCTGAAAAAATTCACAAGTAATACTTTTAATGTCACCTGTTAGCCACACCTTTTAACATTTTCACAATTTGTTTCATTTCATTTTTAAAAATTCTGCCTGCAACTGTAGGTCTGTTTCCGTACTCGATTCAAGTAACTTGAAGTTGCTGATCTGGTCTATCTGACCACCTTAACCTAACCTAAGGTAAAAAATGTAAAAACTGTGGTCTAGAGAGACGTCGAAAAACGTTTTCTCTTTCGGTTAGCTCCTCATTTCACAAAACTTAAGACTCAATTATGTGCAGCAAATAGATCATACGCTTTTAACTCGCCAACGAATAGAGATAACAACTTGATCTTTGGTACACATATAAAAGCGTTTTGCTGAGATTGTTTTTGCATACAAAAGTCAATTTTGATCTCAATGCGGGTTGGCATCTTATTGCCCCGACCACTTATAATTTATAATTTGGAAATCCCAGATAAAAAATCCTAGATTAAAAATTCGAAATTCCGGTATTAACTTTCCCAGTGGACGCTGCATTCGAACAGTATTCTCATGTTGCATTGCAACTTTTGAATACTTCGAAAATTCTTTTTAACTTAAAAATGTTCACAATTTTTTAACCCTTTTGCCTCTCGACTCAAGCACGGAACTCATACCAAGGCAATATATTTTCACATTCAGTTGTTTTTGCTAATGCTCTTGACTGCTGCCACTGCTGCAAAAAAATGCTATCAACAGCAGTCTGCTGCTGCTGCTGCTGCTGCTGCAATGCACTAAGTTAAAAATATTCAATCGCTGCAACGTCACTGCCAACAACTGCTGCTGCTGCATCTGCTGCTACCACTGCGCTGATGAGGATGATGTATGCACTCAAACCAACATACAACAACAAACAGCACAAAATCCAACAACAAACACAACCCACCCCAACCACATGTTCAAGGCAACGATTTGCAATGCTGTTGTTGTTGGCATTATTCTTGCTGTTCTTTGCTGTCGTTATGGTTGTTGTTTTTTTGTCTGTGCAACACAAGCTATCGTTTCGACTGCATACAACAAGCTGCTGCTGCTGTCATGGGGGTGAAGGTACAACATCGTACAACGTCCCCTCATTGCCACAACACGACTTTAGTAGACGCATGGCGGCGATGCAGTAGTTTTCAACAAAAATTGCATCGCCGCTGAATGGTTTCATGCTTGTAACATCATCATGGCATTGCTAATGATCATTATTGAAGCGTGTTTAGCTCTGCACGTATACTCTCTCGGATGCAATGACTCGCTTGTGTGTGTTGGTTCTTTTTTTTGTTGTTGTTGTTGTTTTTGTGCTCGTTGCTGTTTTTATTGATCAAAAACATACACACAAACATGTAGATGCAAATGTTGACAGTTTTTATATCTATTATATAGAAGAGGAAAAATAAGAAAGCAACAACAAAACACAAAGGATTTTAACGACCTGCAGCTAGAGATATTTTCTAATGCTTGTGTAAGGTATTTAAAATGCTTATGTATGCTTGTGTGAGCGGCTTAAAATAGTGTTTTGTATCTATTAGATTGTTGATCTCAAATGTCATTGCTTTGTTGATCGCATCCACGCGATGCTATGTTTTGTGGCGGTGTGCATTACGGCCACGTGCACTACTACCACTAGCCAAGTTGTGGCAGTAATACATCATTAAGTTGTGTATTTACGCAACACGCGCTATTGACACAAAATGAGTCCGAAGCCCATGTGAATTACCGCCAAGCGCATTACTGCCATCAATTTTTCGTGGCGAGATGACACATAAGGGGTATTCACGATTCAGTGCACTTGCCTGTGCAGTTGAGGACTTGAGGACTTGTGCAGTTAGTTTTTCGTGAACACACCATCATCACCATTTCAAAGCTGTCAACATTTTTCAATGCACACAAGTGCACAACTGCTCAAGTCCTTAAGTTGAAGGTAATAGTAGAAAGCACTTGTGCAGATTTTTGACGTACGTACAATTTGTTTTTGTAAAGTGCACAAGTCCTCAACTGCACAGGCAAGTGCACTGAATCGTGAATACCCCTATAGTAGATCGTGTAGTGGGCAAAAATCAAATGTGTTTTTGTCTCGACACCAGGGTTGAATTTTTCAGTACAATAGTACTTTTTCATTACAATTTTATTAAAAGAAGTACGTAAGTACCACGAAGACATTTTTAGTACATTTTCATACACGTGATCTTCATCATATCAACTTGTAATCTTTATTTGCTTGCAATCTTTCTTTGCTTTTTTTTAAAAAAAGTCTTACAACTTTTTCTCTATGTGAATTTTTGGGAAAAAGTGAGAGCTATTAAAAATTAATTTAATGAACCACTTTTTTTAACATTTACAGAATTTCACTGGTGGTTTTATCAATTTAATATTAGCAAATGTTCAAATAATATTTTCGATTCAAAATGTAATCAAAACAAGGTGCGGAAATAGTCTGCTTGTTGATTCAGTTTCTTTCTTAATTAAAATAACAAGTTTTTTTTTTTAAAAAGCCATTGGGCAATGTTGCTTTAACATAAAAATGCTATGCATTTTGAAAATATTTCTGTTGAAGAAGGGGAAGACGCACATTTTCTTGATTAAATTTTAAAAACCGAATGTACAGTAAGTACTATAGTTATTTAACTATGAGTTATTTAACTACAGAAAGTCGTAATTTTTATATCTATAGTAATGAAACTCATTTTCTGTTTGTTTGTTTGTTTGTTTGGCCCTTATACAAATCTTAACGGCTCAACAAATTTCGCTCAAACTAAGTATACATATTAAGTGCATCCTAACTTAAATTGTAACATACCTAGTTTTTGCCACGCCCTCTCCGAAACGTTTCAACTAACGGTAATTTTGTTATTATAATACTTTTTACCATCGGAGTTTTTTGTGTATTTAACTTTAAAAATTTTTGCTATTTTGACATCAAAAACACTCAAATATATTCAAAATTGTAGAAATTTTCAGTACAATGACTTTTTCATATAACATCGTTACCTAAGAATGAGAAAAAAAAAACAACATGAAAATCAAAGTTTGGTCTTTCGATGCAAATATCTCCGCTGCCCATAAATATATTTCATTCAAATTTTTTGTTCAAAATTTCAATAAAAGCACTTCAGAAAAATAGGTTGAACTGTACCGTTGAGTCAGTGCATATATGTTTTATGATAATGTCAAAAAAAGTCCAAAATATTGACTTTTTATTAAAAAAATGACTCCAAATTTTTGATTTTTTTCGCGACATTAATTTTTTCAAAAATTTTGTTTTTACATTTTTTACAAAAAAGTCAAGTCTCAAAAATAATTTATGTGAAAAAATTACCCCAATATCTTTTTCCAATCAAAAGTTATGGCTAAAAATCTGTTTTTTCATACAATTGACTATCTATAGTAATAAAACTCATTTTCTGTTTGTTTGTTTGTTTGTTTGTTTGACCTTTATACAAATCTAAACGGCTCAACTGATTTCGCTCAAACTAGGTATATACATTAAGTGTCTCCTAACTTAAAATGTTACATACTTAGTTTTTGCCAAGCCCCCTCCGAAATTTTTCAACTAATGGTAATTTTGTTGTTGTAATACTTTTTACTATAGGAGATTTTTGTGTATTTAATTTTAAAATTTTTTTGTTATTTTGACATCAAAAATACTCAACATTCAAAATTGTAGAAATTTTCAGTACAACGACTTTTTCATAAAAAAACGACATGAAAATTAAAGTTTGGTTTTTCGATGCAAAATTTCGCTGTCCATTAATATATTTCATTCAAATTTTTTTGTTCAGAAGTTCAATAAAATCACTTCACAAAAATAGGTTGAACTGCACCGCTAAGTCCGTTTTTTTTTTCAAAAAAAGTACAAAATATTGACGTCTTACTTCAAAAATGACTCAAAAATTGTTTTTGTTGTAAAAATTGAATCAATTAAAAATTTCTCAGCTGGCTACCTTTCATATGACATAGCATTTATTTGCAATAATTCTTTCAGCTAAGCGCATAAATTATTTTACTGTTCTTGTCATCAATTTTGATTTTTTTTCGCGAAATTTAGTTTTTCTAAAATGTTGTTTTTATATTTTTTACAAAAAAGTCAAGTCTCAAAAATAATTTATGTGAAAATATTACCCCAATATCTCTTTCCAATTAAAAGTTATGGCTAAAAATCTAGTTTTTCATACTAGCTGTGTATATTAAAATTCTCTATCCTAAATATCTTCCTTATATTACGACACATCGGCTCAAACAACTGCATTTTTGAGCACCCAAAACATCGATTTGATGGGTCATCCGCCGTATAGTCCTGACTTGGCACCGAATGACTTTTTTTTATTCCCAACCGTGAAGAATAAACTGCGTGGACAACGATTTTCGACGCCCGAAGAAGCGGTTGCGGCATTCAGAACGCATGTTTTGGAGATACCTCAATCAGAGTGGCAAAAGTGCTTCGACAATTGGTTCAAACGCATGCAAAAGTGTATAGATCTTCATGAAGAATATTTTGAAAAACAATAAAGTGATTTTCGATGATTAATATTTGTTTTTGTTCTCTAATCCCGAAATATAAAAGGCACCCTTCGTAGTACGTCTATATTTTTCGGTTCAACAGCGTACTAACCAACCGAAAAAAAATGTTGAACTACAGTGTTTGTAATTGAAAATTAAATAAACTTGAAGCAAAAAACATAATGGCACTTCTTGCACTGTTCTTGCAGTTTTTTTAGCTGGATTTATGTCGATCAACTGTTTACGTCGATAATATTGTAACAGGTTGCTGTATGTACTATAATTGGAAATTAAGGCTGTGTGCGAATTGATATAAATGCGACATAAACTAAATAGTATCGATAAGGCAGTGCTTACTAATTTAGGAAGCATTTAGGTAGCTCGAGAATTAAATAAATTATTTAGGAAGCACTGCGTTATCGACACAATTTAGTTAAGACCACATTTCGATCAATTCGCACACAGCCTAAAAAGCGATTGCTTTCTTAACTTACACCTTTTTGCTAATTTACGTTAAGGCTGTGTGCGAATTAATTTTAATGCGACCAAAACTAAATTGTGTCGTTAAAGTAGTGCTTCCTAAATTATTTGGTTAATTCTCGAGCTACATAAATGCTTCCTAAATTAGGAAGCACTGCTTTATCGACACAATTTAATTTAGGTCGCATTTAGATCAATTCGCACACAGCCTAAGAAACGACTGCACAAAAAAGGAATTCCGAAGATTCAAGAAATTGCGTCAACTATCAGAATCAATTAATTTTATTTTTTATTTTAAACACAAACCAATTGTTATTTTGCAACTAGAAAAATTACTAGAAAATTTAGGAAGTTTGGTGTCCATTTTCCCTTTTTTTACAAATGTTATTTCTATATGCGAAGTGCAAGTAAAATTTTTACCAGCAAGCAGATAATTCAGTTTAAAACTAAAAAAAACAATTTTTGATTGCAAAAAAACACTGATAAAATTATTCCTTCGTTAAAAAAGCACGTTAAATTATTTAACTAATATTTTTATAGTGGTCTCAAACGTAATATTCAACAAGTTTTTTAAAATTCCAAAATTTAAAAAACATTTAATCGAAAAGTGTATATTAAAATGTTTATATAAATTACTCTCGAGTAACACCGGGCATACCAGCTAGTTTTATTAATATATAGCATTAAAAAGTTTAGCTAGCATTTTGAGCTTCTGCCATTTTTGCAACTAGAAAACAACTGGCAACCGATCAGTTATTTATGGAACTTTAAAAACCACGTTCGTTAAACATATCGCTGGGCTACTTAAAATTACCACACTTTTGGTTTTTAGAGATTTCATGTATGACAACAAAAAATATAGAAACCACTTGGTAAAGTGTGGAATCAATACCACGGGGTTTTTTAACAATGTTGAAAACAACGCAATTGTGAATACCCTTAATGTGTTTTGTTTTGTTTTTATAAAGGAATTAATTTAAAATTGTTTAGTTTCAAGAAATAAATAATAAAAAATTGCATTAAAAGAGTTTTGAATTATTTACTTCTTAAAGTTTTCAATACCGAGATAATCCAGGAATCCCGGAATGGAGATTTCCAATCCCGATAATCCCGGGATCGAGAAAAGCTTCAGGGATTGGACTCCCTAATACATACATATTTTTAACTAAATAAACCTGTTTTACTTTTAACATACTATTTTCTACTAGGGTTTTCACTGCTATTTTTTCAGCTATTTATACTACATTTTTTCTAATACTATTTTATTTTTACTACGTATGCAAAACAAGTATTTGAACAAGAATAAGAACAGGGATTTGGAACAGGATTTAGACAAGGATAAAGGCTTAGGAGAGAATAAAAACAACTAGACAAAAAAGTAGTTTGCTAGCAATTTGAATACGAATTGGCACAGTGACTACTTATAGTTGTTTGTACTCTTTATATAGACCTTTGCCACCCCCGCACAGTGGCCGATTTGCCTGATCTAGCGTAAGAAAATTAATAACTTAAAAAATAATAAAGTTTTCAACCAAATGATAATTTTTCTGGAACAGTAACCTAATAAGGCACCAAATTTTAATTTTTTTTTAAATTTTTTTTTAATTTTTTTAAATTTTTTTTAATTATTAAATTATTCAGCGTCAGTGCTCCAGTCTGAATCGGAGTTTTCTGATACCTTAGAAGCATCTTAACGCAGATATTTCATCTCCCTATCCAAAAAAATGTCCTTATTGGAATGACGAGACGGGTTTTTGGATAAACTTGTTATTAAAGGATCTGAAGAAATTAATAAAGAGTTCATAAGATCCTCCATTGTATTTATGCGCGAAGTTTTACGTGTATGCTTCAGTCGAAAATTTCTGAAATCTTTGTTTCTAGCTTCCAAGGCCTCTTTCGACATCATACCAATAGGAAGTGGTACACATTCAATTATATCAGCTCCGTGCATCAATATCTTATGAACCGAGCTAGGCATGTAGAACCATGGATATTCATTTACAAATATCTTTGCGGTTTGTAAGGCATACTTACGAAATCTGCAAATATTTACCGCGTATCCGGAGGCCATAGAGGGTAAAATCACACCTAGTCTTTGAATTAGATTTACTTTGATTTACTTAGGTTATTTTAGCAGAAAATTCATGGTGTTCAAAAAACCTTCGAGCTGTATTGCCACTGTTCGTGTTGCCGGAACCTTGCATTGGGATATCCACCAATAATGCCATTTTAACCCTAAATCTATCTTGGATCTCTGCTTTTCTTTGGTTGACTACTATCTTGTCCAAGCCGCGGACCTGCCACTTTTTTATTGGTAGTCTATATCCTACATGTAATATACACTCGAAACAGCGAATCCATGCATGCAAGGTCGACAGTCCGAATTGAAGCAAATCTTCGTTACTCGGCAAGCTCATAATGTGATCAAGGTCATTCATAATTTTCGGCGATGCCTTACAAATTCCGCATGTTTGCGAGGAAGTCTCTGCAATTACGCTAAGCACTTTGCCATCAATCATTGTAAGCTGCAAGTTGTGTTGAACTTGAAAACAGCTCAGACGCTTGGGCTTAAGTTTTATAATTTGTAATTTAATTTTTTCAATCTCGGCACGAATCAAATCTGCGGACTCTTTTGCAAACATTATTTTGAGAGGTCTGCAATACCGAGTTGAAGAAGGCCGCCGATTTTTCCAGAGTATGCTGCTACGCCATTGTACTTGTAGTGGCACAATACAAACTGCAAACAAATGTTCATCTAAAGTTCATCCGAACTCCCATCGCATCCCCATCTATAAATGACAGTTGGCTGTTCATAATTCTTTTCATCAACAGATATTTGGCTGAATGCCTCCGGGTGGGCTTCAACAATTCTTTTAACTGTGTGATCCAGTAGTTCTTGCAAGGAAACTTCAGCACAACATTCTTCGTTTCTTTTTGCATCTGGATAACACCTCTTTTTGGCGGCTAGCATAACATCGTATGTTGGGTAAATATCACTATTGCGTGCTTTTGCACCAGATTGCATAAGTTGATATCATTGGCGTCGGAAGCGGGGGGAGGCCAAGGGGGCAGTTGCCCCCACTTTTTTAGCTAGATAAACAATTTAAAAAGAAAACTTCAAAAGTTATTCAAAATATCAGTTTTTTTTACAACGATAATATTTTTGTATTATATATTTTCCTCTTCTTTCTCTCTTCTTCATAAGCATGCTTGCGGATGACCATTTTCTTTCTCTGTGTTTGCAAAAAGATAGAACAAAATGTAGAGTTTCTACTGCAAATCCACCACTTCAGTTTAAAAGCACCCTTAACCCTCCGATGAGTAAGAAGGTCCCTAGGGACCTTTTTGCCTTTTCAAACTGAAATTACTCCTACTTCGGCCACTACAACCAAAGTTACTGTGTATTCCAAGAGTATTTTGTTGCGCATCTTTTGGAAAAAAAATCAAGCCGATCTGATCATTACTTTAGGAGTTATTGAGGTTTTAGTGAGAATAGTACGCGGACGTGTGAATAGGTCCGTATGGACCTTGTACTGAATTTCACTAATAAATGCATGTTTTTGGGCATCATTATATTTTTTTATTGTTTCAACACATAATTTACTTGTTCTGAACACAAAGACCTAAACTCAAAGACATTAGGGATGATGATAAAAACAAAAAATTCTAAGAAAAATTCGAAGACATGAACTTTATTGCTTTCAAGGAAAGGCACAATATTCTAATTTTATACTACTAGCAATAAACCCGTTCTTAGAATTTTTTGTTCTTAGTATTTTGTTCTTAGTATTTTTTGTTCTTAGTATTTTTGTTCTTAGAATTTTTTGTTATTATCATCATCCCTAAGAGCCCGAACAGAACCAAGGCGGATGTCGGTTGTCGGATTCACCGAGCTACAAATTACATGAAAATATATGCAGCCGCCAAAAATGAAATCGCCGTAGAAATGCATGACGGGAAAACGCTAGAATAGAATCTATTCTAATTTCTCTCTGACGGGTGTCGGATCTCTCTCTCTCTCTGAGTGACTTAAATGTTGCCATATTTTTGCTAAAGATTGGGTACGTTCAGTGTTATTTTCTTAGTTTTTACTATGATTTGACATTCTGTTTTTGTGCCTGTGTTGCATTCATGTGAATTCAAAGCATAATATAAAATAATTTGTATCATTCCCAATATAAAATGCAACCGTGATCCGACAACCGACAACCGCTCATATTCTGGACGTGTTCTCAGCGGATTTCGCAGAGAGAGGCCCGCCATCCGACATCCGCCTTGGTTCTGTTTGGGCTCTAATGTCTTTGAGTTTAGGTAGACGTACGAAAGAGTATAAAAGAAGTTGTAGTTTCGTAAACCAAATCAGTCAAAGTTTAGACAGCGAAGAGTAAAATCGTGTGTGATAGAAACAAAAATATAAATATGGCAGATGCAAGTAGTTTGGACGTTGCTGAAATTGTTGTACGCCGTAGTACACGTTACCAGCAAATGACTGCGGATGAAAGGCGTGCAGCTGATAGTAGATTTGCTGATTTTATGGACGAAGACATGGATGAAGAAATTGATATCGCTGCAATTGATAATTATGAAGTTGAGGATGATGAAGATCGCGCATACCAACCTGCTGAAGAGTCAGATGCCGAAACTGAAGGATACGTCGAGCTAAATGAAGATACTGATGACAACGATGATGAAGAGGAAGAAAATGATGGACAGGAACCGAATGAAAGTTACTATATTGGTAAAGATGGCACCCAATGGAGTAAAAAAGTACCACCAACATCACGCACTCGTTATCATAACGTGGTCGACTTCACAAGAAAGAAACCAGGACCAACAGGAAATATACACGACCCCTATACAATAATGCGTTCAATCATGACAGAGGAAATAATACACTTAGTACTACGTGAAACAAATCGTAAAGGCAGGGAGGTTACAGCTGCATGGAATTTGGCGAATCCCACGAAGAAAAAGGAGTGGAAGCCAGTGACAGTGAAAGAGTTTGACGCCTTTGTAGCTATTCTTTTGTATGCTGGACTCACAAGATCAAACCATGAACCAGCTATGGAATTATGGGGCGCGACGCGAGTTATTGTACATACCCTGTATCAAACTCCACTAATAACCCAAATAAAGCTAAGCATGTTGATGAAATAATCAACAGCTATATTGCAACTTGATCCCGGCATACAAAACTAAAAGTCAACGATCTTGATTGCTTCATATAATAAAGCATAAACGAAATTACAACGGTGCATTATTTTATGAAGAAATCAATGACTGTTTAGCAATCATAAAACACCAAAGTCAACGGACTTTGTAAACAAAAGTTCACAAGAGTTAGTTGACATTGTTTTAGTTATTATTTTTGCATTTATTCAAGCCATTAAGAAGGCATGATTGATATTAAGGAATTAGTCTTAAGATTCAACTACAATTGAAAGGGTTTCTTTCAATTGAAATAAATATTTAAAATATAAAATCGTGTTTTCTTCTAAACCCAAAGGTTTAAATACATAACTCGCGTTGCCCAATATACAAAGCTGCGTTGTCGTACGATCGCTTCATGTGTATAAAGCAATTTATTCGATTCGACAATGGAAATACTCGACAACAGCGACTCATCAACAGCAAAACTGCGGCTATTGACGATATTTGGCAAATGTTGCAACATAACTTGGCAGCAGCTTACACTCCTCATGAAGCACTAACAGTTGATGAGCAGTTGTTCCCTTTCAGAGGCCGCACCCGCTTCACACAATATATTCCGTCAAAGCCAGCTAAGTATAGTTTGAAAGTATGGTGGTTATGCGACTCACAGAGTTATTATCCTGTGAAGGGAATGATATATTCTGGAAAACTGCCAAACCAACAACGGGAGATAAACCAATGGCAGAACGTAGTGCTGGATCTTGTGGAAAAATATTTAGATGCTGGCCGTACTATATACGCGGATAATTTATTTACCACTCTTGACTTGGCGCGTATTTTGTTGAGGAGGAAGACCGCATATGTTGGTACAGTGCGCTACAACAAAACATTCATTCCACAGGAGTTCAAGAAGAGCCCGAAGCGCACCATTAATAGTAAATTATTTGGGTTCAACGAAGGGGATATAGCGTTATGCTCATACGTGCAGGTGATATTAGGCCATATTAGATTACAACGCCAACAAATGCGGCGTTGATACCATGGATCAAATGCTAGGCACTTACAGCTGCAAAAGAGCAACACAACGATAGCCGTTGGACATGTTTTATAATATGCTGGACGTCGCTGCATTGGCTGCTTTTACGATTTACAACGAAATGAAGCCTATAAAAAGGAGTGACAGACGGCGGTCGTTCTTGTTACTGCTAACGAAACAATTGGCCACACCAAATATCGAAGAACGTGCCCTGAACAACCATATAACCTCATATCCAAGAATACGCAATGCGATGGAAGCATTCGATGTCGGGTAAGAAAAACATCTTCAAATTCAATAGAATATATAGTTATTTGTTTTTTATTTTTCTTTTCATTTCAGGTATTATCAAGACCGATGGAAGGCAATGCACCGTCGTTTGCGGCTAGGTCAAGTAGACCGTCATGTCGCCTTTGCCGTTCTGAGTACGGGCGGCAGCGGAAAACGCGGGCATACTGCTTCGGCTGCGGCAACGCTGTTTGCGGAGAACATAGCACACTTTTACATCGCTGCAACACTTGCGCACAGGGCGGGGGACAAGAAGTACACGCCCAACAACAATAATTTTTAAACTTTTTTATAATAGTATTAAGAAAATTCAAGCAAAAAAAAAATTAAAAAAATTGAAAAAATTATTTTTGTATGTAGAATTTAATTATAAACAATAAAAACAAAAAAAAAATAAAAAAAAATTTTTATATGAAAAAAACATGATTTACAAAAAAGGTCCGTAGGGACCTTTTCACACGGCCGTGAAGTTCAGAACAGTCACTCATCGGAGGGTTAAGTATGTAGCTTAATGCTTGTTAATTTTGCAACTTTGGTAAGAAAAAATTTTACATGTTCTTAGGGGCTTTCCATATTGGACGATATGTTGTACGATAAGTTAGATGGAAAACTAATGGGACTATTTGATTGAGCGCTCGAACGATCCAACTTGTAAAGCAACATCATTAATTGCAAGCTCTCAAGTAGAACACATCCGGCTAATAGCTAAGCAACTTTTAGATGCCCTAACAATTGAGCAGTAATTTTACATAGTTGTACAATATTGTACAATCGGCAGAAAAAAACCAAAAATTTCGACTATAGTTTAACATACGCATGGTACTACATGTTGTACAATCTGCCATGTTGGTCCAATGTTTTGGACCATGCGAAAGCCCCTACTGTGAATTAGCTGATGAAAATCCACCTCGACGCTTTGAAGAAACATCAAATCCGGTTCCTTCAGTACAGTTGCCATTATATGATCGGCTACGAAAAGATTATTTCGAAATTTTAGATCTTCTCTCAAATGAGATAACGGCTAGATTCGATCAAACAGGTTGATATTTTACTATTTTTTTTATTTTTGCAAGTTTACACCAGCTTCACTCAACTGACTCACTTTGATTTAACATTCGGTAAGTCGGTTGAGTGAAGCTAGTGTAAACTGGCACTTTGTAAATCTTATTGTACATTTAAACAGATTTTGACACTCTGGAATCGTTGGAAATATTGTAACCGAAGCCTTCAACGGAAAAGTGCCTTCTGAACAAAATTTTAAAAACAAAACTTGATCTTTATGCAGATGACTTTTTTGTTGAAGCAATTGCCTGGTCAAACACCTTGAAATCGTAATGGCACTGTATCCCAATTTGCGAAAAATTCGGATACTGTAAAAAAACTATTAAATGAAGTTGAAAAACTTATTGCTTTGCTTTTGACTGTGCCTGCATCAGCAGCTTCATCTGAGCGTTCTTTTAGTGCACTAAGACGACTTAAAACGTATCTTCAAGCAACTATGACACAGAAACGACTCACTCATGCGGCACTTATACACATTCACAGAAATAAAACCGAAGAATTGAATTCGATGGAGGTGGTGAAAGAGTTTGTTTCTCGCAAGGACAGAAAGAAATATTTTGAAATAATTTAAATTGATATAACTTTTTGTACCTTATTGCATTTAAACCATGTAAATATATACCTAGTCTTGCTTTATAAAAGCAACCATTATTTCATATATTTTCCTTTAAAGAATGATCTCTAATATTGAAATTGGAAGAACTTTTAAAAATAATGAAATTTTAATATTTTTAATATATTTTTATATTTTTTTTTAAACTAAAATAAAAAATTTGTTTGTTCACATTCATGTTTCTCTGAAGAAATTTTGGTGAACTTTTTTTTGCACCACCATTTGTACTGCCCCCCGCATTTGTACTGCCCCCCATTTGTACTGCCCCCCCAGATGAAATTAGCTTCCGACGCGCTTGGTTGAT
The DNA here is from genome assembly GCA_963920525.1 of Dichetophora obliterata. NCBI lineage: Eukaryota > Metazoa > Arthropoda > Insecta > Diptera > Sciomyzidae > Dichetophora > Dichetophora obliterata. The sequence continues at coordinate 24,698,808 of OY986436.1, forward strand.
ATGAATTTTTGGTAAAACCTCCATCAATATACAGAGCCAACGCTTCCTCTGGCGTATACTTGATAGGGAGCTGTTGATTTAATTCAAGACTTCTTTTTATTTTTGTAGACGCATCGTAATCAGTGCGTAGCATTGAAACAACTTGCGATGCACTCCGTTTTCCAGCTTTGTATAAGCTGACGCGAGTTGTTGTCATTAGTTCATTGCATGTATTGCCTTCGACAAGTTTCGAAACTTTGGTGTTCTGTTATTTTGCGTGGCAATCAGCGATTTCCTTTTGTTTTCTACCTGCTCCTTTTTGAGCATTTTCAGAAGAACATACAAGAACTAAGTCTTCGTCCAACCAAACTTAGTATTTATCCTCGAACCGTTTACAATTCCTATGGCATGCTCGCCACTTTGCAGTCACCCCTGAACAAAAATTTGTCATTTGTTTAATAATTAAATTGTACTCCTTATTCAGTGCAGTTTGATTTCTCAATAACATTCGAAAAAAAACATACTCCATCAGTGCTGACAATTTTTTTTTTAGCGTCTTTTTCACCGTACCACACTGAAAAAAGGGAGCGTTTGGAGACCGACATGGTGACTAAAAATTAAAACAGAGTCAGAAGACGCGAGTCAACGCAGCAGATGTTAGACATTTCACAAAGAAGCCAAAACATATTAACATAAAACAACAGTCTCTTTACCTCGAAATAACTCCGAAATAAGTTTTGCTTTACAGAAGTTCAAGTTCGGTCGCAAAAAAGGAATTAACAATATTGTTGAATTTTACCACAATTTTCTACCATAACATATATTGCACAAGTCACGAAACACTTTTTTTTAACTACATACCTTTTACTATTACAAAAACCAAAACAAACAATTTAGGAATAAGATTCTTCACAATTTTTAAGCACAATCTGCACACATGTAAAAAGGCGGCAAAATGTTTTTGTCACAGCTGTTTTAACATAGGTTGTGTTTGAAAGCTCACAGTTGATCAATTAAAGCAAATTTATCAATTTGGAAATTATCAATTTACTAAATGAGCAGCTAGTTATCAGCTGGAAATGAAATTTTAGTAGATTTTGAACGTCGAAAATTTTGATTTTCTTACGCTACCCCGACCCCTTTTAAAGAAATCTTGCGAACGCCTTTGATTACAGCTAATACTCTACTTATAAATACTATGCCAAGTTACAAATCATTATGATTGAATTGATTTTTCCCAACTGTCATTCTATTTGCGACTCTGAAATCATTACTTTAACAATATACCTTAAGTTGGGCAATCAGACATACTCCAGAATTTAAACATACTTATAAAGCTTTAAACAAGTTTTTTCGCCATGATAAAAATCATTTGATATCAAAATGAAAATCATAAAATTTAAGTTCTATGCAAACGCAGACATAAAAACAAATAATTGATACAAAGCAAAATAATGAGCGATAATTATTAATTGGGTGCAAAAATTGCAAAAAATAAAACTAACGTGAATAATGTGCACAATAATCATGAGAATGTTGTATCGTCTGTCTGGAAAGTGTGTTTTATATTAGTTATTTGATTTATTTATTTTGCAACTATTTATTTACTCAATTTTACTAAAGCTGTGTAAATGCATTTTAAGCTCTGTTGTAAAAATATATCACCGGATGAAGGGATATACTTTTATACACTAGACATAATTGAAATAAGTTTTCATATTCTGTAATTTCTGTTTACTTAAACTCGGGAACAGCTCAACAGATAATTTTTTTATTTTGATTTCATTGCTGTTAGATTCTACAAAACTATTTTCAGTGAGTGCTGTATGTTAAACCAACCAACATGGTCTTAACACTCTCTGTAAAAGCGAGTTATTCGTGGGCGTTATTTTAAATATATCATTAATATGAATTCTAAAACTGCTAGAGCGGACAGATTACAGGCAATAATATTGCTAAGTCTGCTAATGTTTCACATGCTTGACATGCAAACTTGTGGTTGCACGTGTGGCCAACACTGACACCCGCTCTGCTTGACGCTGTGCAATAGTCATTACATCGTGGAAAAGGCAGAGCCGTTGTGCTTCGGTGTGCCGGTGTGCTTCGCTACCCCCTCGTATAAAATAAAATTAAAAGTATTTATATATTTACAAAAATTTATTTATTTAATTTAATTATTGCAATGCTTCGCCTCTTTTTTTGTTGTAAACCAATTAGAATTCAGCACTGAATCGCATGTAATTTGCTTCATGCTCCCCCTTTTTATTTTTAGACCAATCAAAAAGCAGCAATTACACAATCAGCTGTTTCGCAGTCAGTTGTGGGAGAATGAGAATGGGGTTACCCCACTCTCTATTTTAATTAACACGTATTATAAAATCAGCTGTTTTCAAGACAGTGGTGGAAGAAAGAGATTGGGGCTACCCCACTATTTTAATTAATATGTATTTTAAATTTGTGGTAAAGCCGTTAATAAACGTAGTAAAAAAGTAGGTGCAGAAGTGTGCATGGTGGAAAAATATTATCATGTAATAAGTATTCCTGAGTCAAAGCTGAACGCTGTGAAAATTTAAGATCGCTTATCAGGTCCAGCCTCCAATATATCGCAAACAAAGGGGCGTGCTCCGCCCAATTTTCTTTTGGTACGTATTTCTATTCATGCCAATACCATATATAGCAAATACTGCAGCCGTTGGTCAAAAATTGCCCAAGATATGACGATTTTAAATTTTGAGTTATATGGGCGAGGCCACGCCGCTTCGTCCACTCACAACTTTATAAAGTCAAGACTTTATAATTTCGTAAGAATATCCTATTGTGAAAATTTAATGACGATCGGTCCAGTAGTTAAGACTATATTGCGATTTTCAATTTTCCTAAAAAGGGGCGTGGTCCCACTCACTTTTCTCCTGGCACGTATTCCTAATCATGCCAATACCATATGTACTAAATAGCATTAACGTAGGTCAAAAATGCCCAAAATATAGCGATTTAAATTTTTGGGTTATATGGCAGTGCCACGCCCCTTTGTCCAATAAAAACTTCATATAGCCTATTATTCTTTCCAGAGTCATAGTAAAATGCTGTAAAAGTTTCAGGAAGATCGGTCCAAGGGTTTGGCCTCCTATAAAGCACAAACAAACAGACAGACAGACATTCATTTTTATATACATAGATTGAAAGCAGATTAATTATAATTAAAGTAAAATGGGGCGAAAAAGGGGGATTTGGTAATAAAAAAATCTATGGCTACCTTACCTGTAGATAAAAAGTATATAAAACTTTAGGTAAATACATATTACAAAAAAAGTATTTTGTATAGCAAACATTGTTAGTGGTATAAGTATCTGAATTTAAAAAAGGGGGCGGTGAAGTGGGCGTGGTTCATAGTAATATGGCGACGTTAACAGTATAAAGAGCAATATACTACCAAATAAAAAATAATCCGTTGGAAGGAACAAATTTGTACGGAGAACAAAAAGTTTAAAACTTAAATTTGGCGTGAAAAGGGGCGTGGAAGGGGGCGTGGCGTAAGAAATTTTTATTTCTACCTCGCCTAGAGCATAATGTGTATACAATTTGAAGTAAATCTGTTAAAAACTATATGGGAGCAATTACATACTTTTAAAAAAGTGGGCGTAAAAGTGGGCGTGGTCGAAGAAAAGTACCCTATTAATCATGCCAGAGTCCCAGTTAAATGCTGTGAAAATTTCAGGAAGATCGGTCCAGAGGTTTGGTCTCCTATAAGGTACAAACAAACAAATAAACAAACACACATTCCATTTTATATATATAGATTATTTTTATATATGAATTTTATTTTTTCTTATTTTAGTATCAGTGTGAAAGTGATCGCCATCGCTTCTTTTAATGTATTTTTTGTTGAGTAAATTTTGAGTAAAAAGATATATTTTTTGCTTTTAATTTCCTGCAAAATGATCGAAAATTTAGAACCAATTGCAATACTCCAAACCAATATTTAAATACATAATTGGAAGAAATTTTTAAAGGTTTTCTTTAATTATTTTTAACCCTTTAACTTACATGGAGAAACAAATTCAGGCTTAGGCTCATAACAAGAACTAATTATTCCAACCAAATCTATGTCTTTTACTGCCTCTTAGATTTTATGGATTTATTCAAATTTTTATGATTTATGCAGTTAATCTTTTTGCTAACTTCTTTAAGTCCAACTTCGTTCTAGGCAATGATTCTTCTGTAAATAATATTGAGAATCCCATCGAAGCTTTTACTGATATTGGTTCCATGTCTGTGTCAGTTGACGACGTCACAGAATCCATAATAGATATGAAAACATCTTTCAAAGAAGATATTGATGGTTTTCCTACAATTATTTTCCTAAAATGTGCACATGTGTTAGCTGCTCCCTTGCGTTATATCTTTAATAAATCTTTATCTGAAGAAAATTTTCTTAAGTGTAACAAACTACCGGCCAATCTGTAAATTATCAAATGTTTCTAAACGCTTTGAAAGTATTATTAAAGCGAAATTAAATTAATTTAATTAAACGTTATATTTGCCCTGAACAACATTGTTTTATTGTTGGTCGCTCTACGGTTTCAAATTTAGCTCTCCTGTCAGAGTTCTGTGTATCATCTTTTGAACTTGGATTTCAAGTTGACGTGGTTTCTCCAAAGCATTTGACAGAGTTTATCATAAATTGTTACTTTGGAAGCTATCCAAAATGGGATTTCATTAAAATTTCTTAAATTGGATTAAATCTTATTTATCGGACAGGACATGTTTTGTTTGTATAAATAATATCAAGTCTTTTGAATTTGTAGCTGCCCCAGGTATTCCTAAGGGAAGTATCCTAGGTCCTTTGTTTTTCATCTTATTTATAAATGATATTTCTTAGCACATTTTGAACTCTCGTTTTCTATTGTAAGCGGATGATCTAAAATTATTTAAGAAAATATCATGCTCTGCAGATGTTGCCAATTTGCAAGCCGACATTTCTATAGTTTAAATTGGAGTAACTTAAATGACCTTATCTTAAACTATTCAAAATGTTTTCATATCACCCTCTCTAAACTCTCTTTAAATACGTTATGCAATTCTTATTTTCTGTTAGACTCTAAAATTCAAACCGATTCTACAATTCGCGATCTTGGGGTTATCTTCGATACATCATGTCAACGCCCTTATTCCCAAGGCCTAGTCTTTACTTGCTTTTATACGAAGAAACAGCACTGAATTTTCTGATCCATTTACTCCTAAAATGTTATATTATTCCTTTATGAGGTCGAGATCGGAATATGCTTCCATTATTTGGAATCGATTTTATATCTCAACATCTCTACACGGAAAGAAAAAAATCAAGAATTTTCTGCTTGAATCAAGCAAATAGCCTATCAGTTTGCATTCAAGCATTAATTGCTCAATTCAAGCATTAATTTGCTAGAATTTTTGCTTAAAACTCTAGAATATTTTTTCTGCATTCGAGTCTAATATTTAATTGAAGTGAGAAAAGTTTGCTTGATTCTAGTAAACAATTCGTTGAAAACTAGAATAAATAAAATAAAAAACAGCTTGATTTTAGAAATTAATTTTCCTTGAATTGAGGACAATTTGCTTGATCCTAGTAAATAGTTTGCTGAATACTAGAATAATTTGCATGATTGATTTTAGAAATTTATTTTGCTTGAAATGAGAACAATTGCTGGTGACTATAATAATTTGCTTGATTTGAGAAATTTATTTTTCTTGTATTGAGAACAATTTGCTTGATTCAAGTAAGCAATTTACTAAAAACTAGAGTAATTCGCTTGATTTGAGAAATTTATTTTTCTTGAATTGAGAACCAATTGCTTGTTCAAGTAAAAAATTTGCTGAAAACTAGAATAATTTGCTTCATTTGAGAAATTTATTTGCCTTGAATTTAAAACAATTTGCTTGATTGAAATAAAAAATTTACTGAAAACTAACATAGTTTGCTTAATTTGAGAAATTTATTTTCCATGAATTGAGAACAATTTGCTTGATTCAAGTAAACTAGTTTCTTAATACTAGAATGTTTTGCTTGAGATTAGAAACGCAATTTTCTTACTAAGAGCAGAATATGCTTGATCCAAGTTAACAATTTGCTAAAAACGAGAATAATTTGCTTGATTTTAAAAATTGATTTTTGTAGAATTAAGAACAATTTGCTTCATCCAAAAAATAATTTTCTCAATATTAGAAGGCTTTGATTTTTCTTTTAAAGAAAAGTATTTGCTTAATCCATGTAATTAGTTCTGATATAGTTCTATATATATAAAAAATTGTCCATTTACTGTCAATCGTATCATTGCCTATCCGAGGGTTAAATTGAGTTTGTTTTTATTTTTTCCAACGTGCAATATCACTTTAATTCAATAATATTTTATGTAACTAACTCTGCGTTTGATTAAATTAAGAAAATATATTCTTGATTAAAGTCTTGTTACAGGTTCTAGGATCAAGTATTTTATGCTTGTTTCAAGCAATAGTTTATTTTACTCAATTTTAGCAATAAATTCTCATTACAATTATTTTTTTTCTTAATTTTAGTTTTTAATGCTTGATTTGAGCAAATGAGACTTAATGTTAAATTTTCTTATATCAAGCAAAATATTTGTTAATATAAGCATATTATTTCCCTCCGTGTAAGATTAGAAAGAATTCAAAAAAATTTTACCAGATATGCCTTGCGGTCATTTAACTTTCATGATCCATTGCCACCTTATAATTCGCGCTTAATACTTTGGAACTTAAATATCTTGATTCAAGACGCAAGCTTTCATTATTAATTTTTGTATTTGATATCATTTCTGGAAATATAGACTGTCCATCACTATTAGAGCTTATTACTTTCAATATTCCATTAAGATGTCTAATAAATTCAAAATTGTTCTATGTAAAATATTGTAAAACTAATTACGTCTTAAATGAACCAATAACTAGGGCTTTGACTCTGTTTAATAAGCTGTATATATCTCATGATTTTGATATCTTTGTTCCTAAACAAATTTTCAAAAACTTTGTTAATAGTATTTTCTTATCATAATATTAATTAATTACAATTTATAAATTTTATTATTTAATTTGTACTTTATTGTAATGTAGTCTGTAAGGATATTTGTATCCAATGACTTTGAATAAATAAAACTAATTTTTTTTTTTAATTTAAGCACTAACACAAAACAAAACCATAAATAAAGGTGGATTCAATTTTCATTAGAATCTATAAAACTTTTAAGGAATTATATAACAAACAAAATATATAACAAAAAGAGTAAAAAGTGCGTTTTTGTCATATTTCGCCTTTTTGATAAGAATAAAGTGATTTAAGGTTGAAAATAAATATTTCATGCAATAGTAGGTGTAACAATAAATTCTTAACCCCCCGTCAAACACATATTCTGAAACCTTCGAACAAACACATATGCCTGTCCAGACCCCTATACGTTTTTATGCATTTTTATGGCAAAAAGAGTGCCGTCACTTTGAATTTCTAAGTATGCTTGTTTATTATTTTTGTCTTAGACTTTTTTTTTTATTTGTTGATATATGTAGCTACCTAAATGTAAATAACTTTGTATTCATTTTGTGGAATGCATGAAATAAAAGTATAATCAACTTTAGAATGTTGTTGGCACACAGGATTAGTGCATTTGGTGCAGTAAAAACGTGTCTTCCTACGCAGCTTTTCGTCTTGCGTGGCACTAATTCTGCAATCTTTTCTGGAATTCAGTGTACTAGGGCCGCTTTGTTGGTTAGGCAGCATGTTGCTGGGAATATTCAACGGCCTTCCAAAGAAAGATTCAATGGCCAAACGGGTTGAATGTTGTCCCAAAATATGGTTGTTGTTCATGCGATTTTCAGTATTAGCAAGCACCAATTGTTTACTCAGCGTGTTCAAGAACATTTGTCGCTTCTCTTTTCTGGTTCCTTCTGTATTTTCATTGCATATGATGTAAGCGACTAGTCCCATGACATCTATCTATAAAAAGAAAACCTTGAACACCTCAAGCGGAGTGGTCAGGTTTGTTTTTGGTCCACCTCTGAAACGCATGATGTTGTGCTGGCGGAATCTCACTGTAGCGGATTCAGCTGTACTCCATTTGGTACCATCTTTTCCAAGCAAAAAACCGTCTGCAGCTTGAGTTGGTGCATTCTCACTTTCTTCTTCGAATTCTTCATCGCTGTCGAATATTTCATTTGCTTCAATTTTCAATTCATATTCAATGTCCGAGGCGTCATCTTCGGGCACAAAATCTGTGTTTTCCCGGCTTTGGTCTTCAAATAAATGTAGTTCTTCCTCTGCTTCTGTGTGAAGTGCGAAATCACGCTGTTTTAGTTGTTGTTGGAAATTATCAGTAAGGCTGCCTGTACGCAAATTCTAAATCCTTTGCCATAACAATAGTAAAAATTTCACTTTAGTTTCCGCACAAAAAATGTATATTTCGGACTGTCGATGTTGTATGCATTCAATAATAAACTAATTGAACTCAAAACTAAAATCACAAACGAAAGAAAAAAATAAGAGAAAAATGAACACAACAACTACCTGGAAGCAAACATCTGCATTGAATTCACATAAAAACAACCCAAAATATAAAAAAATACCTGGAAACAACAATCTGCATTGTATTTGCAGAAATATAACCCAAAATGTGTTTAACAATAATTTATTTCATACAAATTGTATAGGGGTCTGGCCAGGCATATGTGTTTGATCGAGGGGTGACTTTTTTTACAGTTTTCTTCGTGTTGAAACGATTTTTAGATTTTTTTTTAAAAAGAGAAAGCCAACAATTTTTTAGGCGGCTACCGGAAAATACAGGTATCTACCTATACTAGAAGTATGTTTAATTAACGCTCAAAAATGAAATATGCCTGCCAGAACCATGTGTTTGTCCAAGGGTTAAACAGTTTCAGCTTACAGAATTTATAAAAATTATTGCATATTTTGAAATATATTTCAAATAAAATCCGTCATAATTTTTAAAACATATATAGAGTATTCACAAGGTGTGCTATCATGTCATAATGTCATTTTGTTCTAAGATTTTACACTAGTTTAAACATTTTATTATTGCCTTCCATATAAAAAAGTACTAATATATTACAACTCTGAAAGCTATGTTTATTGAAGTGTCGAAATCAAACAGCTGTTTCTTATTTGCATTTATTTACCTTGTAAATTTTAGTTGTAAAATTTTAGGACAATACGACATGATGGCACACCTTGTGAATACCCTAATAGTTTTAATTTTTATAATTCTAACAACTTATGTTTTTATAATTATAATTAATATAATTGCTTAGAATCAGGTTTGAGCTTAAGGTCAAATAAGTTCATGAAGCAACTGGTTGCAACAACAAAGTTGCTCAAATATGATTCTAAAAAATTTATTCTAAAAAATTATAATTTTTAGAATTACTAAGAAACAATTGAATATTTTCTATATGACCTCGTTATTTGTTATGTTGGTTTTCTATGATTTATATACAAATTCTAAATGTTTGATAGTTTAAATCATTCTTGATTTTTAATACAAATTCTAGTTGTTTGATAGTTCAAAATCGTTTACTGAGCTTTAGGTCAGGTTAGAAAAATTAATTGCTCTAACGAATTTTTTCCAAAAAAACAACAACAACATTTTTCAATATTAAAAGGAAAACATCACTAGCTGATTTTATTGCAATTTCGGCCCTGCTACAGGCTTCATCAGAAATATTTGTGATGGCACCGGCTGGAATCGAACCCGGACCATGATCGCCGTGCGCATCTTAGCGCACTACACCACAGAGGCGATGAGATTTCAGCGTTAATTTCTCAGTTTTACTCCCTTTCATACTTCCTGTTGTATTATTTTGCTTTACTTTATTTTATGCTTATGTTATATATAAAATCAGCTAGAATATTCTTTCCACTGCGTGAGAAAAATTAGTTTTTAAGAAGCATCAAGATATTTTGATAACAAGATATCTGCAAAAAAAAACTATTCTCATCAATATAGTACAATATATTGTATCATCTATTTGGTCATAGTTTTCTCTCTACTCTGCATTTGTTTGCTACGTGACGTTTTCAATGTGATATTGGACAGGACTTTCTCGCAAGCCTATCTCAACCTTTCGTTAGTCTTTGCGTCGAGGAACTCACGGTTATATTGAACCAAGTGCAAAGCGCATACAAGATTTTTCCAAGTGAAGCCGAAAAAGTTACTACAAAAACCAACTTTTATGAAGTGTGTTTGGCTTGCCGGGAATTTTAGGACTTATAAATGGCAGTCACATAAAGATTGTGGCACCCAAAAGCAATGTTGAGAGTGTTTAATACTGCAATTAGCGACAATTACAGGACTTTTTAAAGAAGCAAATAAAATTTTAGTCTCCGGGAGGGCACTCCACTAATTTATTAGTAGTCTGCGACTCAAAGTATTTAATACGGTACGCAAATGCTTAATTTGCTGGATCAACTGACAATGCATTTACCGGCTGTTAAATAAGTTTCTAGAATATAAATATAAACATAACATTATGACTTGATATGCTTAATACACTTGTTCCAACGGTCATCTAATTTATGGATCCCATCGCTGAAGTGGCCTTTCGAAAGGTCTCCAAATACCTTAAAAAGGATCCAATAGGTTGCAATAATTTATTTTGCCAGCTTGAATACTATCCTCCAACATAATCTCTTTTGTATCTTTAGACGGCCCCTTGTCTAAAGTCCATGAAATGTTATCAGAGAAACGGCACATGTAAATTGTGTTCGAATACCAAATTCCGAGGCTGTGCGGTCTATAACTCCACAGCTATTCGATATCGAGAATTTGGTCTGTAGGGAAGGTGCCACGCCTCTTTTTGAATATAAAATCCTCCTTGGCGTGTGTTCCATATCTTCCTAAAGTTTCATGAAAATCAGTTCAGACATATGAACTAAATTAACAAATTTTAGTACTATACGATCAAAATCTTCTGATATATAGAAGTTGTATTGATTTGTGGGCGGTAAAAGTGGTCGTGGAAACAATTATATATATATATATAGTGACCGCCTTTTAGAGCACCTACATACCAAGTTTTACTAAAAAACATGTACCTACACTTTCGGAATTAGCATGATTTCGAAAAAGTGGGCGTAGAACGGTTAAACTATTTGGATATTGTTCATACAAAAGTACTAAAATCGCGACTAAAAATGGGTGGTGGGCGCAGGAGAGTGAAAAATTAGAACATACTTCTCCAATTTTTGAAATATCAGCGGAAAAATTTTGTAGCTAAAGTCTGTTTAAATATATTGACATATCCCCAGTGACTGTATTGTACTTATCTTAATTATAATTACGATAAATTGCAACTCCTTCAGAACGACAACTATTTCTCTGAAATTGAGATATACAAGCGAAATTAGTGATATCGATACTTTCATAATTTTGCATTTTTGTTTCTGATAGCAATATAATGTCACTTATTTGAGTTATAGAATCGATAAGATCTTGAGAATGCGCATGGAGACTCTGACAATTTACAGTCATTACAGAATAGAACTGTTTGCTCTCTATGAAATTTTTTTTTAGTAATATATTTAGTTTCTAATTTGTTAAGAGATAATCTTTAAAATTCTCGAATTAAATCCACATTAGAAAAATTATTTCGCCTTTCATGATGAAATATAAACTGTTGAGGGTTGTCATCAGAGGTTGTGATAAAAAGTCCGTCAATACTAGTAACACGAGACAAAGCGATGTAGAGTAATTGCAAGGAATGCTTTTTGTCATATTCGTAAACAATCTGCGAATGATTCACCCTGTGACTTATGAATAGTTACAGCTATTGTAGGAATTATTGGAAAATGATTTCTTGTAACTGTGATTGTTTTATTTTTATTAAGAGGTATGCTTCTATTTTTTCGTAGTATTGGCATAGCTCTTCTTCCAACATGAATCGATTGAGCGTCAGCAGAAGCTTTCATTCTTGTTTTCTGACCAATTTTAGACTCATCGAATTCCAGCCAAACTTTTTTAACCTGGTCATTCTGGTCAATCAAATGTACACTAGTTTACCAATAGCCCCATTTGCCAAATTATAGCTAACATTTATATTTTTTGTTATTAGATAATCAATAAGATAATCAATAAGATGGCAAAAACAATTTCAGAAGGTAAACCACCTGTATCGATGACTTTGAAATTATGCAATTTTTGTTTAAATGCTTGTAATTGTTCATTATTTTTATTGCGTTCTATTGCGCGTAAAATAGAACTATTAAGTAAATCTACAGAAGCATTACTAAAAACCTTATTACATTTGGACACAGGCGGCTGGCAGTTTCCTTTGTAAAAAATCGACTCTGTTAAATGTAGCTCGTTTTGCTCAAGTTTTTTACCATCACCAATCTGCGTCAGCAATGACGAAAACTGTTTATTACTTTGCCGCATAACTTGTGTCAATTCATAAAATTTAAGTTCCAGCAGTTCTTGAAATTAGTTCGGGAACAGACTATTCTTATCAGCAAAAGAAAACACGTACTTAGCGATGTTAACGACAATGGTGGTTAAATCAACATTTGTTTTGTTATATTTTTTGCTGATTTTGTTGTTTGAATAGCCAATACACGATCCTTTCGATCTGCACCATAGCTTCACGCATTTAAATGAAGGATAGCTAATGCACAATCCTTTAATAGATTATTGTCATCTATGCAACATAGCTTCAGTTAATACTTAACCAAAATAGACGTTTTGCTCCGTAACGAGTAAAAACGTCAGTGTTCGTTTAAATGCATATTAATGTTGTTACCCGAAATGAGCAAACGTAACTGAACGAAACTAAACGAAACAGTTTGAAAAGACGTATTATTCCGTAAGAACCGAACTGCTAGCGTAGCAACTGCTGTGCAGAGTGCGTTTGTATTTTATTTTCATCAATATGTTTCAATTTCGCCATTATTTCACTCCTGTTTCACAAATCTTTATTAAAAATTACAAAATGCACAATATAAATAAATAAATAATACTCGGTTGCCTACTGATCAGCTGTTTCAGACGAGTTGAGCAAATCGTTTCATTTTGGGTTATATCCGCAAACATCCGTAACGAGTGCAGACGTTCGTCAAAATGCTATCGTCTTGTATCGTCTATTTTGGTTGGGCCTTTAATATTAAATAAACTTTCATAGTCAACGAAGGTTTTTGGATCAGTTGGTAGTGTATAGGACTACCAATCGAAAGGGTACGAGTTCAATTCTTCAATGCTAACAAAAATATTTTTGTAAATTTTATATTCTCTTGCTACAATCGACACAAAAAGCAACAACAATTCTAAGAAAAAGGTGTATGGAAAAAAGTGTCGTTTTTCAGATTTCACTCAAGCAAATCACAAAACGAGGCGTAAAAAGCTTCGCTTCAAAAATCGGTCGGTTTTTGCCGGTTCGGAAGAGTGCGAATACAAACATCGTGACACATCACATTTAAATATTAGAATAGCCACGTTTCTTCCATCATCCAAATCCGATTTCCATACGAACAAAATCCTGCTATGTATTTAGATTTTGTGAACTTTTAGCTTGAAACATCACAGCCAGGTGGCGTATAATGAAGTAAGTGATCGGAAAAAGCATTGTTGACATTCTCATGTTTGCATGCAAGGTCATCTAGTTGTCAAATTCTTTTCATGAGGGGCAAATCAAAATCCAAATCCATATTTGGATGTTGGAAAAACTGCAGCCAATATAATTGAAGACATGAGTGGATGAAGGTGATATGTCACAAAATTCTAATTTCGAGAAAATTGAGCTCAGAGTTTCGCATTTGTACTGAAATACATACTAAATCAAACTTTGTGAAAAAGTTATTTTCTGAAATAGCCACAAACATGATTGTTTTAAGGTTTAAAATTGTTTGTATGTACATTACATTTTCATCCATGCATAGAACAGCGAAAATACGAAAATGCGACATATCACCTTCATCCACTCATGTCTTCAATTCTATTTATATAAATTATGATTGGGAAAACTTTATGGGGGTGTATAATCCCCAAAAGACACCTGTTGGCTAAGGGCCTGTGAGTATTCAATAATTGAGCAGCAGTTGCTCTATTTTTGTTGTCGCAAGTCAACAGCTAATTTTGTATTGGCTGCCACAACAATGTTGTCAGCGTGTGTCAGTTATGTTCAGGTGTGTGTGTGAATGGGGTATATTTTCAATGTCATTGTCGCCGAATGCAATTATCACTAACACTTGGACTTACAACGGCTTTAACAATACAGTCCGCAACAACAACAACGACGATAACAACAACGACGATAACAACAACGACAGCAAAAAGTAACAGCAATATAAGCAGCAGCAACAAATAAAAAGTTACGCCATTGTGTACATATTTACTAGATCGTTAGCAACAATGTTGCTAAGCAGCTGGTGGCGTCATATACAAGCACGTTGCTTGTATCAATAGTTGATTACTACTGAGCGTTCAAGATGCTGCCGGCTTAGCAAAGAAAACACCTGATTTTTGTCAACATTATTGTTTATTCTTCCACATAGTCCCCTTTCAGCTCGATACACTTAGGGCCAGTTTTTCAGTGCTGGTTTAAACTTTGTTTAACTTGAGATTAGTTAATCGTAGATTTAAATTGATCTGAGCTTAACTAAGCAATCAGTTTTTCAGTGCTGGTTTAATAATATGCAGATTAGGTATAAATAATATGGCTACACTTGCAAACGTCAAATAGTTACTGAGAATTTCTAACAGCTGACAATGAAATTTGCCATAAAATAGGAAGCAAAATAGAAAAAAGCTTAAATAAGAAAAAGTATTTTTATGAAAAATGAGCGTACAAAATAATAAAAGAAGTAACAACTTTAATACAGAAGAAGTAGAATACTTGCTGGCGCTGCAGCGCGCTGGTTGCATATTTTTAACATATAATTGAATGCAAGCAGACGGATAGAACCAGCAGTGAAGAAAAAACAAGGCCTGGAAGAAGATCGAAAAATATTTAATTCGCAGTTTGGTTCATCGTTCAGAAGTATATCATCGTTCATATGTCATATCGATCATATGTCAAACAGAAAGTTAACTAGAGCTTAACCCACCAACATTGGTAGTTTAAACTTTGAATAAAGTTCACTGAAAAACTAGATTCATGGTTTAAACTTAGTTTAAACTTCAAACAGAGTTAAACTAGCACTGAAAAACTGACCTTTAATCGAAAGATTTTCTAACATTGTGATGCCCTTTGAATAGCAGCCCAGCAAACCAAACGATATCGAGATCATATCGTAAATGTGATAATTTCTATCGATATCGAAACACGAGACGATATCGTTATGATATCAAAAAAGTCCTGTTTAGGTACAAATTGACATATCGTAAACGATATCGAAAACCTATTAATTGCGCTATCGACACGATATCAAAATTTCAATGTCGTTTTAATATCGAGATGATAGCGCAAAAGTGATAACTTCTATCGTTAACGCTTCACGATAGCGAAGATATCGTTATGATATCGAAAAAAGGCAGCTCTCGATAAAATGGATATATCATTGACGATATCGAAAGCATATTAATCCTTGATATCGAAACAATACTGCAAATAATAACCATCTGAAGATTTGAACCTCGGCCGCGTGCGTGTAACTCCATCAGCTTATCCATTCGACCATCGCAATTGTTAACTAATCGTCGCTTAATTTGCTTCATTAAAAATAAAAGCTAGCCTTTGGTCGTGAGTTCAAACTCCAACCGTTTTTTGTTTTGCTGTTTAAAAATATAGATATTTTATACAAATTTTTTTTTTACGAAAGTCCGAAATGTTATTTCATTATATTTTTTTTTATTTAATAGATAAAAATTTTTTTTTTGCTTTAAACATGTAATAATTTGATGATTTATTTGATTAATTAATGGCGTTTTCGTTTCTCGAAAAAATGTTGCATTTTTTCTGCCCTCTTTCTGCCATCCTTGAGAATTCCAAATTTTTCCTACTTTTGAGGTCAACATTTTCGAGAAAAGAATACGATTTAATTACAGAGGTCACTATTATTTTCTCAAAAGGTCAGAATTTCCAAAAAGGGCAGAAAAAATGTTGCATTTTTTCGAGAAACGAAAACGCCATAAATGATTTATTTTAAGGAAATGTTTTTGAAAACATTTTTACAAAGAAATTAAAAACTGAATACGAGATATCAGACTCGTAACCGAACTCGAAACGAACAGGAGATCTTGGATCCTTACAAGATTATATGAAAACTCTTAGAATTTTTTCATTTAAAAATTTTGAAAATTTTTTCTTGGTTACTCATCATCAGGGCTAGGATTTCGATGACATGTCATCTTTTTTCTGCTACTTCTAAGACATATCCTGGTTATCTAGAACGTCCAATTATCTTTCCTAAATTCCAAATATGAAAAGTTTTCACGTCATTTTATCGTCAATTTTTATCGGTTTTAGTTTTTAGGTAATTTTTACTAGATTTAGGGCATTTTATGGTCATTTTTAGCAATTTTTAAGTTATTTTAGTGTAATTTTTAGAGCATTTTTTCGGGTTTTTAGGTCATTTTAGCGAAATTTTAAAAGAATTTTTTTTCTGTAAATTTTATAGAAAAAATTTTAAATTTAGTAATGTTTTATGTTTAAAGCTTTTTTTTCATTTTTTTATGTAATTGTTTTCGTGTTTTTGGTCATTTTTGTCAGTTTGAAGGCAATTTTCTGCAGTTTTAAGTTAATTTATTAATTTTTGTTAGGTCATTTTCTGCAGTATTTTTTTTTTTTTTGACTAAACCAACGTTCAGGGGATGCCCCCTATAAATGCGTAAGCATTGTGTTGATTCGGAAGATGGGTGACAGTTAGTTGGAGGGTGGATAGATGGAGAAGTGTCGGTGAAGATTTGTTTTAAATTTGCAAAGCTCAAAACTGCCGGGAAACACGCTCGCAGGGAGACTATTCCACAACTTAACTGTGCGACTAAAGAACGAATTATCACGGCAATGCGAGGTTCGATTGGACATCGATGCAATGGTAAAGGGGTGGGCTTGGACAGCTGCCCGAGTGGACCTGGGAAACACACGAGCTGGTGGCGTCAGGTCATGTATCTCCCTTGAACACTTCCCATGGTAATACCTATACAGAAGGCTTAGGCAACCAACATTGCGGCGATGCCCAAGGGAGTTGAGAGAGATATCGCACGACGTTGAATTCGATCCAGAAGCTCCAAATAAGATCTTGAAGCCCCTGCCCAAATGTGCGAATCGTACTCCATTTTCGGCCTAATATATGAGGTGTAGACCATGCGAAGATCAGCTGAAGTGAAATATTTTTTGCACCGTTTTAAAAAACCTAGGCACTTGCCCGATTCTTTCGAAACATCGAAAATATGATCATTCCAAGGAAGATCATACTTGATCGATAGAGCTTGGGCGTTTTTTAAATGAATATGAATGACAAATGCTGCTGTCGTCAGCAAACGAATGTATTCTGGCGTCAACGACAGAAGGTCGTTGATAAAAACCAGAAACAAAGTTGGCGATAGAACTGAACCCTGCGGTACTCCTCGGACGAAATACCATCAACTACGACTCGAATAGTTCTGTCCTTGAGGAAACACGTGATCCATCGAGCAAAGTTACCACCAAAACCATATGCAACAAGTTTTGACACGAGCGCTTTATGCCACACTCGGTCGAACGCTTTAGAAATATCAAGAGCAACAACCGTGATCTCGCCGAAAAAGTGAACGCATTTATTCCATTCTTCGGTTAAGAACGCCATAAGGTCACCAGTAGAGCCCTTATGCGAGCAAAACAAACAAAATGCGAGCCCTACGGAAACCATATTGACGGTCACTGAGCAGTTGGTTGCGCTCCAGATAGTTCACAACGTTGAAGTTGATTACGCTCTCCATAACTTTGGAAAGCGTAGAGCATATCGCAATGGGTCGGTAGTTTGCAGGGTTCGTGGCATCACCCTTTTTAGTTACCGGCTGGACATTTGCCACCTTCCAACAAGATGGAAATACTCCTGTTCTATAGGAGACTTTGAAAAGGTTGCGCAAAGGCCGAGCCAGCGAAGAAGCTCACATTTTAAGCACAATTGGCGGTATGCCGTCAGGACCAGAGGCTTTGTTTACGTTGAGATTTGTAAGGACCCTTTTAACTGCTCTCGTTGGAAAGTATATCTCCTGCATCGCAGACGGTTCACCCCCAACAAAGGGCAGTGGCTGATTGCTATCCGAGAGAGTGGAATTTTGTGCAAACAATCCAGCCAATAGGTTCGCTTTATCAGCCGAGTCAGTGAAGATTTGGTCATCTTTTAAAAGAGCCGGAATCGATGACGATGTCTGGTTCTTAACTCTTTTAACAAATTTGGGGCAGAGAAGAACCTGTTCTCGAATGCGAACTTCGTGCAGAAACTTTTCGCATTTTAAAATTGCATTACAGCGATTCCTTGCCTCGATGCGAAGTCTTTTGGTATCAGTATTCTTGTTAGAACGCCAATTCTAAAAGGCTTCCTCTTTGGACTTGACTGCAATCCTGCAAGTCTCATTAAACCATGAGTGGTCTTTTGGTTTAATGTTTCTCATCTTATTGGGAATGAAAGACCGCATACCCAATAAAATAATTTCTTGTACCATGACAGCCGCGGCATTACATGTCTAACAGGGAAACATAATTTCCAATTAAAGTTGCGATAAAAATTATTTAACGCAGTCCAATTTGCCCTTCCATAAAACCATGCAGTCCTCTTCGGGGCTTTAGGCGTAGAGGTGCAGGGGTTAGAATATGGAAAAACAGCGGAGATGGTACAATGGTCCGAGTTACCAAGAGGTGCGTTGACACTCACATCATATTTTTCATGATGTGAAGTCAGAAAAAGGTCAAGGGTATTATGGCTATGCATATCACTTTGAGGAAAAAAAGTGGGTTTTTTCACTAGTTGAATCAATTGGTTCGATTCAGCAAATAGCTCAACATATTGCCCAACAGGTGTCAGTGGGCCCGAGTGACGTAACTAAGCCGGGTTGTGGACATTGAAATCGCCTGCTACAACGATCTCACTGTCAGGAAACAACCCCAAAATATGCGTAATCGAATCAGAGAGAGAGTCCAGTTTGTTAAAAGTAGACTCTCCCCCTAGATTCGGTCTTCTATAAATAAAACAAAAATGCAGCAAGTGAGAGCGAAGCCTGAACCTAACCCACATTGAGCTTAACTCTGGATCGGTCACGTTCAGACTCCTCTCACACTGGTACGCTACATCCGTTCTTATAAAAAGGGCGATGCCTCCTTTAGTATTTTAGGTCAATTAAATTTCGAGCCCTGCCATCATAATAATAAAAGCGTACGTAAATCGGTAAGTCCTAGTGACGTTTATTTTATCTTAATATCAGTACCAGCAAAATTATATCTAGTTTTTTTTAAACTTGATATTGTTGCGATATCGCAGTGCTATCGTATTTATACTATCGTGATGATATCGAATACGTATTTCTTAAAGATATCGTTACCATATTGCAATGCTATCGTTATTATAATATCGTACTGATATCTAGAATTTTTTAACATAGATAACGTTACAATATCGAAATGCTATCGTAATTATACTATCATGATGATATATAGAAATTTGTTATATAGATACCGTTATGATAACGAAATTCTATTGTTAACTGTACTATTGGGACGATATCACGTATTTCTGTGTTAAGATATCGTAACGATATCGCCAGACTATCATAACATTTTTCTACCGAGGTATGGTTTGCTGGAAGATTTCTCAAGAACTCCGAAATACGCTTCAGTTTCCAATTCGACCTGTTAATTCGTCGCAGATCTCCTTCCCTGGAGCCTCCTTTTTAAGTTTGGGAACATATAATAGACGCTGATGCCCAAACCTGGAGAATATAGGGGATGAGGAAGCAGTTTTATCGATTTGTGAGCTCCAGCATTGTCTTGCAAAAAGATGATTTTTTTCTTAGATAAATATGGCCGTTTTATGCGATTTTGTTCTTCAATCAGTCCAATCATTTACAGTATTAGTCACTGTTGATTGTTCTCCTTCTCTCAAATAGTCGATGAAGGAAGTGCCACTTGAATCCCAAAAAACAGACGCCAACACCTTTCCGGCCGTTTGTTGAGTCTTCGCTCGCTTTGGTGCACTTCCACTGGGACCTACCCACCAGAGAACTGCACAAGCCTACTAGAAGTTCAAGCATTTTCAAGTACAATACTTGAATTCAAGTATGTATCCAATCTCGAAAAAGCAAGCTTTAGCCAGCTTGCAAAAATACCAAACAGATACAAGCCATATTCATGCTTGCCCGTTGGCTTGGCTTGTTTCGGCTTACTTTGTCGGGCAGAAAGTTGAAAAGCTAAAAACGATCGGCAAAAGCTTGTAAGCTGGCAAGTATCCAAATTATTGAATTAAAGCAAGTATCCAAAAAATTCAATGAGCTTCTTTAGAGAGAGCTTAAGCGTAATAGGACTTTTAAGGATTCTGTGGACTGCGTGGTGTGAAGTTTTAGGGGTAACTTATTTCGAAGATGATGTCAAACTTTAAAATTTAAGATGGTGGATAGAGTTGGTACCTACATTTTTTTTTTATTTTCGTGAATTCTTGTAATTTTGAAATTCTGACAACGGATTTGATTTCGAATATAATGTCACAATTTTAAAATTTAAGATGGAGGTTAGGGTTGCTACCTAAATTTTTACCCCAGTACTGCCACCTAATAATATGTGTTTTTAAAAGTTTTAAACATCATTTATCAGTGTTAAGGGGTCGCTGATTTCGAATCTAAGGTCAGAATTTTAAAACTCAAGATGGTGGATAGGGTTGCCACTTTAATTTTTTTAGATTTATAAATTTGGGGCTGGCAAAAAAAAAATTGTATACAAAAATGGGTCGCTGAATCCGAATCCGTCGTCAAAATTTCAAAATTATACAATTTTGAAATAATAGGGTTGCCACCTAATAATATATCTTTTCAAGAGTTTTAAACGTCATTTATTAGTGTTAAGAGGTCGCTGATTTCGAATCTAGAGTCAGAATTTTAAAATTCAAGATGGTGGATAGGCTTGCCACCTTAATTTTTTTTAGTTTTATAAATTCGGGGCTGGCAAAAAAAAGAATGGTACACCAAAAATGGGTCGCTGAATCCGAATCCGTCATCAGAATTTAAAAATTATAAAATTTTGAAATAATAGGGTAGCCACCTAATAATATATCTTTTCAAGAGTGTAACTGAATTTTAAACGTCATTTATTAGTGTTAAGGGGTCGCTGATTTCGAATCTAGAGTCAGAATTTTAAAATTCAAGATGGTGGATAGGGTTGCCACCTTAATTTTTTTTAGTTTTATAAATTCGGGGCTGGCAAAAAAAAATGGTACACCAAAAATGGGTCGCTTAATCCGAATCCGTCGTCAGAATTTAAAAATTATTTATAAGACCAGCCAGCCCCGAATTTATAAAACTAAAAAAAATAAAGGTGGCAACCCTATCCACCATCTTGAATTTTAAAATTCTGACTTTAGATTCGAAATCAGCGACCTCTTAACACTAATAAATGATGTTTAAAACTCTTGAAAAGATATATTATTAGGTGGCAACCCTATTATTTCAAAAATTTATAACATTGAAATTCTGACGACGGATTCGGATTCAGCGACCCATTATTGGTTTACCATTTTTTTGCCAGCCCCGAATTTATAAAACTAAAGAAATTAAGGTGGCAACCCTATCCACCATCTTGAATCTTAAAATTCTGACCTTAGATTCGAAATCAGCGACCCCTTAACACTGATAAATGATGTTTAAAACTTTTAAAAATACATAATATTAGGTGGCAATACTGTCGTAAATTTTAGGTGGCAACCCTAACCTCCATCTTAAATTTTAAAACTGTGACAATATATTCGAAATCAAATCCGTTGTCAGAATTTCAAAATTATAAGAATTCGCAAAAATAAAAAAATCTAGGTGGCAACTCTATCCGCCATCTTAAATTTTAAAGTTTGACAGCATCTTCGAAATCATTTACCCTAAAACTTCACACCACGGAGTCCACAGAATCCTTAAAAGTCCTATTACGCTTAAGCTCTCTCTAAAGAAGCTCATTGAATTTTTTGGATACTTGCTTTAATTCAATAATTTGGATACTTGCGAGCTTACAAGCTTTTGCCGATCGTTTTAAGCTTTCCTTTACTTGAAACTTCGTGCCGTTCGATTGTAAGCTAGAATACTTGCAAGCTGTGCGTGGGCTTATTTATATTCAATTACAAGCTATACTTAATTCAAAATTATCAAGCTCAAGCTAGCTTGAACTTGTATTTTAAGCAAGCGCTTGAAATAGACTTCAAGTAGGCTCGTGCAGTTCTCTGCTACCCACTCGTTTGATGATTCCTTAGATTCTGGTGTATAGTGGTGGATCCATGTTTCATCCATGCTTTCCGAAATTTGTTTGCCTGACTAGAAATATAAAATTAAAACAAAACTACACTAAGTTTGGGCACATATTTTTACATGGGGTAAAAAGATTGAACAAATATGGGAATCGCAGTTAGTAAATCACGTTCTGTGGAGATTCGCACTTGATTTATACGGACAAAGAATTTACAGTAATAGTTTTTATATTTTCTTTCCGTTATATTCTTAGCATAGTGTCAATTTGACTTGAGTCAAATAGTGTCACATAGTGTCAGTTTGAGGGAATTTTTTTGTACAGCTTAAAACTGACATCTAAGGGCGCCCCAAGAGGAAAAGGCGCCCATAACTTTCTTGGTGGTCAAGGGAAATCAGTAATCTAAGGTCGCTGTGCAGGAAGATTTTTAATAAAGCTAAGAAATCGGGTAGAACTCAATTGAATGCTGGGATGAGTACAAATCCTTTTTAAAAATTTTTAAGAAAGCACTTCGAAAGGCTTAGCGCAATTCCTGGAGGCTTTTCTGCGGCAATATAGAGGAATCTTTCGAAGCATCAAGACTCCGTTAGATCCTCGCTTCTAATCCTAGCTGTCCTAGCTACTTAAAAAATCAGACGATACCTGGACATCTTCTAGCGAGGAAACTGTAACGGCACAAATTTTCAACGTAGCAAGTTGCACAGCAGTATTGGGGTTGTTCACGATGTAGTGTATTTGTCCTATAATTTTGGTACAACATTTTCAATCGTTACCACTTATCGTGAACGAACCTTCGATAATATCTTATAATTAGTTTAGAAAAGAAAACACAAGGTAATGTCAAATACGCAACATCGTGAATACCCCATTTATGAAATAGCTTCAATGTGGCTATCAGACAGCTTACACGTTTTCAAATTTGACAGCTGACACATTCTTAAATCTGACAGCTGCCATTTTATTTTCAAATTTGACAGCTGACATTTATTTTCAAATTTGATAGCTGACACATTTTTAAATTTGCCAGCTGACACCTTTTTCCAACCTGAGTTAATTGCTTCTGCTTGCTTCTCCTACCATGGTGTCTGCAGCCAGTTTGTCGCAACCATTGTGCTTACTGCACATCTAGCACAGCTGTCGTATGAGCTAGCAAGTTGTACCATACGACTTGCATAGTGCAAACGCACTCAAAAACCATGCACGGTGTGAAAGGGTTTTGACTGGAGAACTTCCGCCAATTAATTTTCTTTCCAAACAAAACGTGGTGCAAGGCAGTAGCTGAAAAGAAAAAAACAGGTAAAACATTCCAATTTAGCTTACTTTGAATTGTGTTAAACGGCCTCTTTTGGAAATCTTAGGGTCAGCAGTTAATTTTTGTGTGCAAGCTGTTGGATTAGTTCGCTTGCACCCTTATAAAATAAAGTACTGACGTTTTGCTTCTGGAAGAAGCTGCTGATGTCGGCCTGTTGGGTAGGGCTTGACGGTTAGCTCAAAAAGAGCTAACGCTAAACCACCTCAGCAGTCCCAAGCCGCCGTGCAAAGGTAGACAGGTAATAGCTAAAATAATAAGAAAACATTTTATTTTTTGTAAGGTTTTGTTTTGAGTTTGTTTAGAAAAGTAACCCAATTCCGATTTGTCTATCAAAAAGGAATGAGATTTAAGACTTACACCTCCACAACAACAACACCAACTAGTCAACAAGTATCCTGTGTAAGTTAAAGCTGCTGACACGGCAAAATCGTTAAAAGCTCGCTCAAAAAGTAACACAGCTGTGCATCTTAAACCTAGCGAATTTAATGATATGCTAAATGTAATCAAGACGGCGGACCAATAATTTATGCTAAATAAAGTGTATCATCACCAGAAATAACACCACAGCCTAGCATCGACCGCAGCGCTAGCGATTATTTAAAACACTTAAGACCCTTAGTAAAAATAAATGTAACTACAGTAAAATCACTTAAGCTTAATTACAAAACACTATTTTTGAACATAAAACCTAATATAGACTTTACCTAAAATAAATATCTAAGTTTAAGAATAAGCTAATCAAAAACAAAAATTAACATTTTAGGACACTTAAACAACACTGAAATAAGATTTACCATATATTCAAACAAAACTTAAAATTTAGACTTGAAATTATAACTAAAATAGAATTCAAATAAAACTAATAAAAACTACAATTAAAACATTCTTAAACTTAATCAAATTTAAAACGAATTTGAATGAAAATAATCTACACTTAACCCAAATTTAAATAAAATTTAAATGAAAATAATCTAAAATGAAAATAGAATTTAAATAAAACTAATAAAAAAAACAAATCAGAAAAGTGTCTGATTTAGGGCCAGTTTTACAGTGCAGGTTTAAACTTTGTTTAACCTGAAATTAGTTAATCGTAGATTAAAATTGATCTGAGCTTAACTAAGCAATCAGTTTTTTAGTGCTGGTTTAATAACATGCAGATTAGGTATAAATAATATGGCAACACTTGCAAATAGTTACTGAGAATTTTTAACAGCTGACAATGAAATTCGCCATAAAATAGGAAGCAAAATAGAACAAAGCTTAAATAAGAAAAAGTATTTTTATGAAAAAATGAGCGTACAAAATAATAAAAGAAGCAACAACTTTAATACAGAAGAAGTAGAATACTTGCTGGCGCTGGTTGCAGATTTTAAACATATAATTGAATGCAAGCAGACGGATAGAACCAGCAGTGAAGAAAAAACAAGCCCTGGAAGGAGATCGAAAAAATATTTAATTCGCAGTTTGGTTCATCGTTCAGAAGTATATCATCGTTCATATGTCATATCAATCATATGTCAAACAGAAAGTGAACTAGAGCTTAACTCACCAACATTGGTAGTTTAAACTTCGATTAAAGTTCACTGAAAAACTAGATTCATGGTTTAAACTTAGTTTAAACTTCAAACAGAGTTAAACTAGCACTGAAAAACTGGACCTTAGTGTCCTAAAATATATGATAAAAGATACATTTTTGAACGACTCCTGGCAGCCGCTTTGCTGTCCCAGCTATAGACGCCGGTAATGTGGATCGTTACAGTGTCAACTATTTTCAAATATTGATATATTAAATATACATTTTTATATGTATGTATGTATATGCATACACTTACATCTTCTTTTATTGGGCGATTGTTCATAGTATTTTTATGCAATTATCCATATTTAATAAAGACCCAATATTTTTTAGCGATTATTCATTTCACGATTTTGGCGAACGTTCGCAGTTTTGGGTGATTGTACATTATGAACAATCGCCCGAGTAAAAGGCATTTGTCTCATCTTCCAAGGGCTGCAAACATTTTCAATCGCCTGAAAGCCGACCGCGAATCGCTTGGAAGATCCTCCGGGTATCGTCATCAAGACCCATAGAGTTGGCTGCTGCTTTCTTTCCGGCTCATACGCTAAGATCCATGATTTGTCACCAATTACTCATAAACGTCTTTTGAAGCACTGCGAATGTATTTCTTGAGCGTTTCTTTGCACCAACAGGACACAATCGACAAGAGCCTTATTTTGCCAAATTAAGTATAATGCAACGTGAACAAATCCTTTCCACAACCACGTTTTCATGTTAAACGGAATGCATTCTGGTGGGAGTAATGTCCAGGGATGCCTCGATTTCACGGTATGTCACTGGCAAAGCATTATTAGTTCGACAGCATCAATGTTTTGTGGCACAACAACAGACTTTGGACGCCCTCCACAAAATTCGTCCGTGAGCGAAGTACGGCTTCGCTTGAATTCTGTGTACCACCGATACACAGAGGTTTTTGATGGTGCTTCATTGGCAAAAGTCGAATTGAGTTCATCCATACACTTTTGTTGAGATAATTCACGTCGAAAGTTGTAAAAAATAATCACACGAAAATGTTCACATGTTGATTTAATTTTTTTTCTGAAATAACATTTTCAAAGCACTGCAAACAACACAATAATCGCACGTACACCAAAACGTTATGAGTACTTCCCTGCAAACATTTTCAATCGCCTGAGAGCCGCTAGCGAATCGCTTGGATGATGAGACAATCGCCGGCGAGCTCATTTGGGAGCCAACCGGGTATCGCCTGCCGTAAGCAGCTGAGGCCATCAAAACGATTCGCCGGGAAGTTTCGAGAATGAATCGCCTAAAGGGTACGCAAGCGATTCGCTGGGAAGAGTCGCTAACGAATCGCCGAGAGGGGTCTTAAGCGATTCGACTGGAAGTTTCGCAAACGAAGCGTCTAAAGGGTTCGTAGGCAATTCGCTGGAAAGACTCTCAAACGAATCGCCAAGAGAAGTCCTTAGCAATTAGCGGGAAGAGTCGCAGACGAATCGGAAAACGGAGTCTTAAGCGATTCGCCGACAAGAGTGGCACACGAATCGCTTTTAGGGTTCCTAAAAAATCGTGCTGATATGAATATTTTCAGTTTCCATGCGGAAATTCAATACAAAAAAAAATTATGATTTTTTCGATGATTATTTTTAGTGGAGAAGTGTAAATAGCCTGCTTCATATTCCTAAAATCGATCTTCAAAATTTTTAAATTAGCATCTTCCAACGATTACAGATTTTTCTTTATCACGCATTCATCGCTTGGACGATTGAAAAGCGATACATCTTCTAACGATCGCCGGAATGAACGCAGGAAGATTTCGAAAATTTTTCTTGAATCGTGCACTCATCGCTTGGGCGATTCAAAAGCGACCCATCTTCCAAAGAACCCTTGGGCAAATCGCAACTGCTTCGCCAAATCAACTTCTCTTCCAATCGTCTTCCAAATGTTTGCAGGGTCCACTTATTTTCCTTAACACTAACTGAATAGTACTGTAGCTTGGATCGATACTTTTCAGCAGACAGTTTTATCGAGAAAGTAGTAAGTCTGCTTACTACGCCGAGAGACACGGCAAAATCGTTAAAAGCTCGCTCAAAAAGTAACACAGCTGTGCATCTTAAACCTAGCGAATTTAATGATATGCTAAATGTAATCAAGACGGCGGACCAATAATTTATGCTAAATAAAGTGTATCATCACCAGAAATAACACCACAGCCTAGCATCGACCGCAGCGCTAGCGATTATTTAAAACACTTAAGACCCTTAGTAAAAATAAATGTAACTACAGTAAAATCACTTAAGCTTAATTACAAAACACTATTTTTGAACATAAAACCTAATATAGACTTTACCTAAAATAAATATCTAAGTTTAAGAATAAGCTAATCAAAAACAAAAATTAACATTTTAGGACACTTAAACAACACTGAAATAAGATTTACCATATATTCAAACAAAACTTAAAATTTAGACTTGAAATTATAACTAAAATAGAATTCAAATAAAACTAATAAAAACTACAATTAAAACATTCTTAAACTTAATCAAATTTAAAACGAATTTGAATGAAAATAATCTACACTTAACCCAAATTTAAATAAAATTTAAATGAAAATAATCTAAAATGAAAATAGAATTTAAATAAAACTAATAAAAAAAACAAATCAGAAAAGTGTCTGATTTAGGGCCAGTTTTACAGTGCAGGTTTAAACTTTGTTTAACCTGAAATTAGTTAATCGTAGATTAAAATTGATCTGAGCTTAACTAAGCAATCAGTTTTTTAGTGCTGGTTTAATAACATGCAGATTAGGTATAAATAATATGGCAACACTTGCAAATAGTTACTGAGAATTTTTAACAGCTGACAATGAAATTCGCCATAAAATAGGAAGCAAAATAGAACAAAGCTTAAATAAGAAAAAGTATTTTTATGAAAAAATGAGCGTACAAAATAATAAAAGAAGCAACAACTTTAATACAGAAGAAGTAGAATACTTGCTGGCGCTGGTTGCAGATTTTAAACATATAATTGAATGCAAGCAGACGGATAGAACCAGCAGTGAAGAAAAAACAAGCCCTGGAAGGAGATCGAAAAAATATTTAATTCGCAGTTTGGTTCATCGTTCAGAAGTATATCATCGTTCATATGTCATATCAATCATATGTCAAACAGAAAGTGAACTAGAGCTTAACTCACCAACATTGGTAGTTTAAACTTCGATTAAAGTTCACTGAAAAACTAGATTCATGGTTTAAACTTAGTTTAAACTTCAAACAGAGTTAAACTAGCACTGAAAAACTGGACCTTAGTGTCCTAAAATATATGATAAAAGATACATTTTTGAACGACTCCTGGCAGCCGCTTTGCTGTCCCAGCTATAGACGCCGGTAATGTGGATCGTTACAGTGTCAACTATTTTCAAATATTGATATATTAAATATACATTTTTATATGTATGTATGTATATGCATACACTTACATCTTCTTTTATTGGGCGATTGTTCATAGTATTTTTATGCAATTATCCATATTTAATAAAGACCCAATATTTTTTAGCGATTATTCATTTCACGATTTTGGCGAACGTTCGCAGTTTTGGGTGATTGTACATTATGAACAATCGCCCGAGTAAAAGGCATTTGTCTCATCTTCCAAGGGCTGCAAACATTTTCAATCGCCTGAAAGCCGACCGCGAATCGCTTGGAAGATCCTCCGGGTATCGTCATCAAGACCCATAGAGTTGGCTGCTGCTTTCTTTCCGGCTCATACGCTAAGATCCATGATTTGTCACCAATTACTCATAAACGTCTTTTGAAGCACCGCGAATGTATTTCTTGAGCGTTTCTTTGCACCAACAGGACACAATCGACAAGAGCCTTATTTTGCCAAATTAAGTATAATGCAACGTGAACAAATCCTTTCCACAACCACGTTTTCATGTTAAACGGAATGCATTCTGGTGGGAGTAATGTCCAGGGATGCCTCGATTTCACGGTATGTCACTGGCAAAGCATTATTAGTTCGACAGCATCAATGTTTTGTGGCACAACAACAGACTTTGGACGCCCTCCACAAAATTCGTCCGTGAGCGAAGTACGGCTTCGCTTGAATTCTGTGTACCACCGATACACAGAGGTTTTTGATGGTGCTTCATTGGCAAAAGTCGAATTGAGTTCATCCATACACTTTTGTTGAGATAATTCACGTCGAAAGTTGTAAAAAATAATCACACGAAAATGTTCACATGTTGATTTAATTTTTTTTCTGAAATAACATTTTCAAAGCACTGCAAACAACACAATAATCGCACGTACACCAAAACGTTATGAGTACTTCCCTGCAAACATTTTCAATCGCCTGAGAGCCGCTAGCGAATCGCTTGGATGATGAGACAATCGCCGGCGAGCTCATTTGGGAGCCAACCGGGTATCGCCTGCCGTAAGCAGCTGAGGCCATCAAAACGATTCGCCGGGAAGTTTCGAGAATGAATCGCCTAAAGGGTACGCAAGCGATTCGCTGGGAAGAGTCGCTAACGAATCGCCGAGAGGGGTCTTAAGCGATTCGACTGGAAGTTTCGCAAACGAAGCGTCTAAAGGGTTCGTAGGCAATTCGCTGGAAAGACTCTCAAACGAATCGCCAAGAGAAGTCCTTAGCAATTAGCGGGAAGAGTCGCAGACGAATCGGAAAACGGAGTCTTAAGCGATTCGCCGACAAGAGTGGCACACGAATCGCTTTTAGGGTTCCTAAAAAATCGTGCTGATATGAATATTTTCAGTTTCCATGCGGAAATTCAATACAAAAAAAAATTATGATTTTTTCGATGATTATTTTTAGTGGAGAAGTGTAAATAGCCTGCTTCATATTCCTAAAATCGATCTTCAAAATTTTTAAATTAGCATCTTCCAACGATTACAGATTTTTCTTTATCATGCATTCATCGCTTGGACGATTGAAAAGCGATACATCTTCTAACGATCGCCGGAATGAACGCAGGAAGATTTCGAAAATTTTTCTTGAATCGTGCACTCATCGCTTGGGCGATTCAAAAGCGACCCATCTTCCAAAGAACCCTTGGGCAAATCGCAACTGCTTCGCCAAATCAACTTCTCTTCCAATCGTCTTCCAAATGTTTGCAGGGTCCACTTATTTTCCTTAACACTAACTGAATAGTACTGTAGCTTGGATCGATACTTTTCAGCAGACAGTTTTATCGAGAAAGTAGTAAGTCTGCTTACTACCCTATGCACAGACAGATGCAAGATGTCTTGATACTTTGCCGCATACAATGTGTGACCAAAATTAATTGATTCTTATCCGGCCAAGTGCTGTGTAAAGTAAGAAATCCTTCTGGGATTTGAACATTTTTTCTCTATTTTTCAAAGAATTTTCAGTAACATTTAATTTTTCAGTCGCGTTAGACCTCTTGGTGGAAATGCTAGATATACATATGTATATATGCAGCTATAGACCCAGTATGAAGCTAAAAAAATTTGTATTACTATTACACGAGTTTACATATGCAGAGACTGCGCATGGTCGTTGGTGCTACGAAAAAACCATTTGTTTTTAATATATAAAAGACAAGCACGCTGCTCCGTGTCCAATATCTCTAAAACTGTTCAGCCTGAAAGTATGCACATCTTAATACATAAAAGGCAAGCATGCTGCTACGCACACAGTATTTCTCAAATTGTAATTATTTTTTGACAGTAAAATAATTTTATAAGACACACTGTTCTCAAAAATGCTCAACCTGAAAGTATGCACAGAAAATATATTTGATACTTATCAGTGACAATATTGGGTTTTTACAATAGTACATTTTTGATCTAACTACCTCTTTTTTCATCCTTTTATAAAAAAGTTTTGACAAATTTAATGAAATTCTTTTGAGTTGATTTGAGTCGATTGTACCAAAAAAAATATAATTGTATCAGCCGCTAAACGACACCTGAGTTTGTAAAGTTGTGTACTATTGTGTGAATATGCTTGTTACTAAACTCGACTTTTTGCACTTGTACACTTGAACTAATTTTTCAACACTGCTTTAATGCGTAAAGTGTTATTTAAAGTGGTACATTTGTATTTTGCAAAAATCAAGTGCATAAAAAAGCAAGCATTAAAAAGAGAAAAAAATGTTTACCGCAAAAGGCTCCAAAAAGAAAGTGTGCGGAGGAACTCTTTCATAACAGTATCATAACAGTATCATAATAAACTCGAAATTCTTATATTTTTATTCCACATTAAAAATATATTTTGTTTGCTGAAATTGAAATTTTAAATGAAATTTTAAATATTCATATATTAATTTTCTACTACATCCCACTGAACCATAGGCGAAAGTTATGCGTAAGGTGAGAGTTTTGTGAACGTTTTTGGATAGAATTTAATTATTGATTTTTTATTTTGATAATATTTGATTTTTTATTTTGTAGCTTAAAAGTGCTTGCTATTGAAGATTAAATTCATGAAAGCTGTTCTCATAAATAAAAACTGTATTTCTTTTGCAAAGTTCTTATTTTGAGTCGAAAAAGAATCATTTTAGAAGCTAAGAATTGCTCGCAAATGAAACATTTCGTTCATAAATGAGTTCAGAAACGAATCATAAATGTTTCATTTTTGCATTCTTAAATGAGTTCAAAAAAATAATAATTTTTTATCATATTAGTGGAAACAATATCTCATAAACAAACCATTTTTTGTTCATAAATGAGTTCAGAAATGAATCATAAATATTACTTTTTTATAAACAAAAATGAGTTAAAAAAGGAATAATTTAAACCTTTGTTGATATATTTATAATAGTAAATTAAAATGTTAACCTTCATACAAACGTCATATAAACTTGTTCACCAGTGCGAATTGATTCTCGCCATAAGAAGAGAGATGGATGTATTCCCTACACGTTCGAACACGTCAAAACTATTTTCCTTTTTATCTATCAAAAAGTCTGTCATAACATTTCAACATTTATATCGAAAATGAAGATTAAGAAAGAAAACCATGACAACATTCCATGCAAAAAAGTAATCAAATAAAATTCCCAATAATTAACTTTACTAATTTAATATTTTTTAAATGTGTCACTTTATGTTTAAACTACCTGCCAAATTAGTTAAAAACTTATAGTTTTACTTATGAAATACATGTTTAACTTTGGTCCAAACATAAAGTGAATAATTTTTAAATTAATGCTACAAATGAATTGGTTAGATGTGCGTGACAGCAGGTGCGTTTGCTTTAAATTTAGATTTTGCTTAAAATTTCATTTAAAACATTAATGAATTCATTACAATCCTTAAGTAATCTGCTGGGACCTTTTTTTTAACTATTATTATAGAATATAGTTACTTTATTTTACTATATATTAATATTATACATGCATATTACCCATATGATAAACTAAATATTAATACTTTTTTAAACAAATTATCGCTAGCTATGTTATAATAAATGATATAATGCAATAATAAAATTTATAATTCGAAAAGATTAATTTTTTAACTTATTTCTGAACAAAAATGGTCCGTTTTCGAGAGGCAATTCAGCCCGGCGATTGCGGGTTGTGTGCGGTTTTCCGAGTGCGGAAAATTAACTTTTCTATGGTTCATTTTTAAACTCATTTCCGAAGAAAAAAGCTTCGTTTCTGAGAGGCATTTTCGTCCGGAGATTGATTCAAAAAGGATTCATTTTAGAGTGCCGAAAAATAACTTTTCTATGGTTTTTTTTTTTGTCTTTTTTGAACAAAAAAAAAGTACAATTTAGGGTTCTTTTTTAACTCATTTCCGAACATAATAAGGTTCATTTTTGAGAGGCCGGTTCATTTACGTTTCTACCCGAAAAAGGTTTATAAATGCATTCGAAAACGGTAGCTTTGGTTCACTGAGATGCTTAGAAATCTTGGAATAAATTTTAATACAAGCAAAGTATTCCAGAGATTTTGATGTAATCAATTGTAATCAATTGATTACAAAATTTTTAAATTTATTTTGTCTTACATTTGAATACAGTTCAAATATTACAACGATATTTTATACCCTTGGAATCAATTCGATACTATGGCGAATGTTGTAGTTAATTTTTAAGACATGCTGTGTTATATTTCAACAAAATTTTGTATTAAATTTTATTACACTTCAAATACTGCAACGAAATTTTATACTCTTTGGAATTAATTTGTTACTATGGTTAATATTATGAAACAATTTTTAATACAAAATCAGGATTAAAAATTACATTTCAATACATATTTTTTATTAAGAATAATTTTTAATATTTGGCCAGTATTTAATTTTAATACAATTTTGGTGTGGTCATATACATATGTAAGCCAAAAATTATTTAAATTTATTCCAAGATTTCAAACCGTGTACAAAAAATAAATAAAAAATTCATATTGTTAAGATGGAATTCACAAACTTATTTATAGGTATTTTTACTTGTTGTACTGTAAAAGAACTTAGTTCTTATTTGTACTAATGTCTTATAAATAAATACAAATACAAATACAAATATATTTATTTCCAATTATTTAACATAACATAGAATTACATTTAATTTTAATTAATATATCAAACAAAAAGAGGACACTGTTTCGATAGTACCATATCAGTCATATGGGTTGTATAAGTCATATGTGGTTTGGTTATAAAACTTAGGAGCACCTCTTTCATCATCGGCGGTCCAATCATCCGTTGCTAACCGCGTAAAATTGCATGGGGAATCTACGCCCCATTCAAGTCCACGGCAGTTCTTTTGTAGTGATAAGTGATGATTATAGTACACAGCTAAAAGACAAAAACATTATAAATTAAAAATTATAAACATATGTATATGTATATGTATATGTATATGTATTTAATGCTTTGATTTTTAAGGGCTATATTTTGTGAATTATATCTTAGATGACTTGGTGCAAAAATAAAACTTCTCATATGAGAGATTTTACGATTATTTTTTAAGTAGCATTTCACGTTGAATCCGAATATGGAATGAAAGTTAAGTAAAATAATCTTCGAAGTAATGCTTAGTTTTGTTTAAATTATATCTTAACGCTCCATCACTAGCCATAGGGTGGAATTCACCCAGTCACAGTTTCTATGCAATCACAGGATTTCTGATGCAATGCATATGTGAAGAAGTAAGAATCAAACTCTAATCTAAATTCAATATTTTTACTTCAATTATTTTCAGTTTCTAGTAGTCTCCATGTTATAAGCGTTTCAGCGCGATAAAAATAAGAAGTGTTGGGATGCTTTAACCCAGGATAGTTATTAAAGAATTTTTTTGAGAGAATTAAACACTGGTTAGTATTCAAGTAATCTCTTTTGTATTGTTCGAGTTTTACAAAATATTAACAATTTTTCATACAATTCATTATCATTTTTCATTGTATATCGACCTTATAAAATAACTTTCTTCGCCAAGCGGTTGTTGTTGGTGTCGTCGCATTATAATTGCTGCTTTCGTTCTCAGCAGCACATACATATCTTTCAATCACCTCATCGTGGCCTTCATATATTCAGCATTGTTCTACCAATAAAGAAATCAGATCACTTTTCGGGAAACTTCGCTAAACGCATTATTCTCTTCGACAACAACACCACCCCCCTCCCACCTACTTCAACACTTCCTCAACGACTCTTTGTGAACGAACCTTCACTAAAGCATTAATGGTATTCACTACATTTGTTAAGCCCTGCTAACTTGCTAAACTTAACAAATTTGTTAACTCCTGTCAAAATTTTGTTTGGGAAAAGACTTAGCAGCTTGTTAGAAAGTTAACAGGCTTAGCACCATGTTTTTGTTTAGCAGATACCGTTTGTTAAGTCTGAAACGTCAAAGTTATTGAGTGTAGTGATGAATCGTTTTGTGAATGAGTTTCAACAAGTACCATATTATTTATGATTTGCAGCTTCAAAGTCTAAAAACTTACCTTTTTTAATAAAAAAACAAAAATTTTGTAAAGATGTTGGTAGAGATTTAAGACATTTCAAAGTTTCTGAGTAGCAAATGTATCAAAAGTGTTAACGCACTGTAATATAAAAATAAAAATACATTTTTGGTTACTGAGTACTGGTTACACTAGTTATTAAAACCACAGATCTATTGCTACATTGAAAGTTGTCAAATCAACATTTGCAAAATATTTGCAATTTATTTATTTATAAATGGTTGAAGTAAGAAAGTTACATTTCTATTTAATTAAGCTTTATTATTTATTTATTAGCCAAGTACAAATAAACGCCGTCGTTTGATTTTGTAATAATTCAGTTTTTTCAATTTTAAGCTGTAGAAGTCTATCAGTTTAGCACTTGATTGTAAAATGTCTTAGCAGGTACGTTCACATCAACAGCTGCTAACTTTAACAATTTAGCAGTTTAGCAGGACTTAGCAAATTTTAATGAATACCATTAATGTATTTTTTAAAATCAGCTGCTCTTTTATGTTCTTTTGTTTGGAAACATTAATTGAAATCATCATTTAACTAAAGGAGATCATACAAAAATTAAAACGAAACCCTAAATTAAATTAATTTTTATTAGGTTAGTTTAGTTTAGTTTATTGTCTTTAAATTTTTCCATTTTTTCAGGCAAGCAGATAAGTAAAGGATTTACAAAAATTATTTTATAAATATAATGAAATAACTTAAGAATAATAACAATATAAATATATTCATCTCTCGCAAAAATCAATAATTATTTTAGAACTTAGAAAATTATACTCTTTTAGAGTTATATTCAAAGGTTCATATAATAAATAATTAGCTCTACAAAAGTGAATTTCAAAATAATCATAAAGACCTTAACCTTCTTACGGGAACATTGAAATTTACTGCACTTAACAAGTATGAAGAATCAATGTTACCACAAACAATGTCATTGGCCCAGAATACACTGTAGTGCTCAGTCTGCGTTAGCAGTCACCCTGCAGTCCAAGGCATCGTGCACGAATATTTCATAATGATTTCTTTAAGAAACTTACTGCATGAGATACATTTGTCGATAATTCTTTAACAAATCGGTCTTTTTTCGTTCATCGAAAACAGAAAGTTTGCAAACAGTGAACGAATTTGGAACTTTTATATGAGATTTTCGTCAACGAAATGTATAAACGAATCAGCATGTTTCGTTAACGAAGAAGAAAAATCGTACAGGATTCATTCAAGATTTCTTTCTGACTTGGACTACTAGGCAGTTTGACAACACCCGTAAAAATGAAAACAAAATTATATTCTCTCTCAAATATAACTGACAACCAGGGTTTTGTGGTCTTCTATGAAAAAAGTTATGTTTCAGTGTTTTGTTGCGTATTTTTTTTTTTAAAAGTAGTTCTTCTATATTTTGCTGTTAGCAGGAAAAAAAAGAAATAGTGTGCATTGCGTTTATAATAATTATTGCTTTGATAATTATTATTGAAAATTGTTTTCAAATTTTGTTGCGAGCCGGTTTTTTTGCAATTAAAATATAAATCGCTAAAAAATAATAAGTTGTAATTATTAAAATAATAATGCCTTCAACGTGCGGTTTTGGCAAAACAGTTTATATTTGTGATGAAATTCGAAAATATAATGTGCCAGTGGATCATAAGCCGTCAGCGGTGGGAAAACATTTTCACAAAAAAATATTGAAATTAGTTTTTTTAAAAACTCACTTAAATTTTCTATCAAAACAAACATGCAGTACAGAAAGTAGTTGAAAAAGCAGCAGTGAACTGTATCCTTGGGTAATTAGTACTGCGAAAAAGTATGCTATTCCTGCAACTGATTACTTTGATAGCATTACAAAATTACTCTTTTGCTCTCCTCTTCAATTTTACGGGTGTATATCTTCATTCTTGTGAGTAAACGTCAAATGAATGGACAACCTCTAGTAATTGAATCATGCTTTCACCTTAAAATAATCACGATAGCAAATTTTCTCAAAGGAACGGCACGAAAAACGACTCGTAGAGGGCACTACCGTTGCAGTCAAAATTAAATTCAAACAAGCAATCATGATACAATAGCTATTAGGTGTCATGAGAACGTGTGTCGTTCAAAACTGTTGTGAACTGTTATGGTAGCGATACCTTAGTGCATGGTATAATTATTTGACAAGGTAGCCGTGAAAGTTTTTTGGCGATTGGTAGTTGTCAAAAACAGTTAAAGGAGTTGCAGTTTGCTGCTGTTTACTAGCTATGTGCTTATTTTTAAATTTTCTTTGATTCATTAAAATTGTTAGCGAAGTTTATTGGAATGTTTTTAGTTTGCTGAGATTGACTAGCTATGTTTAAGTCGTTGCTTAATTTTTCACATTTCTTTGATTAATTGCACGAACAGCTAATTTTGACAACTACCCATCGCCGCTCGTGAGAAAAAAGCCAGCCTACGCTACTACCTTGTCAGTAATTGTGCCATACCTTAGTGAACAGTGTTTTTCTCTGGATGTGTTTTACTCTTAACGTCAGAAAAATTCTAAATTATTTAATTTAATTATTAATATTATGCAATTATAAAAATAATTAAAGTGCAATTGTTGGCTCTGCTGAATGCGTCCAATGTGTGTGACACACACGGTTTGTTTTGTTTTCTCTTGTTTAACATTCGATGGTCGCAGCTCGTGAAAAAATAGTAGCTGTCATGGCTATCTAATAGTCATTGTTTCAAGCAAACAAATAATTAAAAAAATGAAATGACAGCTCATAAAAATAAGCAGGTGCGGCATCTGTGTTTCAAATTTTTTAAAGAATTTATCACAATTTTATATGGATAGCAAAAACAATCCTGTTTGTTATAGGATTATTATTTTTATTTTTGTTTGCATGTAAAAAAAATAATCTGGATTATTTTGAAGCGAATGGAACGCAGCTAGTATTATTACATAATAATTTACTCCTGCTCAAGGAGTATTTTAACATTTGCTTTTGACGATTGTTCAAAAAACATATGGGTGAAAGAGACAACGACAGCTTGTACACGGCGAGACATATACAAGCACTAAAAATACTATATACAATGACGTGTTACAATAGCCCATATATATACAATAGCCCAGTGTGGAAATAGGAAATATATGTAGATAAATAAATGCATACATTTGGATAAATTACATCAAATGCAGATTTTACGTTCACATATAGAATTATAAAAATACGCAATCACTAAAAACATAAAATATTCAATCATTCAATGTTATGGTCACGATAATCACTAATAAAATGCAGCTGTTCAGTAAAATCCAATTGCAGCGGCTAGGTAGGAATATATTGTACAGTTCGCTTCAATTCGTTTAGGATGTAGTCTTTTTATAAATAAATGCTATACAAGTCATGTATCGAGCGCACCGCAGAAATATACATACTCACTTTCTTAACACTCATTTATCTCAAAACATCTTTTTTCGGCAATGTGTTGCAACATGTTGTTGCGAAAACAAAATCTATACAGCCAAATGAACTGACATTTTAATCAGCCCTATCATGAATAATTTTTCGCGCGGAATCTAAAAAGGGAGTTTTGTTTTTAAAAAAAAAGCTGAAGAATATTTTGGAAATTTGTAATGCAAGTTTGTTCATCAACGGTTTATCAATAAATTTGCATCAAAAATTTCCAAAATGTTTTGAGCTTTATCTTAAAAATGAAAACTCCATTTTTCGATTCCGCGTGAAAAATTATTCATGATAGGGCTGAGTATGTTATTCACATCAGTGGCTTTCGCTCTCAAAATTTCAAAAAAATCGTATATATTACACTGAACAACCAGTAAAAACCCTCTTTTTAGAACTTACATTTCAAAAGCGCGTCGTTCTGCCAATTTCCAGTGTTTTGTTTTTTAGTTCCGGCCATAGCTGAACTCATAGTAATAAATTATATTCTTAGTTTGAATTTTTAAGATTAATAGAAGAGTAAATATCAACAACAGCGCCGAAGCTATTTCTTTGAACGGCTCTGATTGAGCACCATTTTGAACATAGTGCAAATATTTTTATGAGTGTTACAATATACCTTTAAAGTTGTTTAAATGTCGTTAATCATTATTTAACATTTTAAAAAATAAATTATAAAAATACTTAAAATATTC
Source organism: Dichetophora obliterata (assembly GCA_963920525.1). Classification (NCBI taxonomy): domain Eukaryota; kingdom Metazoa; phylum Arthropoda; class Insecta; order Diptera; family Sciomyzidae; genus Dichetophora; species Dichetophora obliterata. Next base: position 24,738,097 of record OY986436.1, read on the forward strand.
AAACACTAGGTCTTAATATTATTATTTATTATATTATATATATGCGTGCTTTGCTTCTTACTATTACATTTTAACAAAGCTATTTATTAGTCTTCAAATTAAATAAATAGAATTGTTATTAAAGCTTAAAAAATTGGGTTTCAGTACTTTAATATGTGGATACTTTTTTTATAAAAAGGATACATTTGCGACCTTTTCATGGATACTTTTTTTAGAATCGTAGCGGCAACACTGAATTGAGGTGAACTCACGTACACAGTAAATGAGTTTCACCAAAGTACATAAAAATGGAAAAAACATATGTTTTGACGTCACAAAATTTAAGTTTCTTATCTCTTTATCTCTGTAAAATATGACTACTTCGCTTATGTGTCCGTGTCAGTCCATCGTCACTACAACTTTTTCTGTGAGTGAAATTTCGCGCACGTCACGTCGCCTGCCTCACCTCCCTTGCCTAAAAAACCTGGTTTCACGTAGGCTGAGCACTACAGTGTATTTTGGGCCATAAAGAAATATTAACAACTGAATAATCCGCCTAGATTCAAGCGATTTTAAATTTAACAACATACAGCAAGCATTATACGCCGGTAGAGGCTCAACAAAGTTAAAAGATCGTAGTGCAAATCTTAATTTTTTTTTCTGTATTCGTTCAAGCCTAACAGCCCTATTCTGGTTGTTAGCTTAACAAGAAATAGTTAAGGAGCTCTTGTTAAGCTGATTGTTATGTTTTGTAAATGTTGGTATTCTTAAAAATCATTAACAACATAAAAGCTTAAAAAGCTTTTAAAATTCACCATGCATGGTGAAAATCGATATGCCTATTGAAAGAAGAGATGCGCTATATAAACAGTTGCTTCGAGTGAAGATTGTGACTTTGCAAGCGCTTGAAAAATTTGCCACGGCTACTGAAAGATTTTATTATCAACACTTGAAATAAGTAAAAAATTATTCCATTTTTCAGTTTAATGTATTTCAACTCAATATTATATTATTATTTGTATTTTTTATTATTTTCACAACAATTTTCTATCTAAGCACATACATTTTATTCGTTGTTAAGGCTCTTTCTGTTATTAACAAAATTGTAAGGAAAAGAGCTTTTAAATTTGCAGCAGAATACGAAACCTTAACAAATTGTTAATATTAACTATTTTGTTAATGTGATGAGCTTAGTTAAGCTGCCAGAATAGGGCTGTAAGTGTATGAACAGTATAGTAGGGATTCCATATAAAAGATATTCTACATATTCTATACGAGATCTCACAAAGGACATAAAAAGAAACTTTAAAATATATGGTTCAAAAAATATGAACAATATCGCCTTAAGAAAGCATACATTGAATAAGATTTGGATAGAGTGCAAGTCAAGTGTCGCAGTGTTTTTTGACGATAAAACAAAGTCAACAAGATACGCAAAAAAAAAAGACAGCAACATGTATTGTGTGCGGTACTAATGCTGCCACCTTTTTGAATGTAAAAATACCACAACTTTTATAAAAATACCGACAAAAATTATCTAGAGCTGTAAAATTGCTCAAGGAACTTTAGAAAAAACACATACAAATTTTTAACAATAACACAGGTTTACAAATAAGTGTCAACTTTTGAACCAGGGAAGATGAATGTCCGTAGTCCGTTTCAGGTCAAGTTTTGGAGATACAGTATAAACTCGATAATCCGTATAATTGATTGCAGACCCCATTCCGGATTATCGAGATTTCCGGTTTATCGAGGTTTTTTTACCTGTGTTTTTTTAATTGAATAAGCGTTAAAATATGTTGTTTTCTACTAATTATGTTCATATTTATTAAAAAATAAATTAACTCATTACAAAACTAAAAATTAAAAATTCATTAAAGTTAGTACAGTTTAATCAAATAAAAATATAAATTTTAAATTTATCGTATATCAACATTAATTTCTTTTGATAAAGTAATCAAAAACGGTTGTTTGCCGCGAATTAGTTTGTTTGAAAACATCGATGTTCCCTTGACAACTATCGATGTTTAAAAAAATCGTTATTAAGACCGATATATCGATGTTTTTACGATGTTTTCATTTTTGTATTAGGCCTAGTAGGCGATTTGAAAAATATAAGTAATATTTTTATAGATTACATATTTTTTATTTGCACTCTATTATAAAATATGAAAGGAAGAATAATTTCTTACAATGTATGGACGTAGGCAAATTTACAAAAACAAAATTTGTAAAAAAGTAATCGACAAAATTTCTGTATTTTGTATGAAAAATTTATTGTTTTGTCATTTTATTTCGACCTCAAAAAAACGGGGGGTTTTTTTTTTTAAAGATCAAAGAACCAAGGCATGCGCCTTATACAAACAAGATTCGGTCTTTGACCTGAAAGGAAAGGGATAGATTTATTTAGAGGAATTGATTGAAACCACACGTGAATTATTGATTAGGAGAAACAACCTTGAAAGACAATTTGAATTGCTTTTAACCGAGACTAGTGTTATGGCCTTAACCTCGGGCAAGCATTTCCAGCCCTTACTTGTTCCTGTCCTTTAATTTCACATGTTCCACAATTTAGATTTTTAGTTTCCATAATTCTTAAATGTAGGAAAGAACAAAGAAAGTGAAAAGCACCATCCCCGAGCCCGGATTCGAACCAGGGACCTCTGGGTAAATAGTCTAGCGCACTCTCCACTAGACTACAAAGGCCGATCATATTTATTGTTATTGTTTATACAAAACACAGTTTGCTTCGGTGATTTGGTGGACAAAAATTAGCCAGAAAACCATTAAGAAGAGACTGGATAGAGTCCAACGGCTGGCGTGTGTTGGAATAACAGGTGCAATACGCACCACTCCAACAAGCGCAATGGAGGTTCTGTTAGGTATGCTGCAGTTGGATTTAGATATAAAGAAAACAGGATGTTGCGAAATGCTACGTGGCATGGGGCAACGGCCCTGCATGTTCAAATGCGCATCTTTGATATTGCACAGAGAGATGTCAGGGTGGCGTGTATACCTATGGATGGAAGGCAGAGAGTAAGAATAACAGAAAAATGTTGTAAAACTCTTATAAAAGATGGAGCCGTTTGTGAAGAAATCGCTGGTAACGATATCAGTATATTCACAGACGGCTCTCTGATGAATGGCAGAGCCGGGGCAGGCATTTACTCAGAAGAGTTAAGCCTATCCTGTGTACTGAGGTTAGGGAGGTTTGTGTCTGTATACCAGGCGGAAATGCTTGGCGTAGTGCATGCGCTGGACCACCTGATAGACAATCTCGACAATCAGTCTGTGATTAGGTGTATGCAACGGACAGACACCACTTCCAGGTTGGCCATAGAATGTCTTACAAAACTCAATAGGTGCGCGCAGACAAATGGGCTCACACTTATGTGAGTGAGAGGACACTCTGGCATAGAACAGAATGAAAATTCTGATTATTTAGCAAGAGAATGATCAGCAGAAGAATTCTGTGGACCAGAACCACGTATCGCCATAGGCGACTACATGGTGACAGGCCTTATTAAGCAATGGACGGACTCGGAACACCGTACAAGGTGGGAAGAAACTGTTAATTGCAGGCAATCAAAGGCTGCCGTGAAGTTGTCTCGTAGTGAGGCAGAAAAAGTTATCCGATACCATCGAAGGACCTTAAGCTGGCTTACTGCAGTGGTCACAGGACACGGTTCCTTCATGTACCATCTCGGGAAAATGACTCTGGCCGAGGACGATGCGTGTAGGTTATGCCTAGAGGAGCCGGAAACAGCAGCACACATTTTGTGCCAGTGTCCGGCGCTGGCAAGCATAAGATTGACCACTCTGGGATGTCCATTTGTTGGCGAAGCCGAGATTGGTGAACTGACCTACAAGGATATGCTTGAGGTGACAAAGGCTGCTTAAACAAGGAGCATGCTCACGTATGAGTGCTCCTAGCAGTAGCATCCTTTGTCCAATAGGGGACGAAAAGGGACCCACTGTGTTGTGCTTCGGCAAATCCCCTACTTATTATACATAGCCAAACGAAAAAAAAAAATTTTAAAAACCTTTAGGATTCTTCGTATTTGAAGTATTTTCTATCAGAAAACAAAACTTTTTTGGAATTTTTCTGATATTGATTTTTTTCTATTTATGGCAAAAAGAAAACACTGTGCGTCAACTTTTCATGGGCACCTTTAGTTTCGGGAACAAAAAAAAAAAGTCACAGGGGCCAGATCTGGGGAATACGGTGGCTGCGGCATTATTAGTGTGTTGTTTTTGGCTAAAAATTTGCGCACAAGTAACGATGTGTGAGCGAAGCGTTATAATGGAGCAAGAGCCAATTTTATTCTTCCGGCCGTTTCTGGCGGATTGCTTAGCACGAATTGCGCATAACTTGCAGGTAGTATTCCTTATTGTCCGTTCTACCTTGTGGCAAGAATACATGATGCCCTACGCCCCATGTTTTCGTGTGTTGTTGACGTGCTTGGGCGTCTGTCACGCTCTTCGTCGTTCACATCTTCTCGGCCCTCTAAGAAGATTTTGTACCGTCAATGAACGTTGCTGTGATCCAAGGTAGCTTCACCATTGTAGCCACAGTCAACATTGAAAATGCGTCCGCGCGCTTAATTTTGTTTTTCACACAAAATTTTATACAGATTCTTTGATCCATTTTATTGAATAGAAAAAAATCAAACACGAGCCAAAACACGTGAAAGCAAAGCAGCTGTCAAAAATTAAATGAACACTCAAAATGGCCGAACTTTTCGGCATAATTGAGAGACATGAGTACCAACATAACGCCACAAAGAAATCGAAAATCGAATATACGTAACCCGCGAAAATTCAAAATACGGGATACTTTTTTAACAGAACTCGTATGTCATGTTATTTGACATATCTGTGTCGTGTTATAATAGTAGCTAAGGTGTAAAAATCATATTCCAATAAATCTTGCTTCAAACTTTTCAATCGCCATACAAGATATATGAGAGGATGTTTCGTGTTTGTGTGATAACGCCCACCCTGAATGAGTCTCAACTGTAGAAGAAAATGTTCTAACGATCTTATTTGGAAAGTAAAATGTTCAAATTTAATTTTTGTGGGCTTGAAAGAGGGATTCCGACTGATTTTTTTGGACAGGAGGGACAAAAAGTTAGTTTTTTTATATAATGGTGTGTTTGTTTCTTAATTTAAAATTTCTCCAAATTTTCGCTCTAAATATAAAATCTTAGTCTAGTCTAAGACAACATTAAATTTTTAGTAGTAAGTAGAAAAAAAACAACATTTATTTATCTTATTTTTTACCGAAGTCATGCGCATTTAAAATTTTGAAAACATGTCTTTTTTTTCGGTCGATTTATTTGTTTGAGCAACGATTTTATTTATAGCAGTTATAAAGTCAAATTTTGTATTCATGTTTCTCGAGGAGAAAAAGTTTCATTTAAGCCAAGAACAGTTAAAAAATGTTAATAATTTTATTCTTTTTTAACTCTTTTTTTGTAGCCGTACTCAACCACCTGTGTATTAGACCGGATCGAAATTTAGATTTAAGACTTAGATAAAGGTCCCTTTTGGTAAAAAACATGTTTTTTGCTTGTAACTTTTAATTTTTCACAGAACGCATACCCACATCTGCTAAAATGTTAAATATCTTATTCATATCAACATTTTGACATAAAACAGTTTTTAAAATTTTAAAAATTGACTTTAGAAATCTGATAAAATTATGCATTTCTTACTCATACAAATATATTATTATAATAAATTTTGACGTGATTCCAACTTTGTGTAAGTTTTGATTAAAGCGATTTACAGAAAGAAAGAAGAACTTAATAATGGTATTCACTAGGTTTGTTAAGCTCTGCTAACTTACTAAACTTAACAAATTTGTTAAGTCCTGTCAAAATTTTGTATGGAAAAGATTTAGCAGCTTGTTAGCAAGTCAACAAGCTCAGCACCGTGTTTTTGTGTAGCAGATACCATTTGTTAAGTTAAACGTCAAACTTATTAAATGTAGGGATGAATCCTTTTGGGAATGTGTTTTAACAATTACCAAATTATTTTTGATTTGCAGCTTCAAAGTAAAAAACTGCCTTTTATTATTAAAAAAAAAAATAAAATTGTGTAATGGGGTTGGTAGAGTAGCAAAAAAGTTTCTGAGTAGCAAATGTATCAAATTTGTTAACGCACTGTAATATAAAAATTAAAATAATTCTTGGTTACAAAGTTCTGGTTACTCGAGGTATTGAAACCACAAATTTTTAGCTGTAGAAGTCTGTTTTATCATATCAGCTTAGCAAATGATTGTAAAATGTCTTAGCAGATGCGTTCACATCAACAGCTGCTAACTTTAACAATTTAGCAATTTAGCAGGACTTAACAAATTTTACTGAATACCGTTAATACCTTTCCAACAATAACAATTCCACTTAAATCTAATGAAAAATGTGTCTATTAAAGCGGTTTTAAAAAAAATCTGTTTTTAAAAATAACAAAAAATTCCATTTTTGTTGGTCAGTAAGAGTTATAATAAAACATAATTTTAAAAACTTTTTTATGTGAAAATGTTGGTATAAGTAAGAAATTTAACATTTTAGCAGATGTGGGTATGCGTTCTGTGAAAAATAAAAAGTTTTTTTTTACCAAAAAGGACCTTCAGGAGAATCAAAACTGCTTCGGCGGATTTTCTCGGATTTGTAAGAAACGTATGCAGAAATCATTTAAATGAGTTCCCCTAACTTTTGAGACCCCGAACAGCTGATATTTTTTTCTCCATTTTTTCTCTGACAAAATAAGCATGTTTCTTTAAGTTACTGTTTTATACAAATAAAAGAAAAATACTCATAAGGTTTTTTTAAAGCAGCAATATCAAAATTAATGAGATGTGGTTTGTTGGCGAAACCATTCCTGCTTTAAAGTCTTCTGACCTCCCAGCAAAACAAGAGACTATTCGTTAACTTTAGTCAAAGATAAAATCAAATATACACAGGTGGTTGAGTACAGCGGCTCAAAAAAAAAAAAGATTAAAAAGGAATAAAATGGAATAAAAATATTAAAATTTTTAAGTTGTTTTTGACTAAAATTAAACTTTTTCTCCTCGTGATACATGGCTAACCTCATACCAAAGATTTTATAACTGTTATTTATAAAATCATTGCTTACATTAATAATTTGTCCGCAAAATGACATGTTTTTAAAACTTTAAGTGCGCATAACTTCAGTATAAAAATATATAAATTAACTTCTTTTTTTAAATTACATTTAAAACTGCATACTAAAATTTTATATTAAGATCAAAAATTTGGAGAAATTTTAAGGTTAAAAGAAAAACACAGCAACATTTTTTACCCTCCTGTCCAGAAAAACATTCGGAACCCCTCCTCTTTCAAGCTTACGAAAATAAAATTTGAACATTTTACTTAAGAAATAAAAACGTTGGAACATTATCTTTTTCAGTAAGGCACTCATTCTGGGTGGAAGATCTACATTTTTTGCAAAAAATGATTTGAGCGACCTCTAAACCTTTTTCCAAAATAACTGAAAAAAAATCGATTCTGATATCGATCAGAAGGAGTAAACTCCAGCCGCGCTTAGGAGCTAACTACACGCACACTTTCTTTTTCTTATTGAGATGCCAATATCTTTAAACTGCAGACCTTTGTAATAATATGAATTAAGTTATACCATTCAATATTAACCACTTACATGAATAATTTCCTGCTGCTCTTTCGTGACAGTTATAATTTCGTACATCATTGGGACATAAGAATTTCCGACATGTGTCGCGGCGTCTAGTGCAAATGATTGTATGTCTACTACATATAAAAAGACCACATTCTTCATAGCCTGGCAGGTCTTCCACTCTCCGGGGTGTATACTGGGCATTGTACATACCTACAAAACCTGCAAGATAGTTGAAAATTTTTATTTAGTTTAATGTTTTTTATTTAATTTTAATAAATTGTCTCCCCTCGAAAATGTTTTGTGCAAAAAACTTTATAAGTTTTTACTTACACACAAATAATAAAACAGCCAAACACAACTTCATTCTTGCACTTTTAAAATACAATATTTAATTTAGTTTAAAAAATGAACAGCAACCGAATGATATTTATTTGAAAATGAGTTTTTACTGCTAATCTGAGGGTTTTTATACAAATTTTGTTGGCCTTGAATTATAGCTGCAATTTGAACAGCTGCTAATTATTGTTCACAAAGTTTTTAAGTGTATTGGTTGTTGAGTCGGATGAGACCCGATCACGGTTGTTATGGCCACATAACTAAGTTAGTAAAATCAAGCCTTAAAACTTAACCCATAACGAAGAAATAATTTAGAGACATTTGTATAATTGCAAAAGCATATAGAACGCAGTTCAAGCATAATATTAATATTATTTTTATCTTGATATCATTAATAAATATCAATATAGATATGTTAGTATAAGATTATCGAGTAAAAATGTAACTGACCAAACATTATCTCAAAATAGTAAAGAAGCCTACTAAAAAATAAAAAGCCCGAACAGCGGCCGAACACGGGTCGAACATGTGACGTTTTTAAGCACATGTACACACAAAAATAACACAAACAGAACTCAAAGTTACCCTCTCGAAATGAAAAAGTCAATTGCCAAAAAAAAAACTAGTTTTAAAGTACTTTAAAAAGAGCTACTTTAAAATTCATGCACCATGCGTCGGTTCGGCCTAAATTTTTATTGCTATTGTGCTTTGCTTATTCTATTTCGCTTATGTTCTTTTGTTATTTTCCTGTGTATGTTTTTCATTGCTTGTTTCTTGTGTAGTGACAAAACATAAACAATTATAGATCATTATAAACCAACGGGGATGAAGCACTCCAAAAGGTCTTTTTGAGTGCTTACAAGTCAGCTGAAAGCGTGAAAGTGCTGACCCGACGTATGACACACCATTGTAATTTTAACATTGTATGTCCTAGGAAAAAAGCACTAAATTGCTTCAAAAGACCTCTCAAGAAAAGCTTTGGGTCAGCATTTCGTTTTATTGCTTCAAAATAGTTTCTTGGAAATTTTTTTATCAGCAGTTCGTTGTTTTGAATACACTTTTCAGGTTTTTTGAACTGTTCTCTTTTTTCTTTCAAGTTCTTTTTGAACTTGCTAAGTGCTGATAAGTGAAAAAGAGAACAGTTCAAAAAGATTGAAAAGTGTATTCAAAACAAAAAGAACTGCTGCCACAAAGATTTCCAAAAGCCTTTCAAAAAGACCTTTTGGAGTGCTTCTTCTCCCGTTAGTGCTGACATGCCGGCCCGTTGGGAACAAAGTTTTACATTTAAAAATTTAATTTCAAGCCAGCAAAATTAGTGCGAAGTGCGAGTGTGCAATGAAATTAAAGTTGTAAGTTATAAATAATTAAAATTAACAGAAAATTAAGTATTTTGCTGGATAGTAAAGTTGTTTTAATCCCAATTTGATTTTATATTAACCCTTTAACGTCTGGTTATTGAGATATTCTTGCCTAAAATGTGCAAAAATGCTGCTTTTGGTTATATGTTAGAACATATTTAAGCCAGGGACCGAACTTTTCGAAATTACTCGATGCAGCATTTAAAAATACTGTTTATTGCCTTCAAAGCCCCTTTTTAATCGTCTCAAAATCTGTTTTTATCTTTAAGATATCGTTTGTAAGAATTTATAGTTTTGCTGAATTTCCTTTCCTTTTATCAGCCATACAATGTAAATAATCGTTGAAACCGTAAAATATTATAAGCGATATCTCTACGACAAAAATGATTTTGAGACAAATCAAAATGGGTTTTAAAGGCTTCCTTAAAAGGAATAATACTTTTAAATGCTTTATCGAGTCATTTCGAAAAGTTCGATCCCTCCCAAAAATATTAAAGGAGGGATCGAACAAAATATAAAAGGATTTCACATATATTTTTTTTAATAAGGCAATGGATATATACTTATAAAATTATATTTTTTGGTTTTTTTTTTTTTGATATATTTCCATATGCGGGCCATATGTGCCCATTTACATGTCCTCACAGATATGAGTAATAAAAAAACTATTTTTGTTACTGTAAAATACTCCGGTAGCTCAGTTCTGTAACTTTTCTCACTGCAGTTCTCATCAGATTTTCTCACTTTGACGTCATTCTCACTTGCAGTGTCTCTGTAATAAAATGAGAAAATGAAACTTTTAAATGAATTCGATAGACGAAGTGTTTCTGTAAACTAAAATATGCTACTAGAATCGATTGAAGTTCTAACGTGGTGAGATTTGCTTGTTTGTGCAACAGTCATATTCAATGAAGTTGTGGAAAGAAATGTATCCACGCTACAAATACTTCTATCGTGTACAAGGTATAAACTCAAATTTTTTCGTGTAGATTATAATGTATTATTAACACAATATTACATCGATGGCTTAATATAGAAAAGGCGTAATGCCATTTATTTTCTTTACAGGATAAGGAAAAAACTGAATAAAATCTGAAAAACCTGACATTTTCAAGAGAGGTTTATTTTAGAGTTATACACTATAATATGTATAAAACGCGATTTCGGAGAAAAAACGATTTACGCTTTTTCTATATTAAGCCATCCATATGTACTACAATGTTTAAATCATTGAATATATAAACGAAAATATTTCATAAAGGAAATTTATTCTATTATAAAATTTATAGCATTGCATTAAGCAACCGCATTAAAAGAATATTCGGATCGCAGTTTGTAGATAAGGTTTGTGTATTTAATATTAACATCACTAACAGCGCATTTCTTCACCGAATATTAGCGCTAATCCATGAATTAGACCAGTTCATGGAATACAAGCTCGATTAGACCAGTTCATGGTATACAAACTTAATACCATGAACTGGCCTAATACCATGAATAGCGCTAATCCACGGATTAGCTCTAGTGCTCGGGTGAAGAAATTGGCAGTAAGTGTCAAAGTCTTAAACATCAAAACGAGTAATTGTCAGCATAAATAATATAAACATGTATATGTCCGTAATATTTATAAATTATGCACTTATAATGTTTATATTTTTTTTTTATTAATTGTTATAGAAGAACCTCTTGAAATTTTAAACAAAGTTTTCTGTCAATTGTTGCAATTTTATATATTTCCTTTCTCTTGTGTATCTTTTCATCACGGACCACTATTTACTCGCTTAATTATTGCAGAAACACTATTAGACTAGTTCATGATATTCAGTTTGTGCACCATGAACTGGTCTAATCCACGGATCTAATTCTCGGTACGTGGTGAAAATAGTGGTACGTGATGAAAAGATACACAAGCGAAAGGAAATATATGAAATTGCAACAATTGACAGAAAACGTTGTTTAAAATTTCAAGAGGTTCTTCTATAAACAATGGTAATTATTATAAATATTAGCGCTAATCCGTGGATTAGACCAGTTCATGGTGTACAAACTGAATACCATGAACTGGTCTAATCCAAGGATTAGCGCTAATACTCGGTGAAGAAATCGGTCGTAGTTTTCGCAAAAGTGGGTATTTTGGAATGAAACACTGTGACGTCAGAAAAGGTTATTGTTTGTCGCAATAGTTAAAGAACCTAGTTACAGCTTGCTTAAAAGTTTTTTTCTTGAAAACTATGCAGAAACAGGTGTTTAAATAATTAGTTTTGCGTATGAAAATAACCATTATGTGACTAAAAAGTCATTCTTGTAACATGTCTTCGATCAAAATGATAAACATTGAAAGAGTGTAGCTTCCGCAATTTTTATTTGTACATTTTTTAGATGACAAGGTCAAAATATTACGTATACCGTGTGCATTCTCTGCCATTCTTAATAATTATAAACCATTTTTAACATATATTTCATCTACAAACTTTTTGTCCCTCGATTTTAACTCATTTCGCGCTTTTAGTAAGCAAAACTAAGAGACAAGTATCGTTTAAGCTCTCAGTGTGAACTTTTACATTACTTATGTTCAAGTTTCAAAAATGCACCATTGATTTTGGGTGCGAAACTCAGGTACAAATTTAAACTTTGTTGTTATATTATTAATATTTAAACCAAAAAAGTTTCTTTGTCATTTCTGTAACCAACTGTGTATTCAGTTAGTGACATACTACAACAAAATTAAGTACAACACATTAAAGTGGTTATCAAATATATAATAAAAACGTGCGCAAAAGTGTTTTAGTTTTCTCTGATGCCTGCAATCTCCAATTTAAAACGATTTTGTCATTCCTTTTAAAGTCATTCCTGAAAGTACAAAATGCAAATTTGGCAACTAAATTTCATGACGTTATATCGTATGCATTCAATCGATTTTAACTTCAAATTCAAATACACAAATATACAAATAGTAAAAAGAACCCATAATAATAGCTTCAAGTTTTATTTTTACATTTATCCATTTTTCAAATAAAAGAAGGTACTTTTGGCGGAATTACCCATAAAATCATTTTTACGAACATCTTATATTTTGGTAAGTTTTCTGGCAAAAAAAAAAAACAAAATCATTCGTTAATTTACTCATGGCTCATGCCATGCATAATTACTGCTTTTCTGCACTGCAACTCTGTTGCGATACTTTGATAATGTGCAGTAAAATAGTTTTGTAGAATGATCGAACATTCACAAAATAAAGAAATTTTTTTTATGAAACACTATTTGGAAAAAAGAAAAATTCCAAAAGTCTAAAATTTTGTTGCTTATTAATGCATTCCGTACAACAAGGCTTTTTTTATAGCAGCAGAGAAAGCTTTCTGATTTATGGTGTTAGAAAAGCAGCTTTTCGATCCTTGTTCACCCGCTGTTTGACTTTAGTCAAAAAATTTTAAGTGCGTTTTGAAAAAACATTATTTAAAATAAAAAATTGTACGTAAAACTATCATTTATAACTCGTTCGTGGAAGACCCAATTAGAAAGAATGGGGTTAATAACAATGAAGCAACTAAAACTTTTCATGCAAATAACACAATATTTTTACCTATTTGAAACAATGCGCAAGCAAAATAGCTCTACACAGCTAACATTTGTGTCAATATTTTTGCGAATTTGCAAAATATTTCAATGTAGAAATTCTTCAACCAAATTTGGCAACTAAAACTTTCCCCACACATAACACAGATGCAGTTATGAAGTTGTCAGCCTGACGCCAAAGAATACACAATAGCAGTGTTGCCATACTTTTGTGAGTAAAAAAGTCATTGGTCCATTGTTGCCAGAAAAGCACGAAAAACAATGCTTATGGCATTTTGCAACGATTGTGGGATGTGGTAATTACCATGCAGGGGCGTACCGAGGCCATTTTGATTGGGGGATAGCAATGTATTTCGGCTGACTGGATACCCTTAAGTCCCGTCTTATATACAACATAAAGTTACTCATCTGTTCGATCAATATAAATAAATCTTAAAGGGCCTTTTCATTTGAACGGCTAAGAAAAACACTTTGTAATCATTTTTATTAAAAACTTTTTTAACAATGACAAAAAAACCTTGTGTACATTAAAGTACTGATAATAAAGTATGTTTTGAATTTTTTTGCTTTTTTAGTTTAGCCTTTTATCTGCTCTCTTAAGCTTTTAGCAATTTTTACATAATTTTTCGAATCCAAAAAGGTGGCAACGATTTCTCAGCTTTTACAAAAGGTGACTGAATATTTTTTAGTTCATCTAAACGATAATACTTGAAACTATAAGCTTGCAACTAAACCTCATACCTGTTTTTGGCGCCATTTTCAAAACTAAAATTGAAAAATTACTCAATTTTTTTACATTTCTAACGCTCTTAATATTCGAGTTTTAGGTTTAAATAGGTGATTGTAGGTAATAATCTTAGAGATTTTACAATAATAAATATAAAGCAAAACAGTTTCAGCTCAAACGGCCTTTTTCGTTAATCTTTGGTACCGTTTTAAGAAATCCTGAAATTTTTAACCCATATTTTTATTAACACTTTTCAATCTTTCGATCTTTTTCAAGTGAAAAAGATCCCTTAAAGGCAGTTTTTATATCGTTTCCTCTATCAAAGAAAATAAAGTAAATGTATTTCAATATTATCGAATCAGCATTTAAAAATTTATTTTCGTTATTGTTTTAAAAATGCATAGTTTATACGTGTTAAAAAATAAACAGGGCTTTCAATTCCTTTTACATTTTTTCTTTTAATTTTTTAAATTAATTTAAAAGATAGTGTTTTAAATAAAAAATACAAACTTAATTTTTAAGTATAACATTTAAATATAAAATCTTCTTTTTTTTAAGAAAGCCCATTGCTGCGCAATATTATCTAAGTTAGTGAGATCAACTATGACCTTTTTCGATGAAAGTATTAATAAGTCATTAAGACGTGAGGCACTTTGCGTGGTTTTTAAATAATTGTTAACTAATTTTAATTTGCTGCAGGAAGAGATTTTTTATTGCATTCTGAAACATTAGCTGTACCCGATAGAGTTTCTTTGCCTTCGTATAGATCATAGAGTACTTCAAATTCCGTTTTCAATTGAAGTGAATCCAACAAACAATTTTTTGGTAACAATTTTATTGATTCTAGAATTCGCTTTTGGGTGAATTCGGCTTTTGTTTCTAAGCAACTGCTTAATTCATCTCGCATCAGTGAGGTTATCTTATCCAATACAAGTTTAAATTCTCTTCTATAAAAACAGTTTATCGAAAAATAAGCCGCATTGGCATTGTTACAGCACTACTAATTAGGCTATCCGTACCTTCAGAATCCAAATTTATTTTTTTCTAATGATTTAAGGGTACAAGAAATAAATTTCATAGCATCAAAAATATTCAGTTCAACGGCTTCAAGAGATTCAGACAGGAGTTTCATATTTACTTGCACATTTTTCATAAAAACAAGACTTATAATAAAGTCCACAGAAATGAGTTGGTTTGATAGCGAATATGTAGCATTTCGAGTCCACTTGTCAATTTTTTTAGAGCTTTGGGAAATTTCGTTTGGAACATCAACAATGACATAAAGCGATGCTTTTATAATAAATGAATTTTGAATGCAGATTTAAAAATGGTGTTCTTTTTGCCATCATCTCGAGTTTAAAAGTTAAAACGTACCTTTTTTCAATAGTTTGACTAAATACTTGAAATTCATTATTTATTTATTATAAGTGCATTTAAATTAAAATGTTGAGTCTATGAAATTAAAGATTTTACATCAGAGTTCTTGAGCTAAGAAAATTTCTTTAAATATGTTGGCCGATTTCGATCGTCATTAAATTTTTAATTGCAAATGTTGGGTATTTCTGGATAAAAATTTCAATCTCAGAAAGTTCTACAAAAATGTATTAATTAAGTTTTAAAAAGGTGAATATATGTGGCGACTGACTAAACCTTTGCGGGCTTGGGCTTGTTTTATTTCACTTATTTTTTTTCAACTTTTTGACAAGGTATTTGTATCAGGGACTGTTATCATTAAGCTTTATCCAAAAACTTAAGCATTAATCAATACTTTATGATTTTCAAGTTTTTTCTCAAATATAAAAATATTAATCTGATTTTATCTTTTAAATCTTTAATAAAAATTGCCTTTTCATTAATATTTTTTTGGTCAAACAAAAATATAATTTTCGGTTTTATTTTTGGTCAAGGACACGGTTGCCCAATTGGACTAAAAATGGTCCATTTTTGACATTTGCTGCTCTTTTTTACATTACTATGCATTACTATTTTCGTGCTTTTTTAACAAAATTTATCCTACTTTTCTGTACTTTTTCTCCATTTTGTCACAAAAGAACAGCGGATTCGTTTACAACAATTCAACACTGATACGACTTAAAATGAGTTGGCCGACTGAAGTTCGTTTAAGGTACGACTGAAAGTGAGTTAGCCGACTGAAGATAGTTTTGGGTATGACTTCAAATGAAATAGCCGACTAAAGTTGGTTTTTGTTATGAAAATGGCAATAAATGGTACGACTGGCTTTGATGCGTTCATAATTATTGTTTATTAAAATCAATATTTTAAAAAATTTCAGTAAAAAATAACAATTAGGCCGACCCCTAAAAGTATGGGGTAGTCTACTCCCCCTACCCCCGCTAGTTACGCCTCTGTTACCATGATATTTTATAGGAAAAATCTCTCACGTGGGAAAAAATACCTCAAAATACCACTAAATACCTCAAATTACCACAAAATGGTTAAATGGAAGCATTACTGACTTGGAATTGTTTGATAATAGTTTTGAAGTATATAGAAAAGACAGATACGCTGGCAATACTTCTGCTGTCGGTGGTGGTGTCTTATTAGCTGCTAGGAACTCCTTCGTTAGTTCCATTATCGATATTCCCTGCTCTTCTAATATCGAACTTATATGCATTAAGGTTGTACATTGTAATTCTAATGTATATGTAGTTAATGCTTATGTTCCTCCAAAAAGCAGTGTGGAAATTTATGCAAGCCTTGCGGATTGCATAGAATACGTAAAAAATATTCTTGACGTTAGTGACGACATTTTATTGTTGGGCGATTTTAATCTGCCTGACTTGAAATGGGAATCTTCAGACGATGATACATATTTTTGTGCATCTAATTCGAAGACACGCCAATAGCATATATTTGTTGATAATTAGGATATTCACAAGGTGTGCTATCATGTCATAATGTCATATTGTCCTAAGATTTTACACTAGTTTAAACATTTTATTGTTGCCTTCCATACAAAAAAGTACTAATATATTACAACTCTGAAAGCTATGTTTATTGAAGTGTCGTAATCAAACAGCTGTTTCTTATTTGCATTAATTTATCTTGTATATTTTAGTTATAAAACTTTACGACAATATGACAATATGACACGATAGCACCTTGTGAATACCCTAAATATATGTTCTAACTTACAACAAGTAATAGCCCGAACAGAATCAAAAGTCGTTACGATCGGTGATCCTCTCTGGTCGCCAGGCACACAGAACCCGTCCAGAATGAAATCGATTGCGACTGACGATGCAGGGTTGCTTTTATATAGCATAGTTTTGTTAGCAGCCATGTTTTTGTTATTGTGTAAGTGAAACAGAAAGAAAAAAGAAACGTGAGAACGAAGCAAAAACTATGAAATTGTCTTTGAACATACCCAATTGCAAAATATGGCACCACTAATTGTACTCAGAGAGGAAATCGTCAGTCGTTAGAGAAAAAATAGAATAGATTCTATTAAATTTTACTCTAGCGATAAGTCGCTACGACTCTTGCTCAGCGATTTCATTTTGGACGGCTTCGTTAACTTGCATGTGTTCTGTTTTGTGTTCGACATCACAAGTCGTTACGACTTTTGGTTCTGTTCGGGCTCTAAGTTGTATTTATAATAGTCGTGAAAGACTTCTTGGCCTGGTCTAAATTACAGACTGTAACAACGTGATTGTTAAGAGGGCACTTCATGCTCTAACTTCTGTTGATGGCACTACCATCCACCACTGAGCATATGGTACAAGTCCGACAGGGAAAATATAGTGAATTCCAATTCAATAGATAAAGTTTATGAATTCAATTTCAGAAAAGCTGGCTTTCTGAGGTTGAATTATTTACTTCAAAGCAGGGAACGAAAATAAACCGAACGATATTTTAATGTGCCTCGCATGGCATGAATTTCCGTTAGGTTGCGTATATGTCAGTGCAGACGAACATAAATGTTATTATTCTGTATCGTTCGACAGCATGGCATGCACTACATTATAATTATGTTTGCATACTCTCTACTCAACACATTCGGCATACGATATTTTTTACGTAGGCTATTCTCTCTCATTTTGGGTCTCAGAATCAGTGTTGCCAACACTTTTTCATATGTATAAAATTATATATATAATGTAAAAAATGTATTTTCAACCAACTCTTGGATATTTAACTCTATTTGTGCAAAAATTCCCTCATCATCAGATGAATCGTAATATTTATATACAGACACGGGGTTTTGAAATATTAAATTTCAAGAAGCCTTCTGGTATGTCACAGCAATAGCTTTTAAATCTTATTCAATAAACACTATATCACATTACGCATATGCAATTCTATTTTTTTTTCATGCTCTGTTTTTACAATGTTCATTGCGCTTTTTACTTACCTTTCCATTCTATGTTATTAAATACACATATAGGTTTTTATTTTGCGTAAATGAAAATTTTAATTTGCAAATATTTTATTCATAAGAATGCGCTAACATTAAAACCTTAACAGATTGGAAGAAACAATTTTTCTATTGTTTCTTAAAAAAAAGCCGGCAACACACTTAAAAACAAGCATTGAAAAATAATTTAAATAATTATTTTTAAAAAAATATTCACTTTTCAAAACAAGCTAGAAAAAGCTAGAAGATTAGGGTTGTCAATTCGGTGACCAGCGTGTAGATTGACTCGTAGAAGATTTACATTTACTATTTAGATCGCTTTCAGAAAAGAACAAAAAAGCTTGAGTGTCTCCTTAATGCTCTGTTAACTATTTGCCCAACGTCTAATACTAGCGAACGCGTTTTTTCTGTGTCAACTATTATTAAAAATAAAGTGAAATTGATTTTTTATATCAAATATTTAATATCTAATTGAAAAATACCATACTTATACTTGCTAATATTTTGAGTTAAGATAGATACACGTTAAATTACTTACAAACGGTTTTTTCTTTTATTTTGGATTAAATTTAAAAAGCTGTCATTTTCACTATTGTAAATTTTTTTAAATAACATGGAAATAACAGTAGTAAATGCAGTTTACTTATGTTTTTTTTAAACTGCAAAAATTATTACATTATTATTATTATAAATAATAAATTATTATTATATTTACTTGTCATTGAAATCCATTTGTGAAAAAAAGACCGAAATATATCATAGACAGATACACCCAAAACCTCAAGATAAATTCGGAAAAAATATGTTAGCTTATAATATTGCTAACTTGGCAACTCTGAGCAGAAGCAATAATTTTTTCCCGCTGGTAAGACTTTGTGTGTTCCAAATAAAAGAAGTATACTTTAATAAAACTGCTTGCTTTTTTAAAGTTCAAACCTTAACTGGGAAATTTCGATCACGACTAGTAATCAATTACATTATATTTAAAAAATAGTTGTAATGATAAAACAATTCTTATGCAAAAAAATTCTATTAGTAATTGATTAAGATTACAAATAACCAAAAAATAATCACAATTACTTTAGATTACGCCAAATAATAAAAAAAATAAAAGTACGCAATAAAAAAATCGAAGTACTTTTAAATAGGACTGTCATCTACATCGTTAGAAGAAATTAAGAGGTTATGTAATGAGTTAATTTACCACTGGGATGACGCTAACACTGTCGAATTGTTTTTGTTTTATTGCATCATTATTCTCTATTCATAGCATTGAGAATCAGGAAGAGTTGCACAGTGGTGTGAACGCGGAATCAAATAGTTTTCTAGTGACAATTTTGTTATAACCCTTAAGCCTTTGAGGTGATATTAAAATTAAAACGATTGGCTGCGAACCTGCTTAAAAGAAACCAAGAGGGTAAATAAATGCTAATATTATTTTTGACAGAGCAGAGTGATAGCTTAAATTAAAAAATTTAATTCCTTATGAATTGAAATTGTATTTTGCTTACAATCTTAAAGTTAATATTAACATTTAAAATAATTGGCTGTGAACCTATCTTAAACGAACAAAAGAATAAATAAATTCGTATACTTTTTTTAAAGAGCTGTTTTACTATATCTACAACAAAAGTATGTAGCGTTCATAGTTTTTGTGTTACATGGAAAGTAGTCGCGGTTTGGGGCGGGTTTGTTTGTTTTCTAATTATAACTCACACGCATAATTTTATTGATCAATGACGAATCCTTCTATTTTATTCCTACATGAATACAGTATGGAACCACTGTGCGGTGTAATTCCATGAAAGTTCAGCAATCATCTTATTCGTGTTAGTTCGCACTAATATAGTAAAATTCACAAGGGGCCGCACTCGGATCTTGCTGAACAGGAAGGGCCGAGCGCTAAAGTAAATATAAACTCTTTCAGTGAATTTGTCCAATATATTGGACACGACAGAAAGTAATTTTTAATATTATCTTGCTACGGTTTTTTTTAATTAATTTGGTTCTATAAAAAACAATGTACCAACATGACAAAAATAAATTTGGAGAGATATTTGACATTAAAGTCAGTTGGATTTGGTTTTTGTCCTATTTTGTAAGAAAAACCAACCATACAGAAATCATATTAATGTTTTTTCTTACTTTTTATGACAATAAAATGATAATAAAATTAAGAGGATTTTTTAAATTTTAAAATGATTTTAAAATGATAATAAAATTAAGAGTAAGTAGCGCAGGTAAAAATCAAAGGTATGTTTCTTCATCTTTTTTAGAACCGTTATGATAGGAGTATTAACATAAAAAATACTATTTCGGCTTAGCCTAGCCATTGAAAGGACTTAAGAGACGTTGAAGTGAAATCGTTGCAGTGTCAGTCAGATATCTTTAAACCATTTAGATGTTCTCTTTTCTAATATTAATTTTAAATACCTAAGTACTTTCTATAAAAATTGTTTTACATTACAAAAATAGTGATGAATATGGTGAGTTTTAATTATCGAAACATGTAAAAATTTTAAGTCATTTAAATAAATTTTCAGACTTTTTAAGAGAAAAAACTTGTTATAAAGTGATTTTTTGGGAGTTAGGCGTTGTTTCTACCCGAGCAACTAATTTTCGCACTTCATCTTTATTTTTAGATAGAATATTAACCCACTACTACACGGTTTATGATCCAGCTAAAATTTTTTTATGGATTTATACACTGAGAAAAGAAGCATATTAAAATCAAAGAACATTTACTCAATATTAAAAAAATTTTTTATTTGTTTCAGCGCAATTTTTTTTTTTTTTTTAAATGGAAACTTTTCTTTAAAGTAAAGAAATAAATTCCAAAACAAAGAAATAGTTTATTCCTTTAAAGAAAATTTCTTTCTTTCTGAAAGAATAATTTCCATTTGCAAAAAAAATTTGAAAAAATAAATTTCTTTGATTGTAGTCTGAGTGTGCAATTCATTTTTAAAATCAATATAAAAAATAAAACAAATAAAATTTTACTTTTGAATCCAAATTCTTAATTTTTTGAAATAAATGCTAAATAGATGCAATAAATTGATATTGTTTAAAGAAATAATTTCCTTAAAACTAACGAAATTTCAGATTTTAAAACAAATACCTGTGTTTTTTATTTCAAAGTTGAACTTTTTTCTGAGTTTGTTTAAAATGGAATAACTAGATACACAAACAAAACTTTATGTAAAAAAGTAGTTTCATTTCCGTCAGAAGCCATATATGGCTGTTCGAAGGAATGCGTGATTTCATGACCTTAACATGTACAATTGAAACACAATTCCATAAACATTAAACAGTAGTCTTATATTCTATAAAAAAATTATATTATACAAGTGAACTTACTTACATGTAACAAGGAAAAATTAATATTTTATTTTCTGAATTCTCCAGCCATAACGTGATAACACGCACTAATAAAATAAACTGAGATTTTCTTAGCAGCTGTGTTAAAAAAAGAGTCGTGTCGACAGACAGACAAACAGACGGAAACGGCTAAATCGGCCCAGTTAGTGATGCTGATCAAGAATATATAATATAATTTTCTAAACCAGACACGCCTTTTTATGGGCGTTAGAAAGAGTATAAAAATAAATAAACTGAATAGCTAAAAAAATGCTTTGATTATTCATACTAAAACAAGAGCGCCCTGCAAATGTATGCTACCTACAAAACTGGATGCGCCCTTGACACGCAGCATGTGCTTGAACAAAGATAAAATGTTTTTCTCTCTGCTTTCTCAGTCTCTCAAACAACGCTTCTCATAAGGTTCTTTAGTGTAGCTTATACTACGGAACAATGATGTTTATGTTCAAGTATGCAACTTGAACGCAACCGAATAATGGCCTTGATAATGAATGCTACACAACATAAACGTTCAGTTCTCTCAAATGAACGCTTTACTACCTTAACGAACGAAACGTTAGAGTTTATTTTCGTTCCCTGCTTCAAAGTAAACTTAATGTAATTTTAGAATATTTTAATGGTAATAAATAGTCTTGAAGATTCAATTAATTTTTTGAAGCGAAGCCTTTTACGTTTCGTTTTGTGATTTGCTTGAGAGAAATCTGAAAAACGACCCTTTTTTTTCCATACTCCTTTTTCTTAGAAATGTTGTTGTTTTTTACTTGCGTCTATTACAACAAGAGGATATAAAATTAAAAATATTTCTTTGCAAGCGTGAGGATCGAACCCCCGCCTCCCGATTGAGAGATCGACACACAAACCGCTATTCCAAACCAACTGTTTGCGATTTGGTGTGATTCATTCAATATTAACTGAAGCTATGTAGATGACAGAAATTTATTAAAGGGTTTGTTCATTAGCTGCCCTACATATTCTATTGTGAATGCGTTAAGCTATAATGCAGCAGACAAGGTTGCCAGTAATGCTGGAAAAATCCCAATCGTGGTAATTTTTAATTGATCTTGGGAATTTTTTTTTGGAAATTCCCATGGTATTTATTAATCCAGCGTGGTATTTTTTAATTGGCGTGGGAATTCGGCGTGGTATTTTTTAATTGCATTAGAATTCGGGAATCTTTTTCTTAAAAATTCTTTTTCACTTTTATTAAAATTTAATAATGGTATTGGATGAACGACGTAAGCGTAAGGCTTTAAGTTTACGCTGTACATTTCCTCGAACCTACCTTTAAGAAAAACGATTAAATTACTTATTTGTTTTAATAACAAGTTTCCATCACAAAATTGCATGAAAGCTTAGTAGACATTTTTTGACATAAAGCAATACTATACTGATTATATTTTTTTGCAAGCGTAAATTTTACAAAAATTATTTTAAAAGCCTAAAATACCATGCCGAAAAAAGTAGTTTCGAGATAAACGAGTATAAAGAGAATGAATGTAGACGAAACACTGTGGCTCGACACCTACTAAAACGGCAGGAGAAGTGAAAATACAATGTTCAGTTGCTTTTTGACAAGACGTAATGTAAAGTAACATAGAAATCTAAAATCTACGGATCTATACGTCCCGTCACGTTGCGTTTATTATAACCACTTGTATGAGAAAGCATTGTTTCAAACTATAAGTGAAAGAACGCTCAGTTCAACTGACATTAGATCACATTACGTTACTTCTATAATAATTGGACATTAACGTCAGAAAGACTATACTTTTGAAATATAAAAAAAATCAGTTTCATAAATATTCCAAGCGATCCAAATATTTGCACAACAAGATTAGGACAACTATTGATGTAATATTTGCTAGAAATATCGACAACATTACATCTATATAATATACGTTTGATATTTTAGATATTAAAACCCAATTATTTCATTAACATTTACAAAAATAATTCAAAATTAATATAATATAATAATGTAAGGTGATAAAATTTACTGGTGGGAAATTATTATTTAGTTAACATTAGGTATTTAAAATTTTTCAATTTAAAAATTTTTTTATTAAAAAAACCATTAAATTATGAAGCATATAAAACTGCGAAAAGGCTTTGCTTCTCTCGTGTGTCCAGCGATGCATCTGTTTTTTTTTATATGGAAATCTTTACTATGTTTTCTGAGTCCGTGCCGTATAGCCTCAAATTTGCGAAAAATTGTGCTTACCCTTGGTACACAAAGGAATTAAAGACTCTTCGCAACAACACGAATAGGGCATGGAAAAAATATGTCTGTAGCTTAGACTTAAATGACCTAGAAACCTACAAGCGTTTGTTTCTGGATTTTGAAAGTTGCTCAGCTACCTTATATCAAAATTATTTAGACAATATTAAGCTGAGCATATTGTCTGATTCAAAGAAGTTCTGGGGTTTCATAAACACCAAAAAAAAAATCTGATGGACTCCCTTCATCATTTAAGACTTCTGACGGATTTACTGACGATACCGTTATAATTTGTGGCCTATTTGCCACTCTCTTTAAAGAGTCATTCTGTTCAAACTCTTTTAATCCTGATGAATATTATTTTGAATATATGAACTCTACACCCAGGGTTTCGTTCGACCCTATATCTTTTAATTCAGAGGATATTTTAAAGTATATTGGATCGATCGAAGAAGATTTTCATGCTGGATCTGACGGAATTCCTGCCGCAGTGTTAACGCAATGTGGTTCCGTTCTAAGCCAACCACTCTCCATATTATTCAATAAATCAATTAGGGAATGTAATTTTCCACTTTTTTGGGAAAAATCTTTTATAAGTCCTATTTATAAAAAAGGTTGTAGGAATGATGTAAACAACTATAGGCCTATCGCTAAGCTCTCATCGATTCCAAAACTTTTCGAGCGGCTCGTGTAAGATCGAGTGAAGATTCATTGTGGGAGGGTCATGACAACTCGTCAGCATGGATTTGTTACTGGCAGATCCACTGTGTCTAATCTCCCCGATTTTACAACATTCTGCTTAAATTCAGCTTATTCTGGTGACCAGGTCGATTGTATTTACACTGATTTTAGTAAAGCATTTGATAAACTACCACACAAATCAATTATATTTAAACCAGAGGTCGGCAAAACTCAAACTGAGTGTGTGTTGGTGAGAGCAAATATTCTGCAGTAAAAAAAATTTATGCTGCATATGATTTTAAAATTTGTACACTTGCACACAGGAGTGATTTAATGAAACTATTTCAAACATACTATGGCAAAGGTATGTTATCAATAAGTTCAGAAATGTTAATTTTGTTATCACAGTTTCTTATTAAAAGAATGCTTTTTAGAGGAGAATTAGTTAATCTATTTCGCTGCTTTGAGCATATGAATTTCAGGTCGGAAAAAATTTGTTCACAAAAGTAGGTGGAAGGATAAAAAGCTAACAGTTTGTAAGAAACTGCTTTTAGTTTTGGGTAAAAGCTGCCATCAATGGTTTTCCAGAATTCTACAATATGCTGTTCATCGATCATTTCTATTTCGGTTCGGAGAATTATCAATTCAGATTGAATCTGGAATTCATACTTCGTTACATCACATTTTAAAGGATTTGCAAATAAATTAAATAACGGCTGCATTTCTTCAAAGTCTTTAAATCTCTTTTCAAAATTATTTATAAGGGTTTCTATTATGTCAATGTGTTCATTCTTTTGTTCGCTTGTAATATTTTCAAAAAATGATGCTCTTGGGAAACTTGAATAATTTTCTTCTTGAATATTAGCTAAAAGTAAAAATAGTGTTGTTTTGAATTCAAAAATGCTATTGTATGAATTGTAAACAGTCTTATTTTTTCCTTGAAGCTGAAGGTTTAGCTTATTTACGAAATTGGTTATATCTGTTAAAAATGCAAAATCCAAATTAAAGCTATTGTCTTGTAAAGCATCTATTAAATGTTCAGTATTATCTATTTTTTCGATTTTCAAAAACTGCATTACTTTATCCCTTAGATCGTAAAGCCTGGAAAGGCAATCGCCACGACTGAGCCACCTTACTTCTGTGAACATTTTCAGGTCATAATGTTCGGCGTCGGTATTTTTAAGAAATTGAACAAATTTCCTATGGGTTAGAGAATGATGTCCTCCTCTTATTGTGTTAATAATTTTCTCTGCTGTTTTCATGGCAGGAAATGTGCTCAAAAACTTTGAAGCAAGTGCAACCTGGTGGATGATGCAATGAAGAGATGACATTTCGATCCCGTGCTTTATCAATTGACCCACAAATCCATCATTTCTACCAACCATAACGCTAGCACCATCCGTACACACTCCAATTAATTTACTCATATTTAATTTGGAGAAAACGTTTTCATTTAGAATATCAAACAAAATTTTTCCCGTAACATTTTCATGTAATGTTTCCATGGAGAACATTGATTCAAAAACTACGTAATCAGAACTTACACTTCGGATGCAAATTACTAATTGACACAGATCGTTAATATCAGTGCTCTCATCTAATGATATGGAAAAATATTTGCAGTTATTCACCGTTTTCATCATTTCAAACTCAATAGAGTGAGCTACTTGTTCTATACGTCGAGCTATGGTTCTCGCGGACAAGGGAATGGATTGAACAACATCAGTTTTATAATTTATTTTATTCAAAATATCAGTGCAAATGTTCTTAATAAAAGTTCCGTCAGTAAAAGGTCTGCCATGTTTTGCTATATGAAGAGATATTATGGTTGACAATGTCACTTTAAGTTTCTTTTGGGTTTCCAGATGGTTCATTTCATTATCTGTTGCTTCCATATCAGAAAGCCATAACTTGAATTTTTGTAACACAGAATCTCTTTTTTCCCTAAAAATCCTATATTTTTCAACTCTATTCAATTTAGTTAATTCATTATGAGAATGTTCATAATGCCTTTTAAAAGCGTCTTCGCGTGGACTTTTGAATGCTGTGTAACAAATTAAGCATTGCATTTCATTAAAGGCATTCCTAAATAAGAAAAATTTTTCGCATATATTTTCAGCTTCCATTTTGCGCACGATGTTCTCACTTCGGTGGCTCAAAGGCGAATGAACAAAATAACATATTTTGCGCTGTGTGGTTGAACGAAAGAGCGCAAAATACGAAAGAGCGTAAGCGTCTGTGTGAATTGGATTTCCACAATTGTGGTATGGAGTGCCGACCTATGATTTAAACCAGAGGTCGGCAAAACTCAAACTGAGTGTGTGTTGGTGAGAGCAAATATTCTGCAGTGAAAAAAATTTATGCTGCATATGATTTTAAAATTTGTACACTTGCACACAAAAGTGATTTAATGAAACTATTTCAAACATACTATGGCAAAGGTATGTTATTAATAAGTTCAGAAATGTTAATTTTGTTATCGCAGTTTCTTATTAAAAGAATGCTTTTTAGAGGAGAATTAGTTAATCTATTTCGCTGCTTTGAGCATATGAATTTCAGGTCGGAAAAAATTTGTTCACAAAAGTAGGTGGAAGGATAAAAAGCTAACAGTTTGTAAGAAACTGCTTTTCTCATATATTTTCAGCATATATTTTCAGCTTCCATTTTGCGCACGATGTTCTCACTTCGGTGGCTCAAAGGCGAATGAACAAAATAACATATTTTGCGCTGTGTGGTTGAACGAAAGAGCGCAAAATACGAAAGAGCGTAAGCGTCTGTGTGAATTGGTTTTCCACAATTGTGGTATGGAGTGCCGATCTATGATTTAAACTAAAGTTAATGGGTTTTCCACAATTTTTTGTAAGCTGGATTCAATCGTATCTGACAGAGCGATCTTATCAAATACGATTTCGAGGTGTCTGCTGAATTTATTGCTGCATCAGGTGTTCCTCAAGGTAGCCACCTTGGTCCACTTCTGTTTATTTTAGCCAGTAATGATGTAACCCACATCATCAAATACTCTCATCTGCTCATTTATGCAGATGATATGAAAATATACAGAACAGTAGATTCTAAAGACAATTCAGTTCTACTCCAGTCTGATTTAAAATCCTTTGAAGTTTGGTGTTCTAAAAATAATATGTTTCTTAATCCAGATAAATGCCAAAATATGACCCTTTTCGCGAAAAAGGAATAATTTAATTTTTGATTATAAGATAAAAGATACGGCTTTAAATCGTGTAGATTCTGTCAAAGATCTTGGTATATGGATGGATTCTAAGCTATCGTTTAGCGTTCATATTGATAGCATTTGTAAAAAAGCGTCTTCTATGCTCGGTTTTATAAAACGCTGGGCCAAAGAATTTAATAGTATGATTACAACTACAACGCTGTATTATTCAATTCTCCGTCCTCACTTGGAGTATACAAGTCAAGTTTGGTCGCCAAGTTACAATGTACATGTTGAACGAATAGAAAGAATTCAAAAACGTTTTGTTCGGTTTGCTCTAAGGGGCTTAAGTGGAACTGACACTTTCAATCTTCCTCCTTATGAGGATCGTTTAAAACTATTAAAAGTGCAATCCTTAAATGAGAGAAGGAAGTCTGCTGATATCGTCTACTTACACCAACTCATAACTGGTGTTTTCGATTCACCGGAACGCCTAACTCTAATAAAGTTTAAAACTAACCGTAGAAGCAGTAGAAACGCTAACAATTTAATTTACTTACCTTTTAGTAGCACGAATTATATGGCTACTGCTCCTTTAAATCGCATGAGTACCTTTGTTAACAACTGTAGCTTTTTTGATGTTAACTTATCGAAAGGTCAACTCAAAAGTAGATTGAAAACTAATGTATGATTAGATCTATGTTAACGAATGGTTAGTAGTTATGTCTTGTGTTGTCCCTGAGCCCAACCCATACTATGGTGGGTAAATTTTTCTCACTTTGGATTGTTTTGGGCCACTTTTATCTATGTATATCGTTGAGATATTTCAATGATATTAAGTTGGTTCTTAAGATAGTCTAATGTGGAGAAAGTGCGAAAAAGCTGTAGTAGCTGAACTCTATTGTTATTGCAAATAAAAAATACCACAATAACTCAAAATACCTCAAAATCCCTCAAAATACCACAAATTACCACAAAATACCACAACGACATTTTTACCACGCGTGGTAGAAATACGAATTAAGAGAACAATGCGTTTATTGAATTGTTCAAATGACTGAATGCATTTGTTTGTGGTGGTTTGAAGTATGTTTCTATTTTCTCTTTATTTTTTACAATTCGTCATTAAATAGAGCACACTTTCATTAAAAAAATCACACTCTGATGATCGTCTGTCTTTATTAGAAGCAGTTGTTGATTTTACGTTAGAAGTGTTTAAAAAAGTATAATGTCTGGAAAAAAATATCTTTGCCGCTAACTTCTTTCTGCAAAATATTTTCAAGTATACATAAGGGGTATTCACGATCCAGCATGAGCAAAAAATGCCTGCTTTTATGCAATTAACACTAACAAAATATACATATATGCACATTAGGCCGGGCCGATTTATGGGGAGGCTAAAAAATCGCCCATTGCTCAGGGAAAATCGTATTCTAGGGAACAAAATAAGAAACTTTGCCCGAGGAACTATACCTCTAAAACGAATTCTTATGCCCCAACTTTTGACTTTTGTCCCGTAGCGTCAAATTTTGAAAAAACCCTCTTTGATCCATTTAGTGTGCCCCAATTGAGTGTATGACCGACCTCACTAACTTTGGATGGCCGATCCACCCATGCCAGTGGCACACCCCTGGAACCCCCTGGGGGTTCCCGATACAAACATTTCAAAAAATCACCATTTTTAGCACTTTACATAAAAAAATCAGCGAAATGGGGTCGCCACTGGCATGGGTGGATCGGCCCTCCAAAGTAAGTGGAGGTCGGTCATACATTTGGACTCGATTGGGGCACTCTAAATGGGTCAAAGAGGGATTTTTCAAAATTTGACCCTACGGGAAACTTGCTTATTCTTCTTTAGAAAAACTTGTTTATTCTTCTGATGACGCCAGCGATGGAATTGTAGAACTTGCCAAGAGCGATATGAATCGCTTAACTGAAGAAGTCCAACTACTTGATCCTGAAAGCATTGTTGATAATAGATCTGCTTCGTTGAAGGTTCCGACACAAGTAATAATATTGTTATAACTTTATAAATATTTTTGTCATATACTTCAACGCGTTTAGTTCAGTATTCAAACAAAACGTTTCCAAGACCGCTGGCTATCCGATCAGTCATTTCCGGACTGAATGGAAAAGGATCCAAGCTCCCCCGGTCATTTTATTTGTACACCATGTGGGGGAAAACGAAACAAATCTACTGCCAAAGTTTTAGCTTGATTTAGTTTATACCTGGAGCACTTTGATTCACTCCAGACGTATCCCCTGAAAAAGGGTCGACCACGCACATTTTTAGTACAGTTGCCGACAATAGCCATACAAACTAAATTACCAAATTTTAGTCTAAGACCCAAAACGTCTAAAATATGTTATCTTTATTTATTTGTGGGCGGTTAAAGGGGGTGTGGCAAAACTTTTTCGTAAACCATCTCGTACTTGGAAGCAATCAACTTTTAAAATTTCAGCTAAATCGGTCCAGTAGTTTTGGAATTCATAGCCATTACACATCCAGACAAACAAAACAGACAGACTTTTGTTTTTTCTATTTATAGATTTTTTTATATATTAAAATCTCTGAAATTATGTTACGATATTGTAAAAAAAAATTAGGTTTTATGGTGATCACTGCATTATGGTACAATACAATTTGAGGTATTGTGGTATTTTGTGGAAATTTGGAGGTATGTTGTGGTAATTCGAGGTATTTTGGGAGTGTGGTAATTTGTGAGAACTAAGTGCGAGAAAAATATAGTTTTGGTGGTAATTTTATTGGTCGTCAAAAAACGTAATTTTCGGAACATTTCAAGAATAGCGACAACTCTCATTTTTAATTTTTTGTTTTGCGGATTATATGGACCTCTGAAATCTAAATCTGGAAAAATTCCAGGCCGCTCGCAATTGTAGGCAAATGTTGCAAAAATGGCCTAAAAATCTTGCTATTTTTTAAATTTTTCAACAAAACTACGCTTTATGGTTATCATAAGAAAGTTAATGACAGTACCTATTCAACAAGGTATAAAAAAAATCCATGCATAACTTTTTAAAATTAAACAATTTTTAGTGTAGTGCTTTCGTAAAAGGGGCACCACTACTTTTTCAAACAAATTGTACATATAAGAATAGTTTTATCTTAAAAGTTATGCATGATGTTTCATGCCTCGTTGAATAGGTACTAGCAATACCTTTCTTTTAAATGGATACCCATAATGCTCAACACTAAAAAACAGCAAGATTTTAAGGCCATTTTTGTAACTTTAAAGGCCTACAACTTCTAAACACATTGCGAGCGGCCTGAAATTTTCAGATTTGGATTTACGAGGCCAAAATTCATATAATCAAACAAAAAAATATTAAAAAACAGAGTTGTCGCTTTTATTGAATTATATCAAATATACATGTAAATGTAAAAATGGCACCTAAATGAAGAACGAGCTCAAAAGGAGCACAAGATTCGAATGCATATATTTTTCTAGTTGCCTTTTCCTAAGAAAAACTTAAAATTTTTCAGTGATAATCATTAATATAAAAACAATCACTAAATAAAAATATATCATTACCCGCATGTCAAAACCATTAATGTTTTTTACATTTTTTATATTTTACAATTAATTTTGGGCTTATAGCTGTTTCTGATGCAATTTTATATAAGGAACATTGTATCAAATATGAAATATGAATGTGGATTAGATCTGTCGCAATACCTAAGTTCTAATTCAATGAATTAATTTTTTATTATAATTTTACCATGCTAAAAAATGTTAAACAAATTCAATAGGGGTATTCCCACTAACTTGGGTACTAAGATTGAGTACTTTTGATAACTGCGAGCACCCTTAATTGCAATTGAGTACTTTGTAGAATAGTTCTCTGCATGTTTGTTTGATCTGGCCGGTTTATGGAGCTGATCATGGCAGAATAATGAGGTAGGGTAAGTAGCTTTAACAAGACCTATCGTTAATGTCAAAATCATAAAATACATATAGTAATGTCATATCACAAACTAAAATCCAATGAAAAATCCATACTTTGTCTAAGCGTTTCTGATGAAATCCTTTACGAAAAATACTTCAAAACGGGGAAGTAGTTTTTTTATTTTAGGCAAGCTTGAAGCATCCTCATCGATAAACTAAAGCGTGAAAAGCCAAAAGCAGTGCGTACACCCGAGAATATTGCTGCTGTGGCAGAAAGCGTGCGTGAAGCGCCATAAGCATCAATTCACCGTCGTTCTCAACAATTGAACATTTCGGAGACATCATTGAGACGAATTTTGCATAAAGACCTTGGTATGACGCCATACAAAGTCTAATTGGTTCAGGAGTTGAAGCCAACTGACCATCCAATGCGTTTTTGCTTCGCTAAGTGGACCTGCGATCGACTTACAGAAGATGCCGATTTTGCCAAAAAAAAAATCATCTTTTCAGATGAAGCTCATTTTGATCTTGGCGGATATGTAAACAATCAAAATTGTCGCATTTGGGGCACAGAAAACCCGCACGCATACATTGAAAAGCCGCTGCAGCAAAAACGAGTCACTGTTTTGTGCGGATTTTGGTCCAGAGGCATAATTGGGCCATTTTTCTTCGAAAATGAGCAAGGAGTGGCCGTTACAGTCAATGGCGATTGTTATTGGGCCATGTTGTACGAATTTTTGTTCACAAAAATTGAAGAGGAGGATATTGGCAGCATTTGGTTTCAACAGGACGGCGCTACGTGCCACACAGCCGAAGCTACACTCGATGTTTTGCGCCCTGTTTTTGAAGATCGCGTTATCAGCCGCAGAGCTGATGTCGTTTGGCCACCTCGGAGCTGCGATTTGACACCGTTGGATTATTATTTGTGGGTTGCCCTCAAATATAAGTGTTACGCCGACAAGCCAGAGACAATTGACGCTTTAAAGGACAATATTCGTGAAGCCATTGGTGAAATACAGCTGCACACAATCGACAATGTGCTTAAAAATTGGACCGATCGTGTAGGCTACTGCATGGCCAGCGAAGGCAGCCATTTGAATGAAATTATTTTCCATTATTAACCGGAAGGATTGTACTTTCAAATAAAAAAAAAAATTTGAGAAAATATTGAGTAGTTTTTTTTAATAGAATTTAAAAAAAAAAAAAGTTATTTGGCGGACCCTGTAGTTTTTTTATTTTAGACAAGCTTGAAGCGGACTTATTCTGCGAAATATTTTTGTATGTTATAATCCAGCTTAAGCCATCCACTTCAAATTTATTCTTGTCATGTAAGCGTGTATTTGTGGTTTTCGTAGAGAATTTTGTGTGAAGTTATAATAATGGTATTCACTACATTTGTTAAGCCCTGCTAACTTGCTAAACTTAACAAATTTGTTAACTCCTGTCAAAATTTTGTTTGGGAAAAGACTTAGCAGCTTGTTAGCAAGTTAACAAGCTCAGCACCGTGTTTTTGTTTAGCAGATACCATTTGTTAATTTTGAAACGTCAAAGTTATTGAGTGTAGTGATGAATCGTTTTGTGAATGAGTTTTAACAAGTACCAAATTATTTATGATTTGCAGCTTCAAAGTCTAAAAACTTCCCTTTTTTAATAAAAAAGTGAAAACTTTGTAAAGATGTTGGTAGAGATTTAAGACATTTCAAAGTTTCTGAGTAGCAAATGTATCAAAAGTGTTAACGCACTGTAATATAAAAATAAAAATACATTTTTGGTTACTGAGTACTGGTTACACGGGTTATTAAAACCACAGATCTATTGCTACATTGAAAGTTGTCAAATTAACATTTGCAAACAATTTTTGCAAAATATTTACAATTTATAAATGGTTGAAGTAAGAAACTTATATTTTTATTTAATTAAGCTTTATTATTTATTTATTAGCCAAGTGCAAATAAACCCCGTCGTTTGATTTTGTAATAATTCAGTTTTTTCAATTTTAAGCTGTAGAAGTCTTCCAGCTGATTTTGACATATCAGTTTAGCACTTGATTATAAAATGTCTTAG
This sequence comes from Dichetophora obliterata, assembly GCA_963920525.1. Taxonomy (NCBI): domain Eukaryota; kingdom Metazoa; phylum Arthropoda; class Insecta; order Diptera; family Sciomyzidae; genus Dichetophora; species Dichetophora obliterata. The sequence continues at coordinate 24,771,528 of OY986436.1, forward strand.
CAGGTATGTTCACATCAACAGCTGCTAACTTTAACAATTTAGCAGTTTAGCAGGACTTAACAAATTTTAATGAATACCATTAATAACTTTTAGAATTATAAAAATGGCAAAAAGAAGTTGTGCAATTTGTCGGACAACGTGGAATAAAGACATTAAATCTTATTTACCCTTCATAAAATTTCTTTTCCAAGTGTTTATACCAGAAATAACATTAATAAAGAAAACTGGCATCTCTAAAACACACTTTGACATTAACGATAGGTCTTGTCAAAGCTACTTACCAGTGTTCGGACTTTACTGCAATTGCAGTAGATCTTCTGCGCTTTTTAACAAAATTTAACGTTCTACTGCGTGACTGCGGTTTGTTCAAATCTACTGCGATTTATTCGCAACAAACATTTTTTTGTTATCTTTTTATTTCTCTTACAAGCAAAATAAAGAACAGGCAATTTCCTCCTTTAAGTTTTATAACGTTACGTCTCGTCAAGTATAAGTGAGCCTTGACCAGTTTACTTGTACCATTACAAAACAAAAAACTTGAAAGATGGCAGCATAAATGTTAAATAGTCATATGGCAGCACAACATTTTAAATGTCATCGTATATTCAAAATAAACATATATACAAATATTTAACAAACAAGTATGTATTTTTTGATAGAAAGTTATAGTTTAAATAGCGATTTACCCTTTTTTAGACAAATTACCTATGAAAATAATGCAAATCATTTGAGCTCCACATAAGATGAAAGCTCTAAATCGGAATGCGAGAGGAAGCGATCAAAATACTCCCAAAAGTACAAAATAGAATGGGAAGTTAATCGATCTTGGCTTAAAAACGAGTCAGAATCTGCATACTGCCGTTTATGCAAAAAAAAAAAAACGCTTGACAACAATTTGACTAATTTAAATTTAAATTTAATAAAAAAGGAAATTGCAGTTAAAACCAGTCTTTTTTGCCTGGCTTGGTAAGCAAACAATTAAAGATGCAAGCTGAGATGGATTCTGTTTTGAAAAAGGAAGTTTCAATGGTTATGTATTGTGTATCCCATTACCTGCCATTCACCAACATGGATACAAGAAAAAAAATTAACTGGCCATTTCAGCCCTTGGAGGGGCTTTGACCTAGCTTCTTTTGATCAATTGCGTTGTGCGTGTTATTAAATGGTTGATCACAAATGATCGAGAACTGGACCTACGTGTTTTATGCCTTGGCAATTAAGAAGCTTTACATGGCAATTTTTACTCTCTGAGCTTTGCCATTGTCTGCAGAGAGGTGACGACCGAACAGAAAAATTAACTCAATTGAAAAAACTTTCTGTCTGAGCTGGAATTAAACCCGGGCTACCGCTTTACTTAAGCTTAGGAGCCACGCACGCTACACACTAGGCTACGGCCGCCACACAAGTTACCGAATTATTGAAACTTATATCAATTTACGCACGGGAACTGACTGTTCAAAAACTTAAAAATTTTAAATTTTCGCTTATTCTCGATGAAAGCACCGACATTAGCTGCAATAAGTGCTTGGTTTTAGTTGTACGCTATAGAGATAACGATTTAGTTAAAGATGAATTTTTTGGTTTACTTGAGAAAAGATTTGCTTTTAAAGACCGGGGCATTTATTTACTTCAATAAATAGATCCAAAAAAATACAGGAATGTGATTTGCCATCGGTTTCGAAAATCGTTAAAGCTTTTCCGTTTCAACAAGGCTCTATCGAAGTTTTAAATGATGAGTTTAGATCACTCATAAATTTTGATATTAGAAACATAGACAAAAAATATTTTTTTCATTTTTGGCATTCCATATTGGATAAAACAAATATGCTTGAAGAATTCATGTTTAAAAATTTGGCAGATTACATGTCAAATTTATGTGTTTTACCCCACAGCAGTGCTGCAGCAGAAAGAAAATTTTCAGAAATGAAATTAATATTAAATAAGTTTAGAAATAAACGCAATGTAAAAACTGTAAATAACTTAATGTTTGCAGCCTGTTAGATTCCAGACAAAAAAAGTATTTTTTTACCACCTCTTAGACTAATACAATTTTTGAAAAAATATAAATTGGTCGACGGCAAATTTATTTTAAATGCTTAAGAAAACATTTTTTGCTACATTCAAATTTATAATTTACAGTTATGTATATATTTGTATGTATATTATGATTTAAGTATAAAATATACATATATTAATATAATATGTACGTACATAGTTGCAAATTTTAAAAAAAAATCTACTGCGAAAAATTTCGTTTTACTGCGATATTTTTTTAAATCTACTGCGATTTACGAATTTTCAAGTCCGAACCCTGCTACTTACCCTACCTTATCATTCGCCATGGAGCTGATGAGAGATGAGTGACAGCTGGCAAAGGTTTGCTGCCACTGAATTATTTTTTGTCCTTTTATGTTCGCAATATACGAGTAAAATTACGTCTTTTTCAAAAATAGGTTTGTCTGTTTTTGTTTAAACTTTGGGGTAAATGTACAGCTTTTACTATTCAAAGCTCAAATATAAAATATATGCTAAAATATTAGTTATGTGGCGAATATTGATTAAATTGTGTAACTCTTTTTCGCATTGTAGAATATCAAGCAAATTTTTACTTTTATTTTTGCATAAAATAACAAAAAATCTCTTCTTTTTCCTCATAATTTTAAAAGTCAAAAGATTACTAAAAGTTTTTGGTTTTTTTTATTACAAAATGGAAACTCGATACGGTAACTGGATTTAGTGCAAAGTATACACGATTAAAGCTATAAAACGCCCTGTTTTTTATATCATTGAGGATGCAACATTGATTTTTGGCGGCTCTGAGCGTAATAAGCTCAATTATAATTTTCGCAATTCAGACCAGAGAACTGCACAATCCAACTTGAAGTTCAAGCCTTTTCAAGTACTTGAATTCAAGTATGTATCCAAACTTGAAAAAGCAAGCTTAAATACCAAACAGATACAAGTCATATTCATGCTTGCTCGTTGGCTTGGCTTGTCTAGACTTACTTTGTCGGGCAGAAACTTGAAAAGCTTGAAACGATAGGCAAAAGCTTGTAGGCTCGCAAGTATCCAAAAAATTCAATGAGCTTGTGTAGAGAGAGCTTAAGCGTAATAGGACTTTAAAGGATTCTGTGGACTTCGTGGTTAGAAGTGTTAGGGGTAGATGATTTCGAATCTGATGTCAAAATTTAAAATTTAAGATGGCGGATAGAGTTGCCACCTAGATTTTTTTGTATTCTTGTGAATTCTTATAATTTTGAAATTCTGACAGCGGATTTGATTTACGAATATAATGTCACAGTTTCAAAATTTAAGATGGAGGGTTGCCACCTGAATTTTTTTATTTTAACGAATTCTGGGCTGGTGCGAACTAAGGGGTAAAAATGGGTCACTGAATTCGAATCCGTTGTCAAAATTTCAAAATTATAAAATTTTATAATAATAGGGCTGCCACCTAATAATATGTTTTTTCAAAAGTAAAAGCAACCCTATTATTTCAAAATTTTATAATTTTGAAATTCTGACCATTGATTCGGATTCAACGACCCATTTTTGCAATACCATTTTTTTCCAGCCCCGAATTCATAAAAATACAAAAAATTAAGGTGGTACCCCTATCTACCATCTTGAATTTTAAAATTCAGACTTCATATTCGAAATCAGTGACTCCTTAACACTGTTAAATTATGTTTATAATTCTTAAAAATACATATTATTAGGTGGCAACCCTATTATTTCAAAATTTTATAATTTTGAAATTCTGACCATTGATTCGGATTCAACGACTCATTTTTGAAATATCATTTGTTTTGCCTGTCCCGAATTCATAAAAATACAAAAAATGAAGGTAGCAACCCTATCCACCATCTTGACCTTAAAATTCTGACTTCAGATTCGAAACCAGTGACTCACTTACACTGTTAAATGATGTTAAAAACTCTTAAAATACATATTATTTGGTGGCAATACTGTAGTAAAAATTTAGGTGGTAACCCTAACCTCCATCCTAAATTTTTAAACTGTGACATTATATTCGAAATAAAATCCGTTGTCATAATTTCAAAATTAAAAGAATTTGCAAAAAAACCCAAAAATCCAGGTGGCAACTCTATCCGCCATCTTGAATTTTAAATTCTGACATCAGATCCGAAATCAGCTACCCTTAAAACTGCCAACCACGGAGTCCACAGAATCCTTAAAAGTCATAATACGCTTAAGCTTTTCCTATACAAGCTCATTGAATTTTTTGGATACTTGCTTTAATTGGATACTTGCCTTCAATTTCAAGTTTTTCAAGCTTTTTGCCGAAGGCATCAAGCTTTCCCTTACTTGAAACTTCGTGCCGTTTGCTTGTAAGCTAGCATACTTGCAAGTCGCAAGCTGTAGTGGGCTTATTTATATTAAATAAAAAGCTATACTTGATTCAAAATTATCAAGCTCAAGCTAGCTTGAACTTGTATTTTAAGCAAGTACTTGAAATAGACTTCAAATAGGCTTATGCAGTTCTCTGATTCAGACGCTCATACTAGGGTTACCATGCGACTATTTTTTCAGCATGCAAACGATATATTTTTAACTCAATACATTTGTAATACTTCTATCAAACATAAAATAATACTATTATTTATTTTGTTTAACATATATTCCATCCACCAACTTTTTGTCCCTCGATCTTAACTCTTTTAGAATTTTGCGCTTTTAGTAAGCAAAACTAAGGCCTTTTCCATACTTGGTCAACGCAACTCCAACTCAAATTGCTAGCCTGTGTATTTATACCGAAACCTTCAGATTAAGCAACTTGCACTCAACTAGTTCTCGACACGTTCTCAACCTGTTCAACGCAACGCGGCTTTCCGAATTTTTCATCGGCGACTTGTTGCATCAGTTTGTTTGTTTTGTGAATTCAAGTATTTGTAGTGCAGTAGGCTATATATTAATCAAGGTGAATAAGCTAATTAATTAGCTCCTAATAGAATCTAAAAGAAGAAGAAATAGTTTGCAGGATGAATGAGCAAGTGTCAAATATTAAATTAGTGCAAGAAGTCGAAAAACGTGAGTTATTATATAATAACATTTGTTATATGTTGCATGACTTTTAAAGCAAGTCTGAAAGCATTCGGTTTATAGTTGCATTGCTTTTCAAATTTTTCGCTGTTGCGTTAAAGTTGTGTTGGAATTGCGTTGACCAAGTGTGGAAAAGGCCTAAGAGACAAGTATCGTTAAAGCTCTCAGTGTGGACTTTTACACTAATTATGTTCAAGTTTCAAAAATGCACCAGCGACTTTGGGTAGGAAGCTCAAGTAGAAATTTAAATTTATTTGTTATATTATGAATATTTAAACCAAAAAAGTTGTCATTCCTGTAACCAACTGTTTATTGAGTTAGTGACATACTACAACAAAATTGAGTATAACACATTAAAGTGGTTATCAAATGTTTTAGTTTTCTCTGATGCCTGCGATCTCCAAATAAAAACAATTTTGTCATTCCTGTAACCGTCATTCCTTACATTTTGTGTCATTGCACACATATCAAATGCAAACATATCATTTTCATGAGGTTATATCGTGTGCCCTCAAGCGATTTTAACTTACTTCATATACAAATACACAAATATACAAACAGTATTTGTGATTAATAAGACCCATAGCTTCAAGTTTTATTTTTACATTTATCGATTTTTCAAATAAAAGAAGGTACTTTTGGCGGAATTACCCATTAAATCATTTTTACGGACATCTTATATTTTGGTAAGTTTTCTGGCAAAAAAACAAAATTTTTCGATAATCTACTAATGGCTCCTGCCATGCATAATTACTGCTTTTCTGCACTGCAACTCTGTTGCGAGCTTTAATAATGCGCAGAACTTTCTCTACCACAAGGCTTTTTTTATGGCAGCAGAGAAAGCTTTCTGCTAGCTAGTGTTAGAATGACCGCTTTTTGATGCTTGTCCACCCGCTGTTTAACTTCAGTCAAAAAATTTTAATTTGTATCGGGTTTTACATAAGATATTATTTAAAATAAAACAATGTTCGTAGCACTATCATTTATAACTCGTTCGTGGAAGACGCAATAAGAAATCATAGAGTTAATAACAGCAGCTAAAACTTTCCATACAAATAACACAGATGTATCAATATTTTTACCCATTTCAAACAGTACGGAAACAAAAGAATTCCACATATATAACATTTGTGTCAATATTTTTGAGCATTTGCAAAATATTTCAATGTCGAAATTCGTCAACAAAATTTGGCAACTAAAACTTTCCACACAGATGTAGTTATGAACATGCAGAATATCCAGGAAGGGTAAAGAGATTCACCACACCGACAGCTAATGTCAAAATTAATTTTAGCGGTGCCACTTTTCAGTATTGTTGATTATTGTGAGACAAATGCTTTGAGGGGAATTTATACTAGGGTAAAGGGGATAAAGTAAGAAAAAAATGTATATTTAATGAAACAAATAAGTTTTTATATGATTTTAATGTTTTATTTTCACTAGTTTATTATTGCCCATTATTTTTTGTTTATTTTTTTTTTAATTCTTAATTTTAATATAAATATTAATTTAAAAAAATCAAAAACACAAAAGCGCGACTGTTTGAAACAATGAAATTAGAGCGAATGTCTCAATCTACCTTATTACATCAGCTAATTCTAAGACGCTGCTTCAAATTTTGATTAAAAATAAAAACTTGTACTTCCCCGTTTTCCAGTTTAGTACAAAGAATAATATTTAACAGATTCCGCTCTCAGTGCGCATAAATGTGCAGCCTACGCAAACGAATCTAATTGGCTTATTGGAAAACAAACGAAATACAAAGAAACAGTCAAAGTGCCCTGTAGGAAAATCAACTAGTTTAAAAGTAGTTGAAAAAGTAGTTTTTTTTTAAACCACAACTAGTTGAAATTCTGACTTTTTTCATAGAATGAACTAACATATTTTGTATGGTGATGTCCGCTAAATAAGTCAATTGACTTTTGTCTGCATATGTTTACAACTACTTGTTAAATTAGTTGAATTTAAATTATTTTTTAACTACTTTGAAATAAACCAATTGAAAACTGCATACATAAATTCAACTACTTGTTAAATAAGTTAAATTTCAATAATTTTTTTAAATTACTTTAAAATAAATTAATTGAAAACTAGTTAATATTCCACTTACTGAAGATGAAATTAAAAGCATAAAAATTTTAGATTTCTATACATCAAAGAGATCATTTATTTTATTGTTTTGAAAAATAATACATAAATTTATATTAGTCAAAGCCTAAATTTAATAATATTTTATGAAATAGCATGGTTAAATATATATAAACTTGTAATCTAATAAAAATTTGCAATAAAAACATGTCAAAATCAGAGTAGTTGCCGCCTTAATATAATTCAAAGTAGTTTTTAAACCACTTATTTTGAAGTAGTTTTTCAATTACTTCTTGTATAATGCCATAAAAATTATTCAAAATTAAAGTGATGCCACCTTAATACATTTCAAAGTAGTTCATAAACTAGTTTATTTTAAACTAGTTTTTTAATTAGTTGTTTTTAAAAGCAAGTTAGTTTGTTCCTATGGGGTGCTGTAAAAACACATAAAGCAACACCTGTTTATGGAACTTTAAAAACCACGTTCATCAAACATATCATTGGGCTACTTAAAACTACCAGAGTTTTGGTTTGTAGAGCTTTCATGTAAAACAACAACATAAGTATATAATAATAGGTTGGTAAAGTGTGGTATTAATACTAAGGGGTTTTTTAGCCACACTGAAAACCACGCAGCTGTGAATACCCTTAATGACACAATCATGGATTTTTCTTTGAAGATACGGCAGCACTGTATTTTGTGATTTTGACATGATTTTGACATTAGCTGTCGGTGTGGTGAATCTCTTTACCCTACCTGGTTATTCTGCCATGGTTATGAAGTTGTCAGCCTGACGCCGAAGAAGCCTGCCATATTTTTGTGAGTAAAAAAAGGTCGTCAAAATACGTAATTTTCGGAACATTTCAAGAATAGCGACAACTCCAATTTTTAATTTTTTTTGCGGGTTTTATGAATGCAAATCTGAAAAATTGCAGACCGCTCGCAATTGGTTTAGAAGTTATGGGCCTACAAAGTTTAAAAAATGGCCTACAAATCTTGCTATTTTTTTAATTTTCCAACAAAACTACGCTTTATGGTTATTGTAAGAAAGATAATGACAGTACCTATTCAACAAGGTTTAAAAAAAAATCCATGCTTAAAACTTTTAAGTATAACTTAACTTATAACATAACTTTTTAAGATAAAACAATTTTTAGTGTAGTGCTGTCGTTAAAGGGACACCACTACTTTTTCAAACCAATTGTACATATAAGAATAGTTTTATCTTAACAAGTTATGCATAGATTTTCATACCTCGTTGAATAGGTACTCGTAGTACCTTTCTTTTGATACCCATAATGCGGAACACTAAAAGAAAACAGCAAGATAAGTAGGCCATTCTTGCACTTTGGAGGCCTACAAAATCTAAACACATTGCGAGCAGCCTGAAATTTTTCCAATTTGGATAAAATCCAACAAAAAAACCCCCAAAAAAAATATTAAAAAAGGGAGTTGTCGCTATTATTGAATTATACCAAATATACATTCATATATAAAAATAGTACCTAATAAACACCAAACGACGAACGAGCTCGAAACGAACACGAGATTCGAATCCATACATTTTTCTAGTTGACTTTTCGTAAGAAAAACTTGAAAAACGCTTGCTAAAAGAGAAACTTGGTATACTTCTGCAGTGTGTTATTTGCCAATTGCATAAAAATGAACTTCCATTACGGAAAAGCTGGATGGACCAAATTGTGGACCAAAAGGATTTGTTGGACCTATCGATAAAAGTTTGGCAACATATCATGCATTGAAAATAGTTCAATTATAGAATACATTAGAGTTTCTTACTGATATAATCGATGGTGGTGTTAAAAAGGGTTTGAGTATTGACCAACAATACCTATATGATATTTGTAAGGGTGTTTCGAGTGGGAAAATATTTCAAGAATACGAAAACAGGAGGCCAGGAAAGCTCTCCCATGCGAGATGCTTGACTACAGCTAATAGAATTTTAAGATTATACGTAGCTACAAGAACTCCATCGCAAATATTAAAAGAGTTGGCAACCTATATCGTGAAAGTTTGTGCACCTAGCTGGTTCAGGATCAAGTGTAATCCAAAATCTTATAATGTAGCTCAAAACTTGTGAGAAACCATAAAGAGGAATATCGGAAAATTGTACACAAATGTATCCAAGGCAGTGGATACCTTGCTCACCATGAACACATGCTCATAGCTATGTTGGCTGATAAGAGAGATCATATAAAGGAATTGGCTTTAAGACGTATCATCAAGGCTCGATCTAGAGAACAAGCCAGTAAGCCACGAAGACGGTTTGAAATCCCGAAAATAAATTTTGGGACATCAGAGTATGTTGATATGATTGTTTGGAATGATGTGGAAGTGATGGAGCCACCTTTCACAAGTCATTTGACAAATCAGGATTTGCAAAGGTTACTGAAAGCCGAGAGTGTAAACAAAGCTACTGGGGGCACACTTTTTGAACTCCCATCACACACTCAAGCAGTAAAAAGAGCCGTGGTCTGTGATTAAAATAAAAGAGAAAGCTAAATCAAAACTAGAATTTTGACAGAAATATTCGTTCAATATATGACGCAAAGAAACAAATTACCTGTTGAAGACTTTTCTTGAAGATGTAAATACATGCTCTAATGATTGGGTTGTTGGGAGGCCATGGGTAGGACGCGAAGTCTAACCACCTGCCCATGGTGAGTCCTGGATAGTTTAACATGAACTAGTGAAGAGTTGCACAGTGCAAAGTTTATTGACGATAGCTATATAAACAAGTTTTGATAACATTACACCCATACTTTGCTCAACGGCCTAGATACTTTTCGAAAAAAATGATTAGATCGCTTCATCAAATTTGATTTGATCCAGCTTACTAAATATTGTGGAAATCCCATTAATTTTAGTTTAAATAAAATTAGAACATGTGGTAGTTTATCAAAAGCTTTGCTTAAGTCAGTGTAAATACAATCGACCTGAAATCAATAGATTTCAAGAAAAATTAAGTTAAGTCGAGGAGGTTAGATAGACACAGTGCATCTGCCAGTAACAAGACCATGCTGACGAGTTGTCCTGACTTGGCCAGGGTGAATTTTGACTCGATCGTACACCATTCGCTCAAAAAGTTTAGGAATTGGAGACAATTTAGCGATAGGCCTATAAATAATGACGTCATTCCTACAACCTTTTTTGTAAATAGGACTGATAAATGATTTTGTTTCAAAAAAGAGGAAAATTACTTTCATTAATTGATTTATTAAGAAAGTAAAGAAAGTGTTTGCCACAAAATGGAGCCGCATTGTTTTACCACTGCGGCAGGAATTACATTTGGACCAGCGCTAAAATCTTCATCGATTGATTCAATATATTCAAAAATATCCCCTGAAGTAAATGATACATTCTATAACGAAACTTTGGGTGCGTTGTTCATATAATGAAAATATGCTAGATCAGGTTTAAAAGAATTTGAACAGAATGATTGTTTAAAAAGATTGGCAGATAGGCCACAAATTATGGTGGAATCATCAGTAAATCCATACTGAATTTTAAAAGAAGAAGGAAATCCATCAGTCTTCTTAACATTAATAAATCCCCAAAATTTCTTCGGATCAGACAATATGCTCAGCTTAATATTATCAGCAATTATATAAAGCAGCAGAATGATTCAAAAATTTCAAAAATAAAACAATTGTATGTTTCTAGGTAATTTGAGTCAAAACTACAAACATATTTGTTCCAAGCCCTATTCCTATTGTTGTGAAGAGTCTTTAAGCCCTGTGTGTGCCGTGAGTCTTTAAGGGTACGCAGAATTTTTCGCACATTTGAGACTTTTTGGTACAGACTAAGAAAATATGACAAAGAATTATTGCTCCGTATGGCAATTTTTTTTTATTACTCGAGATATTAGCCTTGACAACATATGTTGTACATTTTATGCCCTTAGGCCAATTTATGCCTATTTTTGCAAAAAGTGGTAACACATGGAAAAAGTATTCAATTTGGCAAGAAATCAATCTATCCAAACAAGTCAGGGGCCAGCTAGAGTAAATTGCTAGAATGAATACCCCTATCGTCTTTAACGTTCGAGCAAATTGGGTGAATCCAATAAATTTGCAATTTATTTATTACAGTTTATGAAACATAAGCAAAAACTTATGCATATCTACATATTATTTTGTTTTCATACCTTTTGTCCGATTACAAAAAGTCACAACAAATTACTTTTTCCCACAAAATTATTAAATTTAAAAGGTGGCAGTACTGACGCTAAGCTTGACTCTTTCTGGGTATGTGTTTCTAGGAACTTAACTTTTATAAGTCTACCTGGCTAATGATATACCCACCAGGAAATGTGAGCATTCTCGGATGTAACCATGAAACATTCCATGGAATGTAGGAAGCATTCGCTTTCGTTGCACACACCATTGCTTTTTTTACATTTACAGGGAAACATTTCTCTCCGCTGTATTAAAAATGAGAAGTGGAAAAATTCCTCTCCGCTGTCTTCAAAAGTGAATTGGAAACAGTCCTCTCGCCTGTTCTGAAAATTAATGTGGAAACATTCTTCTCCCTTGTTATTTAAATTAATAACAGAATTACCCAGGTAGTGTTGACAGTTTTTATGGAAAACATAAGCTGTCAAAAAATTTACTCAAAAAGAGAGCGCTTTTAATTGTCAATAAGTGAAAACATAACCAATGCTAAATATGTTAAAGTGAAAAAAAAATAGAACAACCTCAGCAGCTGCAGATGCGTATGTTCCAAATAAAATATATATTCATAAAAGTGGTGTATTTTTGGAAGGTAAAGAATATGTTTTGTGCCATGATATATTTATTACATTAGCTTAAGCGGGCAGCTGTGCAGCTATAGTGGAGACAGTGGTCGATTATTTGTCAAAGAATCTGAAGCTATTCATGAGTGCCGGATGATGAAGAATATGAACCAACAGCTGAGAAGCTAGAGAATTTGTACGCAATGCTCAAAAGTAGAGCCATACCAGAGCTGCGGAGTCAGTGTCCTTGTAGAAGAGCACCTATCGCAGAAATCACACAAGATTTTTTTACAACTTTTATGATTTAAAATTTTTATTTGTTTATTTAAACGCACAAGAATTCTAATTTGATTTTTATGATTCTAGTTTTCGACGATTGTTTTCTTTTTCGCTTTCTTTCATTAACAGCTGTTTTTGACAGGCTATGTTTTCCTTTAAAAGAGAAAATCAGCAGATGTCAACACTACCTGGATAATTCTGCCATGATTTAAATAATATCTATTGACAGTTTTATTTTGTTAATAACATATTTATCACATGACTAAGGCCTTTTCCACACTTGGTCAACGCAATTCAAACGCAACTTCAACGCAACAGCGAAGAAGTTGAAAAGCAATGCAACTATAAACCGAATGCTTTCAGACTTGCTTTAAAAGTCATGCAACATATAATAATTGTAATAATATAATTATTCATGTTTTTCGACTTCTTGCACTAATTTAATATTAAACACTTGCTCATTCATCCTGCAAACTATTACTTTTTCTTTTAGATTCTATTAATGAAAAAATTAACTAATTAATTAACTTGTTCACCTTGATTAATATATAGCGTACTACACTTCAAATAATTGAATTAAAAAAACGAACAAACTGATGCAACAAGTCGCCGATGAAAAATGCGGAAAACCGCGTTGCATTCAACAGGTTGATAACGTGTTGAGAACTTGTTGCGTGCAAGTTGCTTCAGCTGAAGGTGCCGGTATAAATACACAGGCTAGCAACTTGAGTTGGAATTGCATTGACCAAGTGTGGAAAAGGACTAACGTTTAAGCTGGCAGTTTATTAACTGTGTTTGCATATGCGTCAGTCTCGTAATGAATTAGAATGTGTGTAAGCTTATGGGAGAGAGTTTTTGCCTGCGTTTGTAACGTTTGGAAAAGCGCAATCAACGCAAGCAAAGTAGAAAAATTTCAACTTTTCTTGCGTAAATTGCGTTTTTGGTCAGCTCGTTACTTTTAACCAGGGCTAGAATTTCGATGACATGTCATCTTTTTTTCTGCTGCTTCTAAGGCATTTCCTGGTTTTCCTAGAGATTTTCAAGTTATTTCATTGTCATTTTTGGACGTTTTTAATTTTTAGAGCATTTTTCGGTTTTTAGGTCATTTAAGTGTCATTTTTAAATATTTTTTTTTTTTCGTACTAAAAAATATCAAAATGCAAATTTTAAGACATATTCCTTTAACACTAGAGTTCCTTCAAACAAAAACATTACCTCTCGACAAAGGAGTAGCTTTGTTTATAGACTTCGATGAAAAAAAAGCTATGCGCGTGGTGAAACTGTTGAAAGGGTATGTAGAAAAATGAAACAAGTGTTAGATAAAAACTCAGGATATGCTAGTATAAAATAAATTTTAATTTAGTAATATTTTATTTTCAAGGCTAAATTTTTTGTTTATTTTTTTATGCAATTGTTTGCATTTTTTAGGGTAATTTTTGTCAGTTTTTAGGTCAATTTTTGCAGTTTTTAGGTAATTTTTGTAATTTTTTTGGTCATCAAAATCCGAGCCCTGCTTATAACTTATAACGAATAGCGAAAAGAAATCAGGGATGCTGCTTCAAAATAATATGTTTAATTTTTCAATAGGTTTATGAGTTTTTATTTGATATTTGGCTAAAATAACTAATATGCTAATTTTTAAAAGTTTTTGTTTTTATATATCAAACAATTTGATATATTTCACAGTTAACACATTAAAGATTACATTTCAACAACATAGAAAATATTACATAATTTTGTAGCCCTGCTTACTTTGAACGCAAAACGCAATTATTGTACTCTGCCATAATTTTCTTGTGTAAATTGCGCCGGCGAGTAGACGAATGCATATGCAAATGCAGTTAATGAATTTCCAGCTTTTGTTTTGTGTGCGGTAAATTTGCTAATAAATATACATAATTTGCCGCCAATTAAAAACATCTTACTTTTTGTAAACAAAACCAGCAGAGTTGAAGTTTTTTAAGTGCATAATCAGCATGAAATTATCTACGTGCAATCTGCCATTTGCTACGGCCACCTTGCGTTGCGTTACGCGAACATAATCCAGTAAGTAAGACGTTTTTAACTGGCGGAAAATTAAAGGGGTATTCACGGGTTGTTGCGAATTGCAAGAGTGTGAAATTGCAAGATATTTTGCGCACTAACGCGTGAACATCAATATTGCAACTTAATTATGCGATAAAAATTATATGTCGAATGATCAGTAAATATATTGCCAGCTCATTTGAAAATCACAGAAAGTTGTTCGAATTAACGTGCAAACTTAAGCTTTTAAAAGTTTTACCCAGTTGGCAACTATGTTTTAGAACAACCAAAACATGAATCAGCAGTTTAGCATCACTGCTTGTGCGTTTTTGCAATAGGTTTGGGCAGTGCGTAATTCAAGAAGACTTGCAAAATTGCTTCCTATGTGTTTGTTGTTGGAATGATGCGAAAGTTCGCAATCTTGTATTTTCGCATCAACCCGTGAATACGCCTTATATTTATTAGCAAATTTACCGCACTAAAAACAAAAGACAGAACAAAAAAAGAATTGTGCGTTAAAAGACACAATTTATCAGCAAATTTACCGCACCTAAATTGTTGCTATAAAAATGCAGCTATCACCAGTGTTGTCACTTGAGAATTTTAAATAGTGCTAGATTGAGTATAGGAAAAGTGCTGGAATAATTTAAGAATAGCGACAACTCTCTTTTTTAATATTTTTTTTATGGATCATATGGATTTTGGCCTCCTTAATCCAAATCTGAAAATCCAGGCCGCACGCAATTGGTTTAGAAATCATAGGCCACCAAATTTGAAAAAATGGCCTTGTTATTTTTTTCAGTTTTCCAACAAAACTAAGCTTTATAGATATCAAAACAAAGGTAATGCGAGTATCTATTCAACGAGGTATCAAACATAAAAATCAAATTATACATTTTCAAGATATAACTCTTTTTATACTTAAAATTGCGCGGTTTTGCGAAAATTCATACCCATAAAGCTTAGTTTTGTTTGAAAACTGAAAAAACCAGCTACATTTTTAGGTATTTTATTCCAACTTTGGAGGCTCTTAACTCTTACGCCAAATGCAACCGAAATTTGGAGATTTGGATTTAGGTCAAAATTCATATAATCCGCAAAAAAAAAAAAATTAAAAATTAGAGCTGTCGCTATTCTTGATATGTTCTAAAAAATGCCAGTATTTTTTGTTTTAAGTTAGTTAAACTTAGTTTTATTAAAATAAAAATATGAAGGCATAAAAACAGTATTGTATTTTATAATAAATAGCGTCATTGTAATGTTTTAATATACTAATATTTTAATGTACTAATTTTTGACAACTGTAAGCACAACCTAAGGGAAAAATATTTGTTAATAGCGCTGGAATTTTTAAAGTGCAGCTCAGATGTTTTTGATTCTTTTAAAAGTTACAAAATTTTCTATGATTTAAATACAAATTCTAGATGTTTGATAGCTTAAATCATTCTTGATTTTAAATACAAATTCTAGTTGTTTGATAGTTTAAGATCGTTTATTGAGCTTTAGGTCAGGTTAGAAAAATTAATTGCTCCAACGAATTTTTCCAAAGAAACAACAACAACAACATTTTTCAATTTGAAAAAGAAAGCATCGCTAGCTGATTTTATTGCAATTTCAGCATTGCTACAGGCTTCATTAGAAATTTTTGTGACACGCCGTGCAAGCGCATCTTAGCGCACTACACCACAGGGGCGATGAGATTTCAGTGTCAATTTCTCAGTTTTTCTCCCTTTTCTTGTTGTTGTTTTTATTTTGCTTTACTTAAGTTTAACATAACATAAGCATAAACTTAAGTAAAGCAAAATAAAAACAACAACAATAAAAGGGAGAAAAACTAAGAAATTGACACTGAAATCTCTTCGACTCTGTGGTGTAGTGCGCTAAGATGCGCTTGCACGAGGCAAGCACGGTCCGGGTTTGCAATAAAATCAGCTAGTGATGTTTTCCTTTACATATTGAAAAATGTTGTTGTTGTTTCTTTGGAAAAAATTCGTTAGAGCAATTAAATGTTCTAACCTGAACTAAAGCTCAATAAACGATTTTAAACTATCAAACAACTAGAATTTCTATTTAAAATCAACAATGATTTAAGCTATCAAACATTTAGAATTTGTATTTAAATCATAGAAAATCAACATAATAAATAACAAGGTCATATAGAAAAAGTTAACATTTAATTTTAGCTGAAGAGGAAATGTAACTATTTCCGAAACATTCTGTCTAGTATGCTGTGTGATCAGTGTTGCCATATGGTCCGATATACCGGATTTGTTACGATTTTTAATCTTGAATTCGATGATCCGATATTTAAACAAAATGTTACGATTTTAGGAAAAGTAGATTTGATGTCTGATTTTGCATATATCTTTTTAATAAAGCAATGTATAAATGACTTAAAACATAATTTTTTTTCCATATATAATCTTTTTTTACTGACATCTTATATTTTGGTAGGTTTTGCTTGCCAAAAACAACAAAATTTTTCGTTAATTTACTCGAAGCAAAATCAACGCTACTGTTGTTTTTCAGAGTTTCACAAATCCGACGTGCATCCGACGAGCTGATTGCAAAAGTTGCGATATGAAACATTTTTTCATGGCAACACTGTGTGTGATTGACTTTACACAGAGTTGTTGTTCTTGTTGTTGTTACTTTGTTTTATAAACTACTTGAACTAAAGCTCAAAATTATAAGCTTGATTTAATTTTTGAATAAAACGTTGACTTAGTAACAATATAACTACACAAATGATTATATTTTACATGCAATTATTAAAAAATGTAATTTTTAGCCTTATTCTGGTGATTGACAACTGTATAATAATGTTAAGCTAGTCTTTTATGTTGTATTTTTTTGGTCCATGGAGTTGGAGACATCCAAAATGTTTTCGCAAAATTAATTTTGTCAAGTTATGAGCTTTTATGTTAATGTCTTGAATTGTCAAGTTATGAGCTTTTAGAATATAAATATTTACAAGTGTCAATAAATTTGCAATTTTCAATCATCAGAATAAGGCTATTAATATAAAAAAAAACAATCATAACACAAATAATTCATTTGATTTAAAACAGCTAGCTTAAAATAATAAGGAATAAAATTATAAAAGAACCAGTTTTTCAGTACGAGTTTAAAGTCTAGTCAAATTAAATCGAGTTTAACTCACTCACAAGGTAAAAATGAAACACATTATATGATAATTTAAGTCAATTTAACTTAAACGAATGATAAAATTCGTTTTATTTTAGCATAGATATGCTAAACCGAGTTTAAACGTCCAATTTTGGTGAGTTAAGCTAGGTTTAATTTGACTAAAATTTAAACTCGTACTGAAAAACTGGCCCTTATAGTGTTTATATTGGTTATATTATATTAGATCTAATTTTGGAGTGCAAATATCTCCAATTCTCCAATAAATTAAAGTTCTAAGCGCAGCCAGGATTTTGCTCAGGGGGGTTGCCATTTTTATTTCATATAGCTGATAAACAACATTTATTTTTTAAATACTGGCTTTATTGAGAAAAAATAAAATTAAATTGGAAACGAAATTGAACTAAACGCAATTTAACAAAAGCGGAAATCAAAGTATTCATCAAGCAATTTAAAAAACATCATTCAGCTTCTCTTTTTTCTTTTGCTTCAAATTTCTGTGAACGCTTTAAATGAATAGAAACGCCGTTGTAAGGATGTTTTAAATAAGTCGAAATATGGTATGACCAGCGACGTCTTCCAATATTCGAAAGGTAATGTTGTTGGATGGATTGTAAGCTGATTTTAATTTTGGATGATTGTTCTTTT
Organism: Dichetophora obliterata; assembly: GCA_963920525.1. Lineage (NCBI taxonomy): Eukaryota > Metazoa > Arthropoda > Insecta > Diptera > Sciomyzidae > Dichetophora > Dichetophora obliterata. Next base: position 24,789,533 of record OY986436.1, read on the forward strand.
CCACGACCTGGCAAGTCGTGAGATCCACAAAAAACTAGAACCGAAATAATCAAAGACAAAACCTTTCGATTTGGTTCCTGTAACTTCTTGTGACCAGACAGCACCAATAATTATATATTCAAGATTCCGCCTTGCGCATGTCCGATCTCTTTGTGATCACGTGTATGTGAAGTCAGAAGTGCAAGAGAAAAGAGAGTCAAACTGACTGAAAAAAGTAGTAAAAATTTTTTAATAGGGGTTATCGAAAATCTCCTCATTTTTTTATAAAATCTTGGTTTTTCAAAAGAAATAATTTTAAATCAAAAAACAACGCTTGCACAGAAAAAATTTTAATATTTTTCATTACTATCTTTGATAAAAATTTTATATCTTATTGGGGTGTTAACTTCCGTGTTGACCCCTTCACAAAAAATATCTATTTAGTTCGATTTATTTTGAGAGCAGTTTGACTGTTTCTTTGTGTGTATTTCGTTTGTTTCCCAATTAGCCAATCAGATTCATTTGCTTAGTTCGTTTGTTGTTTATGTGATGTTTTTGTTTGAATGTATTTTCACTTATGACGTAGACCTGCGCAGTAGATTGCCATTTCTGCGCACTTAAGGCGTGATCTTCTTTATATTGTTCTTGAGACAGCACCATTACATCAATAAGCAGGTGGGTAATTAATGCGTGAGTTGCTTCTGCTGATTCTATGTGCCACCTTTTCCCACATTAGCAACAATTAATAACCACGAAAATTCCCGTGGTATAAAATTGAAAAAAAAATCCCATCGCAATTAAAAAAAAACACAAAAAACCCCACGGACATTTAATATAACCACGAGAATTTGTATTTAAAAAAACCACGATAAATCCAATTTGAAAACCACAAAAATCTCTCTTCTATTAAAAAAGATACAGTTTTGATAGTATCGTAAATAGATGAATATGTAAGGCTGTAGGTATACCCCAAAGTGGAAACTATGATCCTTAAATATACTTGAAAAAATTTGTTAAAATGATCACCGTGATACATACCGTGCTGTAAGACGTAATTCTACGTTAAAATTACCACAGTAAATAGTACAGACATAACAAATTGTAAAAAATGAAACAAAAAATTAAAAAGAACTAATATATTTCGTCGTCTCTATTTTAATTAGTCTTTTAGTAATAACTAGCTGAACCCGATGTGCTTCGCTACTCCCCTCGTTATAAAATAAAATTAAAAGTATTTATATATTTTTCACGCCATGGAATTTTCGAAATAAGTCCACCCCAGCGCCACTTACCGTGTCCCTTTATACACAAATTATTTTCTTATGACCAAACAAACATATATTCTGAATTTCAGTTAAATTGGTCCATAAATTCAAATTTTCGATATAAGTCCACCCTAGCGCCACCTATCGGGTCCAAATATAGCCTATGTTACCCACCGTACCAAGATGAACATTACCTGAAAATTTCATCAAAATCGGCCCAGCCGTTTTGGAGTCCATACGTTACATACATACACACATCCTATTTTATATATATAGATATTCTTTAAACAAATATTTGTTTAATCCACCTTAGGACTGTATAAAGTTTACAAAAACATTTCCAAATTAGTTTTTAGTCTTTAAAAAGCAAAACACAATCACGAAATTCTTATCTTTTTATTAATTATTGCTCAGCACGCACCGCATAAAAAACAAAATTCTATTCGACTGAAAATTCGATGAACAACGAACATTTCGACAGGGTTTGACGTTCGATACTCGTTGTTTGATAACCAGCAAAGATTACGTCGAAAGCAACTCGTAATAAGGGCCAATAACAAATCAATTTTAAGATATACCAATTTTGTATATTGATAAAAAAAAAATTCAGAGAACACCACATGGACTAACACAATACTACATGCACAATACTAATGCACAACCACTGATCCTAAAACGGCTTGAACGTTTGAAGGTTGAAAGAGGGAACAGTACAAGCAAAGTGCACCTCTTAATTGTTTTGAGTATATTAACCACGGCGCATAAGTTTGTAGAAAATTGTGAAAACATTTCAGTTTTGGTCCAATCGTGTCCTCGTTAAAACCGTAGATTTGAGGAGGAACCCAGGGGTATTTGAGCATTTGCAGTTTCTGAGATGTAATCATAAGGGCACACTTGCCCAAATCGTATTCATAGAAACTGTCACTATTGCATGTGCTAGAAGAGGCAGACGTAGATAGATTATTTTGCAATTAAAAGCTCGCAAGTGGGTGCAAGCAACTCATCATCCTCTTCTATTCTGCTCTCATTGTCTTTCAATTTTATTTTCTTGACTGTAAAGCAAATTTATTAGAAAATAAACATAGACCTTATAATTTGCAGTAACTCAATATAAACTTACCACCAAAAAAAAAAAATAATAAATAAACTGGCCATTTCAGCCCTTGGAAGGACTTTGACCTAGCTTCTATTGATCAATTGTGTTGTGCGTGTTATAAATGTTTGATCACAAATGACCGAGAACTGGACCTACGTGTTTTATGCCGACTCCGAACGGCTGGCTTATGTTCTCAAGAAGCTTTACATGGCAATTTTTACTCTCTGAGGTTTGCCATTGTCTGCAGAGAGGTGACGACCGAACAGAAAAACTAATTCAATTGAAAAAACATTCTGTCTGAGCTGGAATTGAACCCGGGCTACCGCGGTAATTTAGCTTAGGGGCCACGCACGCTACCCACTAGGCTACGGCCGCCACTGAGAGTTACCACCAAAAAGCTTTCTTATATTTCCATCTATAAAAAAAAATAGAAATTTACAAATGCACAAATAAATCCAATCAGAAATTTAATTTTGAACAGCTGATTTCGTTTAGTTACTTATGACAACGAACGTCAGTGTTGGTGAAAAATCGACTAACGACTAACGTGCAGCTCAGATTGCATTGTCAGAGTTACCAATCAATTTCAATTAAGGATTTTCATAAACGTTTTTTACCAAATAATAAATGTGTCAGACCTCTAAATTTGTAAAAAAAAATTAATTAAGCGTTAATAAATATTTAAAACTTCATTTCTATTTTAATGATAAGAAAAACTGTTTTGAATTTCAAACTCTAACACTAAAAAAATAATTTTTCTAAAGCCGTGGCTCCCCCTTTACCCCCTCGCTGCGCCCATGATAAGACCTAAAATTGAAAAATTGCAAAAAAAAAGTAAAAGTGGTAGAATCGAAAAAAGAGGTCGATCTACCACAGTTGTGATAAAGTGACAACACTGGCTGTCACAAGAACGTAGTGACCGTTGAACGTGAGTTCAAAATGAAATTAAATTTCTTATCTTTCATACGTTTACCTTAAGGTTGTGAGATAAGATTCTGTTAAAATTTTTGTTATAAATATGACATGCATTCTTAGGGACACTGCTTCCAATAGACATTCTATATATCCAATTGTGCTTCTTCTAAGCCTTATCAAGAAGTGCTTTCAAGAAGCATTTTCATAAGCCACTTCTCAAAGACATTCAAATAGCATTTAATTTCAATTATTTTGTGATGCATTTTTTCATTTTACCTGGGATTTTTTAAACCTCCAACAAATCGCAATCATTTCCTACTTTAAGCACCAACATTCCGTGAAAATCGGGAAAAGGGATATTTTACGTGGATTTTTTAAAACCTCCAACAAAACCCAAAAACTTCTAATTTCCAACACTAAAATCGCGAGAAAATCAGGAAAAGGATATTTCCGTGGAAATTTTTAAGCCTAACCACAAAAATCATTTCATTCCATGGAATGCCTTCTGAAAGTTCTCCTCAAAAACTCCTGCAGTCCTTTCGTTGAAGGGCTCATAGAAATCTTACATTGAAATTCTGGAAGGGCTTCTAGAGAAGACTAAGGAAAGCATTTCTCCCAATGACATGCATATGTTAAAAGAATGCCTTCTGGGTATGAAAGTGGAAGGGATGGAATTCAAGACTTTCCCTTCCACTTTACCTTCTTTCGGAAGCACTTTTTTTTGGAGTAAGCTCGGAGTAAGTACAAAACTAACCTTAAGCTTCGAAAAGATACGTTGGAGAATGTTTCTTTATCACTTTTAGATGGAAGCCTACTGATTTTTCCTGGAGGGTAATGTGTGGCCATAATCGCCGACTAAACACCTAATACACTAAAAAATTTTGTGAAAAAAACTAGCAGCTGTTCAAATTTCAGCTGTCCAAAGAAATTCAAGGCAAAAGAAATATGTATAAAAACCCTCAGACTATCAGTAAAAAATCACTTTCGAATGAACAATATTCGAATACTGTTCTGTTTTTTAACTAAATAAAATATTGTATTTTAAAGCCGCAAACATGAAGTTGTGTTTTACTGTTTTAATATTTGTGTGTAAGTATTTTTTTCGCAAAAAGCATTTGAATGGGGAAGTGCTTTATTAAAATTAACAAAACATGGAACGCAATAAAAATTATCAATTTTCTTGCAGGTTTTATAGGTATGTACCATGCCCGGCGGGGAGTGGAAAATAAGCCTGGCTATGCGACTTGTGGTACTTATAGCTGTCCGGATGATACTTTTCTTTGCGCAAGACACCACAACATATGTCGGATATTTGATTGTCCAAATGGTTTTAAAAATCATATCTGCTACAAAACTGTAACAGGAAAGTTGGAATGTAAGTTGTCAATATTGAATGATATTAATATAACTTTATTCAAATTATGACAAAGGTCTTCAGTTTTAAATTATTGGCATGTTAATATTAAAAAAATTTAGTTAATCAGAAATGCGTGCTAAATTTTTTTTTCAATAAAATTAAAAATTTTTTATAAAATTAATTCAACTGTTTTTGATTAAAATTTAATGAAAAAGCTTTGCTAGGTTTTGTGTAAAAATTCTTTAACTGAAGAGGTAATTTAAAAAACAAAGCATTACTTCGAAAACTATTATACTTAACTTTAATTTCATATTTGGGCTCAACGTGCAATGCTACTAAAAACATGACTGTCAAATTTCTAATGTGATAAGTTGTAGTTTTGCAACAAGTTATCAGGATAGAAATCATAAAATATAGCATGGCAAAATCAAAACTGCATAGAAAAATTTATCTTTCGTTCTTTTTGTCTTTTAGCTGTGTACAAATTACATCTTTTATCATTATATAAGAACTGCCGTGGACTTGAGGTGGACGAGGATCAACCATGCAATTTTACCCGGCTACCAACGGATGATTGGACTGATGACGATAACGAAAATGCTGCTAGGTTTTTTTAATTGTATATATTTTATTTTTTTATTACTAAAATCCTTCACTTGGTTTCATAAAACTGTTTACAATTTATTATAAATTTTTATGTTTTAAAAATTAGAGCCTAAATTAAATTTATTTATTAATTATTTATTTATTTAATTAAATTAAAAAATCATTAAAAAATTAAAATTACTTTAAAATTACTAAAACTTTAAATGTTTTTTATTAATTTTTTTATTTTTAATCCAATATTTCGACCTGGTCGCAGATCATCTTCAGGAAAAAACTAAAAACCAAAAATTTTGACAAAATTTTTCTAAACAAAATATTTCACATTACTCACAATTTTAAAAAATTAATGAAACATTATTGCTTTACAAAACAACATATAAAAATATACCTATATAAAAACATTTATCTAACATTAAAACACGAAAAAATAATAAACAAAGAGTATATATATAAAGAGTTACAGAAACAGAGAAATTGCTCTTTAAAATATTTTCAAGCATGTAAGGATTGGGTTCTGCCGGCGCGCTGCTACTGTTATTCCTCCGACGTTCTTGAGGCAACGAGTATATATCTATAAGAGATTTCACTCGTCGCTCGTTATTTTTTACTCGCCGATATTAGCCATCCATCGACAGGATAGGGTATTTTGATGGGACATTTATTTTATACCCCTTCAAAAGTGCGAGTTTGTTTACATTTTGTTTTATATATTTTGATCATTTTGGCTGCGTGCACAAGGGAGCAAAAAGATCGGTATTTATTAATGTGCTTGCCTGTTTCTTCTTATTTGAATATCTGAAGAAATATTGCAAATTTTATGAATAAAAAATAAAATATTACAGCTTCTTATTTGCATGTGCATGGTTGCCGAGTTTATTTTGTTTCCAGCTGGACATTTTTGTTGTGATTTTGTTGTAGCTATATTTTGGTTGCTGCTGCAGACAAGGATTTTTAGATATTTCATTAGCTGAATAGAAAGACAGAATTCTGATTCGGCTAATGTAATAATTATCGGATAATAAAAAACTGTAGCAATAAATAGAATTGCTCTAGCAGTATTTAATAAATTTAAAATAAAACAAAGAAATATTGTAGATTTAATTAATGAGAATAAAAGTTATATTGATACAAATTTTACAGGTTATTATATATATGTATGTGTGTTTCTTTCTTTCATCTTCTTTAGTTTGTTTCTAGCTGGACATTTTCCTTGTAGCAATATTTTGCTTGCTACTTTGGATACTCAACCATAATTTTTAGATACTTCATTAGATCAATAAAAAGATGAAATTCTGATGATTCGGCTAATGAAATAATTATTAGTCAGGACTTGAAAAAAAATTTTTTAACAAAAATGCTTTTAATAAATAAAATTAACTTGAATTAACAATATACAAAATACTTGAATTAACCAAATTTCTTCAAAATCAAAGAAGAATTTATTGTATAAAGATATTCTCCGACAGACGTTGTCCTGCCACCGCCTTACTGCCATATATGAATTTTCATGCTAATCGAAAAAAAAACCATTTTGTTTTCACCATTTTCAGTATAGTTTCCGACTAAAATTTTGCAATATAGCTTATATAGATATTACACAATTTTAGTCTAATTCAACCAAAACCGTCCAAAATATGACATTTTTGTTGATTTGTAGGCGGTAAAAGAGGGTGTGGTAAAATATTTTCCCCTTAAACCATCTAGAACTCAAAACAAATCGAGTACCAAAATTTGAGCTTAATTTACTTTATACCTATCGTTTTAATATTTTAACTGTATTAAAATGTAGAACTAATTTTAATAAAAAAATTTACGAATTTCGTAATCAATTTTTACTAACACTTTTTACAAATTTTACAAAATTTAATACTTTTTAATGCTTGCATTAAAATTTATTCCAAGATTTCTAACCATGAAGGTAGTGTATTATTTTTAAAAATTAAGAAAAATAAAAATAAATAGAATATATGTATATTAGACTGTTCCACTTTTTCAACGTTTCTCAAAAGGTCCCCGGGTCACGTTGATTTCTGATTCTACTCTTGAATATGAATTTTGGTATATAACACTTTAATATCAACTAACGGTAAATAGTCGTGCAATCAGTTTAAAGGCTTTTTGGCTAAAAAAAATTATATTTTCGAAAAAACAAGATATTTTTCTTCAGTATTTTTCATATCACATATTTTTCATATCACTAATGAAACAATTTTTTTCAATTTATACTTATTTAAGAGCTAATAAAATTTTCCATCTTATGCTTTAAGAAACATTGCATTTTGTTCTGTAAATTTTTTTAAAAAACTCTGCAAAGTGATTTTGATTAAATTTTTCTCGAAAATTTAATAACTTCAACTCACATTTCCCCGCTTTACAAGAGCATAAGGAAGAATTTTTTAATAATGTAAATTTCGTATTTTGAAGAATTTTACAAAAAACATTTTGATGTATAATTTGAAGATATATGATACGGTATTTTTATTAAAAAAAACACAACTGCACAGTGAGTTTTTTCGAAAAATTCAATTTTATTTTTATTAAACGTAGCTACATAAGTATTTATGTAAATAGCCATAAGAAACAAAATTATACGACATTAGTTTAAGTTGCGAAGTATTGTAAGTTTTCCATTGAATCCATTGTCCACGTATTATTTACCATATTTAGAAGTCATATCATTCTTTCTGCTGGATCATTTAAAATTGTTACATTTTTAAAAATTTTTTTATATCCAAAAAATTTTCATTCGTACTCCACAAGGAAGGATGCATCTTAATAAGTTCCTTACAAGAAAAAATATTGAAAAACTGTATATTATAGTTAAGCCAGCGAAGGTGTCAAAGGCCAACTCATAGCAGAAAAGCTGTAAAACAACAAAAAACTAACATTAGCATGCAAAACAGTGCATCGTAATACTGAGAACATACTAGGGCTATTCAGCTATTCACAATCCAGTGCAAATGGTCTTGCACCATATCATTTGCAAAATGGTAATATATATATTTACTTTACACTAAGAAAATAAAAAGGAATGCATTTACTACGCTATTGCATATATACAACACTAAAATCCATAGCTAAAATTTACTATACATTGCAATACTAAATTGCAAACTGACTGCTGATTATAAAAAAAAGTAAAGGCGAAAAAACTGATATGGAAGATAAGCGAATAAAAAACCAAATAATTGTGCTTAAAGAATTTTTTCTACATGAAATTGAGTTAAGTGAAATTTCCAAAGGAAAATAATGTTGCTTTTCATCAATAGGCTGTGAATTTCACGTTTTGCAACAACTGTAGCAAATTATATCAAAAGGCCGTTCACAATTGATAGGAAATTTTTAAAATTATTTACAAAAGCACAAATATCCAAAATACACGAAATTGTGAATTGCCCTACTGTGAATACAAGCGCATTAAGATCCGCACTTTTGTTAGATTATTGTTGTTTCGAAGAATGATCAATATCTGATCAATAGCATAAAATCCGTGGTGACAAGGAAGAATGACTAAACTCAAGCTATCGTAAAAAAGCGATACGCCATTTTCTTTATTGCCATTCTTTGGAAGGATGAAGGTAAAAGCTTTTTAACCATAATAGAGTATCACTTATGTCTGCACATATTTTGTTTGTAACGGTTCATATATTTTATTTCAAATATTCATTAAATTCGTAATATTAATTTTATATATTAATTAAAAATATTGTTTTTTCCGATACTATGAGTATCGTTATTAGTCATTATTCCTTGTGACCACAGAAATAGTTATTTAAATAATTGCATATTACAAAAATTAAGTTGAATGTCTTGCAATTAAAGCTAATACCATATACATATAACTTTTACATACCTACTTATGTAGCTACGTTTAATAAAAATAAAATTGAATTTTTTTAGAAAAAATGTACTGTGCAGTTGTTTTGCTTTTTTAAAAAAATTCCATATCATATATCTTTGAATAATACACCACCATTTTTGCCGTAAAATTCATCAAAATACGAAATTTACATAATCAAAAACTTCTTCTTCATGCTCTTGTAACGTTGGGTATTGTGAGTTCAAATAAAAAATTTAAAAATCGACTTTATGGATCGCTATTTCATAATCTTAAGCTATTTCGGGAAAAAAACCAACCAAAGTCAAAATTCGAATAATTTTTTATTCGAATTTTGGCTTTTGTAGTTTGTAGTTGTAGTTGAAGGATAATTGAACAATAATCAATCTGAAAAAAAGTAAATTTTCAAAAAATTGTTGTTTAAATAGTGATTTAAAATAATTTTATGTAGGCAGTAACTGCTAAACTAAATATATGTATTTGTACATGTATTTTTGAAAAACTATCCCTTTAGAAACAAACTGCCTTGTTTTTAAGAACAACTAATTAAAAAACTTATTTAAAATAATGTAGTTTATGAACTACTTTGAATTATATTATGGCGGCTTCCACTTCAATTTTGAATAGTTTTTATTGCATTATATATGAAGTAATTGAAAAACTACTTCAAAACAAGTGGCTTAAAACTACTTTGAATTATATTAAGGCGGCGACTACTCTGATTTTGGAACAACGAAATAAAAACTTACTAAATTTCGGGACGATCTCGGGATCCCGGGATTGTATTTTCAGATTCTGAAAATCCCGGGATCGACAAATCTCCAAAAATGGACATCCCTACACCGCCCTAAGTTTTATTAAAAAAAATAACCTAGTCTAAATATATACTGTTATTCAATTATATTAATTATTTTTATATTAAATTGTTTTCATGTGTAATATTTTACAAAACAATTACAATCATCGTCTATAAAAAGTGATTTTCTCAAAACAAAGTTTTTCTGATTGTTTGCTTAGAAGTTCGAAATTTTTTCATTTTTGTACAAATAAATGTATTTTTTTACATGATTTTTGCATTTGTAGATTTTTAGGGATTTTTTGAAAAACTGCATATATTTTAATTTTATATCAAATCGAATATTTTTTTAGCCTATGGCGTCAGAAAAACTTTTAAAAAGTAGGGCCACCTTAATGTACATTTACACAAAAAACAGTATATACATATATTGTATTTATTTTTATTTTCCTTAATTTCTTAGACCAATTTTGAATAAATTTGGTGTTTGTATTTTGTTAATTCAAGTTAATTTTATTTATTAAAAGCATTTTTGTTAAAAAATTTTTTTTCAAGTCCTGACTAATAATTATTTCATTAGCAGAATCATCAGAATTTCATCTTTTTATTGATCTAATGAAGTATCTAAAAATTATGGTTGAGTATCCAAAGTAGCAAGCAAAATATTGCTACAAGGAAAATGTCCAGCTAGAAACAAACTAAAGAAGATGAAAGAAAGAAACACACATACATATATATAATAACCTGTAAAATTTGTATCAAATATAACTTTTATTCTCATTAATTAAATCTACAATATTTCTTTGTTTTATTTTAAATTTATTAAATACTGCTAGAGCAATTCTATTTATTGCTACAGTTTTTTATTATCCAATAATTATTACATTAGCCGAATCTTTGGATGATGATGAATTTGATGAATTTTTGACAGTCAGAAAAAGAATTTTTGACACTAGTGAAATGAGTATGATTGTCAAAATGCATGTAGCCCCGGGTAGGGATGTGCAACTGCAAGCAAAAGTCGACTTCGACTTTTTCAACCGTTGAAAATGTAAAAGTCGACTAATCGACTTTTTCAACCATAAAAGTCGACTTTGCATCTTTTTTCGACTTTTTTAAAATATTTTTGTACCGCTTAGTTAAGAAGCAAATGATTCATTAAGAAAACTGTGTTTTATTATTAGAAATTTTGACAACCGGCAAGAGAATTTTTGAGTGAAGCAAAAGGGTTGTGCTTTACCTTTACAAAAACCTCTTTCATAGGTTATCCAAAAGCATTTATAGTTTTTATGCTCATTATGCAACAAATAGTCACATAGTCAAAATAAACTAATTAAAATAAGAATAAAACGCACTTGGATAAACAATTTTTCAACTTAACAACCCGTTTTTCCAAAATGTCATAAAAAGAATACACAGAAATTAAAATATTTAATTAGTAAGGATTGGTTAAAAATAATTTAATTAATTGAAACATTTAATTTTGATTAAAAAAATAAATAAAAAACATGAACATTTAATTACATTTTTATTAAAAATAATCTACAAAAATAAACGCAAAGATTTCTGTTTGTAAATAAAATCTGTTACTGTGCGATCATTGTGTATGTTAAGGGATGCATATCCGCTCAAACGGTTCTCGCCCATTGAATTATGGATGTATGTTTTAAGAAATTTTAGAGATGAGAACTATACTTTATTTCTCTCAAATATTTTCATTTTACACAAACTTCATAAATCATAAAACCCAAAAAATTACTTCAACGATTGAGTTAAAACTTTTCATCGGGTCAGAATTCTGAAAAATTAACTCTGAAAAATCAAAATTGTAAGATCTATTTTAAAAATATCATGAATAACTTTCCTTAAAAAATAAAAGTTAAAAAAACACATTCCTTAAAAATTCAACTAGTTTTTGGCTTACATCTTTAATTCGAAAGTCAATTGGAAAAAACTCTTGACTACAAAATAGTCCCAATGAAAGGGGCTGAAAATTTTATTATATAAACATTTTTTGTTGTGCCGAAAATTACGAAGAGACTGTGATGCAATGCCGCCATAAGCAGAGCTAAAGAAAAAGCAGAACTTATAATAGGATCCATTTGCATATTTGGAGTAAGCCAACAAACTCCAGCGACAAAACCATGGGTACTGAAATTTAAATTTTCGGGAACCGCTCGAGGGAAAGTTAAAATCATTTGATGGCTGAAGTATACTTTAAAATCTCTCGAATTAGAAAGGTTTTTTTAGTATATATATGTCATTCTTGTTGGCTTAACTGTTATCATCACTACCATCATCTACAGCTGCCGATGTTAAGGGTAGTGATGACAATTGTTAATGTATCACGTATGATCTGACAAATTAAGAAATATTGCACCATTTAATATTGGAGTGCACAGAACAAATTAGGTTTCTAATTCACCAATCGTGAGAACTTTGTGTAAATTTAATAACCTATCAAATGTATATTCTATTGATTTTTCAGTCACTAAGACGATAATGTTCAATCAATTAAACCACAATTTATTAAAGTGTAATATCTTTTTCTTTGCATGTACATTTTTTAAAGCATATTAAGCATATAGTCAGTAAGGTTAGCATACCATTGATTTAATAAATAAATAAATAAATAATAACGATATATCGGTTTTCACTATTGTTGTTTGGACGATTCAACTCATAACACAGACTTTTACACGTAAACGCAACTTCAGTATATGACTTGTTAAGTTTTTTATAACGTATTAAAGTGATTCAATGAAATAATTGCTGAAATGTATTAATTTTTATTAGTATGTCGGACCTCTCGGGGGTTTTGAACCCCCAAAACCTCCCCTTGTCTACGGCCCTGCATGTAGTTCCTAATTATTATATTAATTAATAAGCTTAGTACTTAATTTGTTTGGAAGTTTTAAATTTAGTGGTGGAAGAAAAAGGTTTTCAGCGGAAATAGAATTAGTAAGTAAAAAACCTACCAATATTTGAACTCAATTACTTAAAATATTTAATTTAATTCAATTATGTACTTAATAAATGTTAAATATTTTTATAAATTAATTTATAATATCTTCCTGCAAAACTTCAAATAAATTGTTACTTTTCTGCAATTGCATCGCAGAAATCAATTGCTGAATTTCTTTTAAGAAAATCACAATTATTTTAGCATAATCTAGAATTGTGCATTTCGAACATCCGATAATTTAAAGTATCGCATGCTTTATCAGACATCAGCTGTATTAAAAAAAATCGCAAAAATTTCTATGAAATGTTGTGAAAATATTTTCTTAAAGAGGTTTAAAAAATTGTGCATTAATGTTCGCAACTTTGAACTTTTTTAAAAATAAAAAATTAATTCTAAATAAATAATAAATAATAAATCACAATTATTTTAGAATTGTGCATTTTGAACATTCGATAATTTGAAGTATCGCATGCTTTCAAAAGTAATCACAAAAATTTCTATGAAATGTTGTGAAAATATTTTTTTAAACAGGTTTAAAAAATTGTGCAATAATGTTCGCAACTTTGAACTTTTTTAAAAATAAAAAATTAATTCTAAATGAATAAATGAATTTAAATTAAGACTTAATTTAACTTAATATTTTTTTGGAATTTGTAATTAAAATTTTAGAGTAAAAATTAAATTCAAATACAATAATATGTTCGATATTGGTAAATTGAAAGAAAGACGTTTTGCTTTATTTCATAAATATTTCTTTGAATCTACCAAATGATCGAATATAGAAAAGATAAAATTCTGAAATAAAATATAATTAAAATATATTCATGAAATATAATTTCAATTGCATGAAAAAACTTCCTTGCTAGAAATGTAGCAAAGAAATGTAAATAAAACTCAGCCAAAAAAAGTTGAGAATCAAAACAGTACATTTGAATATCTAAAAATTGGTAAATTCAAGGAAATGTTGCTTTGCTTCATTTCATTCATAATTCCTTAAATATACCAAATGATCGCAATTCTAATAGGAAGAAAAAGGTAAAAAGAACAAACATGTTCCCAGCTCGCTTGCGCACACATAGATTTTACAACAGCTCTGCCAAAACAGACCTCAAGAACGTCGGCAGCATAACAGTAGCAGCGCGCCGGCAGAACCCAATCCTTACATGCTTGAAAATATTTTAAAGAGCAATTTCTCTGTTTCTGTAACTCTTTCTATGTATACTCTTTGTACTTACCTTTTAGTTGTGGCAGCAAATGCTCCAACTCAAACTCTTTCATTATTTTCTTGCAGTCAGTTTGAGTGATGAAATCAAGAATGAAAAATATTTTATTTTCTGAACAAATATCAAATACATAAGTCAATGAAACATATATAACAAACAATTTGTTATTAACAAGTATTTTGAAACAAAGTTTGTCAAATACTTGAATTGTATTTATATATTAATTTACTATGTCATGGTAAAACGTTCGTAGTTGTTTAAAAAAGGTTTCGTTTTACTTTTCTTTTTAAAAATGTGCGTTTTAATTTTTGTATGGCGTAAAATATTCTTTAAAATATTAATTTTACTAAACGTTTTTCAATATACGTTTTTGGTTTTTTGTTTTCTCAGTGTACCTGTCGCTCACGTGCCAGGCGGATTTAGGCAGTAAACTGTTGTTAACAAAGATGAGGTCTATGTTGGAACCTGTTCCCAGTGTTGCCACTTTTTAATATCCAAATTCCTCAAAAATTCCTCTAATTTCAATGAAATTCCTCAAAAAAATTTTTTTAAATGATTCTTCATTTATCAAGTAAACATAAGCAAATATATTTTTTCGTACATATTTTCTATATTATTGGATATCTATATTAACTCTTTGCGGACGACAAGCAAACCACTGCAAGTTTTAAAAATTTTTGTGGAATTGTCATCACCGATGGCATATTTCTATACAAAAGTGAATTTAAAATTTGACATTTTTAAAATTTTTTTACTTTAGGTATTGAAATAATCCGAAGAAACCAATTCGGAAAATTGATTTTTTACTTTGTTGGAGTAGCTTTATAAAGGCTTTGACATAATTTGGAAGAGAAAATATATCCGCTCGTATTTGAAAATCGATTGTGGTTTCCAGACTTATGGAAAAAAAAAATATATTGTGACATCCTAGTTTTTTTCCTGAAGTAATTTGCAGATTTATGGTCCCTTATTTCTCGCCGTCGCTGTCCACAGCTCCGTATGGAGTAGTGTTGTCATTTTCGGTTTCGGGTTATTCGATAAACCGGGATTTTATTGAATTTTCGGTTTTTCGGTTTCGGTTTTTTTTTAAATTGTGCATTTCGAAAAATCGGGCTTTTCTGGTCGGGTTATTCGACATTTTCGAATACTTAATGCTTAATTTTTTCCATTTTTATTAAGTTCCAGCGTATACAAATATTTAAAAAAATCAACGTTTATTTAAAGAAAAATCTTCATGGTAGCAGCACTATTTTGCCTATTAAACACATCCACAAAAGTGCAACACTTAAACAGCTGTTTGTAACCAAACTATTAAATATGAATTATTAATGAAAATTGCAAACAAAACACTACTTCAATTATTACTGAGGTAATATAAGTACCATCATTCACATAAATTCTTGAAAATGTCCTAACTTATATATTCCTAAGTATTTTAAGAAAAATAAAGAATATAATATCCTGCAAAGGTTCATCGAAGTCTGGCCTTCGCAACCACCTCAAACGAATCCATAAAGACATAAAAAACATCGACAAAAAATATACAATGCCTTTTATTTTTCTCTCGATTTGACATTAAATTTATAAACATATTTTCTTAAAAACCGGTTAACCGGTTTAGATCGGTTATTTGTTTTTAAGTATTCGAAAATCCGTTTTTTTAAAAAATTGTCATTTTCGGGTTATTCGAGAAACCGGTTTTTACATTTTGTCGAATATTTGACAACACGATTATGGAGGCATTCCCGGTGATCTGGTCACAATCCTTGTTGGTACGATATGGCTCGCTAAGAATGGTGACATGAGATTTGTATTTCCGAAGTGGCTTAGATTGAATTGATAGAACCTTATTTTGCTAAAGTGTGAAGCAATGCATTTGTGTGGTGCTTTTAATTTACGAGTAATTATTCGAAAAGCTTGGTTGTATTACGATAAACAAATAAAGAAAAAAGATAGATTTTCTATCCTAATATTGCTAGATCCAATCCTACTGTGTCTTGTAATCATTTTATTAATCAATCTATCTCCATCTGTCACATTTTTCTAGTACAGTTGTTTAGTTTTTTAACTACACTTATAGTTAGAAAATTTTTAATTCATTGGAAAGCTAATAGAAAAACCCTGGTCAGACCTTGTTATTATTTATACAGGTATGCAGTAAGGTTGCAGGTACTTGCGTCAATTTGTTGTTGAATTAAAAAACATAGCACTATTTTCGAGTTCATCGGCGCTCCATTCGGGATCCGTAGGTAGTTGTGTGAAATTTCATGGTAAGTGTTGCCACAACTCAAGTCCACGACAATTCTTGTGTAGTGATGGATAATTATAAGTGTACACATCTATAAGAAAAAAATACATTTTTATTATGCTTTGGTTTTGACATGATAAAGTTTGTGAAAGAGTAGAGAGTGACATTTTGCATGTTATTCTTCTCTCTCGAGCACCAAACATTTGTTAAACAACGCCTTTCAACAACTTCGGAGTTGGCGTTTGTAGTTTAGTTAAGAGTGCGCTAGACTATCAACTCAGAGGTCCCCGGTTCGAATCCGGGTTCAGGCATGGTTTTTTTCGCTTTCTTTGTTCTTTACTACATTAAAGAATTATTGAAACAAAAATTTACAACTAAATTGTGGAAAATTTTGAATTAAAGGACAGGAGCAACTGAGGGCTGGAAATACTTGCCGAGGTTAAGGTATAACATTAGCCTCTGTTGCAAGCAGTTCGAATTGTCTTTTAAGTCTGTTCCGCCTAATCAATAATTCACGTATGGTTCCAACCAATTCTTCCTTTAATAATCTATCCCTTTCCTTTAAGGTCAAAGACCAAACGTTGTTTGTATAAGGCGTATGCCTTGGTTCTTTGATCTTTAAAAAAAAAACTTCAAGTTACTTGAATCGAGTACGGAAACAGCAAAAGCTTTAAGACACAAACATAGTAATGTGTATGTATATATAGGTGCGCAGCCCTCCCCCTTTTAACCAAGTTTCTGGCGCTCATAATAAATTCGGACTCAGAAAAGAGCCTTATTAAAGAGGATTTTATGAGTTCCATCTTATTTATGAGTTTTTGATGTGTATTTTTAGTAGTTTCATAACATACACTCCTGAAAAGAACATATTTCGGATTGTTTTTGGAGTACTTCAGAAGCTCTGAAAGAGCTCACATTTAGTCTGGGGCTAAATTACGCGGTTTTACTGCGATCGCGACACCGCTATCTCGCTCTTTTTTCGGAAATGCGGCTGAAAAATTCTGAATTTTGCATGTATTTTAATACATTCATTTATATAATGTACTTAATAATTTAAATACATGCAAAATTCAGTATTTTCAGCCGCATTTGCGAAAAAAGAGCGTGAGAGCGGTGCCGTGATCGCAGTAAAACCGCGTAATTTAGCCCCTGACTAAATGCGAGCTCTTTCAGAGCTTCTGAAGTACTCCAAAAACAATCCGAAATATGTTCTTTTCAGGAGTGTACGCTATGAAACTACTAAAAATACACATTAAAAACTCATAAATAAGATGGAACTCATAAAATCCTCTTTAATAAGGCTCTTTTCTGAGTCTGAATTTATTATGAGCGATAGCCGTAAGACCCCGTAATTTGGCCCCAGCCTTAGGAGTGTTTTGTGAAAAGCCTCATGAATATGAAATTTTATGTTTTTTTTTTGTATTTAAAAAAAGAGCTCCTCAAAACATCCCAATTGGGAGCATTTTCGGAGTAGAAATTAGAAGTAGTTCATCCACTTTAAATTAAAAACATTTCGTTCGGTTCGGTAATCGTATATATATATATGCGTACAACTTGATATTTCATCACAGGGAGAGCGGTAAATTTCAAGGAGTAATCCGCGTTCTCCGACACTTTTTTTCTTCATAAAAAAAATCACAAAAAGAGACCAAATTAAAAAATCAAGCTCATTTTCGGCACTTTTATAATTATTTTATGAAAAAAAATATAGAAAAAATAGGAATCATAAAAGGTATTTTTTTAAGATTTATATTGATGCCTCTTAAAAGCAACCAGCTTCAAAGGAAAACTAACACTTTTCTGAAACTTTTAAGAGTCTTTTATGAATTTTAAAATGCCAAAGATTCCTAAAAGAGCCCTAGAGGAGTCCGTATAAATTACTTTTGAGAGTAAAAAAGGTACAATTTCGTACTCTTATTTGTGCTCTTAAAGAGGGACCACTTTCACTTCAACTGCTCTTTTATGAAACTTATAAGAGCTCAGGCTCCTACAAATGAGTCATAAAAGAGTCTTTAAAAGCTCATATGGCTTTAATGGATTTCTTAAATTTGGAAATATATAAGTTACAATACTTGGATATTTCATAAAAATACATGAAAGCTTTTCTTTTTTTGAGCACCACAAGTGATTGATTTTAAGGATGCTTTTTTTAAATTTCTAGAAAAAAATGCTTTAAAATTATTTACAAAGCGAACGATTCTTAATGAAGCAAATTAAGCAACGATTGTATAACAACTGCGATGGTCGAATGGATAAGCTGATGGACTTACACTCACGCGGCCGAGGTTCATGTCTTCGGATAATGGTAATTTTTCAATTTAATTTAATGTTAATAATAATAATACAAATAAAGAAAACATAATTCTCACAGGATCCTAGTGAAGTGGAAGGGAAAGTCTTAAATTCCATCCCTTCCACTTTTATACCCAGAAGGCATTCTTTTAGCATATGCATGTCAATGGAAGTAATGCTTTCCTTAGTCTTCGCTAGAAGTGCTTCCAGAATTGTTTTAATGGAAGATTTTTTGAGTCCTTCATTGAAAAGATTCTAGTAAGTGGTTTCCAGGAGTACCTTGAAAAGGCATTCCATGGAATGGAAATGTTTTTGTGGTTTGGGGTGGGGATTTAAATAAATCCCACGGAATATATCCCTATTCCCGATTTTTTCGTGATTTTGGTATTGGGAATGAGAAGTGTTGGGTTTTGTTGGGGTGCAAAGAAATCCCACATAAAATCTCGATTTTCATGGCATTTTGATGTTGGCAGTAGGAAGTGATTGGGTTTTGTTGGGGGCTTAAAAAATCTCACGGAAAATATCTAAAACATTAATTACAATTTATTTATAATTTATTTATAAAAAATAATTTTTTTAGTCTGAATACATTACTCAATGCATCGCCATAAACCGCTGAAGAGATTTTTTGCTATTTCTTTTTAATTTTCTTACCTATTTGTAAAAGTTTCCGTGTTCAATGCCATTTCTTCATACAAAAATACATTATTTCAAAACTTTAGAGTCGATTATTTAAAAATATTTTTATGTGGCAATGAGCCACGTTTTCATGTTCTTGCAATAAGCCCTTTAACTGTTTTTTTACTTTGATTGAATTTAAATGCTATTTGAAAGCGCTTCTTTATAAGGCTAAGAGAAGTCACAATTGGAACTATAGAATGTCTTCTGGAAGCAGTGTAGGTAAAAATGTATGTCACATTTGTATCAAAAATTTTGCTGGGATGCTGTTTTAAATCTTAAAAAATGATCTTATAGTTTTTTTTTGCAAAAGTTCCAAAATTTTTTCAGGGATTCGATGGAAAATTTCTTATTTTCAGAGAAAATGTTTTTCGTAGTTATAAATATATAAATAAAAATAAACTGGCCATTTCAGCCCTTGGAAGGACTTTGACCTAGCTTCTATTGATCAATTGTGTTGTGCGTGTTATAAATGTTTGATCACAAATGACCGAGAACTGGACCTACGTGTTTTATGCCGACTCCGAACGGCTTATGTTCTCAAGAAGCTTTACATGGCAATTTTTACTCTCTGAGGTTTGCCATTGTCTGCAGAGAGGTGACGACCGAACAGAAAAACTAATTCAATTGAAAAAACTTTCTGTCTGAGCTGGAATTGAACCCGGGCTACCGCGGTACTTTAGCTTAGGGGCCACGCACGCTACCCACTAGGCTACGGCCGCCACATTCGTAGTTATAGCCGATGATTAATAAACAGTAGAACGTTTCTTATTTTAAGAGAAAATTTTTCTCTTAGTTATAGTTATTGTATATAGCCGATGATGAATAAACAGTAGAAAATTTCTTATTTTAAGAGAAAATGTTTCTCTTAGTTATAGCCGATGATCAATAAACGGTAGAGAAACTTACTAAAATGTTATAAGATTTCAATACAATTGCGCAAAGTTTCTTCGATTCAGCGAAATAGTTCGTAAATAATTGGATAATTTTCCTAAAATGTTTCCCACTTCTGGTTTCAATTTAACGAAAAATAACTACTTAATTTTTAGAAAATCAGCCATGGCGCTAAATGAAGCCCGATTTTCTAACGATTGGGTGCTAATTTTCTAGATTCTCTGGAAATTTGTTTTGTTTTAAAATAACTGAAGGAGGCTCGGTAGTATTTTTGAAAGCTAAAAAATTACATTGGTAATTCAAATTGATGTGCATTTAGCGGCAAAAGTATCAAATTGTGTCGAAAATGTTTAAAAACAAAAAAATATTAATTGAGATCAAAACAAAAATAGAAACAAAATATTTTTCTGTTATACATACATAAAAGTTATTGAAATTCGTCCTAGGCAAATTGTTTCCTAAACTTTTCAAATAGTAAGCAGTTGAATAAGTAAGTCGGTTTGAAATTGCGGCAGCAAATACAGTGGCTCACAACGAAAGTCGGGCAGGTATTTCTTAGCACTTTCGCATTGGTTTCAGAAATGAAAATGTAAGAAGAAACTTGGAGTTAATATTTTTTTCAAAACGTTCTTAATTGGTGAGCAAAATTAAACAGAAACATAGTTAAAAAATTAGAACATAACGATAAAACAAAATTAAATCAAACCAAAGCTTTAAAAATGAGCTCACATTGAAAGTCGGGCAGATAAGGAATTCAATGCTAAAACTAAGAATTTAATATTTTGTTGCCAATCCTTTTTCTTAAATGACTGCCTGCAGCATTTTTGAAATGTTTGCAACCAAATTTTTAAAAACTTCAGCTCCAATCTGATTCTACTCTTCACTTAGGATACTTTTTCTACTCTTCACTTAGGATTGGATCTTTAGTTGCCCATCTCTGATACTGCACTCAGGGTTCAAGTTTATCTCATAGATGTTCTATAACATTTTAATCTGGGCCTTATGAGGTTGTTTTTATGACATTTAGACAAATATTAAGTACACAATTCTTTACCAAGAGCGTCGTATGTTTCAGGTCATTGTCTTGGTAAAACTAAAAATTATCTGCAATTCCTTATTTACCCGCACTTTCTTTTACTTGCGCCATCAGCATGTCAAGGAACATATTTTTGTCTATTATACCTTTAATAAAATGAATCCTTCAAACATAAGACGCAGCCCCAAACCATGACTGATCCTCTATTGCTAATTTTTATTGCAAATTTTTATAGTTTTGGTAACTTTTTTCCTTTAGTTTTTCCAAAAAATTCAAAATAACACTATGCGACAATTAAAGGGTCATGGAATCTAACGAAAAAGCGACCAACACTGATCGATGGTACTGATCTAGACCAACAAAACCCTAAACCGGTTTTGCAAAGTTATCTCGCTTTTAAAAGATATAGGCATTAAAAGTTTGCCTCTTGCAGAGTATTTTTTAAAAATGAAGTGCTCATTAGGTTGTATCGAATTAAAAATTCTTTTTTTAATTTCTCATTCTTAAAGGTCTTCAAAGTTCCATAGGGTGGTCTCCCAAAAAAGGATGTCTCCCTCTCCCGCAAGGATAAAGTTGTTTTTTGGGAAAAACAGTAAAAATTCACGATAAAGCAAAAGTAAATAAAGTCTTTAACTATCAATATCTCGCCAAACAAGATGCCATTCTTGATTTTTACTCACAGTGTAATGTGTGAAGGATATTCGAATGTTAAGTGTTTACGTTTTCCTTATATTTGGTGTATTTAAAATTTGCACATTTTTTGCCTATGTATTCATTTACTGTTTTTTGAGAAAAGCATACTTGAACGCAATTTTTCAACTTTTTGAAAAAAATTAATATAAGGCTTCATATCTCAGGCATCAGAAGTAGTAAAATAATTTTTTTTAAACACATCTTAAAAACAATTGTCAAATCAATTGAGACTCATCGAATGGCAGGCTCAGAAACTAAAAATTTTAGTTTAACATTTTGGTAAATGATGAGGTGAGGTGTTTTGACGAACTAATAAATTTCATGCTAAGCAGAAAATTTTTTTAAACAAATCGAAACACAAAAAAGAATCGAGGTCTTAACCTGGTGTTTTAAAAAAAATACTTTTAGACAGTGTTTCGTTAAAAAATCGGTACCACTTCTGATGCCAAAAATATATAAAACCTTATCTTAATTTTTTTGAAAAACTTATAAAATTGCATTCAAAATACATTTCTCGAAAACAAGAAAATGAATTTGCGAAAAATATGCAAATATTTAATTCGCTAAATTTAAAGAAAACATAAACACTTCAATCAATAACTCCAACATTTAGACAATCAGATAACAATCAAAAGTTCTGTGCTATTTCGAGTGTACCTTTGGATTCGAGTATCTCTCACACAGGACAATGAGGGTAGAAATCCAGAGTTGCATCTTGTTTGGCGAGATATTCTTAGTTAAAGTCTGCATTTAATTTTGCTTTAAGACATATGTAGTATTTTTTACAAAAATCAAGGCATTTATAAATCGTTTTTTTTACTATTTTTCTCAAAAATCAACTTTGTCCTTGTATAAGCGGAAGACATCCTTTTTTCTCTTATTTTTTTTTTTTGCGAGCTAAGCGAGCTAACTTTGCAAATTCCTTTTTGGGTTTTCTTACTATACACTAGTACTAACATCCTGTGTTACCCGCTTTTCCGTTAGAAAAATGTGTTGCACAGTGTAATCAGTTTGCAAGATTTACATAAAAAATTGAATTTAATATTGCATTAAACATTTTTTAGTGCAGCATAAACTTTATGTTTTGTATTGAACATTTCTCTAAGTTTTCCGAACGCATCATCTGAAAATATTGCGAATCATGTCAAAATATTACAATTTTGAAATTTAACGTTAACAAAGAAGTCTCTTATAAAAACGAAGCTACAAAACAAGTTGGGTTTTAATACAATAAAAGCATAATGATTTCAAAGGAACTCTGCGAAATGAGAGACAAGCCTTATTATGTGTGGTCACCAGAAGAAGATATCTAGACTTAAAATAGAGATTTTTTTCGCCATCAGCTCTAGTTAAGGAGTTACAGGCAAAAATGTAAAAACCTGTTATGTTCTAACAGAATAATATCTTTAAACTGCATCAGTCAATTTCGATCGTATTTGACAGCTTTGATTAGGAAATATTCAGCCCTATCATGCTACATTTTTCACGCAGAATCGGAAAAGGGAGTTTTTATTTTTAAGATAAAGCTCTAGAACATTTTTCAATTCCACTTGAAAAGTTATTCATAATACGGCTGATAAGGTCTAAACAATTTTCTAAACAATTTTTTTCAGCTTTTGTTTTGAAGATAATGGCCTCGAAAATCATAAATTGTAAAACTTTTCCATAATAAACATATTTGCTACCGTGAAAGGTCTGAATCATAAAAATATATTTTGTCTTTGAAGTTTAAGCATTCATTTGACCTTTGCAGATATTGTGGATAGTTCCAGATATATTTTGAAATAACGAAAATTGATTGCATGAAAAATGTATAGGAAAAATTTCTAAAGTAACTAACTGAAAAATTAGGGGTTTCCAGCCGCTTAAAATTGCTTTGAATAAATTTAATAAAATTTTCGTTACTTTCACAATATGTTTTTCTAAAACGTAAAAAGATATCAGCAAAAGCTGTAAATACTGTGAAAGAGTTTGCGCTTAGGAGCAGTTATTGGAAAAAGAACTGTATATCATATTTTTTCATAACTCCTTAACTTGAGGTGATGGTGAAAAAGTTTCCTTTTATTTAAAATTAGTGTCCGTAGTCAGAATTGATATCCCATAAAACAAACGAACTGTGTAGTTTCTGATTTTTAGTTATTAAAAAATGATTAAAATTTAAACTTGAGGAAACCGATAATTTTTTTTAAGCATTAAATGCCATATATTTGTATTTATTCATTTACTTTCTTAAAATCAATATGCATTGCCAATGAATGCGGTATATTTTTTTAGTTCCTACTTTTTTCAAATAAAAAAGATAAGGATCTCATTTTTATACCATTAATTTACAATTTTTTGTTTTGTTTTGTGACAAAAAAATTACGTTTACCTGAATTTACTACTAGTTTGTGATTTTTATATTAATAAAATAAATAAATTTTAAACAAAAAAAAGTTGTACTTTTTCTATTTATGTTTTTATCTAATTCAAATAAAAAAGATATACGTCTCATTTTTATAAGTGTATGAGTTTATGAATTTTACTTATTTTGTGATTTTTAGCTATTGAAAATAAGAAATTTTAAACAAAAAAAAATTTAATACTTAATAATATTTCTAAATTTGTTTTACCATTTTTTCTGTTTATTAATTTTAAGTATTTTAATGCTGAATACATTCTTTTATTAACAAAAATATTATTTCATTGATTATCTTACTTTAAAAAATGTTTGTTTATTTAATTAATTTTTATTTAATTTTGGTAACTTTTTGATCAAATTTTGGTAACTAAATTTTTTTATAAGTGGCAACCCTGTTTAAAAATGCTAAAGATCCTTATGTTTTCCGTTTTATAAACCTTGCTCCAGAATAGAGCGCCTTTGGTCATCTGCTCATGCACGCAATTGGGGCGTTCTACTACATTTTTCTTTCTAATACAGTGCTTTTTTCGTGCTACTCCTCAATTTAAACATTTTTTTTCTCAAACTCTTCAAATTTTTTCTGAGTGTACACTCTTTTTCAAATTGAGTTTTTACATGACCACTAGTTTTAGCGCAAATAAAAATGGGTCTTTTATTATTTCTCTTAAAATATACCTTTCATCTTTGGAGCTAAGTTTATTTTTAGCTACTGTACGCTCTTTATTGCATATTGTCTTATCTTGCATATAATGCTTGATTATATCGTGCACTGTTGATTTACTTTTTAAGGCGATTTTTGAAATTTGTCACTCGGATTTTCCTTTCAAATAATAATCTATCTCCATCTGCCTTTCTGCCAGTGTTGATTGATTCACTTTTTGAGAAATGTTTATTTTTTTTAAGTTTTGCATTTGACTGAAGTTATTCCAACAGTAGTAAAAAGTTGTAAGCAGGAATAATGGTTTAAGGACCACAATTTGCATTTTTTCCTTACTTGCCCGACTTTCAATGTGAGCTCGTTTTTATAGGTTTGCTTCGATTTAAATTTGTTTCACCGTTTTGCTCTAATTTTTTAATTATGTTTCTGTTTAATTTTGTTCACCAAAAAATAATGTTTTGACAAAAAATATATAATGCAATATTCTTCATACATTTTCATTTCTGAAATTAATGCGAAAGTGCTAAGAAATGCCTGCCCGACTTTAGTTGTTAGCCACTGTACATATTGAAGTAGCACAAAATACGAAAATATGATATAAGACAATGCGATAAAATTTCCCTTGTTAGTATCGAGAGCTTGAACGCTCCGTCATTTAGGTCGGTTAAATTTTAGTAAACTTTTCCAAATAACGTTCAGTGTTGTTGGCTTACCCGAAAAATTTCCTGCTGCTTTTTTAAGGCAATTATAATTCATAAAAGCATAATAACACAGGAATATATGACATGTGTTCCGACGTCTTGCGCAGAAAAATTGTGGGTTAGATATAGAACAGGCATAATAACCACAGGAGTCTGCGCCTGACTGCTGAGCAGAATACAAACATATAAAACCTGCATGGAAGTTAACAGTTTCTAATTAGTTCAAGCTTATTTGTATAATTAATTAATTATAATAATTTTTATTAAATGTTGTTCCAGTAAAGTCATAACATTTTAACTTACACACAAAAATAAAAGCAGCTAAAGAGAACCCCATTTTTCAGCCTTTAAAACATATGATAAAAATCAATTTAGTTTGAAAAAAGAACAGTATTTCAAGATTGCTCGTTTGATAGTGAATTTTTACTGCTAATCTAATTGTTTTTATGCAAGTACGAAGTATTGCTTTAATGGAAACAGCAAAAACTGTTTGTACATACACTTGCGTCAATATGAAAAATATTGTAAAAGTGTGTCAACAGGTGAAGTAAGCCTTTGTCTTAAACAACTGCGTGAAATAATAAAACTTTAATACTCGTGGAATGACAATACTCCGTGCGTAACCCATTTTTTGGCACAATCAGTATTTACCGCACATCTGCAGGCGTAGCAGGTACACAAAAGAATACCTACCCAATCAGCCATTTAGAAAAAGAGTGATTGGATTAAGCTTACATACAATGCAAAAACCAAGCCTTTTCCACGCACGTACCTTTTAACACTTGCGTAGGTATTAAATTTCCAAGTTGCTTTGTAGAATTATTGCGTAAAAAACAAAAAGTAAGTGTTGTACAATAATACTTGGAAAGACTTGCTTTGAGTAAGTGTTTTCCAATCATACTTGAAAATGTTAGCCAAAATAATAATTTTGCAACGGTTCAAAGTTGCAATTGCTGTTAACTGTTGGCCTGTGTAGTCTAGTGGAGAGTGCGCTAGACTATCAACCCAAACGTTGTGGTTCTTTTCACTTTCTTTGCTCTTTACTACATTTAAGAATTATGGATACTAAACATAGAAATCCACGAGTTAATTGTGGAAAATATTGAATTTAAAGGACAAGAACCACAACTGAGGGCTTAAAAGCAACAAGGCAAGTTTTCTTTAGGCAAGTCGAGTTTGATAGTGAGAAATGTGGACGGTATGCTTCTCGAACCGGTGAATTTTCTTTTTTTATTCTTATTTGTCAATTTAAGATGGCTGTGCATTGTTTGGTAAATATATTTATACATAAAATTTGCGTATTGAAATACTAATTTCCCATTGAAAAGAAACACTTGGAAAAAGCTTATTCAAATACTAATTTCCAATTGTAAATAAACACTTAGATTAAGCTTATTCAAACGCTAGTTTCCAATTGTAAAAAAAAACACTTGGATTAAGCTTATAGTAAGGAATATTTTTCCAAGTGATCGGTTTCGTTTATTCTACAATTACTTGTAAGCATTTTCCAATAGTAATCTAAAGCTATTTCCAAAGCTTGATGCTTACTAAGGTTCTAAGCTTGTTTAAAGCTTATTCCAAGCTTTTTTGGCTTTTTTTGCTTTTTTGGTATGTTATTGTGGTAGCGGAATCAAGGGTAAAAAAATGAAAACATATTATTTTGCCGTTGCCAGCCGACTCAAGAAACTCAACATCCTCAAATGATTAACCCTTTCTATGAATAAAATAATTTTTTTGAGGTAATATTTCTATCATGTAGGTAAGGCCGGGTCGATTTGTGGGGATGCAAAAAAATCACCCATTGCTCAGTGAAAATCGTATTCTAGGGATCAAAATAAGAAACTTTGCCTGAGGTACTATACCTCTAAAACGAATTCTAATGCCCCAACTTTTGACTTTTGTCCCGTAGGGTTATATTTTGAAAAATCCCTCTTTGACCCATTTAGAGTGCCCAATTGAGTCCAAATGTATGACCGACTCCCACTAACTTTGGAGGGCCGATCCACCCATGCCAGTGGCGACCTTATTTCGCTGATTTTTTCATATAAAGTGCCAAAAATTGTGATTTTTACCCCCAGGGGGGTACCAGGGGGTGTGCCACTGGCATGGATGGATCGGCTCTCTAAAGTTAGTGGGGGTCGGTCATACATTTGGACTCGATTGGGGCACTCTAAATGGGTCAAAGAGGGATTTTTCAAAATTTGACCCTACGGGACAAAAGTCAAAAGTTGGGGCATTAGAATTCGTTTTAGAGATATAGTTCCTCGGGCAAAGTTTCTTATTTTGATCCCTAGAATACGATTTTCACTGAGCAATGTTCAATTTTTAAATCGACCCGCCCTAATGTAGGCCCTAAAACATATTATATTATATTATATAATATAAAAAGTGATTTTCAAGGTTTTGGTTTTTGAAAATAAAAAAAAAAAACAGAAAATTTGCAATAGAGAATGAAATATTTATTTGGAACGATACATCAATGCCTGCCATTTTCTTCTTAAAGATTTTTTTCTGGTTAATGTTGGCCGCAGCAACGCCTGAGGTGGTTCATCTCATTTTGGCATACTTTTTCCAGCATGTCGGCCGGTATCTCACCAATGGCAGCTGTAATCTTGTCTTCCAGGCCTACAATTGTGGCTGGCTTGTTCCCGTACACGAGAGACTTCATGTAGCCCCACAAAAAAGTCTAGTGAGATCAAACCACATGAACTTGGCGGCCAATGGACTGCTGCAAAACGTGAGATAAATTGCTCATTAAACTCGCCTCTCAATAGGTCCATGGTATAGCGTGCCGTGTGGCATATAGCACCATCTTGTTCAAGCCACATGCCAACCAAGTGCAATTCTCCCATTTTGGACAAAAAAAGTCGGTAATCGTCACACGGTACCTTGATTCATTGACTGCAACTTTGCGGTTTTCATTCTTTTCGAAAAATTACGGTACAGTGATGCCGCCGGCCCACAAACCACACCAAACAATGCATTGTTCAAGGTGCATTGGCAGCTCTTAAACTGCCTCTAGCTGCTCTTCAGACCGAATTCGGCAATTCTGTTTGTGTACATGCCCATTGAGCCAAAAATGGGCTTCTGCGCTAAAGACAATTTTTCGATAAAAACATATTTCTCATAGAACACGAATTTTGATAATAAAACTCAATGATTTGCAATCGCTGTTTGGTTGTTAGTCACATGTTTTTGTCCAACTACCACTCCAAAAAGTGTTCTACAACTCCTAAGCTACAAGAGATAGAGCAAAATGCTTTTGGACAAAGAAGTAACCCCTCTTAAAGACGATGCCATGGTGATCATTTTTATGCATAATTCGTCCTTGACAGAGGTGTAGTTTGGATTTTAGGGCGAATTTTATGGCGAAAAAATAAAAAATAAAAAAAATTCACAAAAAATGACATAAGAAATTAACATGTTGCATAATTTTGAGTCTTGAGTCTTGTAGGCAG
Source organism: Dichetophora obliterata (assembly GCA_963920525.1). Taxonomy (NCBI): domain Eukaryota; kingdom Metazoa; phylum Arthropoda; class Insecta; order Diptera; family Sciomyzidae; genus Dichetophora; species Dichetophora obliterata. The sequence continues at coordinate 24,818,632 of OY986436.1, forward strand.
AGACTTGACGAACAATTTAGTGCATAAATCGTCCTTTTTGGATGTATGGTTTAGGAGTTATGGCCAAAAAACGAAAAAGTTGAAAATCACAAAAAATGACGTAGAAAACTAAGATTCCTGAAAAAAAATATTTTTTCTAAGAATGCAGTCGTGTGGGTATTTTAATGACAAACATTTTGGTGCATAAATCGTCCTTGGAGGATGTATGGTTTGGGAGTTATGACGAAAAAACCACATTCATGGTAAAATGGCAAACCTTATGGAGCATTTTTGGCTTTGCCACATGTTACGAATCACGCCTGAAGTATCAAAAAATGTAGAACGAAAAAACAAATAGCAAAAAAACTTGTTTTCTTATAGAACAGTCCAAAAATAAAATTTTTTTTTTCTTCGCCACAAAATGGAAAATCCAACTGACTTTAGTGTCAAATATCTCTCTAAATTTATTTTTTTTTTATCATGATTTAATATAGGTTGTCCATTAGACCACCCATATGTGCAAAAGTGTTATTTTCTTCGCTCACCGCGCATTTTCGTAGAGAACTAGACTAAAAATAAAGATCTGCAAAAAAACAGGGTGCGTGTAGTGGTAAAATGTCAGTCGCATTTGACTTAAGGCATCAAAAACACACTTTAAAAAAGTTCAAAATTTTTTTGATCTGTAACTCTTTTAAAAAGTTTTTAAAGTAATTTGTGATTGGGACTTTAAATTTAAAAATAACCTAGCCAATAATAGCATGTGTAAACTTTTGACCAACTTGTATTATTTGTGGTAAAATTAACGTTTAAGGACAAGATTTTTGAAATTTTTTCAGCACCTTTTTTGCAAAAACAGTTGCCATTATGGTTTTCGTACGGATAAAATGATGTGCTTTATTTCATAATAGAGATAATTAACTAAAATTTAAATGAAATTTATTTTTATAAAAAATATTTATTTTTAGCTCCGATAACGCCTTTTTTGCAAATCATTTTTGCAAAATTTTTTTGCTATTTGTTTTTCATTCTACATTTTTTCTTATTTTTTCAAAGTAAGAATATATAAAACAATAATTAAAAACATTAATACAAAAAAATTATATAATTCAATTATAGTTAATAATATAATTCAAGCAGAAATAATATTTATTATGTTTTAATTGGCAACACATTTAAGAACAAAGAACATGAAACAAATATCTTAAAGTTAATTTTTAATTTTAACAACTGAAATTTTGTTTTCGGTAATTTTTATCAAAATATTGTAAAAATATTGTCTTAGAAAAATTTTTGGATGGCAAATTTTTATAATTTTTCTCTATTGCATGCAGGATAAACTCTTTCTGCTCTTCTTGGTGAGTTAAAATGGCATTAAAACGTGAAATTAATGCTACGCTACGTTCTGCAATATCATTAACGACTAATAATTTTTTAACAATTAATTTTGCAGCAAGATAATCTTTGTTTTCCTCCCAAGTGGCTATCTTCCATTTTCACAATTTATTTGATATAGCTGCGAACACCAAACACTATTACTACATGATACAAAAAACTACAGATAATGTATTCCCGGTGCAACGAAAAAAATTTACTGCGCACCTCGTCATTGGTGCTCGTAAAATGTGACACTTGATGAATACATTCAAAAGAAAATGTCAAGAAGAGACGAAGATAGCAAAATGAAAATGAACAAACAGTCAAAATTCTGTCGAGCACATCAAGCAACGTAGCCGCTTTTTGTGTAAAGCGGTAAAAAGGGGAAAAAACACTGTAACGAAGTGTTTTTCCTTAGGCTGAGGTACGCTCGCCGGACCGAGGATCGTTGCAATAATTTATATAAATTACGAACGCCAAATCAAACTCTGGGTTTTAAATTATAATCAACAATGCTTTTATTTCACAATTTAATTCCTTAACCTATCTTAAGACTAACCAATCTAGATATTTAAATAGTTTATATTTTAATTACTCGACCATTAATTAATTATTTGAGTTCTATATGTAAAATTATATTCTGATTTTAGATTGTATTATAACTAAATAAATCTTACCAATGAATATTTTAATTTACTATATTTAAATGTGTAATGATTTTGTCCTTACGTGCAATCTCATTGATTTGGTGTACTAAAATCTTTCTAACGTACTCAGCCGGGGAAAAATGGGTTAAACAATGGAAGTTGTTCTAAGGTTGGAGTACCTGTGCGACTAGTCTCATCTTACGCAGGTACAAAATGTTAAGGAGCCCTTGTGCGAATAATTTCGTCTTACGCAGGGATTTAGGAGCAGGGTGCCTGTGCTACTAGTATCATCTTACGCAGGCACTAAAAGGTTAGGTGGATATCTGGGATTATGCGGGATTTGGTGAGTACTTGTTGCTATTGATCTATATTTAAGATAGGTTTGGGAGCACCTGTGCGACTAGTCTCATCTTACGCAGGTACAAATAGGTTGAGGCCCTTGTGCGAATTACTTCGGCTTACGCAGGGTTGTAGGAGCAGAGCACCTGTGCGACTAGTCTCATCTTACGCAGGCACCAAAAGGTTATGGGGAAATATGTGGGAAAATTAAGGATATCCGTGGTTCTTGCTACTTTAAGATAGGTTTGGGAGCACCTGTGCGACTAGTCTCATCTTACGCAGGTACAAATAGGTTGTGGCCCTTGTGCGAATTACTTCGGCTTACGCAGGGTTTAGGAACAGAGCACCTGTGCGACTAGTCTCATCTTACGCAGGCACCAAAAGGTTAGGAGGAAAGTGGGAATATGTGGGATTTTGTAGAGATTTTGTGGCTCTGAGGCCGTTTTGCAAAAGCTGTGAGGCTTACACGCAAGTAACTTTTGTTGGTAAGATTAGAAATTACGTTAAGGTTTTGAAAATACTTATTATTTATATATATATACTTGGTTTAATAATTATTTAAAATCAATATAATGAAGGGGTGATACTTAGAACTCCAATGATCGTTATGGTAGTGTGCGTCACGAAGTTCCGATGCGATGCTGCTACTATCGATGACGCTGTCGGCGCTGTACTGCTATACTGCCGATCGTGCTGCGCTGTTGGCGGTGATTTGGCCGCTGTCGATATTGGGACGTCGTCGCTGCCGAACCTGGCTGCACTGCCAGCGCTGACTCTCTGCTGCTTCGACGTGACTGAGCTGTCGGCGTTGCAGGTCCTTGCTGCCAACTCGACTGCGCTCCCAAGTCTGGTCGCTGCTGCTATGGGTAGACGTCGCGATTCTGCCCTAGTCGTCAACCACTGTTGACGTAAACTTCTACTCGGCTTCGCGTTTTGGCACTGATAAAACTAAACTTCACTGATTCGTTGTTCAAGACTGACTGAACTTCACTCGTTCACGGCACAAGACTGAATGACTTAACTTCTTCGCGGCACAAGACTGAATCACTGAACTTCCTCGCGGCACAAGACTGAATGCCGAACTTCTCTCCAAGTTCTCTTCTTCGAACCTCGTTGTTGAGTATCCGACTCCTCGTCTATCTCGTTCTGGCGTGTGTGGCTCTTCCTCTACTTGGGTTTTTTCCATTGCAGGTGTTCACTTCTAGCTAGACATCGTCCGATCGTCCCGTTAGTACATGCAAATATAAGAAAGAAACCCATTAAAGAATACATCACGCCACTTTATTAATATGCACACAATTTCTAGTGCGCAATTAATAATAACCTTGAACCTCATGACGATAAAAACAACTCATGTTTGGTATCGTCACCCCAGTAGGAATGAGTGCCTACATTACCTATACCTCTGTGTAGTGTAATGCCTATGGTTTCTTGCTATAAGAAACACACTCTGGTTGTCCTATGTTAATTTATTATTTGGAGTTAAGCTTTTATCTTTATCTCATAATATATCTTACCCCACGTATTCTAAGATACCGAGCATTGATAAATAAAAGATATTTGTTCAGCTGGTGGAAACAGTTCATTATATCAACCAAATATATTTTAATAACCGAAATAAAAGAGTAAAACTAATAATTCAATAATCTTAAATAAAATAATATTTATACACATTATTATATTTATATTCTTATTACTAGTACTTCATTATGCTTAAACCTAATGTATTAAAACTAACTTAGTCTACGAGCGACGTGCCTAATTACACCTTCCTTGGACATGTCCTCACACCCCCACTGCCTACTTGGACATTTTTCCCTTACTTTAGGTCGACCTACAACCCAGCGGGAGCCTGAAAAGAGAGATATTACATTAGTATTGAACATGTAAGGGCAAAACTTCACAGTAGTTTTGGTCCTTACAACACCCCTACAAAATATTCAAAATACTTCACAAACAGTACTAAAAAATATATTTACTTTATTTTGGACATGTGCTTTATTTAACAATACATATTTCATTTCAGTAAAACAAGTTTTCTTAAGAAAATTTCGACATTTTAAAATCTTAACACCCTATGAATAAATTGTGGCTACGTTGCTACCAATGAGCACCTTCTACGTCACAGCAAAGATTGCAGACATGTGAAATACTTCATCTGCAGTTCTCTGTATCATGCTATCACTATATAAATTGTTAAAATGTCAACAAAAATGACAAGTAGGTTTTACGTTAGCAACGAGGCATATTTAGCTTCAAAATGTTTTAGAAAAACTGTACGACTAGAAATACTGAAGGTCTTTGAATAAGCTGAGCATGCAGTTATTCTTTACTTGGCTTCAGAATGAATTTATTTAGAATTTCACATAATTTCAAAACTTTGTCGCAAATTTTTTTAATTAATGTTTTATATATTCTTACTTTGAACCACGTTGTCAGCGCTAAAAATAAATGTTTTTTTATATAAAAAAAAAAATTTCATTTAAACTTTACTTAATTATCTCTATTATGAAATAAAGCACATAATTTTATCCGTATGAAGACCATAATGGCAACCGTTTTTGCTCAAAAAGTGCTAAAAAAATTTCAAAAATCTTGTCTTTAAACGTTGATTTTACTACAAATAATGCAAGTTGGTCAAAAGTTTATACACTGTTGTTATTGGCTAGGTTATTCTTAAATTTAAAGTCCTAATTACGAACTACTTTTAACACTTCTTAAAAGAGTTCCAGATCAAAAAAATTTTGAACTTTTTTAAAGTGTGTTTTTGAGGCTTTAAGTCAAATGCGACTGGCATTTTACCACTACACGCACCCTGTTTTTTTAACAGATCTTATATTTTAGTCTAGTTCTCTACGAAAATGCGAGGGGATTAAAATCCACCTAAAAGGCGAAAAAATGCGCTTTTTCTCAAAAATGCACCAGACTTAGAAGTTTTTTAAAAATATAAAACACCAAATTAAATTAAAAAAATTAAATTTTATTCTAAACTGCCAGTTACTTTAGTTTTTTAAACTAAAACAATTTACTTTACAATTTTGCACATATTTAAAATACTTAAATTAAGCTTATTTAACGAATTTTACACAGAAATTACTAATGTTTTCATATACTTCTACCATTCAATCACATCGTGATATCAATTTTTATTAAAATTTTTGGCAAATTTGGTGCCTCTGAAATCCGGTAGAAAAAGCACCAAGTTGGCAACAGTGAGATATACACCAGTACAATTGAAGAGGAGAGCAAAAGAGTAATTTTTTAATAACAAAATATAGCTCAGTTTCCTGAATATCATACTTTTTTGTAGTACTAAAAACTCAAAGAAAATGCTTTTTCTACTACGTTTTCCACTACTTGTTTGTTTTGATTGAAAATTTTATTGAGTTTTTAAAATGGTAATGACAATGTTTTGTTGTGTAAATCAATATTGAAATAAAAATATATATATATAGCCAGGGGCGTAACTAGTGGGGGTTAAGGGGGTATACTAACCTCCTTACCTTTTTAGAGTTGGCCTAATTGTTATTTTTTACTAAAATTTTTTAAAACCTTGATTTTTACTTACTTACTTACTTAGTTGGCGCTGCAACCGTCTGTCGGTCTTGGCCTCATCTAAGAATTTGCGCCATCTTGATTTTTAGAAAAAATAATTATGAACGCATCAAAGCCAGTCGTACCTTTTATTGCCATTTTCATAACAAAATCCAACTTTTATCGGCTATTTAATTTTAATTCATACCCAAAACTATCTTCAGTCGGCCAATTCACGTTTAGTCGTACCTTAAACAAACTTCATTCAGCTAACTCACTTTCAATCGTACCTTAAATGAACTTCAGTCGGCGAACTCATTTTAAGTCGTATCAGCGTTGAACTAATGTAAACGAATCCAGTGTTCCTTATAAACTATAAATTTTGTTAAAAAAGTACGGAAATAGTAATGCATAGTAATGTAAAAGAGAGCAGCGAACCAAATGAAAAAAATGGACCATTTTTAGTCCAATTGGGCAACCGTGTCCTTGACCAAAAATAAAAACAGCAAATGATATTTTTGTTTGACCAAAAAAATATTAATGACTTATTTAAGATTTAAAAGATAAAATCAGATTATTATTTTTATATCTGAGCAAAAACTTGAAAATCATAAAATAATGATTAATGCTTAAGTTTTTGGATACCATATCAAAAAGTTGCAAAAATAAGTGGAATAAAACAAGCCCAAACAAAAAGCCACACATATTCCCCTTTAAAAAACCTAATTAATACATTTTTGTAGAACTTTCTGAGATTGAAATTTTTATCCAGAAATACGCAACATTTGTAATAAAAAATTTAATGACGATCGAAATCGGCCAACATATTTAAAGAAATTTTCTTAGCTCAAGAACTCTGATGTAAAATCTTTAATTTCATAGACTTAACATTTTAATTTAAATACAATTATAGTAAACAAATAATGAATTTAAAGGATTTAGTCAAACTATTGAAAAAAGGTACGTTTTAACTTTTAAACTCGAGATGATGGCAAAAAGAACACTATTTTTAAATCTGCATTCAAAATTCATTTATTATAAAAGCATCGCTTTATGTCATTGTTGATGTTCTAAACGAAATTTCCCAAAGCTCTAAGGAAATTGGCAAGTGGGCTCGAAATGCTACGTATTCGCTATTAAACCAACTCATTTCTGTGGTCTCTATTATAAGTCTTGTTTTTATGAAAAATGTGCAAGTAAATATGAAACTCGTGGCGGCCGTAGCCTAGTGGGTAGAGTGCGTGGCCCCTAAGCTAAAGAACCGCGCTAGCCCGGGTTCAATTCCAGCTCAGACAGAAAGTTTTTTCAACTGAAATAATTTTTCTGTTCGGTCGTTACCTCTCTGCAGACAATGGCAAACCTCAGAGAGAAAAAATTGCCATGTAAAGCTCTTTGAGAACATAAGCCGTTCGGAGTCGGCATAAAACACACGTAGGTCCAGTTCTCGATTATTGATGTTCAAACTTTTAATAACACGCACAACACAATTGATCAATAGAAGCTAGGTCAAAGTCCTTCCAAGGGCAGAAATGGCCAGTTTATTTTTTTATTTTTTTTTTTTAAATATGAAACTCCTGACTGAATCTCTTGAAGCCGTTGAACTGAATATTTTAGATGCTATGAAATTTATTTCTAGTACCCTTAAATCATTAGAAAACAATAAATTTGGACTCTGAAGGTACGGATAGCCTAATTAGTAGTGCTGTTGCATTGTGAAGATCTTTTAATGTTGATGCTGAAAAGGAATTCTCAATTCGCCATCGCCGTTGTCTTGCGCCGAAACGTTTGGATGATAACAATGCCAACGCGGAGTATTTTTCGATGAACTGTTTTTATAGGAGAATTTAAACTTGTATTGGATAAGATAACCTCACTGATGCGAGATTAATTAAGCAGTTGTTTAGAAAAAATAAAGCCTCTGCATCTTCTACTAACTTGACCCAAAAGCGAATTCTAAAATCAATAAAATTGTTACCAAAAAATTGTTTGTTGGATTCACTTCAATTGAAAGCGGAATTTGAAGTATTCTATGATCTATGCAAAGGCGTAGAAACTCTATCGGGTACAGCTAATGTTTCGGAATGCAAAAAAGAAACTCTTCTTGCACTTAACAAAATAGCGCGTTTGCTGTACACAAACTGAAGAAGAATTAATATTTAAATGTTATACTTAAAAGTTAAGTTTGTATTTTTTTTTTAAAACACTATTTTTTTAATTAATTTGAAAAATTAAAAGAAAAAATGTTTAAGAAATTGAAAGCCCTGTTTATTTTTTAACACTCATAAACTATGAATTTTTAAAACAAAAACAAAAATCAATTTTTAAATGCTGATTGGATAATGTCGAAATAATTTTATGCATAGAAGGCTGCATAGAAGAAGTCTATGTTCAATCGCGAGTCTGATCTGACGTGCTTAGTCATGAGCTGCGTTTAATGTAAAAACTGTCTAGTATAGACTGAAAATTTTGTTAAGTGCCATTTTTGCTCGAAAGTATTTTATGCACATTGTGTTAATCTGAATGATCATCCCTGCAAGAACACTACTGGTCAAAAGACTTGTAAATATCTTGGTAGCACTACGGATAGTTTCAGTCAGAAAAATGAAAACTTCCCATCATTTTATACAGAGCATCGGGGAAAAGCTGACTGAAAGTCTCATATACGTGTGATTTTATATCCTTTTCTAACGCATAGTTTATTAGTGATAGAATACATATAGCCATCTCACTCGCACCGGTTTATGCTGCTATGGAAATTACCAGTAAAATAACCGAGTACTATTTAGCAGTAGAACCAGTTATGACTTATGTAGAAAAAACTAGTTAATTTACTACTTATTTTTGTTAGTTAAACCAGTTATAGCTAACATGGAAATAACCAGTAAATTCACCAAATATTTCTGTTAGTTAAACCAGTTATAGCTATCATGGAAATAACCAGTAAATTCACCAAATAATTTTGTTAGTTAAACCAGTTATAGCTACCATGGAAATAACCAGTATATTCCAAAACCAGTTATAACTGCCTAAAAATTTAAATAAATATTAAAGTTATTAGATAGTTTTTATTTCATGTGAAGTTAAATATTTGTCAAACTAATTCAAAAATATTTTTTAATTCATACATAATTTTGTAATTCAATCGCGACAATCTTTGTATCTTCTAAATGCAAAGAAATAGCAATATAAAATTATACAAAGAAAAATAACTAAGTTATCGTTGAAAATTTTGTGTTGTATTAACGCAAAGGCGTTAATTTTCTATTTTACATATTTTCTTTAATTTTAAAGTATGTTTTTATTCTCAGTGTACATATGTACATGATATATCTGTGGAGTTTTGACAAAACAACTTAAGTCTATCTGAAATTCATAGACAAAACAACTTAACTCTGTATGAATTTCATATCAACTTAATGGATTTTGTCTATGAATTTCAGATAGACTTAAGTTGTTTTGTCAAAACTACACAGATAAGTATATTGTATCTTATGTTGAATTTATTTTTTTTAATTGAATAATGTTTCTGTTTATGTCTGTTGTGGCTTAATTCAACCGCTTTTTTATGGATTTTACGAAGCTAATTCTTCCTTTCAATTTAAAAACATCTGAAACAAATAAAAAAATTATGTTAAGAATATATTAAAAAATGTAAAAGGCCAGACATACCAAACAAATTTACATCAAAGAGCTTAAGTTTCTGGAGCGCTTTTTTACCACATCTACCATCCCAATTAAAAAAGGTGACGAATTCATCCGAAAACATTCGTTTTAAAATGGAGTCTATATCTCCGTTGGCTCCTTTAAGTTTGTAAAGAATGTCGTCTGCAGTAAAAGGAATGAGTAACGAAGAATTTAAATGACATATTAACATTATGAAAAGTTTTTTCTATTACCATTGCTTCAGAGTATTCATTTCTTTTTAACTTCTCCTAAAATATTTTGCAGCACTTGACTCAAAATCTTTCTTTTCATTACTTATTAAATTTCTAAGAGTCTTTTTGTTAATTTTAAATATTATTTAATTAAGAATAACTTCAAACACTTTACTTTTTAATCAAATAAGGTTTCACCACGTTTTCGGCTTACGCGAAATTTAAAATATATTTTGTGATTTATTCAGAGTTGCAAAACTACGACACACATTGCCTTAGCAAGAAAGAGACATCTATATAAAGTTTAAAGTTCGCTATAATCGTTTCTTATATCAAAAGACTGAAAAGAACATAGATTGATTTCGTTTACATGTTTGAACGCGCCAAAACGAGATAAAGCTATTAAATGTGGCAAACTGTAAGTTGACAACTTCAATAAAAAGTACGCTATTGCTACCCATAAGATGTTGGGTTATTTAACTAGGAACTTCGTGTGCTGTCAATTGGACTCAAAAAAATTCTGCTTATGTGTTTGTGAGAAGAAATAATTTTGTATATGTATTGGACTTTCAGTCAGGCCTGTCTTGCTGGGATCAGAGTGAAATACTCAAAAGCCATACAAACTTAAATTTTTTGTGTGATCGTTGTTTGGATGTGACGTGTGACAATTTCGCATCAACTTTAATTAGTCTGACTTCGGAAGTAAGTGAGATGAAATCTGTGCTTTTGCAGTTACTAAACAATAAGGTCAATGACCCAGTGCAATTAGCCGCAAATACAAATAAATCAAATTTGCCTTCATCACCAGTTTCTAATGCTGGTTCTAATGTTGTTTCTCTGGAGTTGGCTCGTCTTCGTTCTCGTAAGACTGCTGCCCCAATTAATAATGCAATTGTCACGAGTGTATCCACTCAACAACGCTCTCGCTCTCGAAAACCGGTTTCTGCAACAAGTGCCGTCTCTCCTGCTGTTGTTGTTGATGCTGTGGACGATGATGTTGTGGTTGTTGTTCCAGATGCTGATACTCCTGCTATTGAATTAGTTTCGTGTAAAAATGCTGTTGAAATTATTGTTGGTGCTGCCTCGAAGAATTTGTCTTTGATTCCCAGCTCTGAAAATCCGAAAACATATTCTGCTATTGTTGCTGCTAATAACAAAGAGTATATAAAAGCTAATAATAATGAGCATATAAAAGCTGTCGCTGTCTCTTCACCTGCTGTCCCTTTGCCGTCGGTACCCGCTCTGCCTATGCCTATACCTTCTAATGCATTTATAGCTGAGCACAAGAATGATAGAATAAGAGATTACGCTTTGCGCAGGTCCGTTACTTCTGCTAATGGAGTCTGACAACCAGCTGTTCAGTTGACTACGTCACAATATTTTATTTCTTTGAGAAACGTACTGCGATCGGTTGTGTTTTATTTAATTGTGTATATATCGAAGTATATTTGAGAGTTTTTAACTTAAAATTTAAAAAAATGAAGCGTGCAGCTGCTAATTGTGGTAACAATAGCAAACAAATATTTTTCAGAAACCTGATGCTTGCAATAAAAACAAAAATTACACCAATTTGTTTCATTATTTAAAAACTTGGAAATATCATTTATTTGTCCTTTCAATTCACAGGTAAATTAATGGAAATAAAATGTCTGGGAACGTTTAAACTACATCAATTAAACTCTTAATAAACATTTTTATAAAATCCAAGTCAAAAAATAATGCTCATTAAAGTTGGTTTCTCAGACAAATTTTTGTTTTGACTAAGCTGTTTTCTGGCTGTAATAAATAATAGTAAAAATAATGTTTGCAAAGGAGTACTTAATAAATTAACCTCTTCTCGTTCCAATAAATTGCTTCTAACTTCTTTTATTTTAATTATACAAACAAAAATGTATGCAATTTTCATTTCTGTGTAGAAATCGTATGCAAAGTGATCGCTCTCCAAAACAGCATTGATATTATGACGTACATGCGCAGAACGACGATTTTGTTGTACTCATTTTCTTGTCTTCGGCGCAATCTTTGTATGCTATCATTCTTGAGCTGAGCATGCTTCTATTGTTGGTACGTCGCAAATAGCTGAATTACAGCATGATCTAAATAAAAATGTAAGTGAACAACGAACAAATAAGCAAAGTGAGTCTTTAACTATTTTCGGAACTGGTTCTAATGCTGAACTTGGAGTTTTTATGCCGAAGAAATTTTTTCATATTTCTTCATTTCTGCCAGTGGTCAGCTACACTTATATCATTGAATATGTTTCTTCTCATGCAAATATTGATAAGCAACATATTATTTGTTTTCGTCTGTTGAAAAAGCATACTGATGAGTTAAATTTGAAAAGGGTAAATTTTAAGCTTGGGATTCCTGTGTGTTATCAAGACAAAATAATTAGCCCTGAGTCTCTTTTTTAGAACCAAAAACTATGTCGTGCAGGAAGATACCACAGATGAATATGCAACAAAACTAATCAGAACTACTCCCGCTAGCTTAAAAAACTCCCTCAAATTTTACTTTCAAAATGTATCTGGCATGCGTACTAAGTAGAATGCTATACATTCCTTTTGTTCTGAAAGCGATTATGATGTTATTATACTGGTGGAAACTTGGCTAAATAAGTATTTTTTTGATGAAGAGATTGCTGATCCTAAAATTGTCCAAGTATACCGGAAAGATCGATGCCCTATTTTGACTGGGCACTCTAGAGGTGGTGGAGTTCTGATTATTGCTCGGAAAAAATTATGCTCCTCGTTGTGCAATATAGATACCGTATTAATTAATCAGGTCTACATCTCCATTCTGCTTCCAAAAAGGAAAATGATTGTCTGTGCCTCTTACATTCTGCCTAACAGTGCATATGATATTTATGATGCTCATGTCAACAATATTTTAACATTATCTACAATTTATGGGGAAGATAATTTCTGCGTTGTTGGTGATTTTAATCTAAGCAATGTAAACTGGGCCTGTTCAACAGATGATAACACTTAAATGCCAATAACTGTAAACAAAGCACATGAAATAAATCTCATCGATAATTTTTTTAGTATGGATTTGATTCAAATTAATGCGATTTTCAATAAATTATCTAAATTGCTAGATTTAATTTATATAACTAAGTCCCTTAATTATGATTTATTTTAATGTCCATTTCCTATCTCAAATTCGACTGTTCATCATTCTGCGCTTTCCTTTAATATTAAAATTTATGAATTCTTGAGTATTAATAATTTAGAACAAAAATTTCATGATTTTAAAAACTGCAATTTTGTGACTATAAATCGGCTCATAAACGGTATTGATTGGGAGTCGCTTTTTGGTAGCCTTGAGGCTTCGAGCTGCTATGATATCTTTCAAAGCAATTTCATAAATATACTTGCCAATAACATTCCTTTAAGAAAAAAAAAATCCATAAGCTCCCTTGGTACACTAAGGGTTTAAAAAAATTGAAGAATTTGCGCAATAAATTTTTCAATGAGTTCAAAAATTCTAGAAAATTTGAATGCAAGGTAAAATATGAACACTTTTCGCGCGAATTCAATTTTTTAAACAAATTTCTTTATAAACAATATGTTTTTAGCATAGAAAATCGCATTCAAGCCGATCCTAAATCTTTTTGGAGCTTTATCCAATCTAAGAAAGGCTCATCTAATATTCCTTCTTCTACGTTTTATAATGGTATAAATTCATACTCTGTAAATGACACAGTACAATTGTTTGCAAATTATTTCAAATCAAATTTTGTCAGAAATCCTGATCCGATCACCTCACATGTTGTTGATAATGTTGAATCGTGTATAAATTTTGGTAGTCTTATGGTTACTCTTTCTGATGTTGAAACTGCTATTGGTAATCTCAAAAACTCCGCAAAATGTGACTTAGACGGTTTTAGTCCTTTTTTGCTAAAAAATTGTGTGCAATCTTTATCTTAACCTCTATGCATAATTTTTAACAAATCACTTAAAGCAGGTGTTTTCATTGATAAATGGAAAGTTTCGCTCATAATCCCAGTTTTTAAATCCGGCAATAAACATGACGTCCTAAATTACAGACCTATCTCAAAGTTAACTAATAGTTCCAAGCTCTTTGAGAAAATAGTAAAAGATAAAATGTACTTTGCATTAAAAAATGTTATTTGTCCCAATCAACATGGCTTTGTTTCTGGTAGGTCAACTACAACAAATCTTAGTGTATTCACAAATTACTGCATCACCACAATTGAAAAGCGGTACCAGTTGGATGTCATTTACTCCGACATATCCAAAGCCTTTGATAAACTATCACATGAAATTTTACTACTCAAGCTTGCCAAGATTGGCTTCCATTCTACATTTCTTTCTTGGTTGGAGTCTTACCTTTCAAATAGAGTTTCATATGTAGTCATTGAAAACGTAAAATCACTTCCTTTTTTATCAATTTCAGGGGTTCCTCAAGGTAGCATTCTTGTACCATTACTTTTTGTCATTTTTATAAATGATGTTTCCAAATGTTTTAATAATGCCCAATTTTTACTTTATGCAGATGACTTGAAAGTTTTCCATAAGGTTAAAAATCAATCGGATGCTTATCGTTTTCAGGCTGATCTCGCAAACGATTTTTCTTGGTTTAATCTAAACCAATTGTCACTAAACCTTTTAAAATGCTTTGTTGTTTCTTATTATAAGATAAATTCTCCTATATCGTTTGATTTTACCTTAGATAACACTAAGCTTGTAAGGTTATCCGAAATTCGTGATCTAGGCGTTATTTTTGATTCAGGTCTTAGTTTTAGCTGTCATTTAAACCATATTATCCCCAAAGCATATTCCCTATTAGCTTTTGTTAAGCGAAATAGTACCGGCTTCTCTGACCCATACACATTTAAAAATTTATATTCGTCCCTCGTAAGATCTAGCCTTGAGTACGCTTTATTTATTTGGAGCCCATTTTATTCAGTGCATATTACTAGATTGGAACAAGTTCAAAAAAGATTTTTGAAATTTGCTTTACTTTCAATTAGTTTGTCGGATCCTCTTCCGTCCTACAGAACGCGTTGCCTGCTTATTGGTCTGTCTTCTCTTGAAGCTAGAAGGTTATTGCAAGAATGCTTCGTAACTATGATTATATTTATATTAATTGCCATAGAACCAATTATGCCATTAATGACCCATTAATAGAGTACTTGTAGCTATAAACAGAATGTATAATAATAACTTAATTGATTTTTCTATGCCTAAAAATGCCTTTAAAACTACTATTACTCTATTGTTAAACAGTTTATAATTTTGTTCCTTTTTTATATCCTGATTTGTTATTGTCTGGATGCTATTGTAAGGATCAATAGACGGAAATAAATAAATTATGTAATATATAAAAATAAACGCCAAAAAAAAAAAAAATTAAAAACATACTTAATTATATGTATTTTGATGTACACAAGTATTTTTCATCATTAAAAAAGTTTTTTGTAAAAATAATTACAAAGTGTTCTTAGCCGTTCAAATGAAAAAGACCCCTAAAGATTTATTTATATTGATCGAACGGATGAGTAACTTTATATAATTCAACTATGTTGTATTTAAAAAAGTCGGGACTTAAGGGTATCCAGTCGGCCGAAATACATTGATAACCCCCCAATCAAAATGGCCTCGGTACGCCCCTGTATACAGCACACATAGTAGAAAAATTTTAAATTTTATGAATATTTGTATTTTTTAAGTTACTTTTCTTTTGCTTTCAAGTTTGTAAAAGAAGAGTCAGTTTAGAGATAAATTTAATTGAAAACATGTTTTTAAATATAGCTTGAATGTTTTCGTAGCATTTTGCTTGTAAAAATTAATATATGGGGGCAGTGGCGAATTTAGGTATCCTGCCTAACTAGGCCCGACATTGGCGCCGCCTCTGACATATAACTTTTTTTTTTCTTACAAAATTATAAAATTGTATTTTTCATTTTTACACACAATGACATAGTAAGGGTATTCATCTAAACGGGCAAATTTCCCAATTGTGCAATTTTAAGTGGTAGCTTTCATGAACGCTCCTTATCTTTTTTGAGAAATTTTGATAGTTGATAAACATTTGAAAAAAATGTCAGTAATAAAAATATAAAAATGCCGAAAGAAAGCGAAAAAAGCAAATTAATAAAATTATTTCAAGAAAAACTTGATTTATTGTCTTTCAAGACGGTTAAAAACAAGGATATAGAAGAAAAACGAGTTGACTCAGGATTTGCAGAATTAACAACGCAAGTTTTCTTGACGATTTGGTCGCGCATACTTATTAGGCTTGTGAAAAAGGATGTTTCATACGATTCCTGACTACTCATTTGCGAAGGTGGAAAAATTCACAGTTTGCACAGTGTACTAGGGTTTTGCTTGTTTAGACCCTTAATAATTTATACAAAATAATAAAAATAAAGAGTTTATTATGTGCTCGTGCGTAATCATTTTTAACCTCCTCATAACTTAGTTTTTGTACTAGATCTGTTTCAATATTAAATAAGGCCAGTGCATTTAATCGCTCCTCATTCGTAGTTGCCCTTAAAAAGTTTTTAACTAATTTTAATGTAGAAAATGAGCGCTTAATACCACACTCTTTCAAATGCCTTTAAAATACACAGTGTGTAATTTTTTAAGTCATGGCAAAATAACAATATACGGACATCACTACGTGATAAAAGACAAAAAAAGACTCCTGTCTCCCAGTTTCGCCCAAAATCCTTCAGGTTTTTTATGGGCCCCCAAAGATGTGGGGCCTCGGTGTCATTTTTGCAAAAAAATTATCATTTTCCCAAGCTCATATCTTGCAAACCGTTCGGAATTTTGATTTGCTCTCTGAGGCAAAGTTGTAGCTCTTGTCATAAAGAACAAAAATTGTTAACATATAAAATAAAAAACTTCATCTTCAAGGTCAAAATCGCAAAAAACTTTAAAAATTCATTTGTTTTTACCTTTTTTCCCCTATTCAGGTCCATAGGTAGCAAACCGTTCAAAATTCAAGGAAATAATCAACTACATACAAAAATGAACCTAAGATCTCAATAAACAACTTTTTAGAACATATGAACTTCCTAGGAATGATTCTTAACACCGTTTAGGTAGCGCTTAGGTAGCCGCAAAAGTGAAAAATTTCCCGAAAATTTTTTAATTTCATTTGTTTTTTCTTTACTTCAACATTGAGATACTATAAAGCCTTCTCCCGTAAGTGAAAAGGCATGTTGCAGGTTTCATTGTTATACTATTACTGATTTTATTAATCTTAGTTCTTAGGTGGTATGGGTTGAAATTTAGAGTTGTAACAAAGAGTTGTAGCATAGATATTTAGTAATAATGATTCAGTGTTGTAGGGATTAGTAGTCTCAGCAGGGATGGCACTACAATACTATGCTATCTATTACAAAAATTATAAAAAAAAATATTCCTATTATGTTTATAATGTTGATGTCCCTGGACTTGCATATCGCACTCTCTTGAGTTGTGGATCCAAATCGTCGTCCGAATCTGACTCTGATTCAGAACTTATGGTATCCATAGGCACGTTACTTCCAGACTGCCCTCCATCATCAGCTTTTTCTTCTTCAGATACTTCATTAACATCATATAGGGTGATCTTGTGACTCCACCAACATACCTGAAATGAATTAGAAAAGAAATAAAAAAAGGAATGCAAAGCAATGCATCAATAAAATTGATATTACCTCTGCAAGCAATGCGTCGAGTTTTTCGCCACTTTGTACCGTTTTTCCATGGGCATTGTGGTTTGGTGAAACCGTTCTCCTTGCTCATCGGATTCGGTAGGGAGCTGTTTGATAAAATCGTCAAAATTAAAATGAAGAAAATGCAGCTTTAATGATGTGAGCGTCGTGTCGCTTTTATTTTGTGTGCTGCGTCCCTTGTTGCGTGTGCCGAGCTTACTGCATTGCCTGTGCTGCTGCGGTCGGTGCGTGATCGCGTGATGCCTAAGCGCTACCTAAACGGTGTTAACCCTTGAACTAACACATGGTTCTGGCCAGGCATATTTCATTTTTGAGCGTTAATTAAACATACTAGACATTAAACATGACAAGAGCTGCAATGTGAATTCAATGCAGACATTTGCTTTCAGGTAATTTTTTGATAGAAGTTTTTTTGATTTTATATGTTCACAATTTCATCTTTTTGACAAGAGCTAAGATGTGTTTCCAGGTAATTTTTTTATATTTTGGGTTGTTTTTATGTGAATTCAATGCAGATGTTTGCTTCCAGGTAGTTGTTTGACCGTTTGGGCACGGGTACTCACCTACCAGCTTGAGAATTTTTATTAGAATGCACTTACACTTTTACACTTTACTTTTACTTACATTTTTATTAGTGAAAGTACAGTGCACTCACACACTCGGCCTCCTGACTGACAATTATTTACGTTCAAAGTTTTGAAATCAACTTTTTTTTAAGAAATCGCTTATTTTTTACACTTCAATTGTTTTTTTACTAGGGCTGTGTTTTGAGAAAACCAGATTTTTATTAAAAAAGTGAGGTTAAAAAATCTTTTTTTTTCAATTTTCCCCAATGAGTTAATAAAAATTAACATGTTTATATACAGATTTATAGCGTCTTCAAAGGTCTTCTCAACGATACCCATCTCAACCAGATCGGATAAGAAATGGGTGAGATATAAGCGATTATATACTCAAGCTATAAAGGCCTATATCTCAAGAAGTTGGACCGGCCTCCTTATAAAAACTTTAGGGTTTTTATTACCGCTGTAAGCCCTACCAGGCCAAAGAAAATTGGCGCATTTTTCATAAAGTAAATTTGTTCGTAAAAGCGGAAAATAAAAAAAAACGCTTTTTGGGCCATTTTTCGCTCATTTTTTAAAGTTTTTTGCGATTTTGACCTTAAAGATGAAGTTTTTTATTTTATATGTTCACAGTTTTTGTTCTTTATGACAAGAGCTACAACTTTGCCTCAGAGAGTAAATCAAAATTACGAACGGTTTGCAAGATATGAGCTTGAGAAAATGATAATTTTTTTGCAAAAATGACACCGAGGCCCCACATCTTTGGGGGCCCATAAAAAAAAACCTGGATGACTTTGGGCAAAACTGGTAGAAAAGGGTCTTTTTTTTGTCTTTTATCACGTAGTGGTGTCCGTATATGGTTATTTTTTTTTCGTGTTGCACTGTGATAGCCATAGCAACAACCTTGTTCTCTCCGAAAAAGTGAACGTAAGTGAAGTGTAAGCAGTGATGCCAACTGGAACGGTAATTGTGGGCGCGTACGGTAATTAACCCCTCTGTACGATGTACAATCCTGATTTGTACGATCCTATTAAACATACGGTAATTTCGAATTTTTAAATTTTATAATGAAATTTTAATTTATGTGAAATTTCCCCTTTTGAATACTTGGTATCCCTGAAACATATCTAAGCAGCACACATTTAACAGTTTCTTTCTGACAAATAAAAGCGATCAAAAGAAAAGATAGATACTGAATAATCAGTTGGTTTAAAAATCATTATTTAAGTTCGTGTTTTCCTATTTAATTTTAAATTGGACACGTCAACAAATGACTCAGAAAGATCATCGTCTTCTGTGCTAAGCAAGTTATGAAAATTAAAAAACAGATAAACAAAAACAGTAAGGAAGCACAGTTGCCAAAACTTCAGGATCTTAAAGCAAAATATTCCACAAATCAAGCAGTGGCTCAGGCCTTGCAAAATAAGCTCAACCAAAGCCGTAATTATTTTATTACAGCAGAACTGAGTGTTTTGAAAAATACATGCATCCAACTTCCGTCATAAAAATAAAGGCGCATCTATTGTTGACGGTCAACCCAGGACTTCAAAGCAAGACCCAGAAAAATTTATTTTAGGAAAGCAGATAAAATAAGCAGAAATACCAACGTGCGCATTTCTGGTACAGCAAAATGTATCAATTTGCCGAGTTGATTTGATGAATGAGAGCAACAAAAAATATTTTCCGGACTCAAATTTTGCACAAAGTATGACACTTGAGAAAACTTAAGCTGGCAAACAGAAGCATCAGGACAAAATCGGCTTTGTCCCGAAAACGTCTTCGTAAGCAGATCAAAAAAGGCATCCGAAATAGATGGCCCAAGCCAGCGGGTTGCATTGGGTGATGGTGATACCGACTTAGTTTTGGAACTATAAATTCACTCTTCTCAATTTTTTTATTTACCTAACTTTAAAACAAATTTTATTTACAGGATTCAATCAATTTATTGTTATGGTAGTAGTTATATGGTAGTACAGGGTCCGCCATCTAACTTTTTTTTCAACTAGTGCTTGTTTCGTGAATGGGAACACTCAGCTCATGTCTGATTTGACAGATAATTAGTTTTATCCTTCCGCTGAACGAATATGGTTATATATACGCTTGAACAACGCTGGGAAATATTGCGACATTACTTTAAAAATCATGATGCCGATTTTGCCAAAGAAATCATCTTTTCAGATGAAGCTCATTTTGATCTTGGCGGGTATGTAAACAAGCAAAATTGTCGCATTTGGGGCACAAAAAACCCGCACGCATACACTGAAAAGCCACTGCACCCAAAACGAGTCACTGTTTGGTGCGGATTTTGGTCCAGAGGCATAATTGGGCCATTTTTCTTCGAAAATGAGCAGGGAGTGGCCGTTACAGTCAATGGCGATCGTTATCGGGCCATGTTGAACGAATTTTTGTTCACAAAAATAGAAGAGGAGGATATTGGCAACATTTGCTTTTAACAGGATGGCGCTACGTGCCACACAGCCGAAGCTACACTCGATGTTTTGCGCCCTGTTTTTGAAGATCGCATTATCAGCCGCAGAGCTGATGTCGTTTGGCCACCTCGGAGCTGCGATTTGACAGCGTTGGACTATTATTTGTGGGGTGCCCCCAAAGATAAGTGTTACGCCGACAAGCCAGAGACAATTGACGCTTTAAAAGACAATATTCGTGAAGCCATTGGTGAAATACAGCTGCACACAATCGATAATGTGCTTAAAAATTAGACCGATAGTGTACGCTACTGCATGGCCAGCCGAGGCAGCCATTTGAATGAAATAATGTTCCAATATTAACCGGAAGGATTGTACTTTCAAATAAAAAAAGAAATTTAAGAAAATATCCAGTAGTTTTTTTTTAGAAAATTTCCAAAAAAAAAGTTATTTGGCGGATCCTTTAGTAGGCTCAAAATAGGTTGTGCGTCGGGTTTGAAGCCCACCCGTAAAAACCCATTTCAATGAAAACTAATAAGAATAGAAGAAAACTGATCCCCAAATCTGATGACGACTTCCGCAAACGAAAAACTGATAATGATTTACGGATATGCACCTGGAATGTCCGTCCGAACTCTTAATTGGGAAGGTGCCTCTATCCAACTGACTGATGTCTTGGAAAGAAACAAAGCTGATATCACTGCTATCCAAGAAATGCGATAGAAGGAACAGGGTTGCATTTGGCATGCACCCTGTGATATCTACTACAGCGGCCATACGGAAAAGCACGAGTTTGGATGCGGATTTGTAGTTGGCAAGAGACTACGGCCCCACGTCCTGCGATTCACACCTGTGAACGAACGACTTGCCATAATCCGCATCAAGGTTAAATTTTTTAACATAAGCCTAATGTGTGCCTAATAAGCGTTGACTTAGCTAAAGACAAGGACGATGAGATCAAGGAAATTTTCTACGAGCGCCTTGAAAATGCTTACGAGCGCTGCCCCCGTCACGACGTAAAAATCGTGCTTGGTGACTTCAACGCTAAGGTGGGCAAGGAAAATATTTTTGGTCCAACAGTCGGAATGTTCAGCCTCCACGACAACACCTCCGATAACGGAATGAGGCTGATTGACTTCGCCACAGCACGAAACATGGTCGTAAGTAGCACTAGATTCAAGCATCTCAATATTCATAAAGCCACCTGGATGTCCCCTGATCAAAAAACCAAGAATCAAATTGATCACGTTTTGATCGACGGAAAGCACTCTTCCAGTGTATTGGATGTACGCACGATCCGTGGTCCAAACATTGACTCGGATCACTATCTTGTTGCAGCCAAGATTCGTACACGTCTATGCGCAGCTAAGAATACACGCAAGCCTACACAGAGAAAGCTAGACGTCGACAAGCTGCAATCGAAACAGACAGCCGATGCTTTCGCCACTCGACTCTCACTCCTGCTTCAAATCACTCCTCCAACCGATGATATATGCGCGCAGTGGACACTCATTTCCAACTCCATGCGTGCGCTGCTGAAGAGGTGATTGGCTACCACCGCACTCGCCGAAACCGGTGGTACGACCAGGAGTGTCACGACGCCACTGCAGAGAAAGACGCCGCCTACAAAGCCACCCTGCAGTCGGTTGTAACGCGCGCTGCTAAGGAGCGATACAAAGAAAAGAGGAGGGAAGAGAGACATTTTTTCAGGCGGAAAAAAGAGAGGCAGAAAAGCGCGAGCAGGAGAAGATTGAGATGTATGGTGACAGGAATGAGGCCCGAAAATATAGAGGCCGAAATATATGATATATAAATATATCATAGTTCCGCTGCCCGACTATGATGAAGTTCTGACAGCTATAGCTCGGCTTAAAAATAACAAAGCCGCGGGAGCTGATGGCTTACCTGCTGAGCTGTTTAAGAACGGAGGCGAAGCTCTACTTAAATGCATTCACGAGCTTCTATGCAGAATATGGTCGGAAGAATGCATTCCGAACGATTGCAATCTCAGTGTGCTCTGCCCAATCCACAAGAAAGGCGATCCCACTATCTGTGCCAATTACCGTGGGATAAGCCTTCTTAATATCGCATATAAGGTCCTGTCGAGCGTTTTATGTGAAAGATTGAAGCCCATTGTAAACGAACTGATCGGACCTTATCAGTGTGGCTTCAGACCTGGAAAGTCCACAATCGACCAGATTTTCACGCTACGACAATTCTTGGAGAAGATTCAAGAAAAACAAGTCGACACCCACCATCTTTTTGTCGACTACAAAGCCGCCTTCGACAGCCCAATAAGGAAGCACCTGTACTTCACCATGTCTGAATTTGGTATTCCTGCAAAACTATTACGACTTTGCAGGATGACACTGAGCAACACCAGCAGCGCAGTTAAAATCGGAAAGGACCTATCCCCACCATTTGTTACCAAACGAGGTTTCAGACAAGGTGACTCCTTATCGTGCGACTTTTCCAACCCAATGATGGAAAAGATCATCCGAGCTGCTGATCTGAGACGTAGTGGCACAATATTCTACAAGAGTGTTATGCTGCTTGCGTATGCTGATGACATCGATATCATTGGCCATAATACGCGCGAAGTCAGTGCAGCATTTTCCAGATTAGAAAGAGAGCCAAGTCGAATGGGTCTGGCAGTGAATGCAGACAAGACGAAATACTTTGTGTCAACAAACAAACAGTCCCAGCGTCTTGGAACCCACGTTACCGTTGACAATACCTCATTCGAGGTTGTGAAGAACTTCGTTTATCTGGGATCCAGCATTAATTCAACCAACGACATCAGCATTGAGATCAAACGAAGAATAACTCTTGCCAACAGGTGTTACTTTGGGCTCAGTAGGCAATTGAGAAGCAGAGCCCTCTCTCGACGAACGAAAATCACGCTCTATAAATCGCTCATCATGCCCGTCGTACTTTACGCATCACAAAACTTTAGGAGCATTCGAGAAAAAGATTCTTCGTAAGATCTACGGACCAATCTGCGTCAATAGCGAGTACCAAATACGGTGGAATGATGAACTGTATAAGCTGTACGCTGACATCGACATAGTCAAGCGCATTAAAATCGAGCGGCTTCGCGGGCTTGGTCATGTTCAGCGCATGAAAGACGATGCTCCTGTGAAGAAAACATTCGATTCGGTACCCAGCGGCGGTCAACGCAGAAGAGGACGACCGCATCTTCGTTGGAAAGACCAAATAGAGGACAACCTGACGAAGCTTGGAATTTCCAACTGGCGCCAGCAAGCGAAAGACAGAAATGGCTGGCGCAAATTCATAGATGAGGCCAAGACCGACATACGGTTGTAGCGCCAACTAAGTAAGTAAGTAAGTAAGTATATCTCCTGGCACTCATAGAGGCTGAAAAAAATTATTCGTATTTTATTTAGTATAGTTTTGTATTATTTTTTTTTTAGTTTTAAGATTTAATTTTAAGTCTATTTGAGAAATCACCTTCTCACGAAAAACTTTATGTGTCGGGAGCAAACACATCACTATTTTATCAAATTTATGTTCATATTCGTCTTAATTTCAGCAAGTTGCTTTTCTTGTAACCTTTTAGAGCAATACATTTAAACTTTATTATTAACTAGTTGTAAGATCTGAAAACTCTGTAAAACCAAAAAGTATTTAAAAAAAGTCTCCATAAATTTAACTTTAACTTCAATTTCAACTGCAGAACTAGTTTCAGGCCAATAGAAATTGTTCTTATGGCATTAGTAATTAATTCACATTTGCAGATTTCATTCACATATTCGATCTTTGCTTTTAGAATAGTAATTGGAGGAATGTGTTTCTTCACGGGCTTAGGTTGCGAACAGAGTGAACGCCGATTCAAACAGGCAGGTAGATATGCGCAGGCAAGCTGTGTGAATAAGCGAGATAAAAGTCAGCTTGGCTCTATTTCTTTCTCGTTTCTTCGCTGGTTTCTGCCTGCGCCTGCGAAGCCTACCTGTCAGAATCGGCGTTCACTCTGTCCGCAACCTTAGTCACTACAACCTCAGCATCTATTTTCTCATCGTCAATGGCCGCATTCTAGCCGAAAAAGTGCTCAAGTAGCGAAGTAGCATAAAATATTTTCGCTATATAAATTGTGACATCTCAAGGAACATGTTCTGTGAGAGCATACCATTCAGCCCGAAAGTTGTGGAACAGTTCTTGAGCACTTTTTCGGCTAGAATGCGGCCAATATCAACTGTATGTAGAGGAGAAAAGTAATTACACGATTTCACTGCATTGCGTGAAGCATTATTTGGTTTTGGTTTTTACTCATTTCGTGAACGCTTCCGTAGCTCGCGTCATCGTAAGTACTAAAACGTTTTTGTATGTTTTGTTTTCATTACATAGGTATTTGTTTTTATTAATTTTTTATTTAACTATTGTTCAATAGAGTACAAACATATTGTTTATGTTTGAAATAAATTGTGCAGTGGTTAGCGTAAAACACTATTTAGCTTAAGTAGCCACGAGAGTAATCGTCGAAAACACGTCTGTTGACAACAAGCGTTTGTCTGTGACTGTTCATAACACTTAATTTTTTAATTGTAAATAATCAATCAAAATCATATTTTATATTTATAAATTGTAATCAATATTTTATTTTAAAATTTTAATTTGCTATCAGACTTGTTAAGGTTTAGCAACTAAATAAATAAATAGCATAATAGAACCGGTTTTACGAAACCAAGTACAGAATTTAACTCACAAAAAAAATTGGTCAGTGTTAGCATTAATATAGTTTGCTAAACAGATGATTGTGTCACTCTGTATTGTGTCAATTAAAAAAAGTAAGAAGCATTTTCGTTATCCCTGGGAGTCCAATTATCCGTTGGTAGCTGGGTAAAATTGCATGGTAAATCTATGCCAAAATCAAGTCCACGACAGTTTTTAGTAATTGATAAATGATGTAATTTGTAGGCAGCTAAAAGACAAAAAGAAATAAAAATATATTGGTTTTTATTTTGCTTTGATTTTGTCATGTTATATTTTATGATTTGTTTATCTTATATATATTACGCAAACGCAAAATTTTATCCGGCGTAAGGCTTTTTAAGTACAGGTCTAATTTTAACAAATTTAGTATGGTTTGGTAGGTAGATGACCTGTAGATGTGCAAACTGGACTTTTTATTTCCTTAAAATTTATATTTTTTAAGTTATAGCGAGTTAAAGTTTGCATATCTGCATAGCTTTTTCTTTTCTTAATTTCAGCATATGCCAAATAATATGTGAGGTATTTAGCGCCACCTATCGGCTAATAGCTATCAACGAGTATATATCGATAAGAGTTTTCACTCGTCATTTTTTACTCGCTAATATTAGCCATCCATCGACAGAACAGGCTATTTTGATGGGACATTTATTTCATAACCATAAGAAGGGGTATAAAATAAATGTCCCATCAAAATAGCCTGTTCTGTCGATGGATGGCTAATATTAGCGAGCAAAAAATAACGAGTGACGAGTGAAAACTCTTATAGATATGTATTCGTTGTAGCTATGAAACTGTTATACTGACGAATAATCTTTTATAATATCACAGCTAAAACTATGACCTGATGTATTCAATATCAAAGTGATACTGGAATGATTTCTTACAGTTCAAAAAAGATTTCTAAACTGTTGGTCGCAAAATTTTTGCTTTTTAAAATTTTACACAAAAGTTTACACAAAAATTTAATAAGAAATTCGAAACTGGTAATGCAACATTTTTGTTCAAGCATTTTTCAACTGGAAATCAAGAAATATTCTTACTCCTGTATATTTCAAATAAATTTGGGTATAAAATTAAATGTGCAAACATTATATAGTCGTTGCGCGTGCAATTCAAAAAGGCCAAAATTAGTTTAATTTCAATTTTGATCCGTTGAAAAGCTATTCAATAGCTTAAAATAAAATCTTGATATGTTTGATTTTGGCATTTTAAAGCCACACGGGCTTACTAATATCTTAGACAACTTGTTGCAACATTTGACAGTAGTTGTTTTAGTAGCATTGCATGTTGAACCCGAATATGAAATTAA
Source organism: Dichetophora obliterata (assembly GCA_963920525.1). Taxonomy (NCBI): domain Eukaryota; kingdom Metazoa; phylum Arthropoda; class Insecta; order Diptera; family Sciomyzidae; genus Dichetophora; species Dichetophora obliterata. Next base: position 24,845,105 of record OY986436.1, read on the forward strand.
TGTTAAGTATAATAGTTTTCGAAATAATAAGGGTTCCCATCTAAGCAAGTAAACATGTAAACAAGTATAGCATTTAAACTTTTGATGAGCGATAAAGTGTAAATAGCGTAAATGTCGACAAAATGGCGGCTGCTGCTGCGACACCATTATGACTTTTTTAAATTTTAAACCTTTTAAAAACCTTCATTAACATAGAAAAATAAATAAAACGTGTTCATATTTACTTCAACTACTTTAAATATGTAATGATTAGCGCCAAAGAGAACCCTCATTCACACACGTAGATTTACATGCTAGTTTACACTACAAAATAGGCTCGGAAATAATGTAAACTAATGTAATGATAGTTTACGCGCATGTAAGTTCACAAGGTTTACAATGTTTACGGGTCAGTTACAAGCTTAGATGAGAAGCCTTAATGCTTTGTTTTTTAAACTATGTCTTTGATTTATCTTCTTTTAAAGCCAAGTTCAACCAATGGAAAATTCATGCAGACTAACTTCAAAGCAAACAAACTGGCTGAAGTACCAACAATACATTAGTAGTCATTTGGAGCTAAAACTCTCGCTAAATAGTGGAGATGCGATTGACTCAGCCATTGATAGTTTCAGCAACGCATTAATCTTAGCGGCTGAATATGTAACTCAAAAGAATTGTAAGAACTTCTGTTTGAGAAAAACAGACTCTAAAAAGAGAATGGCAGCAAAGAAAATTCCCTCAAGCTAAACAAAAACTCCTTTCAGCTGTCAGGCGACTAAGAGAATTACTAAATACTGAAATAGAAAAAAAATTTAAAGCTATAAACACAAAAGTTGACTCCAACAGAAGCAACCAATTATTCCTTATGGAAGGCAAATAAAAATATAAAAATTCCAAAAGAATGCGAAGCGCCCTTAAGAGCAAAAAATGGGAGACGGGCGAGAAGTGATGAAGAGAAAGCATTTAGCTTTGCTGAGCACTTCAAATCTGTATTTCAGCCGAATCCAACCAGTAACAATTTTGAGATTCCTAGCTTACCTACTCAAGCGAGAGAAAGCCCACTAAAAGTGAAAGTCGAAGATATTGACGGAAATATTAAAACAAAACTTAATACTAAGAAAGCACCAGGATATGATCTTATTACTCCAAAAATGATAAAGGAGTCTGCAAGTATTTCTATAAAAATATTATGACATATACATATTTAATGCAATATTGAGGATTGGCTATCCCAATGTCTTGGAAAGTTTCACTAACAACCATTATTATCAAGCCTGGAAAAGACCCAACCCAAACATCCTCTAACAGATCAATAAGTTTTTTCCTATACTTTCAAAACAATTGAAAAGCCACTTGTAACTAAGTTACAGTCACATATGGAGCAAATAAGAATTTTCCCCAGCCACCAATTCGGCTTTCGAGAAAAACATGGTACTATAGAGCAAGTGCACTGCATTACAAATGAAATAAGAAAAGCCTATGAAAAAAAATGAAAATACCGTTCTGCGATTTTTTAAGATGTTGCTCAGGCATTTGATAGGGTCTGGCATGAAGGTTTGATATACAAAATAAAACTTTTGTTACCTGTTTACTGTCATAAATATCTAACCACTGAACCATATGCAAAGGTTTTGCATAGAAAACTAAGAAAAGGTTTATTTTAAGGTCGATTACTGAATTTCGATGCTGTACGACCTATAACTTTAAAGCTATTCGATAGCACAAATTTTGGTTGTATCGGAGGTTCCACTCCCCCTTGTTTAACTCCCATAAAATTTCATCAGTGTAAAGTGACATGTGTAAAGTGTGATTGAATATCGAATTTCGAGGCTGTGCGACCCATAACTCCAAACCAATTTGATATCGCGAATTTTTTATATATATTTGTGGGCGATAAAAGGGGTGTGGCAATTTTTTCTTAAACCATCTCATACTCGAAACAAATCCACTGCCAAAATTTTAGCTCGATCGGACCAGTAATTTCGAAGTCTCTTTATCTTTTCTTAAAAGTAGACGTAGCTATAGTGGGACCACGCCTATTTTAAGTATTAAGTATTACCGATAGTTATCATACGAACTTAATTACCAAATTTTAGTTTAATACGACAAAAACTGTCTGAAATATAGCATTTTTGTTGATTTGTGGGCGGTAAAAAGGGGTGTGGTAAATTTTAAATGTGCCTTTATTGTTCGCGTAAGGGCAAGCAATAAGTTGACAAAGTTTTATCGCAATCGGATGAACGCTATTGCAGCTCATAACGAACGAACAAACAAACAAACATTCATTTTCATATATACAATAGATGAACTTGCTAGAGAAGATCAAATTCATAAAAAGTTTTTCCATACAAAAAAAATTTAATTATTTTGAAATATTATTACGAAACTTATTTTGAGCCGAAAAAGAAACTTTTCAATGAACAATTTTGTATTCATAAATAAGTTCAGAAATGAATAGTAAATGTTACTTTTTCACTTTTTTAATTAGTTAAAAAAAGAATCAGGAAATTTTTGCTTTCTTTTTGCGAACGTTTTCGGGTAGAAAATTTTTAATTTATGTTTTTGAATAAGCAGATCTAAACTATATCATTGATAGGACTGAATTCATTAAATTTGGTTTCCATAAAAAAAATTGTGCAATGCCCCCAAAAAGTTTTCATTTTTATTCTAAAGTTATGGTTTTCTAATTTCGAATTAATTTAGGTCTGCGAGAAATATTTCGCTGGCAATATTGATATATGCAATAATAAGACAATTTACGATTGAAATTTATGATTATGATGAGACCTTATGATATACTTTCTTTTTTTACATATACTTTCTAACTGTAATTTATTTAACACCCATAGAAACCAAATTTTCCAAAACACCAATCCAATTCAATACCTCACCAGTTCTAGTATCACCAATATTAATAAAATAATACTTGTCCTTAAATCTACAAAAATATTTTAGTTTTTCTACACTGAGAAAAAAACATACTTTAAAATTAAATAAAAAATTTAAAAAACAAAATTTAAAACAAGCGTGTTTAATTTTCAACTATAAACTCATTTCTGTTTTTTTTTTTTATAATTTTCTCTTATTATTTCCTTCTAATAACAAAAAATACGTCGCTATCAGAGATTGAATTTAAAAATTATGTGCAGTAGAATCATAGAAAATTATTGCCAGACAACTGAGAGTCGGATTGTACATTTGATTGTTTGAAAATATTTTTGAATTAGTCTTACAAATATTGAACATAAGATGAAATAAAAACTAATTAATTATTTTGATATTTTATAATATATTAAGCCGCAATAAAACGCAACTTTCATCAAATGAAGTCAAAAAAATTTGTAATTCGGCGGGTTTCAGGGGTCGCTAATCACGAATCTGACTTCGAAAACTCGAAAAAGTTGAAAAAATGGCATCGAAAAAATGAAGGGTTAATTTATTTGTTTTTAATTTAAAACACTTGTGTTAAAGTTTTTGCATTAAATTTTTCGTTTAAATAAATGTGTTTAACTAAAAATTTTTACAATGAAAGTAAATTTAAAAACATTGTTTTGAAATCAAAAACTTTTGTTTTAGATTAAACTTTAAAAACATTTGTTTTTAACTTAAATTAAATTATTTCAAGCTCTAGTTCAAAAACAAATTCGTTTAATATGAACACAATTTCTTTTAATTATGTTGATTTTATATCAGAGAACTGCACAAGCCTACTTGAAGTTCAAGCCTTTTCAAGAACTTGAATTCAAGTATGTATCCAATCTTGAAAAAGCAAGCTTTAGCCAGCTTGCAAAAATACCAAACAGATACAAGCCATATTCATGCTTGCTCGTTGGCTTGGCTTGTTTCGACTTACTTTGTCGGGCAGAAAGTTGAAAAGCTTAAAACGATCTGCAAATGTTTGTTAGCTCGCAAGTATTCAAATTATTGAATTAAAGCAAGTATCAAAAAAATTCAATGAGCTTGTTTAGAGAGAGCTTAAGCGTAATAGGACTTTTAAGGATTCTGTGGACTCCGTGGTTGGTAGTTTTAGAAGTAAATGATTTCGAAGATGCTGTCAAACTTGAAAATTCAAGATGGTGGATAGGGTTGCCACCTTAATTTTTTTTATTTTTATGAATTCAGGGCTGGCAAAAAACAATGGTACACAAAAAATGGGTCGCTGAATCCGAATCCGTCGTCAGAATTTCAAAATTTTAAAATTTGGAAGTAATAGGGCTGCCACCTAAGCATTTTTGTTGCTGGTGCCTATGCAGAAAAGAGTTTTTTCTCTTGTTGGTAATGTTATCTTTGAAATTATAATTAAAATTTATGTTTAAAACTCTTAAAAAGACATATTATTAGGTGACAACCCTTTTATTTCAAAATTTTCTAATTTTGAAATTCTGACAATGGATTCGGATTCAGCGACCCATTTTTGGTGTACCATTTTTTTGCCAGCCATGAATTCATAAAAATACAAAAAATTAAGGCGGAAACCCTATCCACCATCTTTAATTTTAAAATTCTGACTTTAGATTCGAAGTCAGCGACCCCTTAACACTGATTAATGATGTTTATAACTCTTAAAAAACATATTATTAGGTAGCAATACTGTGGTAAAAATTTAGGTGGCAACCCTAACCTCCATCTTAAATTTTAAAACTGTGACATTATATTCGAAATCAAATCCGTTGTCAGAATTTCAAAATTACAAGAATTCGCAAAAATAAAAAAAAATCTAGGTGGCAACTCTATCCGCCATCTTAAATTTTAAAGTTGGACAGCATCTTTAAAATCATTTAACCCTAAAGCTTCCAGCCACGGAGTCCACAGAATCCTTAAAATTCCTATTACGCTTAAGCTCTCTCTAAACAAGCTCATTGAATTTTTTGGATACTTGCTTTAATTGGATACTTGCCTTCAATTTCAAGCTTTAAAAGCTTTTTGCCGAAGGTATGATTTAAACTTTCAAATATTACGAATTTGTATTTAAACCACAGAAAATAAACATAAAAAAAATAACAGGGTCATTTAGAAAAAACTTTAATTTCATTTAATTTTAACACATATTTCCCCTCAGTGTATATACTTTGCTTATAATTTATTATATGCCTTAGTAGGTATTAGATAAATAAATCATTGAAAAGGAAGCATTTCTGAGTGTCGAAAAAGTGATTTTCTTTGGTTTGTTTTTTTAACACGTTTTGAACAAAAAAAAAGGGTTCGTTTTTGAGAGGAAATTCAGTCTGGCGAATGAGCTCAAAATGGTTCATTTCTGAGCGCCAAAACAGAGCTTTTTAATGACTCTTTTTCCACTTGTTTTCGACGAAAAAAGTATCATTGATCCTTTTCTAATTCATTTCTGAAGAAAAAAAGGTTCGCTTTTGAGAGGCATTTTAGTCCTACGAATAAGTACAAAAGTGTTCATTTATGGGTGCCGAAAATGAACTTTTCTACCCGAAAAGGTTCATAAATGAATTCTTTTAAATGATACTTTTGGTTCACTGGGTGGAATCGTACGTATAAGATAGAAAGTTTAGGGTACAATTTAAACTTTAATTTAATTTTTACATCTAATTTTCCAATTTCAGCTGGACATCCTCAAGGTAGCATCCTCGGTTCAGTATTATACCTTATATTTACAGGGGATCCACCAACTAGCAATCGATTGGTCACTTCTACATTTGCTAATGATATAGCTATTTTGAGCACCCATTCAAACCCTATAGTTGGATTCAAGGATCTAAATGAACTCCTTTAGGACCTCCTTAGCAATCGATTGGTCACTTCAACATTTGCTAATGATACAGCTATTTTGAGCACCCATTCAAACCCTATAGTTGGATTCAAGGACCTAAATTAACTCCCAAACTCTGCAAACATGGTTAAGCAACTGAAGAACAAAAATCAATGAACTGAAAAGTACGCACGTTACATTTTCTACTTTGCGGACTGAAACATGTCCTACAGTTATGCTCAATCACATACCTATTCCTCAAACGAATAACGTGACCTATTTGGGTGTTCATCTTGACAAACGATTAACCTGGCAAAAGCATATAGAGTCCGAGAAAACCCAAATTAGCTAAAGGATCTTAAGTTAAATAGGCTACTTAGCCGGAGTTCAAGGCTCCAATTGGAACATAAGGTGTTGCTATACAATACTGTAATTAAACCAATTGCTGCGAACTATTACGAATGCGCTATGGTCTGTAAAGAAAGAAAATTTCCACAAAGACCTTAATGTTCCTTTAGTTAAAAGCAGTCTTATTGCACTCAATCAAAAATACAAAGAGCGACTTCAACACCATCCAATTTCTTTGGCAAAAAGCCTGCTCAAACCACTAATATCACACGACTTAAAAGACTGGATTTACCGTCGAACTAAACATAAATCGTAGCATTCGTTAAAATGAAACATGATTATCCAGAGCGAGCGCACGTCCGTTTCGCCTGGCATATGTAGGACCTTGGCCCCGTCCGTCTAGCCTTACATACATACAGTGGTGGTCACGAATTTAGCACACACTGTGTTAGTAACTCTAATTTGAAATTTTTTACATCTTAGCTCGAGAATTGTTACCAAATATTTTTTGTTGAGTATTATTTATGAAGTTAACTCTATGTACCGTTAGTTGGTTTCTTAGTTATTCTTAAATTTTCTGACATATTTCAAGTAGTATGAATCAATGTGGTTTAAATGCTGGACACGAATTTAGCACAGGTTAGAATTACTGTTCCATATCGTATTTTATTTTCGTTAATTAAACTTTACTAGTAAGATATACTAAATTTATTAAGTTTCTATTTGAGTTCTAACAAAAAATTGTAGTAAGATATGGCGAAAGGCTACTGAAGTTCAGAGGCTCAGCGGCATTTGATTCAGCAAATGAAAAACGGTGGAAGCACAGTTTCAGAGATTTCTCTGCTTCTCAGATGTTCGTGAAAGTTATTATATAACGCATTACAACATGTAGAGCAGTATTAGAGCATTAAAAATGTAAAATAGCGATTAAGAGAGCGAAAAACAATAGCAAGAGAGGGCCATTTGATTTATAGAGCTTCACTTAGTGATCTTTTTAAGACCTCAAATAAAATTTAAAATGAAATTTCATCAAAATATGGCATAAATGTATCCTCAAAAGGCATAAGAAGACGCTTGAATGAAAACAATTTCCGTAGCTTTATAGCCCAACAAACACCACATGTGTCGCAAAAATATATTAAATGCAGTCTTGCATTTGCAAAAGAATATTTAAAAAGTCAACGAATTTTTGGAAAAATGTGCTTTGGAGGGATAAATCAAAGTTTTGCCGGTTCGCATCTGACAGCAAACAATATGTGTGGCGTCCTCAAAACATGCAACACAATCCAAAGTACACGCTCAAGACGATTAAACAGGGTGGCTGAAATGTTATGGTATGGGCGGAGTTTTCTTGGCACGGAGTTTGTCCGATTGTTAAAATTTACCAAAAAATGGATCAGCACGCTTATAAAAACGTTCTTGTCAATACCATGATACCGTTTCAAGAGGATAATTTGCCACTTTAATGGCGTTTTATGCAGGATAATGATCCAAATCACAGTGCTCACATAGTAAAGAGTTGCTTGGAAGACAAACATATTGATATTTTGAAGTGGCCATCGCAATCATCGGACTTAAACCCGATTGAGAATCTGTGGAGGGATGTCGAGCAGCAAATACTAACAGTAAAATCAAAAAATTTGCCATATTTGTTTAGGGAAATCCAAAGTATTCGGTATAGTATTCCAAAGTACCGTTGTGAGGCTTTGGTCAAAAGTTTACAAAGGATATGAGATGCAGTAATTAAGAATAAGGGATTTCCTATGAAATATTGAGTTTTATGCAATCAATTTTGATTACATTTTTCATCCTAGACATTTTTTCGCTCGTGTGCTAAATTCATGACCAAGTCGAAATGCTACTTTTTAATTTTTATTTGATTTTAAGCCCTATAGGAAAAGTTTTGAAATAAAAAAAATGTATATAAGATATAAAGAAGACATAATATATACACTAAAAAAAAAGTTAATAAAAATTTACAACAAATAAATGGAAAATATAAGTATTCACTTTACTTTTTTAAGTGTGCTAAATTCGTGACCACCACTGTATGTGACCAATGCTCTAATCCTTTCACATATAAATCTACAACTAATAGAATTCGAGTAGAACATGATTATACACAGCAAGAAAACGCCCGTCTCGCCTGGCATATGCTGGAGCTAGGTCACGGCCGTCAAGTCTCGCGTATGTGAGCACAGCTCTTATCAATCGCTCTATTTAAAACGAAGACACATATACGATACCAGACCTACACTATTGTTAAAATCACTATTGTTATTGTATTTGCTAACTATACATTTGTTCCTAGCACTGGTTATGAATTTGTATATACAGCTGCGGTCAAAATAATAGCAGCACTCTTATATTCAGACATGTTTGGATAAATAATACTAGTCTACAAATTTCGGATCCGGTAAGTCCGTTTTCATTCCTATATGTACTTTCAACACTCGTTCCAACTCCATACTCAGTTTCCTCCTACATTGTAAAACTTTCAAGGTACAGGGTGTTTTACGGTTTTGGTACGTGTTTAGTATTATTGATCTAGAATCTAAACTACTCACCATAAAATAATAAAAAATAATATTTTGTATTTTAGAAAAAATATCAGATTTTTCATAAGTATATCAATCGCTTTCGTGTCATGTGCTGTAGCGGAGAAAAAATTTTGAGATTATCCAACAAAATATCGAAAAATTTTCTATCTTTTGTTTTAGCGGAGCTGTTACTGTCCAAAGTTAGAATTTAAAAAAAATACTGTTGATTAAGTGTATTTTTACATGAAAAAAAGACGGAAAATTTGGACGGCTACAGTTCCGCTAAAACAAAAGATACAAAATTTGTTGATATTTCGTTGAATAATCTCAGAATTTTAGCTTCGCTACAGCACATGACACGATAGTGGTTGATACATTGATGGAAAAGTTGATCATTTTTCAAAAATGCAAAATTATACTTTTTATTCTATGGTGAGTAGTTTAGATTCGAGATCAATAATACTAAATACTTGCCAAAAACGTGAAACACCCTGTATCTCGAAAATTTTACAATACAGGAGGAAACTGAGTACGGAGTTGGAACGAGTATTGAAAGTACATATAGGAATGAAAATGGACTTACCGGATCCGAAATTCTTAGACTAGTATTATTTATCCAAACATGTATATGAATATAAGGGCGCTGCTATTATTTTGACCGCAACTGTACATATTTATTTTTAAGTTAAGATTTTATGAATTATTGTTAGTTTCTTAGAGAAAGATTCAATAAATAATAATAAGAATAATCAAAAAACAATGAAGAGTTTGTTAGTTAATTTGAAAAAAAAAGAAAGATTGAGTACTATTCTGACAAACTAAATTTTACTTATTGCGATGCCAAGAATTAAATTCTAAAGACCTATGCCATAGTTTGAATAAAGTTAAATAAATGTCATTCAATTGACTACTTACATGCCGCAGCTCCTTCAGCTCTTGCGTAACAGTTATAATTGGTTAAATCATAGAAACATGAGAATAGCCGACATGTGTTGCGGCGTCTTGCGCAAAGTAATTCTCTTCTACACGTATAAGAACCACAAGTTGCATAGCCTGGCCGATCTTCCAGTCTCTGTTGGGCATTGCACACACATACAAAACCTGCAAGAAAATGTAAAATTTTTTTAATCAACTAATTACAATAGTTTTTATTAAATTAAGCAACATTTGATTTGTTCTAAAATTATTAAAATCTTACTTACACACAAAAATTAAAACAGCTAAAGAAAACCTCATTTTTCAGCCTTTAAAATATATGATAATCGATTTGGTTTAAAAATAACTGCTCTTCAAGATTGCTCTTTAGATAGTGATAATTTTTACTGCTAGTCTAAGAGTTTTTATACAATTTTGAATTATTGTTTTAGCTAATTTTTTTTTGTTTTTCTAAAATCTGTATTGCGTACATGAAAAATAATGCGTCAACAGACAAAATAAACCTATGTCGAAAACATCTATTTTGCGCACATAAAAAAATATTGCGTTAACAGATAAAATAACCCTTTGTCTAAAACATCTGCGTTAAATAACTAGACTGCTCGTATAATAATGATACACGTGTACTCAAAGAAGTAAAATATAAGGAAATGGTGTTGCTTACACATACACTGTACGTGAACTGTCGCACCATTCGTAAATTGTGCGAGCGAGAAAGAGTGTGTTTTTTGACAGTTTTGAGAACCCTGGCATCTGATTAGAAGTCTCCTCAGCAAAATATTCGAAAATAATTTAATTAAAAGCATTTTTCACTGCTAAAAAAGCTCCAATTAAAAAAAAAACAACCACAAAAATAATTGCAACATGAGTTGTGCGGTTAAAAACTGTAAAAGTTCCCGAAAACTAAAGAACAGTGCGATTTCATTTCACAGGTAAATATGCCCACATAGTTTGGATTTCTTACACAGTAGTGCTTTATTTATTTACTAGCAATATTTTTTAAACTTATTTGTGTTCGAAATTTATATATTTCTTATTAGAAATGCTTTAAAACTGCAAATTAGACCACGGGTATTTCGCGCCATTTTGATCAAACCACATCTGTCAAAACAGAAACACTGCTTCAGGGGCGCAGTGATTTTTCACTGTTGAATACATTTTTGGGGCGCTCTTGTTTTCAGCATAGTTAATGAGATTTAATAAATTTTTTTGATATAATTTTACTTTTTCTTATTTTTATTAAATGTATTTGGGTCTCTAAACCTAAATCTGAAAACAAAAATTGTCGCACTCGTTTGGTTTAGGAAATAAATTGGTTTAGTTTGAAAATTCAGTGCAAATTTTAAATGTTGTTGAAGCTATTTTAAATTACACTGAACTTTCAAACGAGAACGACAATTTTTGCTTTCATATTTAGGTTAAGGAGGCCTTAGTACATTTAATAAAAATAAGAAAATTAATATTCGTGTCCGGACCCTAAAGTAAAATGATGCCATTTTTCAGATTTCCGCACATTCCGCAAATTAAAATATTATGGATTCGTTCCTTAGGGTTGGAATCCAATGATATAAATGAAGGATCGCGTGTTTGCTCTAAACATTTTTATGAATATGATTTCATCGGCAATTCATGTTCTAGCCACAGACTATTTCCTTATAATAATAGAATTTAATTTATAAAACTTATTTAATAGAATTTATTAACTTATTATAATAGAATTTTGTTAAACACACAACACTTCCTGATAGGTAAAAGTATATTTGATGGTCATATTAAGTCTTCCGGCCATTATAATATTATAGTTAAATATATAATTCAATTTTTTTTAAAAACAAGGTATTTTTATATAACTAAAAAAACTAATAAAAAACCAACAATTAGGCAAAAATTACATAAAACTATTCATTTCAAAGGAGTTTAAAAATAATTTATTTCATTTGTGTTCATTTATTATTTTTATTAATTTATTTATATTATTATTATAATTTATAAATTTTTCAATTTTTATACTTTAAAAAATTTAATGCAAGCATTTTTTCTATAAATGAAAATAAATCAAGTAGATAACTTTTATCATATATATTTTCTTGCTAATTCACACCTTTTTATAATTTTACTAATATTATTTTTTGCTTTCGGGTGAAATAGGCCTACTGGGGAACCGAACACCCAAAAAAAAAATCGGTAACGCACCAATTTGTATACCTCAAGGGTGGTGTGGAAATACTATTTAATATTTTAATGTATAAGAAAAAACATTAACAGTTTGGGCCTTCTTTCACGATGTAACCGAATACGGCCCCGTGTAAATGTGTCTGTATTTGTGTAAACCAACACCAATCTAAAAAATACCACACTTTTGTGCTATTACACCACTTCCTTATATCTTACTTCTTTGCGTGTACTACATTTTTGTTTGATTTCTGTTCTGACAGCTCATTAGCAGGCGTCAAAGGCAGTGGCGGATCTACATATGGGCGAAAAGGCTTTAGCCCCCCTCCCTTGGAGAATTTTTTTATGGAAAAATAATGAAAATAAGAAGGTTCATCCCTCCCCCCCCTCAATAGGGCTACAAATCTGATAAGTTCAGTTACATAAAAAAATATTGCGTTAACAGATAAAATAACCTTTGTCTAAAATATCTGCGTGAAATAACTAGACTGCTCGTGTAATAATGATACACGTGTACTTCATTTTTGTTGAATTTCTGTTCTGACAGCTCATTAGCAGGCGTCAAAGTCAGTAGAAAAGGCTTTAGCCCCCCTCCCTTGGAGAATTTTTTATGAAAAAATAAAGAAAATAAGGTTCATCCCTCCCCCCCCCCCTTCAATAGGGCTACAAATCTGATAAGTTCAGTCGCAGGCACTGTCCAAGAGCTTTAGGGGCCCCCGTTCGAGTTCAATCATGCGCCCCAAAAATTGTAATACCCTACATTTTATTAACCCTCATCGGTCTCCTGCATGCGCACGCATACAATTTTGATCTTTAACCTTGAATAAAATAAAAACGGTTCAGCGGAATGACCTTGTATTTTGCAAAGTAGAATTATTTTGCCTGAACAACCAAAAAAACCCGTTTTTGAATTTGTACCCTTACTGTATTTGCCTGTGCAGGTTGTAGTTATAGTTATAGTAATCGGTCCCTGTGTATGTGCGCGCATACACATAAGCAGGTGCCTGGACCCAGTGGGCATTTTAGCTAGCGATACGCAAAAGAATGCATGCCAGTAGTGCTCTTATTGGCGTCAATATACCTTCCATGATCGCTGCATTGATAAGTGCTTCTGTAAGGCCTACCTTTTGAAGGTTTGGAGTCTTTTCCTGTTATTTTATATAAAAAAATTTTTAAAAAAATTTTTAAAAAATTAAAAATGATCAGATCAATTAAAAAAAATCAAATCTTAAAGAAAAAACAAAAAAAAATTTTTTTTTTCCGAGTTGGGACGCGAACCCAGGTCTCCGAAATCACATCGCATATCACATTATATGTTATATGTGTTATCGCATATCACATTATATGAAAACTTTTTTATGGAAAAATTCTAAGTCTTTTCTATTATTTTTGTATGAAGAAATTTACAAAAAAATTCCAAAAAAATTTTTAAATGGACAGAAAAATTTGTAAAAAAATGTAGATTTAAAAAAAATACAAAAAAAATTTTTTTGGGCCGAGCTGGGTTGCGAACCCACGCTCCCGAAAACTTACTTTCATTTGTAATGCTGCACAATAAGCTGAAGTTTCTTATCAACTGAGGTGGACGAGTGGGTAAGATGCCAGACCGCCAGCTGAGGGGACGATGGTTCAAATCTGGAATTTGTCAAAAGTTTTTTATTTCAAATTGATATTTATATTGCTTTTCTTTCTAATGTACATTCTAAAGAAGGGCTTCTAGCAGGCTTCTTTAGAGTCGCGAGAGCGGAAGGCCTAGAAAATTTTCTCGTTTCATATAAAAAAGCTTATGGGCTTGGAAACGAGCACGGAAGGGCTAAGAAATCCATATGATGGCCTGCTCGAAGCGCTTCAAAGACCTGCTTTTGCCCACTGGGGAATTGCCGCTTATTTTTGTGTGTGTGTATTTATAGCACCCCAGTAGAAAAGTGGATCATCCTATGAGCGATCTGGGAGTGCTCCTCATTGATCCAAGCTAGGTGTATTTTGTGTTCTCTTTTAACATCGCATGTCCTAGGAAGGGTAGCGCTCCCATTAACATCCCAGAGGAGCTCAAAAGGAGCGATCAATAAATGATCCAAATGGATCAGCAAAGGAACATTTAAAATATTTTTTTTTTGTTTTTTTTTATAAGATCAAAGAACCAACATGCGCCTTATACAAACAAGGTTTGGTCTTTGACGTGAAAGGAAAGGGATAGATTAGCTGGAGGAATTGATTAGAACCATACGTGAATTATTGATTAGACGAAACAGACGTGAAAGACAATGCTTTCAATCGCTTTTAACCGAGGCTAGTATGTGTTATGCCTTAACCGCGGCAAGGATTTGCAGCCCTAAGCTGTTCCTGTCCTTTAATTCCACATTTCTCCACAATTTAACTGTGGATTTTTAGTTTTCCATAATTCTTAAATGTAGGAAAGAACAAAGAAAGTGAAAAGAACCATGCCCGAACCCGGAGTCGAACCAGGGACCTCTGGGTTGTTAGTCTAGCGCACTCTCCACTAGACTACAATGGCCGATTTTTCACAGAAAATAATGATCTAGTTTATTACAAAGCACATGCCTCGCTTTATGTTCTTTTTTTCATTGATTGCTCGCCTCATGATTTTATAAAACAGTAAAGGAGCACAAGAGCACAAGTGCTCACTTTTTGACAGAATAAAACAGCAAAAGAGCGCTCTCTTGTTGCTCCTCATAGGAGCGATAGCATATTTTTTTACTGGGACGCTCTTATTTTTTCTTTTATGAAATTCAGTTTGTTCTGCAACACACATAAGTGAAGTTTGTTTGCGCACTTATTTGAATTTTGGTTGTGTTTCGAAGTATTTGATAAAAAATGGATAGAGTTTTACGTGAAAAAAGGCAGCGAGTTGAACTAGAAATGGATTTTGATTGGGAAAGCGAAGCGGGCGAATCTCCGTGCAATAGTGACGATGATTTTGCATTATCAGACGAGGAGAATGATGAAAGTGAAGTAAGCGTGCATTCGGATGAAGACGACATTGAGTCACTTGAGCAAAATTTAGCAGAAGAAAATGCAGCAAATCCTGAAAATAAATATTTTTCAAAAAATTACAAAATTGAATATTCATCGCAACCATTTCAAATAAATCGAAGAAATTCATTTCGACGTGCAGAAAATTTCACTTCAGGTAAAAACCTACCCTCTTTGTTATGGGTTCATGTTCATTATATGTTTAATTTTTGTTATAATTCAGGTCCAAAAGCATTAGCAGCAGCTACTATAGTTGATGTTTCGTCTGCATTTCACATGTTCCTTGAACCGGTTGAGAATATTATTTTGAACATGACGAATTTATATGGTGTGCGAAAGTACAAAGACGATTGGGAAAACATTGATTTGGACACTCTGCACGCATACTTTGGATTGCTGCTGCTTTCTGGTGTGTATCGATCATACGGTGAATGTGTCACTAAACTGTGGAATGACGAAACTAGTCGGCCAATATTTAGAGCAACAATGTCTTTGAAAATGTTCAAGCGTATCCATGGTTGCATTCGATTTGATGACCGCGAACAACGTATGGCCAACAACAGAGATAAATAGATGGGAAACTCCGTTGGAGAGGGATAGCACTATGTTCGATTTTACATTGAATTGGCTCCAATACTAACACAAAACGTTTATAAGTGGTCGTAAAATCAACGGAAAACAACCCTGGCTTATGGTAGATTGAAGAATTTCACCAGTTACGTTTGAGGTCCGATAACTGTAAAACTGCATATTATTGGAACAAAATGTGTAACTAAAGGTATACCAAAAAAGATTTCGGAAATGCAATAGAAAGCATCCCTGAAACATCATGGTGAAATTATCTTAGAACAATTACACCTTAGGAATAAATCCGAGCAGTGTTGCTGTTAGGAAAAATTTATGGATACTTTTTTCATACTCATATATGAATATAGGTTTTTATTTGCAAAAATACAAAAAAGGAGGCATTTTTTTAAATTCAACAAAAAATTTAAGAAAAATTATGACATTGAGACATTTTTGGACAGTACTCTTTTATCAAAAAATGCATTAACGCAACCTCTTTACAAAGAACTTTACAATTTTGTGATAAATATTAAGTCTGCCTCAGAGCACAGCTGCTGCTGAGTGAATTTTTTTTAATTTAAGTCTTACTACAAACGATAAGACTGGTAGATTTTTATTGGGGATAAGTAAAGGTATATGTTTTGCAAAATGCTTAAAAACGAATAATTTTTAAATTTAATCTAAATAAAGGGCAATAGCAACCCTTTTTTATTTATATTACACTTAACTGAATAAGCTACTAAATTACTTTTTTATGTATTTATATATTATTTTGTATCATCGCTGTTAAATAATTATTACTAATCGTATTCATTAGCAATTCGATTATTTTTTAAAATTGTAAAAAAATTGTTTAAGTGCAATTCTTTTCTGTTTACAATCGTAATATAATTATAAAATTTGCAAAATAATTACGATTACTTTAGATGTCGAAAATAATCAAAAAGAATTGAAAGTAATCAAGAAAAATAATCAGAATACTTTTAGAAATTATGTTTGATTCTTTTTTTATTATGTGTAGCATTAGAAGCGGTAACGGAGAAGGAACCATGAACCCAAATTTCATACTGCAGCTCTCAACACTTTTGTTAATAAAACTGATTAAGTTTTCGTATAACTCATGATACAAAGAGCTACAGGTAAAGTATTCCCGGCGCAACAAACAAAATTTACTGCGCACCTCGTCATCGGTGCTCGTCAAATGTGACACTTGATGAATACATTCAAAAGAAAATGTAGAAAAGTGACGAAGATAGCAAAATGATAACAAACAAACAGTCAATATTCTGTCAAGCACATCAAGCAACGTAGCCGCTTTTTGTGTAAATCGGTAAAAAGGGGAAAAAGCACCTCTACAAAATATGCAATTTTTCTTCACAAACAGTACTCAAAAATATATTTACTTTATTTTGGACATGTGCTTTATATAACAATATTTATTTCATATCAGTAAAACAAGTTTTCATAAGAAAATGTAGGCATTTTAAAATCTTTATACCCTATGAATAAATTGTGACTACGTTTTAACCAAGGAGCACCTTGCACGTCACAGCAAAGATGGCGGACATGCGCAATACTTTATCTGTAGTTCTTTGTATCATGCGTATAACTGTTATTCGTATAACTGTGTTAACTGAAAAAGCCGTATCAGCGTATGGGCGATTTCAGTTAGAAATGACTGGTTGTACTTCATAACCTCACCGTTGAAACGATGCGAGCCTACCTCAAAAAGAATCAAAAATAGTTTTTAAAAGTAGTCGGATTATTATTTCTTGATTACTTGATATTCTTTTTGATTATTTTCGTAATTCCAAGTAGTCGTAATTATTTTTTGATTATTTGTAAACGAAATCAATTACTTATCAAAAACATCTCCCTCAAGAATTATCATTATAGTTATTTTTAAAATAAAATCTAATTGTTTATTAATCGTAATCGCTATTTAACAGTCATGTTTTGAATATAATTTTTTGTATAAATATCAAACTTTTACAATTAATGTAATAAACATAGTTTATGAAAAATATAAAAATAATACAAAATATAACAGACTGAAGTACTGAAATGTACATATGTTCCTTTAAAGGCAGGAGCAGGTTGTCTAAAATTTGTATCTTCTTTTTCTTATTAAACATTCAAAATTTTAGTTTTTGAGAATTTACTGTTAAATTTTTGTAAGTATGCTGACTTTATCTCCGCTTCTACAGCTGTTTTAGCAGGTATCGAGCTCACAGCAGAAATTTACATAATCACTCTCTTTTTTTTTTTTTTTTTTTGATTCGCCCGGAGGTATGAAATCTTCTAAAGATACGTATACCCGTCCTATACGCATGCACGATTTACATTCTAAAGTCTGCCCAATCAGCCGGGACAGACAGAATGCACCTACGTACTAAAACATACCCCCTATTGGCAATTAGGATTTTCCACTAAGCACATTAATTGGCTTTTCAGCGGAATTTAAAAATTGAATATATATATAAAACGCGTATTTAAGTATACTTGATTCTACACCCAACGAAAAAAATTAAATAAGTCCCAATGAAAATCCTCAAAGTAAATTAGATAAGCCCCATAAAAAAAATTTTAAACTTAAAATCAAACCAGCCCTGAAAGAAATAAATTAACCTCCAATGAATAGTCACTTCTCTAACTGGTGACGGGGCATTTTTGTCCAAATTTTGGACCATTTTTCCATTTTTTTCATGATTTTGTCCAAGAATATTACTTTCATGGCCATTTTTTTGGCTCAATCCATTATTTAATTCAACTTACAATTCAAAACGAAGAGTTTAAGCCCAAATTTATCGAATTCGGTTGATTAATTCATGCGATATTGCTAAAACAAAATAACACATAAAACCAACTTTTTGATTTTTTTTTCCCAATATGCCAATAATGTAAAGCGCAAATCAGTCCAGTCGTAACGTAAGGTTCGTAAGCTTCGTAAGTCAAAAAAATTGAGCCAAAAAAATGGCCATGAAAGTAGTATTATTGGGCAAAATCATGAAAAAAATGGAAATATGCTCCAAAATTTGGACAAAAATGCCCGTAACTTTTGAACCGTTGGACCAATGTTGGAAATATTTTTTTTTGTAAATTGATCAAAATGAGCTCACCTTTCCAACGCGCCTACTGGCGATTAAACCCGATCGATAGTTTTTGAGTTATGGATATGAACGTGTAGGTAATATTTCATACGAACGTCAATTTGGGAAAAAAATCTACCAACAAAAAGTAGGGGACTCGATTTTAACGATAGAGGTATGGTTCCTTTGGCAAATTTTCATGGAATAACCCATAGAATACGGAAATCATAGGGAAATTGTCGAAAAATAAATCGACCCGCCCTAATATATATAATAATGAATGAATATAATAATGAATAAGTGAGGTAACGGTAAATTTTTCTCATTTCTCCAAGGTCATTTAATTGAACTTTTAGACAACAGAAATTTGATTGAAATCGATTAGAAAATGGCGGAGATATTTGCTTGCAAAGTCAAAACTTGAAATTTCAATCGTTTTTTTTTCTCATTATGTGAAGATGACTTCGCCTTAAAAAAATTCGTTATATCGAGAAAATCTATAGTTTTCAAGATATCGCAAAAATGTTGATGTCATAACGGGAATTTTTTTTTACTTCCACTATCCATACAAAATTTGTTCGCAAAAGCCTTCGCTTAGCGTTATTTTTACTAATCAGCAACTTTTCATACAAAAATACGTTGTACTGAGAAATCTATAGTTTTCGAGATATCGCGATAATTGTGATAATTACGGAATTTATTTAAAATTTAGTACGTGCAAAAAATTTCACCATCACAGTATATATTCACACATGTTACATACAAAATTGCTTATTGCAAGGTATCCGTAAGTGATAGCGAAAAATGTCTGGCTTGTTTTTTGTACGTCTCAGCAAAATCGTAAATTCCCTCCTATACCATGCTTTTCCATCTCTTATAGTTTAGGTGCTGTGGTACCGTTTTTTTTTTAATAATTGTATACATGTTACTTGTTTTTAAAATAACTTTAAATATGATTAAAAACAAAAATATTTTAATCAAAAAATTTGAAATTGAAATTGTTGTAAAAAAATAAAATATAATTTTTCATTGTTGGGAAATTTGTCTTTCGTCAACATCGGATTTTAATTTAAAAAATTAGGAATTACTCCAACATTGGTGACCCCGACATTCAAATTCAAGAAAGATGCCAGATCATAAATCGCCACCACGTCATCTTATAGATTTTTCTGAACAACCATGCTCTTCCGAAATTCCATCACCACAACTACCATCGCAAGCACCATCACTGCAAGCACCACCACCGCAAGCACCATCACCGCAAGCACCATCACCGCAAGCACCACAACCGCAAGAGCCTTTGCAATCGCCACTATCAATATCACAACCTACACAGCCGTTTGCAGAAATTTCAGCTGTTTCACTACAGAAGCTCCCAATATTTTGGAGAGAAAACCCTCTTCTATGGTTCACACAGATTGAATCTATATTTGCTATAAGTGGTATCACGTGAGAAGAGACAAAATATCAATATGTCGTCGCAAATTTAGAAGGAGAAACCATACAATCAATCAGTGAATTGATTCTAAGCCCACCGGAAAAGGATAGATACACAGTTGTTAAGAAACGCTTGTGCAATTTTTATAGCGATAGCGATGAAATGCGTCTACGAAAGCTACTTTCACGAACATCAATGGGAGACATGAAACCAACACAATTCATGCAACATCTTAGAAACTTATCTGGAAGGAAAGTTGGGGATAATGTTTTAAAAATGCTATTCCTAGAACAATTCCAGAAAATTTACGCCTGATACTTTCAATCAATTCTACCGAAGATCTGACCAAACTCGCCACACAGGCAGATAAAATCCTTGAAGTGTCAAAATCACATCATGTATCAGCTATAATAACTTTACCTACTATACAACAAAGAACAACAGATCATCAATCAATACTATCAGAAAAATTCGATAGCTTCGTTTCAAAAATCTCAACACTGGAAGATAAAATGGAATTACTCACCGTTGACAAAATGAATTCAGGTCATAATCACGATCGAGGACGTTCCAGATATCAAGGTAGGCGTTCTCACTTCCTTAGTAGAAGTAATAGTAGAAATCGAAATAAACAGTGGTGCTGGTACCATAATCGCTTTGGTAATCAAGCAACAAGATGCATCCAACCATGCTCTTTTTCTTCAAAAAACTAAACGCGATTTCGGACTCTGCCGCTAAAGAAATCGGAGTAACCAGCGGTCGGCTTTTCATTAGAGACCTAGAATCTCAAATGGATTTTCTCATAGATACTGGTGCTGATGTATCAGTTGTTCCATATTCAACATTTTTTGCAAGTAATTTTTCAAAATTACCAGATTTAACTCTCTACGCAGCTAATGGATCCAAAATTAAAGTTTACGGTTTAAAACGGACTTCATGCACCATTTCCATTTACTTCCAGACCTTAAAAACAAAATTTTAGTTGACGGAACAACAAAACTGAACATCAACGGGATTTTTCGCAAAGACTCATATCAATCAATAAAGCTAATAAGCGCAGAAAAATCTAAATACCACGAGCTTTTAAGAAAATCTCCTGCATTGTATAGTCTGGCTCCTAACGTACCAAAGTTAAAATACTCTACGTTTCACCACATTGAAACTCAAGGTCGACCAATCACAGCTAAAATGAGAAAACTTGATACAACTAAATTAGCGTTAGCAAAGAAAGAATTCCAATACATGCTTGAAAACAATATAATTCGACCATCGAAATCAAATTGGTCAAACCCCGTTCACATGGCTCCTAAGACAAATGGTAGTTGGAGGCCTTGTGGAGACTACCGTTATTTGAACAAAATCACAACTCCGGATCGTTATCCAATACTATTTATAACAGATTTAAACACAATATTAGCGGATTGTTGTTTGTTTTCGAAGTTAGATTTGGTCAGAGCATTCCACCAAATTCCCGTAAATCCAGCAGATATTCCGAAAACTGCTATAATAACTCCATTTGGTCTTTACGAATTCCTCCAAATGTCTTTTGGCCTTCGAAATGCCGCACAATCATTTCAAAGATTAATGGATGAAGTACTAAGGGGCCTTAGCTATGTTTTCGTCTACATTGATGATATATTAATTGCATCAAAATCTGAGAAAGAGCATTTGCAACACCTAAAGGAAGTTTTTGAATAGTGATAAATGCATTTAAGGTAGAGAAGAAATAGTCTTTCTTGGATTCCACATAAGCAAAGACGGCATAAAACCTTTACCAAAAAAAGTAGATTCAATAGTTTCCTACCCTCGTCCAGTGACAGTTCAAGATCTTCGTCATTTTTTAGTCATAATTAATTTTTACCGACGATTCTTGCCGAACGCAGCTAAAAATCAAGCCATATCAAACAAAAGGGTGTGTTAAAAAGGGCGAAAGGAAAATTAAATGGAGTACCGAACTACAAAAAGCCTTTGATGCATGTGAAGAAGAGCTTAAAAATACAACGACTTTATCATTCTCAGTTCCCAATTCAAAGCTTGTCCTTAAAGTAGATTCTTCGGATTTTGCAATTGGTGCAGCAGTTGAACAACAAATAGGACTTTCTTGGAAACCGCTCGCCTTTTTCTCGTGCAAGCTTCTTCCTGCCGAAACACGTTACAGCGCTTATGATAGAGAACTACTCGCCGCTTATGTAGCTATAAAACATTTTAGACACTTACTTGAAAGCAGAAAGCCACTATGTTTTTAACGTTGACCCCTGCCGCGAAGGCTTAATTCAACGGTGCTCCAAAGCTTGGGACAAATATGAAGCGTCGGCCAACGCCCCTTCGGAATTCAAGAAAGACCACTTTGAAAGGTTCCCCCAACAAAATGCAACAGAACCCCATCTATCTTGTCGTCAGATTGACGCAATACATGGCCGTGGCACTTTTAGCTACTCGAATTTGTACATGACTTGGTTATTTTAATAACCTTGGGCTATTTCGGTAATCCATACCAATAATATAACCCACACAGAAAATAAAAAAATTGATTTATTACCTAAACTTAATTAGGTAATCTGAAATTTTCTACTTCACCTAATCTTTTCGGCAACTTTTCTACTTGCACAGTTAATAAAACAATCATGCATTAGGTTTTAAACCTAATTAAAAATTGTAAATTCGACTGAAATTTTGTCTAGAAAATAGCCAAATTTTTTATATATTTTGTCTAATGCAAGTTGTTGAGTTCGTATTTCACTTGTTATATAAATTATTTAAAAAAAATTATTTTGAAATTTTCTTTAATCATTTTTTAATCATTTTTCAAATATAATTTTTTCAAATGATTTCGAACGTTTCACTAAAAACAAACATGTTAAAGAGAACATAATTAACAAAACATCTATCGGATTATTTAAATTTTATTCCTTTGTACTACTGGCAATGGAAGGGGACCAAATAATTGTTCTGCCAACAAACAACCTTTGCTCACAGATGCTGAAGCTTCTTTTGGATTGGGGGCTGGAGGAGCTTATTCCTGACTTCACAGGTATTTATACAAGGATAATTTCAGCAAAATGTCGCTAGTAATCCTTTTTTTATAAGCGGACTTTATTTAGCCATGTCCGCTTGTTCGTCTGTCTGTCTGTGATCATGAAAACAGCCGTAATGTTACAGCTATCTAAACGAAATTCAATACATGTATGTATAAGTTTTTCATTCAAAAAAAAAAAAGATCAAGTTCGAAAATGAGCGCAATCGTATGAAAACCACGCTTTCCTCTCATACACGTGGCTTTACCAAATCGGTAAAATTTCTTTAAATTTCACTGAAATTACTATAATGGCTTTAAATTTTTGAAATTTGTTTAAATGTTTACTATATTTCATGCATGGGCACACTGCAGTAAATATTTACTACATTACTAGAAGCAGTAATCAGTAAACTTTTACTGATAATGAAATGTAGTTTACATACCCAGTAAATTTTTACTGATTACTGGAAAAAATTGCAGTAAAATTTTGTTTTTACTGATTACTGAAAAAATTGCAGTACAATTTTTTTTTACTGATTACTGAAAAAAATTGCAGTAAAAATAAATTTTTACTGATTACTGAAAAATATTGCAGTAAAAATAAATTTTAAAAGTAAATAAAAATTTACTGGTAATGCAAATTGAATTTCATTATCAGTAAAAATTTATTTGTACTGCAATTTTTTTCCAGTAATCAGTAAAAATTTAATTTTACTGCAATTTTTTCCAGTAATCAGTAAAAATTTATTGGTAATGCAAATTGAATTTCTTTATCAGTAAAAATTTATTTTTACGTTAATTAGTTTTTATGATCTACTAAATAATTACATGAATTAAGATTGTGAGCTTTAGATCAAGTAAGTTTTTAAGAAGGCAACAACAACAACAACAACTCTGTATAGAGTCAATTACTTAGCTGACTAGACAGTCTGTTTCGGAAATCGCTACATTTTCCTCTTCAGCAGTCTTTGAGTGATTAAGCTGCGACCAACTCACTGTTTAAACTAGTATATGAATGTGCAGATTTTGGAATTCATACTTATGAATTGTATGGCTGCCAATCATATGACATTTTAAAGCAGTAGGCTATTTATAGATCACCGCCATCAACTCTATCAAAGGTTGCCATCTGTTCTAGTTGCTTCTTTATTTATTTCAATATTCTTTGGTGTTTGATAGTTTGTCGAAATGCACCATAGAAATGAAACGAGTTTTTGCTTCGCCAGAAGCTAGTGTTCTAACTGAAGTCAGCTAAGTCTAGTCAGCTAAGTGATTGACTCTATACAGAGTTGTTGTTGTTACCTTCTTAAAAACTTACTTGATCTAAAGCTCACAATCTTAATTCATGTAATTTATTTTTACTGCAATTTCACTGGTACTGCAAAGTGACCATCTATGCTTCCACACAACCCCAATTTGCAATATCGAATCGGTTTGGAGTTATAGGCCGTATAGCTTCGGAATTCGGCATTCGATTACAATTTACACATGCAGTTTCATTGATAATATTTTATGGGTGTTTGGCAACGGGGGCATGCCAGCAGCGCAATTATTTAAATTCGCAAATATTATTGATGGACTGCACAGAGAAGATGCCTATTTCAACTTCGGTGAGGCCAATGATAACCCTTTTTTAATAACCAAAAATTAGTGCAAAATAAGTAACGCAATTTTAAATTTTTATAGGATGAAAACTTCATTGAATCAACAATCAATATTAGAAAAGAGCATAACCTGGCGAGAAATTTAACCCTACAATCTTTTATAATTGTCGTTGGTGAAACCATTAATTAGCTCCAACACTTGTTTTAATATATTTAATGATGCTATTTATCAAACGGAAAACTTTTTAAAAGCGGTTTCAGTAATTTTTCAAATATAAAATAAATGATAATTTATTGTGAAGAGTTACTAGTAAACAATTTTGACTCACATTTTTATCGTTATAAAATAAGAAGAGAACATAACAAACTTTTAACATTAATTGAACCATCAAATATAAGACTTCCACCACTTCATATTATTACGCTTTCAAATAATGATTTAATCATAAAAATTAAACCACCTTTTATATAGTTTAAATATTACAATGCCTTATTATTTTGCAAAATGTTTAAAATTAATAATACGAAAGAAAAACCTATTTTTAATCAAACTTTTTACTGTTGTTATCATGTGGTAACTATTATTAACTATTTTAATCACTGTGTCTTATATAAACTCAAAATAACTCTTTTTTTTCTTGTGAACAGTTAATTCCACCTGGTTTTGCAATGTTTTTGTTATAAAAATTTTATGTTTAAATAAATATTATTGTAATGAGTCACATAAGTTTTTAATAGAACATACTATAAGATAAGTGATTTAAAAAAATAATAGGTAATACAATCACTTTTAAAATTTCAGAACTTATTGTCTTTGTTTTATTTATTTCGATTGGTTTGTATATTTAGTTGTTTATTTACTCCAAAAATTTAGATTCCTTAACTAAATCAAAGTGGAAAAATTATCTAAAGAACTGGATGAGTTTTCTAAAATAAGAAGTTGTTTTTCTCACTCTAAAGTAGATATGGTATCAAAATAAATAGTTAACTTTTCTAAAATATTTAGGTGCCGTTCCTACTCTTAAATGAGAAAGCCATCTAAATAATTAGACAAATTTTCTAAAATCAGTAGTTGCTTTTCCAATTCTAGAGTAGATATGCTATCAAAATAAATAGTTGATTTTGTGAAAATATGTAGGTGCCGTTTCTAATTTTAAGTATGCAATGCCGTCTAAATAATAAGATAATTTTTCTACACTTTGTAGGTGTAGAACCTTCTCTGAAGTGGATATTGTTTCAAAAATAAATTGTCAATTCTTCTAATTAATTATGTGTCTTATCTATTTTATGGTCGAAAATAAACCTAAAGATTTATGTGCTTTATATACTAACGCAGTTTGAGTACCTAATTCTTTTCTAATATTTTAACATTTTGAAATTTATAGAGCACCTAAACAAATTCGTTGACTGAAAATCACCGGATTAATTTAGCTGAATTTTCTACATTTTTAGGTAAAATGTCTACTCATTTTTTTCTGTGCATTACTTTTTTAGCTGCAATAATCATCCACGTCGTATCAAGGGTCATCACTCCTTGACACGAAGACTAAGGCGGCAACTACATAGGCCTGTCAATATATTATCAAGTTCCTCAACCTCAGTGGACACAACTCAGACTATTTAGGTTTCCCCGTCGCCTGTGCTCAAATTCCAAAGGTAACAGTATATTGATCCGGTAGTTGCTTACCTTTCTAACATTTACTGTTTGAAATTAGCGAGATTGAATCTACCATCATTCTCTTAGTAATTTAAGGGAATCACCAGCCCGAGTTTAACTTAAGTGTAACTCACACCGGCCTTTCTGGCCTAACCACAGCCAGAGCGTTATGAATACCCAACGTGGGCCTAACCCAAACGACAGTCAATACCTGAGCTCAAGGCTCCACCTGACAAGGCTCTTCAACATCCCGTCATACAGACCAAAAGTTCTTAGAACATTTATATTTGACTGTGACACCTTCAACCACTCGAATTGTACATGACTAGGTTAAAATAACCATCGGTTTCCAAGTAAAACCGGGTAAACCTCAATCCTACTTATGCAACGTCGTTATCCTAATTAAGACTTAATTAAAAGCCTTTTTCAGAAAACTAAGAAGCATGAGCCGTTGTATACCAATTGGCTTATACAACGGTCCAAAGATTAAATGTTTCCTACATAATAACCTTTATTCTAAGAGAAGGTCTGCAGAACAACGATAGATCAGGTCTCCTCATCATAGATGGATGACTGTCCCCGCTCTTCAAGTTATGTTGGATTGATCGTTCATCGAAAGCATATTACAGATGACGGTGTTATGATAACTTAATATCAAAACCATGCTTTCTCCAAGAATTTGGCAGCAACAACCAAGGCTCAAGGTAAAGCTTTTTATTTTACAGATTATCAGATGAACATTCAAGAGCCGTGCCTCAAGAATGAACTCATTATGAGATCAGTTCATGGGCCGTGCCCCATGAACTGCCCATCCAATAACAAACCCTCACCCTTTTTCCTGGCTTGGGACAGGCAGATTCCCCGCAGGTCCTCTGGCGGGTTTACTTACTTGAAAGCAGTACGTTAACTCTCTTCACAGATCATAAACCACTGGTTTATGCATTTAATCAACGCTTCGACAAAGCAAGCCCTCGCCAGCTTCGCCAATTGAATTTTATCGGCCAATTCACCACTGATATCAAACATATTTCAGGAAAAGAAAATGTTGTTGCTGATGCACTATCTCGCATTGAAGAAATTTCTGCTATACCATTTAATCAAATTGCTGACGCTCAGGAATCTGACGAGGAGCTTGCTCATCTTACTAATTCATCGGCAATTAATCTTAAACTGAAATTAGTGGATATTCCAGGCTCACAACAGAAAATATTCTGTGATGTATCGCAAAACACTCTGCGACCTTACGTACCCGTTTGTCTACGGAAACAAATTTTTGATCAAGTACATAATTTATCACATCCTGGAGTCAAAGCAATGCAAAAATGCTTTTAAGTCGTTTTGTTTGGCCAGCTGCTAGAAAGGATTGTGCAGTTTGGGTTCAGAATTGTAAGTCATGCCAAATTTCCAAAATCCATAGGCATGTAAGCGTACCAAACTCCAGCTTTACAATGCCATCTCATCGATTTACAGAAATCCATTTAGACATCGTTAGCCCACTTCCGTCATCTTAGGGATTTACATACATGTTAACCTGCATTGACAGGTATACCAAATGGCCTGAGGTTATCCCTATCAAAGATATTAAATCAGAAACAATAACCCGAAACTTTATGGATGGCTGGATTTCACGTTTTGGATGTGCAAATATTATTGTTACAGATAGAGGAAAACAATTCATATCCAAGATATTTGAAGAAGTAGCTTCATTACTTGGTGCAAATCTTAAACATACGATTGCTTACCACCCTCAATCTAATGGTCTTGTGAAACGATTTCACAGAAACTTAAAAACATCACTTCTTTGTCATCAAGATCAACAATGGACAAAATATCTTGGAACAGTACTGCTCGGTTTACGAACTACTATCAAGGAAAATTTAAAAACCACAGCTGCTGAACTCGTATATGGTGAATAACTCCACCTTCCCGGAGATTTTATTGTACCTACTTCCACTACTTTTGAACCTCTTAGTTTTGTTAGTTGCTTAAGAAAACAATTATTTTTAACTTCACCACATTTCTCACCACCTGAACATTCTAAAAAGAATTATTTCGTTCCAGTTGGATTAGACAGATGTTCTCATGTTTGGATTAGAGTTGAAAACAAACTCAATTCTTTCCAACCCAAATATCATGGTCCTCATCCAGTAATTTCTCGAAGTGCTAAATACTTTAATGTTGAAGTGAACGGGAAAGAAGGTACAATATCTGTGGATCGATTGAAACCTGTTTTTTTACAACCTTTGAAAAGCGTTCGTTTTCACTAGAAAGGGAGTATATGTGGTGCCGTTTTTTTTAATAATTGTATACATGTGACTTGTTTTTAAAATTACTTTAAATATTATTAAAAACAAAAATATTTTAATCAAAAAATTTGAAATTGAAATTGTTGTAAAAAAATAAAATATAATTTTTCATTGTTGGAAAATTTGTCTATTGCCAACATCGGATTTTAATTTAAAAAATTAGGAAATATTACGAAAATTCCCTTTAAATGCTCATATTTCAGGTCAAAGGTCATCAGTCGAAAAATCAACCAAATTGTGCGCGCCTACGCATACAGCTCTTTCATTCGATACCTCATTCATCATTCTACACACCGCCAATCCTGACATCTCAGAAATCCTTACTGAAATAAATATACAAGGGGTATTCACGTTGACTTGGGTTGTTGGGTAGATTGACAAATGCAGCACATTTTGTTTTTGTAAAGTGCCTTTCTACCCAAGTACCCATCTACCAATCTACTCTAGCTGATTGTTTGAGTAGATTGACTTGTTTGGGTAGATTGTTTTCTTGCCAAATTGAGCACTTTTTCCACGTGTTACCACCTTTTGCAAAAATAGGCGATAATTGGCCTAAGAGCTTCAAATTTACATTATATGTTGTCAAGGCTAATATCTCGAATAATACACAAAAAATATTGCCACACCCCCTATTTCCGCCCACAAGTTAATAAAAACGCAATATTTCAGACGAATTCGGTATTGTTGGATTAAAATTTTGTAATTTAGTTCGTAGGGCTACTATCGGCAATTCAACAAAAAAAGGGCGTGGTTGAACTATAACTACGCCTACTTTTCAGAAATTATAATTCCTGAGTTGTGCATGTTTTTATAATGAAACTTGGTTTATATTTGCTATGAGACCAAGTGGTGGTCACTAGATAAATAAATTTTGTCACGCCTACTGTTACTGCCCTTCTTTTTTTTTTGGATTCGCCCAGAGGTATGGAATCTTCCAAAAATACGTATACCTGACCTATACGTATGCACGATTTACATTCTAGATACTGCCCGATTCAGCCGGGACAGACAGAATGCACCTACGTACTAAAACATACCCCCTATTGGCAATAAGGATTTTCCACTAAGCACATTAATTGGCTTTTCAGCGGAATTTAAAAATTTAATATAAATAAAACGCGTATTAAGGTATTTTTAATTCTATATAAATAAGCAACATCGAATCAAATGATAGTGATTATCAATTTAAGGTACTCGAAAAAAAAATCCTGATTTCAAAAACAATCCAAAACACTATACTCATAAACTTGTGTGGAAAAGAGATATACTCTGGCACACCAATCCAGCTGATGGTGTGAGTTCAGTCTAATTTCAAATCAGGAAGCCACGTGAGCACGTAAATTACAATTCGATTTTGAAAATTGAATAATTGAAAAGCAAGTTTTGAAAAACGATTTATATTTGATGGTGCTTACTTTATAAAACATAATATCGAGACAAAAAGGAGAAACAGAACAATCTCAATTATCGATATTACATTGTTATAAAACTGCGTTAGGTGTAATAGGATGAAGTTAAATTGATTTAATTATTTAAATGTAATATAATTTTCCGTTTTAAGGCGTCTACCGAATCAGAAAAATTAATCATGTTGAAGTTGTCATTGAAATCACTGCACATACATCGTAAAGGTTCATGAAGAGCGTAATTAGAACTGCACTGACTCAACTTGAAAAACAGAAAATTTCTAGCTCCTTGGGATGTTAAAATTTAGAGCTGAGATGAGATATTCCAAATTAATCTCGCCACGAAGTAATTTATACAGAAACATGACATTAAGCATCATTCTTCTGCTTCTTAGGGAATGTAGTAAAATAATTTTAAGGCGTATTTCATACGATGGAAGCATAATATTGGGGTTCCAATGACTGTGATGTAAAGCAAAAAGTAAAAACTGTTTTTGAACGGATTCTATGGCGTCGATGTAGACATTATATTGTGGATTCCATATAACTGATTGGCCTTACGAGAGAGGTATATAATAATTTAGCAGTAAAGGGATCCCTGAATTCTTTAGCCCATCTTTTAATGAAACCGTTGATCTCGTCTTTTGGCCGGTGACAGTCGTTTGTCTTGTGTTGTTTTTTCTATTGTAATTTGTGTTATACCAGTGATTGTTTAATTTCGGTATGTGCTGTATTTTTATTTATTTGTGATTGAAATTGTTTTTAAGGTGACCTATACAGGCATGTGATGGAAATCGTACGAATTGAAAACGAAAACAGCAATTGCAAATTGTACGAATTTTTTTTACGTGTGATGGAAATCACGCTATTTTATTTAAATTCGAAGGTATGTTCGAAACAGCTGATTTGAAGAAACGATTTAAATTGAGCTTTACAATTTTGTGCAATATTGCGAAAAATTACTAAAATGAGTGTATTTTTGTCCGCAGCATGTTTTTAAGTGAAAAGGAAATAAGAAAATCTGAAAACGTGAATTTGTGCAGACTTAGAAACCATTTTTATTCTTTGGATCTGACTGTTTTCAGGTAAATATATTCCATGCCACTAGTGTTAGAACAAACTGCTTACAGGTTTATTGCTTATGATCGATTGAACAAGGATATGTTTTTCAAGAAATTCCTTCTGAATTCAGGTTTTTTGAAAGCGCCATCCACAACGAATCCTACTCGATCAACCTTGCTAAAATTTCTGGCAAGGTTGACGTTCTGCTGACGTGATCATAAGATCATATCTTATGTTCTCCCATAAAATATTGAATTTTCACTTAAGAAAACTAAATTTTGCTCACAATTTGTACTGAAATCTCCTTCATTTCGTTGTGAAATCGTAAAACCTTTATTTCATCACAGGGCAGATAGTGTTTTCATGCTGTGTGGTTGAATTTTTTAATGTTTTATTGTAGTACATACAGGGTGCGGCTAAAGTTACTATATGATGTAAAACAATTGTAACTTCTTTGCTTGCGAGTATTAAACTTTTTCTTTTTTCCTATTTCAGAAATTAAACTTGGGAGAATATTTAAAAATGGAACGCTATACAATTGCGCAAAGAACTAAGATTGTTTTTCTATTCATTGAAAATCGTCGTTCGATAATTAATACTCAACGTGCATACAGAAGATTTTATGGTGTAAGAACTGCTCCAACGGGTCCAACCATTCGTTCGTTGGTGAATAATTTTGCTGAATATGGGACTGTCGGAGATTCAAGACGTACGGTCAGACCTCGAACTGGCAGATCGGCCGAAAATATTGATGCTGTGCGACAGAGCGTCGAAGAAAATCCGGAGACATCAACGAGAAGACGATCTTCCCAGTTGCAGCTTTCTGACCGCACTCTTCGGCGAATTTTAAAACACGATTTGCACCTCTTCCCTTACAAAATCCAACTAGTCCAAAAACTAAATCCTGAGGACTTCGTATTGCGCTTGGAATATGCTAGAGCAGTTTTAAATCTCGTTGATCAAAATGAAAATTTTTTGTCAAATTTAATGATGACCGACCAAGCGCATTTTCACTTGAACGGTTTCGTAAATAAACAAAACAACAGATTTTGGGGATCCCAAAAATCTTCATCAGAAATCTTTACACGCAATTCGTGTTACCGTTTGGTGTGGCATTACCGCCCAAAAAGTTTACGGTCCTTTTTTTTTTGAAAACGATCAAGGTGTATGTGAAACAATAAATGGAGAACGTTACAGAGTAATGCTACAAAATTTTTTATTTCCGCAATTGCCACCAAACGCCAATATATGGTTTCAACAAGATGGTGCAACAGCTCATACAGTCCGTGCAACGATGGACTTATTAAGACAACAATTTCCAAATCGGTTAATTTCTAAAAACGGCGATTTGAGATGGCCACCACGATCGCCAGATTTGACTGCACCGGATTTTTTCTTGTGGGGCTATCTCAAAGACAAAGTTTATTTGAATAAGCCCCAAACCTTGCAGCAACTAAAGGACAACATTCAAGAAGAAATTGATCGTATACCACAAGAAACACTCAACAAAGTTATGGAAAATGCCATAAAAAGAGCACATTTTTGCGTTAGAGAAAACGGTTGTCATTTAACTGATATTATTTTTCATAATTAATGTAAAAAAATAACATAAAATAAACTTTCATTTTATCATAAATTTTTTTGTTTTTTTCATTCCATTCAATAGTTCTTTAAAAAACAAATCATATAGTTACTTTAGCCGCACCCTGTACATGTGTTGTTTTAATTGTCGTTTATAGTTTGATAGCTGAGCTGCTGCTTAAATACTTTTTTCTTTCTCTTTTTTACGTTCCTCTTTGTGCGTTGTTTGTTTATTTGCATAAACTAAGCACAGAGAACTGTTGCAGTTGCTTTTAAACTGCAACATATTATATTAACCCATTAGCACTTAGTGGACATTATTTTTGCTCACATAAAATTATTGAACTTTGTTTATTCGCTATGGAATATTTTTCCGTAGAAAATTTTGCTGCTTGTTCTTTAGACGAGCTTTGCAAAAGTCAAAACATTCTGAACCGTATGTTCAGTTGTTCTGGCCCATGTGGGCGTTTGTTCCATACATCATGTGCTGGGATCTCTAAGTCGTGTCTTGATGATTTAATCTCACCACGATCAGGTCGCTGGTATTGTGCTTCGTGTAGGGTTCTTTCACCAGATGAGTTTTTCTCAAAAATTAAGCTTTTCGGTGATAGTCTTAACGCTTTAAATAACAATTTTAAAGAAATTGTTACATTTTTTAATGAAGTAAGCACCTCACCTAGTACTAGCATTTATGATGAAAAGTCTTCATCGGTAAATATTTCGACCGCATTGTCTCAGACTCTTCCAGCCTCTTCTTCTGAGACTCAAATAGTTTTATCTAAAAAAGACCTAAATATTTCGAAGAAAAAGAGAAATAATTCCAAAAATAAAAGTAATAAGCGGCGCATGACGCTTCCAGCCACTTTACAAACGAAGCAGATCTCGGCTAAACCAGTGTTTACGCCAGTGAGAATAGATAATGTAGTTATTACTCCATCTTCTACATCTGTTTCTCCCCCGGCTAGAAATGACATAACTAATGAGCGCAATAGTTCATTAAATTTAAGAGCTTTGTCGAGAAAAAAAAAGATTTTCATTTCACGTCTTCAGCCCGACACAACAAGTGAAAATGTATTGACGTTTGTTAAACACAACCAATTAGTAAGTCAGGCTGCTTTCTGCTCATGCAAGAAAATTGGCAATAAACCGTCCCACGCATCATTTATTCTCACAGTAGCTGCTGAAGAGTTTGCAACTGTTCTGAGCTCTAATCTGTGGACTGATAATATCTTTGTTTCTGAGTTTAAGCCTAAACACAGGTCTAGAAGGACGAATAATATCACCAGTCAGACCCAAAAAAACTAAATAGGCTTTCCCTTTACTATCGAAATGTAAGGGGATTGCGTTCAAAGACGCGCGACATTTTTTTGTCAACTCAGAATTTTTCTGAAGACATTATCGCGTTAACTGAAACTTGGTTGAACGGAGGAATTACTGACTTAGAACTGTTTGACAATAGTTTTCAAGTATATAGGAAGGACAGACACGCTGACAATAATTCTGCAGTTGGTGGTGGTGTCCTATTAGCTGTAAGGAACTCCTGTGTTAGTTCCTTTATCGATATTCCCTGCTCTGCTAATTTCGAACTTATATGCGTTAAGGTTGTACATTGCAATTCTAATGTATATGTTATTAATGCATACGTTCCTCCAAAGAGCAGTGTAGAGGTCTATGCAAGCCTTGCGGATTGCATAGAATTTATATTAAATTTACTTGACGTTAATGACGACATTTTATTGTTGGCCGATTTTAATTTGCCTGACTTAAAATGGCATTCTTCTGACGATGAAACACATTTTTGTGCATCTAATTCGAAGACACGCCAAGAACATATATTTGTTGACAATATATGTTCTGACTTACAACAAGTTAGTTGTATTTATAATAGTCTGGAAAGGCTGCTTGACCTAGTTTTAACTACAGACAGTAACAATGTCATTGTTCAGAAGGCACTTCATGCTTTGGCTACTATTGATAATTACCATCCACCTTTGAGTATTTGGTATAAATCCGATAGGGAGAATATGGTAAATTCAAGCTCTGTTGACACAGTTTATGAATTCAATTTCAAAAAAGCTGACTTTTTGGGGTTGAATCATTTACTTTATAGTAAATTAAATATAATTACAGAATACATAAATAATAATAATCTTAACAGTTCAATAAATTATTTCTATACGGAGCTCTTTGCCATGTTTTCTCAGTCTGTACCATATAGTCTTAAATTTGCGAAAAATTCTGCGTACCCTTGGTACACAAAGGATTTAAAGACTCTTCGCAACAATAGGAATAGGGCATGGAAGAAATATGTTTGTAGTTTTGACTCAAATGACCTAGAAATATACAAACGTTTGTTTCTGGAATTTGAGAATTGCTCAGCTGCATTATATAATGAGTATTTGGATAATATGAAGCTGAGTATTTTGTCTGATCCAAGAAAATTTTGGGAATTTATTAATGTTAAGAAGAAGACTGATGGATTTCCTTCTTCTTTCAAATTTCAGGATGGATTTACTGACGATTCCACCATTATTTGTGGCTTACACAGTGACACAAAATGAAGGTCATTGTCTCGGGCGTGAACCAAACCAAACTGAAACGATAGTATTTGACATCAATAACAAAAGTCCAAATCCCTTTTTGCTCCACTACGTCACAATTTTTTTTTACAGTGGTTTCAAATTTTAAATTTTCGGTCAAAAATGAAATGAAAAAATAGTAAAAATTATATGTAAAACTTCATTCAGGGTGCTTCTTGTCTTCAGAAGCCTAAACTAAAATTTCACGGGGAATATTTTTTTGGAACACTTTAACCCTCTAGCTCCTACCAATATGGGCCATTTTGACCCTTTTTTTGGAAAAGGTCCTAAAATTCAACTTTGGAGGGAGGTCAAGGGTTAAAACCTTCCATAAAAATACTTTCAAGAAAATTTCATTAGGGGTCACCCAAGACTTGTAACCTCTACGAGTTATAGGTTTCACATAAAAAACGAAATGAAAAAACCAATGTTTTTTTATGTTTTCTTATTTTTAATGTTATTTTTATATAGTGTCCATATCGTTTTCACTGTCATGGCATGAAATATTAGATACTTCAGAGAGATCTATATCAATTTCTTGAAATTCATCTTCAATCCCGCTTTTGTCACTTTCTTTATAGGTTGTTTTGGACCACCAACAAATTTCAGCCAGTATTGCATCTGGTGTTTTCTTTCCTCTATATCTGTAAAAATGAAAATATACTTATCTGGTATAAAAGAGTTGATTGTAAGTAAAGTTTAATTTTAAATTACCGCATTTCAAATGGCAAGGATACCTGATGAAATCGTTCCCCTTGCTCATCCGATTCCGTACCGAGTTGCCTTTCAAAATAGTCCAGATGGAAGTGTAAAAAATGAATTTTTAACGACATATTGACACCAAGTTTCTCGAACGCATTTAGCATCTGAGTTACATCCTTTTTATAGGTATGAGAGCGTGTTTTGCCAAGAAGACCACTTATAACCCCTTTTATCGCATTCCATCCAATCAGCTTGTCATCGACTAGCTCTGCATCAAACGACTCGGACTTCATTAGCTTTCTTATATCTGGACCGTTAAGTACACCTGAAGATGTGAAAAAGAATTAGAAAAAGAATGTTTAACTTTGGATTAACGCATATTTACCATTATTAAGCTTAGCTGGACTCAGACGAGGAAATGTTTCCTTAAGAAACGCCATAATTTCTTCGCTTTTAGCTATCGTTTTGATAAAGCTTTTAACGATGCCAAGCTTGACGTGCAATGGTGGTAGCAAAATTTTTTCCCTCGGGACAAGTGCCTCACGAACAACATTTTGATTTCCAATACTGCTTTCACTTCTCATACACCAATTTTTAGTATTATACTGGTTTCCTTTGAACCTAGTATCCCAGTCGCACAAGAAACACATATTTTTTGTATATCCGCTTTGCATACCACAAAGCAGATTGACTACTTTTAAATCGCAGCAAATTTTCCATTTATGCTTTGCGTAATCAATTGACTTCAAAATAGTTTTTAAAATGTTATATGTTTCTTTAGTTTCGGTGGAATAGGCTATTGGAATGGAAGGCAGTAAATTCGATATATGAAGAAGCACGGCCTTTAGACTTGTTGAGGAACTGTCGATAAATAATCTCCACTCTTCTGGCTTGTGTTCAATGTTCATTAAAGCCATTAAAACATTTACATCATCACAATACGAGTATGTTTTTGCACCATTAACTGAAAACATCTTTTGTAGGTCCGCTTGACGCTTGCGATATGCGCTAACTTTAGTATTTGATGCCAACAAATTATGCGCATTTAAAAATGAAGCAAGTTCCTCCGATTTTCGTTGTGTTAATTGGAGTTTGGCTACTAATAAATCCAATTTTGCCTGTGTAATCAAAACAGGTGCACTAACTTCTGATGGGACAGGATTATAAACAGAATCTACTTCCATTTCACTTACAATGGACAGGGCTTCATTATTTAAAAATTCATTTGGGCTAGGGCGTCTTGGAGGAATCTCTTCAGAATGCGGCAATGGAACTTGAGCGCTGGGAACACTTTGATATTCAAACTTCGACATATTTTTTTTCTGTAATCCCCACACAGAATTCACGCACGCATAACAGTTCAAGGGATCATGTTCAATTGGGTCAATCCAAACCATAGGAACACCGAATGGCATCGATCCACGTTTGTGATGTAACCATTCCAACAAGTAATTGTAGCATCTCTTGCAAACTGTTTGTGGCACCCATGGGACATCAGGAGTAAATGTTTGATCAAAGTATTTTTCATATGCTATTATCAGTTCCTGACTGGAACGACCTCGACCGCGTCCTGATGGTGTGAACTGACCGCAGATTTGAATTTCTAAGCTAAGCCACCTTAATATAACTAACAAAATTTTGGAAAATAACTTATAAAGTATTACATATATTATTATAGCTTAATACCATTACGCCGTACCGTTATAATAAATCAAATTTATTAATATGCGAAGATATTAACCTTCCCAATACTGCACTATGAATATTGGTAGGAGCTAGAGGGTTAAAGTGTTCCAAAATATTTCATGCCATGACAGTGAAAACGATATGGACACTATATAAAAATAACATTAAAAATAACAAAACATAAAAAAAAATTGGTTTTTTCATTTCGTTTTTTATGTGAAACCTATAACTCGTAGAGGTTACAAGTCTTGGGTGACCCCTAATGAAATTTTCTTGAAAGTATTTTTATGGAAGGTTTTAACCCTTGACCTCCCTCCAAAGTTGAATTTTAGGACCTTTTCCAAAAAAAGGGTCAAAATGGCCCATATTGGTAGGAGCTAGAGGGTTAAAGTGTTCCAAAAAAATATTCCCCGTGAAATTTTAGTTTAGGCTTCTGAAGACAAGAAGCACCCTGAATTAAGTTTTACATATAATTTTTACTATTTTTTAATTTCATTTTTGACCGAAAATTTAAAATTTGAAACCACTGTAAAAAAAAATTGTGACGTAGTGGAGCAAAAACGGATTTGGACTTTTGTTATTGATGTCAAATACTATCGTTTGAGTTTGGTTTGGTTCACGCCCGAAAATATGTGTTGCACTGTGTTATTTGCCAATCTTTTTAAAGAATCATTCTGTTCAGATTCTTTTAATCCTGATTTAGCGTATTTTGATTATATGACCAACGCATCCAGAGTTTCTTTGGGGCATATATCTTTTACCTCAGAGGATATTTTTAAGTATATTGAATCAATCGATGAGGATTTTGGCGCTGGACCAGATGGAATTCCTGCCGCAGTGTTAAAACAATGTGGCTCCGTTTTGTGTCAGCCTCTCTCGTTCCTTTTTAATAAATCAATTAATGAAAGTAATTTTCCTCTTTTTTGGAAAAAATCTTATCTTATCAGTCCTATTTACAAAAAAGGTTGCAGGAACGACGTCACTAATTATAGGCCTATCGCTAAATTGTCTTCGATTCCTAAACTTTTTGAGCGAATAGTGTACGATCGAGTGAAAATTCACTGTGGGCAAGTCATGACAACTCGTCAGCATGGTTTTGTTACTGGCAGATCCACTGTGTCTAATCTCCTTGATTTCACTACATTCTGCTTAAAATCTATTGATTCTGGTAGCCAGGTCGATTGTATTTACACTGATTTTAGCAAAGCTTTTGATAACTTACCACATAATCTAATTTTATTTAAACTTAAATTAATGGGATTTCCACAATATTTTGTAAACTGGATCAAATCGTATTTGATGGAGCGATCTTATCAAATACGGTTCCGAGGCGTGTTGTCTTCTGAATTTGTTGCAGAATCGGGTGTTCCTCAAGGAAGCCACCTGGGCCCACTTCTGTTTATTTCGGCAATTAATGATGTTACCCACGTCATTAAACACTCCCATTTGCTTATTTATGCAGATGATATGAAAATATACAGAACAATTGATTCTAATGACAATTCAGACCTGCTCCAGTCAGACTTGAACTCCTTTGAGGTTTGGTGTTCTAAAAATAACATGTTTTTAAATCCAGATAAATGCCAAACTATGACCTTTTCGCGTAAAAGGAACAATTTTATTTTTGATTACAAAATTAAAGATACTGCTTTAAGTCGTTTAACTACCGTCAAAGACCTTGGTATATGCATGGATTCTAAATTGTCGTTTAACATGCATATTGATAGAATTTGTAAAAAAACGTCTTCTATGCTTGGTTTTATAAAACGGTGGGCCAAAGAGTTTGATAGCTTAATAACAACTACAACTCTGTATTATTCAATCGTGCGACCTCACTTGGAGTACGCAAATCAAGTATGGTCCCCACATTACAATGTGCATGTTGATCGTATAGAAAGAATTCAAAAACGTTTTGTTCGGTTTGCTCTAAGAGGCTT
This sequence comes from Dichetophora obliterata, assembly GCA_963920525.1. NCBI lineage: Eukaryota > Metazoa > Arthropoda > Insecta > Diptera > Sciomyzidae > Dichetophora > Dichetophora obliterata. The sequence continues at coordinate 24,884,420 of OY986436.1, forward strand.
GAGTGGAACTGACACATTTAACCTTCCTCCTTATGAGGATCGTTTAAAATTATTAAAGATGCAATCTTTAAGTGAGAGAAGAAAATCTGCTGATATCGTCTACTTACACCAACTCATAACTGGTGTATTCGACTCTCTAGAGCTTCTTTCTTTTATAAATTTTAACACTAACCGTAGAAGCAGCAGAAACTCTAACAACTTGATTTATTATTGATATTTATTATTGATTTACCATTTAGTAGAACAAATTATATGTTAACTGCTCCATTAAATCGCATGAGTACCTTTGTTAACAACTGTAACGTGTTTGATGTTAACTTGTCGAAAGGTCAACTCAAAAGTAGATTGAAAACTAATGTATGATTAGATCTATGTAAACGCATGGTTAGTTGTTATGTCTTGTGTTGTCCCTGAGCCCAACCCATATTATGGTGGGTAAATTTTTCTCCCTTTTGGTTTTTTATTGGACCACTTTTATCGATATCTTTGAGTTATTTCAATGATATTGGATTGGTTCTTAAAATGATCTATTGCGGAGAAAGTGTGAAAAAGCTGTAGTAGCTGAACTCTATTGTTATTGCATGTTTACAAAAAACCAAGGACTCCTATTGCCTTATTTATCACCATATTAACGTGGAGATTGAAGCGAAGTTTTGAATCCATAATAACACCAAGATCGAGAAAACTGGAAACTATTTCTAAGTTAGTGTTATTTATAGTGTAATTTATGTAATTAGCAGATCTACGAGAGAATGTCATTTGCTTACATTTTTTTAAGTTAAGTATGAGCATATTTAAGCTACACCAATCCACTTGTCTATTTAGATCAGATTGTAAAAGATGTCGTTCTTCGGGTGATTTGTTACATATAAAAAGTTTCACGTCGTCAGCGTACATTAAGACGTTACAGTGTTTTATTACCGAACGAAGATCATGAATGAATAGTAAAAACAAAACCGGTCCAAGCTGACTGCCCTGAGGAACGCCAGAAGTGACCGAAATACTTTTTGAAAGAGAATTCTTATATAAAACCATTTGAGTACTTCTACATAAATACAAATTTATCCAATTTAATAATGTGACAGGAAACCCAACAAGGTGGAGTTTTTTCAAAAGAAAATTATGATTAACACTGTCGAAGGCTTTGCTAAAGTCCGTATAAAAAACATAAGTCTGCAGTCCCAAAGTAAAACCATTAATAACACGCGTAGTAAACTCTAAGAGGTTTTTAGTAGTGGACCTACCCTTCAGAAAACCATGTTGAGAGACAGAAATGGTGGAAGACACGGAGTGGGTTAATTGATCAGTTATGATTTTCTCAAATAACTTAGGGATTCCACTTAATTTTGCAATAAATTGATAGTTAGACACTAGAGAATTGCACAAGCCTAATTGAAGTATATTTCAAGTACTTGCTTAAAATACAAGTTCAAGCAAGCTTGAGCTTGATAATTTTGAATCAAGTATAGCTTGTAATTGAATATAAATAAGCCCACTACAGCTTGCGACTTGCAAGTATGCTAGCTTACAAGCGAACGGCATGAAGTTTCAAGTAAAGGAAAGCTAGATGACTTCGGCAAAAAGCTTAAAAAGCTTAAAATTAAAGGCAAGTATCCAACAAATTCAATGAGCTTGTAAGGAAAAGCTTAAGCGTATTATGTCTTTTAAGAGTTCTGTGGACTCCGTGGTTGGCAGTTTTAGGGGGTAGATGATTTCGGATCTGATGTCAGAATTTAAAATTCAAGATGGCGGATAGAGTTGCCACCTAGATTTTTGGATATTTTTGTGAATTCTTTAATTCTGAAATTCTGACAACGGATTTGATTTCGAATATAATGTCACTGTTTTAAAATTTAAGATACAGGCAAGGGCTGCCACCTAAATTTTTACCACAGTATTGCCACCAAATAATATGTAGTTTTAAGAGTTTTAAACATCATTTAACAGTGTTAGGGAGTCACTGATTTCGATTTTGAAGTCAGAATTTTAAAATTCAAGATGGTGGGTAGGGTTGCCACCTTAATTTTTTGTATTTGTATGAATTCGGGGCTGGCAAAAAAAACATGGTGCTCTAAAAATGGATCGCTAAATCCGAGTCCGTGGTCAGAATTTCAAAATTATAAAATGTTGATATAATAGGGCTGCCACCTAATAATATGTATTCCTAAGAGTTTTAAACATCATTTAACAGTGTTAGAAAATCATTGACTTCGAATCTGAACTCAGAATTTTAAAATTAAGGATAGTGGATAGGGTTGCCATCTTAATTTTTTGTATTTTTATGAATTCGGGGCTGGCAAAAAAAAATGGTGCTCTAAAAATGGGTCGCTAAATCCGAATCCGTGGTCAGAATTTCACAATTATAAAGTTTTGATATTTTGTATTTTGTATTTTTAAGAATTTTAAACATAATTTAACAGTGTTAGGGAGTCACTGATTTCAAATAGGGTCGGACAATAAGAAACACCTTTGCAGAGTATTATTAAAAAACTGTACCGAAGATTCGACGTCATAATATAAATATGATGTTCTGCTAGTTCTATATACATAAAATCGTTCTTGCGGTGTCTCTTAAGATCTCAGGAACGGTAACACCTAAAGCAACCAAATTAACATTATCTGTTAATATCTCGGTTAATAAAGTTAATATCTTGATTAATAAATAATCCACACCCCCTTTTACCGCCCACAAATCTATAAAAATGCTATATTTCGGACGGTTTTGACCGTATTAGACTAAAATTTGGTAATTTAGCTTGTATGGTTACTGTCTGAAATGGTAATAAAATTGGGCGTGGCCCTCTTTTACAGCCCACAACCCAATAAAAATAATTTATTTACGATTTTGGTCGTATGAGACTTAAATTTAGTAATTTAGTTTGTATGGTTACATTCGGGAACAGTACTAAAAATGAGCGTGGACTTTTTGATAAATCATTAAAATTGACTACTGGGACGATTGCGCTAAAATTTTGGCAGTCGATTTTTTCGCCTACGAGATAGTAAGAAAATTTTGCCAAACCCCATTTTACCGCCTACAAATCAATAAAAATGCTATATTTTAGGCGGTTTTGGTTGTATTAGACTAAAATTTGGTAATTTAGTGCATATAGTTACTTTCGGAAACGGAACCAAAAATGGGCGTAGTCGCACTACAGTTATGCCAGTTTAGATATACAAAAAATTTAATTTTGTTTTTCCGATTAGCATGAAAATTCTTACGTGGCAGTAAGCCGGTCTGTGACAGGAAAACGTTTTCCCCTGGGTTACTAGTAAATGACAAGATGCTGCGAAGTTCACGGTAAAAATTACTCGTATATAAAATAACTTTGTTTACGCCCAATTAATGGGCTAAATTTTTTGCACATAAAATGACAAAAATGATTTGGTGGCAATCTGCTTTCAGCTGTCACTCATCTCTCGTCAGCTACATAAGCCGGGGAGATTTAACAAACATGCAGCACTGCCCAAAACTATTCTACAAAGTACTCAATTGCTATTTAGGGTACTCGCAAAGTACCAAAAGTACTCAATCTACCCATACCCAACTCAGCGGCGGATCTGGAAAAAATCTTGGGGGGGGGGTAAATTACCAAAGTCACACATTTTCGATTTGAGAAAATGTTGTCTTTTTACAAATAAAAAAATTGTACTTTTTTGAATTGAAATTATCGAATTGTGTAAGAAGCAATTTTCCCAGACACATACACGTACATTTCCTTATTTATTTATATTTCCCTTTTTCTGGAATATCTTAGCGAAAAGTAAATAAAAACTCTAAATTTGACTAATTTTGGAATTAAGGTTGATTTATTAAAATTTTTCACATTTATTCCATTATAAAATATTGCACAATTATATTTTCAAATATGTGCAATGAAAAAACATAGTATTTTTCAATAAAAAAAATAAAGGAATTTGAAACTTATTGTTCTGACGTTACGACTATGATATGGTACACTTTGAAAAATAAATGAACAATACAAAATGTATACTGATTATTAGATAGTCATTAGATAGAGACAAAATTATATGACAAAATCATCGCAGCGCTTCTTTTTTGCGGCAAAGTTATCAATAACTTCGTTAATATTTATTTTAATGTCTCTATGAATAAGCAATAATGCGAGTCCATTCAATCGTTCTTGTTGCATAGTTGAACGTAACCATGTTTTCAATCGTCGCAGTGTAGAAAAACTTCGCTCAGCCAATCGCGTCGGAAGCGAATTTCATCTGGGGGGGCAGTACAAATGGGGGGGCAGTACAAATGGTGGTGCAAGAAAAGTTCACCAAAATTTCTTCACATGAAACATGAAGAAGAGAGAAAGAAGAGGAAAATATATAATACAAAAATATTATCGTTGTAAAAAAACTGATATTTCGAATAACTTTTCCTTTTAAATTGTTTATCTAGCTAAAAAAGTGGGGGGGCAACTGCCCACCTTGCCCCCCCGCTTCCGACGCCAATGCGCTCAGCTGTTGCTACACTGATAGGAAGCGTGGCAAAGATAGCAAACGTTTTAGAAATTAGTGGAAAAATGTCATTGTCACAAAGAGTAAAAACGGTGTTGATATCATTAACCTTAGTTTCGCTCTCCCATTTACACTGCCAAATTTGAAGTTCATGAAATAATTGAATTGGAATTAGTTCCTTATTACCGTCACAAAATGGAATTATTATCTTAGAAATGTTAACACTCAAATTGTTTAGCTTTTCATTGTTGTGTTTATCAATTACGTTTGGCAGGATTTCGTTTACATATAGTTTTTGGAAAATTTTTTCGCTGAAACGAGCCGCCATATCGGCAATGATATCATCTAGTAATGGTATAAATATGGAAATTCGAAAGTAGTCTTCTGGTGTTGAAACGCTGACATTACAACGATGACCCTGTCTTCCAGCAATACGAGGTATATTAATTGATATACCTAAACTCAAGTATACATATTTTTTTCAGGTGATTACAGATCTTGTTATTTTGCAAGCAAAATGGTCCTACTCTTCTCGCATCGCTTCATAAAAACGCCACGTACACACAAATGACGTCACAAAACAAAAAAAAAACAAATTTTTTTAAAGTACTATAATAATTGAAGCGCTCTCGCGAATAACGTTGTAAACGACAAAATTGTAATTGTTCACTTGTATTTATTTTACAAGCACTTTTATTCATTTTTATTAACTTTTTTTAGTATGCGATAAAAATACCCCAAACTGCTCAACTGCTTACTCATTCTGTTTATATATAATATAAGAGAGTGATTCTCACAGTTATTCGCAAAAAAAATGTCGTCTACAACGTTATTCGCGATTATGCTTCAATTGTTGAAATCAATAAAAAAACTTTATATCAATACCTCTGACCATTTTTTTTTTGTAGTATTCTTTCAAAAAACGCCTTTAGAATCGCTTATGTATACAGAAAAGTACTCTTAAGTTGTGGGTACAATTATTTACTTCAAATAAAATATTAAAAAGTAAAGTATTTAAAAGTTATTGGGGGGTAATTACCCCCTTTACCCCCCCTTGTATTCGCGCCTAACCCAACTACCCAAGTCAGTGTGAATACCTCTATAGAGTTATGTGGCATTTTTTTACATGTAACTATCGAAGACTTGTAAATTTATTTAAACTGATAGAATTAGCCTGCATCTAATATTGAACTGTTAAGATGCAATGAGAAAAAGATATGAAGCGGAAAAAATAAAATACACGCATTAATTATAGAAGCAGCAACCACACCAATTATAGCATTTTATCACTATTTTTTGCATACATTATTTTAAAAGTATTTTAATTTTTTCAGTTGCTTTTTTATTCGTTAAACCAGCTACACGCGCTTGATATTTTACTGCACTGCTGACATTTACCGTCTATGTTTTTACGAGTGTGTGTGCTTAAGTGAGTGCCTGTATGCACACTAGTGTGAATGACTGCAACCCTCTGTTGCAGTTCAACGACCGCTCACACGTGCCAACCAAATGCCAGCAACGCCGCGCTGCAAAGCATGTTGAAAACTACTGCATCGCCGCTTTGCAGCAGTTTTTTTATCGGCTGCACAAGCAACTATAAAATTGCCTGGGTACCCGAAGTTGCCGTATGCAAGTTTTTGTTGTTTTTGGTCATGGTCTCTGTAGTTTTGGTAATTTTTGTGGTTGCCCTGGCTCTCTCACTGCCTTCGATGTTGTCGACTGCGTTCGTTTTATTTCAGGAAAATTTTATGTATACATGTTTTTAATATATTTTTGTTATGTTTTTCTTGCTGCACTTTTTCTGCATTATTTTTCTTTGTGATTCACTTGTTGTTTTGAATGAATTTATTTTTAATTCTGCGGTGTGATTACTTTTATTTTTATCCCACACTTCCGTTAAATATTTGTCGTTATTCCTTTATTATTGTATCATACCACGCAGCTGGGCTGAATACCCGTTGGTTAAGTTTCCTTTCAAATTGAAGGTGGAATATTGTTTTTATGAGTTAAAAAATGTGCTGAACGTGATGATGCGTTTTATTAAATTTTACATAAAAGACTTCATCTGCAAACGACATATCGCTCATTTCGTGCAAGACTGGCACAACTCAAAATTTAGTATTTTTCAGGAGAGCCTTATGAAATTTTGAAATGATATCACGAGTATTAATTGTAAAGGTAGACTGAAAATTGTTAAGAATATTTGTTACCCATTATATTTTCTACCAAAAATATTATACATTTTTCATTTTGCGTCAATAGTGAATTTTAGAGCAATATTTTTGCAAGTGTCTGTTTGAGTTTTGACATTATTACTACAAAAACTCATTTTAAAAAGTGTTTAATTTTGAGTTGTGACGATTTTGCTACAATATGATGACATACTTTTGAGCTAGAGAGATGTCACGTTTTGAGTTGGTACTTTATTACTACAAAAAATATTAGGTTACTTGCTTCGATTTTTATTTAAAAATCGTTTTATGGTGTAATAAGACGTTCTTGTTGAAAAATTGTGCAGAAATTTAAAATAAATTTTGGTATAAATAGAAATGAAACGTTATTGATACAAAAAAGTGAAGAAATCGCTAAAAGACAAAACGACACAAGTGTCTGTAAAACCGTCAATTAACAGCAAATCGGTCTGGAATTCACTCAAATTGAAGATATGATAACAATGCATATTTCTGTATATTTAACTCAAAAAACCCAAATTTTGAGTTGTGACGGTCTTGCACGAAATGAGCGATATGGTCACTTACGCCAAAAAGTCTACCGCGACTGGAAAATTAAATGTTACTTGAAATTTCTTTAAACCTCCGTAATAGAGAACAAAATGTTGAAATATATATTGTGAGTGAGTGTGACTGAGCGCTAATGTCAATTTGATATTTTAAAAAATGCCATGATGAATGGCAACAAAAGTTGACAAATGTTGGCAAAAGTTGAAAAATTTTAACGAAAGTTGGAATTTTATAAGTATAATAAATACTAGTATAATACAAAGTTTAATTCCATTTTTTTCAATTTTAAAACAATAAAATATTTGTACTTGTTTGAAGGGAAAAATCTGTCCCGTAACGTACGTCACATAATGTATCATATTATGGTTTGTGTAGAAATAATAGCAGCATTATTCCAGAGTTTATTAAAAAAAACTTTCATACAAAACTCGTGCACACTTCGCAAATTTTTTCGTTTAAATTGATGCAGACAAAAACCACCTCTATATTTTGTCACTAACGAATCCTTATTGATGGCTTCTATCTAAGAGCCGAACTTTTGGCAATTCTTAGCTTTTACACCTTGTATGCACTATAATATTAATAAAGTATTGAAAAGCCAAAATAAGAAAACTGTAGGTTTATTTTTTATTTGTTTTTTTATATCTTAAATATTAATAGGCAAACATCAAATGTTTTCATGCACTTTTTCAAATTTTATGCACAAATTAATTTTAGAATAAGTGCAGAATCATTTTAGATTTGAAATTTATGACCTCTGACCCGAAATATTAACGTTGAAAGTTTGTATTATTTTTAGTAAGGAATCTCAGGGCTAGGAAGTGGTAGAATGGTGAATGAGGTATCAAATGAAAGATCTGGCTGCACAGTATGATTACATTTTAGATTGGTGACCTTCGACCTGAAGTATGAGCGTAAAAACAGCATTTATTATATAAAAGCTAAACTGTAACAGATGGAAAAATATAATTTAAGACACTGATAAGGTGTGAAAAAAATACTTCCGACATTTTGCGCCATCTCTTGCGTATACCCTACAATAAGCATTTTTTGTGCAACAAGAGTGAATATATATTGTGATGGTGAAATTTCTTACAAGTAGTAAATCTATAATAATAATACTTATTTTCTGTTTGTTTGTTTGTTTGTTTGGCCTTTATACAAATCTAAACGGCTCAACGGATGTCGCTCAAACTAGATACGCATATTAAGTTTATCCCAACTTAAAATTTTACATACTTAGTTTTTGCCACGCCCCCTCTGAAATTTTTTACTTAACGGTAATTTTGTTATTATAAAATTTTTTTTATAATAACAATTCAATTTTAATAATTTTTTGTTATTTTGAAATCAAAAACACTCACATATCTTCAAAATTGGAGAAATTTTCAGTACAACGACTTTTTCATAAAACATCGTTACCTAAGAATGAGAAAAAACGACATGAAAATCAAAGTTTGGTCTTTCGATGCAAATATCTCCGCTGTCCATTAATATCTTTCATTCAAATTTTTTTGTTCAAAATTTCAATAAAATCACTTCAGAAAAATAGGTTGAACTGTACCGTTAAGTCAGTGTATATATCTATTTATATAAAAATGGATGTATGTATGTATATCACGTATAGACTCCAAAACTGCTGAACCGATCTTTACGAAATTTTCAGGGAAACTAAAGCCACATCTTGAGAGTGTTCCTGTGAGGTTTGGTAACAATTGCACTATGGGGTGTGGTGCCTCCCATACAAGCCAAATTTTCGCTATCGACCACAAACAAAAAAAAAAAGATATATATCAGTCGGTTTTGATCGTAAGAAACTAAGATTTGGTTCGTATGGTTACTGTCGGTTACTGTAAAAAATAGGCGTGGTCACGATATATATACTCCCACTTTTTCAAAATCATGGCAATTCCGGAGTTCTACACATTTTTATAGTGAAACTTGCTGTGTGGATGCTCCAAGAGGCGGTCACTATATATAAATGTTTACACGCCCACTTTTACCGCACACAAATCAATATCTATACATATAACAATCAAAACGATGTGTGTCTGTGTGTGTGATGCCTATAGACTCCAAAACTACTGAACCAATTGACCTGAAATTGTGACAGTCGATTTGTTTCAGATACGAGATGGTTAAGGAAAAAAAATTGCCACACCCCCCTTTGACCGCCCCAAATCAATAAAAATGTTATATTTCAGTCGGTTTGGGCCGTATAAGGCAAAACTTTTGTACTTTAATTTGTACGGTTACTGTCGACAACTGTACTAAAAATGGGTTTCCACGCCCCCTTTAACCGCCCACAAATCAATGAAAATGCTTTATTTCGGACGGTTTTGGTCGTATAAGACATAAATTAGGTAATTTTGTTTTTATGGTTATTGTCGGTAACTGTACTAAAAGTGTGTGTAAACGCCCCCTTGTACCGCCCACAAACCAATGAAAATGATTTATTCAATACAGTTTTGGTCGTATAAGACTTAAATTTGGTAATTTGGTTTGTGTGGTTACTGTCAGAAACTGTACGAAAAAATAATTTCCATGCTGCCTTTTTCCGCCTACAAATCAGTGAAAATGCTATATTTCTAGGTTTGGCAGTATAAGACTAACATTTGATACTTAAGTTTGTATGGTTACTTTCGGAAACTGTACTAAAAATGGGCGTTATCGCTATATAGCAACACCCATTGGCGTCGGAAGCGGGGGGAAAGGTGGGCAGTTGCCCCCCCCACTTTTTTAGCTAGATAAACAATTTAAAAGGAAAAGTTATTCAAAATATCAGTTTTTTTAAAACGATAATATTTTTGTATTATATATTTTCCTCTTCTTTATCTCTTCTTCATGTTTCATGTGAAGAAATTTTGGTAAACTTTTTTTGCACCACTATTTGTACTGCCCCCCATTTGTACTGTCCCCCCAGATGAAATTCGCTTCCGACGCGCTTGGCAACACCCACTTTTTGAGAAATAATTAAAATTGACTACTGGATCGATTGAGCTAAAATTTTGGCTTAGTTTGTATGGTTACTGTCAGAAACTGTACTAAAAATTGGTTTCCACGTCCTTCTTTTACCGCCCACAAACCAATAAAAATGTTTTATTTCAACGGTTTGGGTTGAAATAGACAAAAATTTTGTAATTTAGTTCATATGGTTACTCTGGGCAAGTGCACTAAAAATGGGCCGGTCTCAATTTAGTGAAGCAAAGTGCGCCAGGCTTAAGCAAAATTGAGCTGAAATTTTGGCAGTCGATTTGTTTCGATTACGGGATGGTTTAAGGGAAATATTTTTGCCGCACCCCTACTTACCGCTTACAAACCAACAAAAATGCTATATTTCGCACGTTTTTGATAGTATTAGACTAAAATTTGGTAATTTAGTTCATATGGTTACTTTCGGCAACTATACTGAAAATGGTGAATATATTTGGCATTTGTTGACATTTTCGTACATGGCAGTAAGGCAGTCTGTGGCAGAACAACGTCTGCCGGGGAATATTATCTTCTATCTATATATATATAAAAATGAATGTACGTCTGTTGGTTTGTTTGTTTGTTTTTTTGTTTGTGTGTCCTTAATACATTTCTACACCGTTCATCCGACCGCGACGAAAGTTTTCAAATTGGTAGTTCGCATTCATGCGCAGGTTTTAGTCGTAGTACGGACAGCGTTCGACATGGGGTCATGGCACCTCCCTTACAACCCAAATTTGAGATATCGAATAGCTTTTGAGTTATAGTTCGCACAGCCATGGAATTTGGTATTCGACCACAATTTGCGCGTACTGTTTTACTGATAACATTTTATGGGCATTGGGAAAGGGGGCGTGTGGCACCTCCCATACAACCGTAGGTGGAGATTTTGAATAGCTTTTGCGTTATCATTCGCACAGCCTCGGAATTCAGTATTCGGCGACAATTTACACATGCTGTTTTACTAATAACATTTTATGAGTGTTGAACAAGGGGGCGTGGCACCTCCCAAACAACCAAAATTTGAAAAATCGAATAGCTTTTGAGTAATATTTGACAAAGCTATGGCATTTATTATTCGACTACAATTTACACGTGCTGTTTTACTGATAACATTTTATGAGTGTTTGAAAAGGGGGCGTGGCACCTCTTATACAACCCAAATTTGAGATATCGAATAGTTTTGGAGTTATAGACCGCACAGCCTCGGAATTCGGTATTCGAGCACAATTTACACATGTCGTTTTACTGATAACATTTTATGGGAGTAATACAAGGGGGCGTGGCAACCTCCCATAATTTGCGATATCGAATATCTTTTGAGTTACAGTTCGCACAGCCATGGAATTTAGTAATCTACCACAATTTGCACACGCCGTTCAGGGGGCGTGGCACCTACCATACAACCATACTACCATACTACCATACAACCCAAATTTACGATTTGCAATATCGAATAGCTTTGGAGTTATGGGCCGCACAGCCTAAGAATTCATTATTCGACCACGATTTACACATGCCGTTTCACTGATCAAATTTTATGGGCGTTAAGCAAGGGAGCGTGGTACCTCCCAAATTTGCGATATCGAATAGCTTTGGAAGTATAGGTCGTACAGCCTCGGAACTTGGTATTCGAACTCAATTTGCACATGCATGTTCACTGATGACATTTTATGGAAGTTTGGCAACGGGGGCGTGGCAGCAACGCGCCGGGTTTCAGCTAGTTCTGTAAAATTTCCGTTATTTTGACATAAAAATTATAGCGATATCTCGAAAACTATAGAATTTCTCAGTACAACGTATTTTTGGTAGCTTTCTTGGTAATATTTTCCACGGATAGTATGTTAAAAAAATCCCCTTTAAATGACATTAAACCTATTTAGATATCTCGAAAAATTTATATCTTCTCATTACAACGTATTTCCTTGAAGCAAGGCCATTGCCTCAGAATGAGAAAAAACTATTGAAATTTCAAGTTTTGACTTTGCAAGCAAATATCTCAGCCATTTTTTAATCGATTTTCAAAAGATTTTCTTTTTCTAAAAGATCAATTAAATCATTTTGGATAAAAAAGAAAAGATTAACCGTTATCTCATCAATTCAATGTTTTATATTGCTTTAAAAAAACCTCTAAAATATTTAGGTTTTGCTCAAAAAATAAGACATGCGTGTTTTTGTTGTAATTTTTTTTTTTATTACATTTTCTTTTTTCACACTCTTTCATATAACATATCATTTATTTGCAAAAATTGCCTCATTTTGACACATAATTCAATAAACAGTTTCTATCATCGAAATTCATGAGCTACCCCCTATGATTTTTTTGATGAAAATTTAATTTTTCAAAATGTTGTTTTTATATTTTTTACAAAGTTCTACAGCTTAAAAAATAATTTCTGTTAAAAAATTTTCAAATATTTCAAACCACTCCAAAGTTATATACACAAATCTATGTTTTAATACATTTCGGTATTTATATAGAAATATGCGTGGGAGAAACAGTTTTTCCGTGTTTCTGAACCGAATTTGATAATATTTTTCTAAAAAAATTAGAGTAGAAAGAAGGAGTTCACCGAATATTTTTGTGACCTTTGACCTGAAGTATTAGCTTATGTGAAACCTAAACTGTAAAAAATGGAAGAACATGGTGTAATTGGAAATTTTCGACATTAATTCAATGCACAAAAATCATTTTTTGCCATCCCTTACAATAAACATTTTTGTATATAACATGTGTGAATATATATTGTAATGGTGAAATTTCTTATATGTACATAGTAAATTCTGAAAAATTCCCTTTATTTTGACATCAAAGTTATAGCGATATCTTGAAAACTATAGCCTTTTTCAGTACAACGTGTTTTTATATGAAAAGCCCTGGTTGTGAAACATAACGATGTACGAAAGTTTTTATGGGTAATGTTTTTACAAATATTTTTAAAAAAATTTAGACTATTTTATATCAAAATTATTGCGATAATTTGAAACTTAAGATTTTCTTAGTACAGCACATTTTCTTAAAGCAAGGTCATGCCTCAGAACTAGAAAAAAAACGATTGAAATTTCAGAAGGTTGGTCGAATTTCGGGCACAGGCCCGATTTTTTTTTCAAATCTTAATTTTAGTCTGCTAGAAAAAAAATTATTTTATTTTCATTTTCACATATGATATCAGCAATAGGGTGGGGCGATTAGTATGGAAGGAAAAAAATGTTAATGGGCGCTTCGCGTTTCTGATTCTTGGGCTTGTACTAAGCAAAAAAGTCCACTAGACCATACGTCTACGGTGAAAATCGAGCTTCGATTTTGACTTGCAGTTTTTTCTCAGACTTTTGTCACGTTTTTTTTTTTTTGATATTTTGGCCTATAACAGCCAAACCATTGAGATTTTCGATACAATACTAAGAGTTTAGATTCTCTGAATTTAGCATCATTTTTTGTTTGTCTCTTACAAGCTTCACGGTAATTTTTCAATAATCGGGCCAATTTCTTGTCCAACTTTTTTATGGGCTCAAACTACTGTGTGACTTGGTGGTGCTGTTGCTTGTAAGCAGTGTGACCAGAAGATTTTTGAAAAAGTATGCATTTTGTTAAAAAAATATGCTAAATATTCCACTTTCAATTTTCATATTCCACAAAAATATTCCACTCTCTTTGATCAATTACTTTTTTCTGCTTTATTGTTTTGAATCCACATTTGAAAATAGTTAAAAGAAATAGCTTTTGTTAGCAATAATAAAGGTATTCACGATGTGGTGCATTTGTGATAAATTTACAATACTTACAACTTATTGTGATCGAACCTTCAGTAAAGTACATATTATATTTTTAAAATCAGCTGATTTTTGTATGTACTTCTGTTTGGAAAGATTAATTTAAATCATCATTTAACTAAAGGAAATCATACAAAAATTGAAATGAAAGAATAAATTATAAGTGTTCCATCGTTGTATATTTTCCACAGGGTTGTATTTTGAAAACTGTGCATTTTGTTTTTGTTATATTACAAAATTTACTTCAAAAATCAAATTTATCAAAAATACACAATACAAATGATAATACAACACATCGTGAATACCCCTAATGTTATCTGAAGTAAATTACTTACTGCTGTAACATAAACCATAAAAAAAATCTAACCAAACAAACATATAAGCAAATTTACTTCACTTTTTAAGCTGCGTGAAGTTATTAAATGAATTGCAATAAAATTGACAACGAAGAAGTTAACCACAAAATGAACTCCTTATATTGCGTTTTACAAGGTGGTTCAGAGATAAAAAAATATAAAGTGTCGATAGCCAAAAAATAACCATTTAGTAACCAAATAGACATTTTTTATTGCAATTTTTGTGAATTTTGAAAAATATAATCATACAAAAAATATTCCACTTTTTATGCTGCATATTAATATAAAAAAAATATGCTTCCCGAAGTTTAAATATGCCAAAGTGGAATATAATATTCCACTCTGGTCACACTGCTTGTAAGCTTTGATACAATTCAGGAACAGAAGGTTCCGCGTGCAACTAACAGAATAGCTTCATAGCGACGCGGTTGTGCTGCCGCTTATGAAGTGGGTAAATCAAGAGTTACCACGTGGCCAGATGTTCTTAACAGCGATGCAACTGCGCAGTAAGCAGTGAGCAGAGTGAGCAGAGTTTCGGAGAGATGCGACTGCGCAGTTCAATCTAGGGTGGCTACTTATAAAGGGTGATCCAATACGAGTTCCTTTTTTCAACAGGTTTTTTTTGACAGCTGTTATGTGTCAAATGGCTTGTCCATATGACGTTTGTGTTCAGTATTCAATACGACTCAATCATGAATAGACTTACTCCTGAACAGCGTTTATTAATTGTGGAAACTTACTACCAAAATCAGTCATCAGTTAGGGAATGTTATAGAGTTCTTCAATATCATTTTGGTCGTTGTGAGCGTCCAAACAATCAAACCATCACCAAACTTCGAAACAATTTTACGCTATTGGATATTCATCATTCAACCAGAGTGCATAGAGCCCGTAATTTTGAGAATATTGCTGCAGTAGCAGAGAGTGTTCGTGAAAACTGTGAACAATCGATTCGTCGCCGATCTCGAATTTTGTCGAAATTCGAAAATTGTACCCGCAGAATGGACAATTTAAGTAGTGGCGGATCGAGAGAGAGATTTTGTGGGGTGAAAAATTTCGGATAATTTCTTTTTGTTTTTTTTTTAAATACTTTTTGTATTCTTTATTTGAAGTAAACTAATATTATTAAATTGTATAAACTATATCTACCTAAAGAAAATTTTATAAAAAGTTTTTACCTAAAGAAACCTCCAATATGAAATATATTAAGACCATTTCAATGTCATAGCTGAGTATGAAATTTCACCTGAAATCCCTATATGTTCAATTTTAAAAATGTAGGTATGAAACAAATACAAACCTATTGCACGCTATTTCGTTAATCTATTATTAACTTAAAGTAAAATGCAATAAACTATGTCAATAACTGCTGCCTTGAGCTTGACACTCGTGCATTTCTACACGAAGCAGTCACTGAATTTACAAATTCATTGCAAAAAATTATCTCTAACAGCAAGCTTTCAAGCGCACAATCATAACGAAAATTGTCGACAATAAATTGCAAGCACACAATGTAAATGTAGAGCAATAGCAACTGATTGCAACATGCGCCGACTGTATCGAGAGGGAGCAATGAACGAGCCAAGCTATTAACATTGTTGTTACCAAAGGCCAAGGCCGGCGCTACTTAGAAGCGAGCAAAAAAAAAAACAAATTAAAATCAACTGCTGGCTGTTAGACAAATTCACAAACGAATAATAGCGATACTTACACAATATTTTACGATGCAGACTCAAGTGGAAAAATGTTAAATGCGTTTTTGTTATAGAGCGTTCATTGCTTTTTGCATTGTTGCTAGAGTCATTTAAATTAAGCTATGAGTTGGAGAACTGCATAAATGTATTAAATGTTATGAACAAATTTCACTATTTTAATACTAAATTATATAAATATTTTTTGTTCTAAACTTCAGCTGCTCAAAAAGTAAATTATTTTTAATGGTAATTTTACATTTTTCAAAAAATTTATAGAATTGATTAAAGATTGTTTTTATTAATTTTTTTCTTAAACTATTGTTTTTTACAAACAATTGGCAGCTAAGATGTTTTAAATGTTTATTAAACTGTGTATTTTCTTATTAGTTAAGTCTATATACAGGGCGTCCCAGGTCAACGTTTCAATCCGGCGCTGGTTGATTCCTGAGGTCAAGAATAGGAAAAAATTGTATGACACCATGTGGACCATCTCCCCCCCCCCCTGCTTCGAGCTATAAGCGGAAGTATAGCAAAAAATGGCATTCATAGGTGTCATCAGTTTTAATGCAATAGCTTAAAAAGTATTACAGATAGGAACCTATTTGAAACGGTTTTTTTAAAACTATTAACTTGAGTTTTTTAATATCAGTTAAAGTTTTTTGGTATATTTTACCATGGAATAGTTTTTAGCAACTCAAATATGAAAAATATGCTTTTGTTTTCTTTTTTTCACTGTAAGTTCGTTTTATTAAGAAAAAGTTATAATTTAATTTTTTTTTTTTCAATATTTCATTATGCGGCTTCACCGTACAGCAACGACTAAGAGCGAATAAATTATTTTATGAAAACATACACTCAAAAAGCACATGGGAGAAATAAAGATATATGAATTTTTTAATTATGTTTTTATGTCTAAAAAACAATTTGTGCTTTTTGAGTGTATGTTTTCATAAAATAATTAATTCGTTCTTATTTGCTGCTATACGGTGAAGATACATAATGAAATATTGAAAAACATAAAAATTAAATTAGAACTTTTGTTTTATAAAACGAACTTAAAGTGAAAAAAAGAAAATAAAAGTATATTTCTCATATTGCATAATTACAGATAATTATTTGAAGATTAAGACTGAATGCGAAAAAATGACAATTTTTTTTTATTGTAAAACGAGCTTAAAGTGAAAAAGGAAAATAATTATAAAATACTAGCTGAACCCGGTGTGCTTCGCTACCCCCCCTCTTTATAAAATAAAATTAAAAGTATTTATATATTTACAAAAATTTATGTTTTTAATTTTAATTTAATTATTGCAATGCTTCTCCCCTTTTTTTGTTATATACCAATTAGAATTCAGCACTGAACCGCATGTAATTTGCTTCATGCTCCCCCTTTTTATTTTTAGACCAATCAAAAAGCAGCAATTACACAATCAGCTGTTTCGCAGTCAGTTGTGGGAGAATGAGAATGGGGTTACTCCACTCTCTATTTCAATTAACACATATTACAAAATCAGCTGTTTTGCCAAAAGTTGTGGGAGAAAGAGAATGGGGCTACCCCACTATTTTAATTATTATGTATTTTAAATTTGAGGTAAAGGCGATAATAAACGTAGTAAAAAAGTAGGTGCAGAAGTGTGCATGGTTGAAAAATATTATCATGTTATTAGTATTCCTGAGTCAAAGCTGCACGCTGTGAAAATTTAAGATCGGTTAACAGGTCCAGCCACCAATATATCGCAAACAAAGGGGCGTGCTCCGCCCACTTTTCTTTTGGTACGTATTTCTATTCATGCCAATACCATATATAGCAAATACTGCCGCCGTTGATCAAAAAATGCCCAAGATATGACGATTTTAAATGTTGGGTTATATGGGCGAGGCCATGCCCCTTTGTCCACTCACAACTTTATATATTTAAGAATTTATTATTTCGTAAGAATATCCTATTGTGAAAATTTAATGAAGATCGGTCCAGTAGTTAAGACTATATTGCGATTTTAATTTTCCTGAAAAGAGGCGTGGTGCCACCCAATTTTCTCCTGGTACGTATTCCTAATTATGCCAATACCATATGTACCAAATATCATCGACGTAGGTCAAAAAATGCCCCAAATATGGCGATTTAAATTTTTGGGTTATATGGACGGTGACACGCCCCTTTTTCCAATAAAAACTTCATATAGCCTATTATTCCTTCCAGAGTCATAGTAACATGCTGTGAAAGTTTCAGCTTCAATGGCTGCAAACATAGCTCCCGTTTGGTGAAATAGTATTTATTCTTACGGCAGCAAATCAGAAGCGTTCTTAATTAGTGAAATGAATTGCCATATACATAATTTTAATTGTAAGTATGTCAATGATATGGTAACCGTTATAACACGCGTTGGCAATCGCACCTCATGTTACACTTGAAGGAAAAGTAGTGCAATATTAATATTCAAATTTAATTGTGTTGATAATAATTAAAAAAAAAATAATTATAAAAAATTATTTCAGAATGATTTTGTGCATCAACACTTTTTAAAGACTCCAAATATATACCATATTGAAAGCAAGTTAGTTATAATTAAAGTAAAATGGGGCGAAAAAGGGGGATTTGGTAATAAAAAAATCTATGGCTACCTTACCTGTAGATAAAAAGTATATAAAACTTTAGGTAAATACATATTACAAAAAAGTATTTTGTATAGCAAACATTGTTAGTGGTATAATTAAGTATCTGAATTAAAAAAAGGGGCGGTGAAGTGGGCGTGGTTCATACTAATATGGCGACGTTAACAGTATTAAGAGCAATATACTACCAAATAAAAAATAATCCGTTGGAAGGAACAAATTTGTACAGAGAACAAAAAGTTTAAAACTTAAATTTGGCTTGAAAAGGGGCTTAAAAGGGGGCGTGGCGTAAGAAATGTTTACTTCTACCTCCCCTGGAGTATAATGTGTATACAATTTGAAGTAAATTTGTTAAAAACTATATGGGAGCAATTACATAATTTTTAAAAAGTGGGCGTAAAAGTGGGTGTGGTCGAAAAAAAGTACCCTATTAATCATGCCAGAGTCCCAGTTAAATGCTGTGAAAATTTCAGGAAGATCGGTCCAGAGGTTTGGTCTCCTATAAGGTACAAACAAACAAATAAACAAACACACATTCCATTTTATATACAATATATAGATTATTTATTTTAAAAAACATATGTATATTTCATATTTAAGTTGCTATAAATTATTGCATGGTAAAAAATACCAAAAAGCTTTCACAGATATTTGTTAACTAATTAAAAAGCTTTAAAAACCGTTTCAAATATGTTCCTATTTTTAATACTTTTCAAGTTATTGCATTAAAACTGAGGACACCTGTGAAGGCCAATTTTTCTATACTTCCGCTTATAGCTCGAAACAGGGAGGAGATGGTCCCCCTGCCATACTTTTTTTTTTCTTGTCTTGGCCTCAAGAATCAACCAGCGCCGGATGGAAACTTTGATCTGGGACACCATGTATATAAAAATTAATGCACGTTTGTGTGTCTTGAATGCATTTGTTTCTACACCGTTCATACGATTGCAATGAAACTTTCCAAATTGGTTGTTTGCATTCATGCCCCCTTTTACCGCCCACAAATTTATGAAAATGATTTATTTCATACGGTTTTGGTCGTATAAGACTCAAATTTGGTGACTAAGTTTGTATGGCTACTTTCGGCAACTGTACTTAAAATGGGCGTGATCGCTATATAGACTCGCCCACTTTTTCGAGAAATCATTAAAATTGACTACCTGGTCGATTGAGCCAAAATGTTGGCTTAGTTTGTATGGTTACTGTCAGCAACTCTACTGCAAATTGGCTTCCACGTACCCCTTTTATCGCCCATAAACCAATGAAATTGTTGTATTTCAACGGTTTGGGTCGTATTAGGCAAACATTTTGTAATTCAGTTCATATGATTGGGCATTCGTTTAAAAATGGGCATGCACCCATTTTTAACGCCTACAAGTCAACAAAAATGCTATATGGCTACTTTCGGCAACTGTACTGAAAGTGGTGAATATATTTGGCATTTCTTGACATTTTCGTATATGACAATAAAGCGGACAACGTCTGCCGGGGAAAACTAGTTTTCAAATAAAATTTAAGAGAATTCCTTTTTTTTATTTAAGAAAAAACTTGTAAATGATGATCGAAAGTTATAGTTTCAGTATTCCATCTTCACAATATTTATATATCGCTCATTTGCTCGAATAACGTCATAACTTAAATAACAAGATTTTTGAATTAATGATGCAGAACTGTTCTTTATATCATGCTTCATATTGTGTAAAAATTTCATGTTATTGTTTTGAATATTCTCCGCGTGAGAAGAGAAAATGCCTCTATCTCTTCATACAAGGTGTCAATTGAACATTTTAAATGCGTTTTATGCAAAATGACTTTATTGAGTTATGAAGTTGTTCGAGCAAATGAGCGATGTGGTAAAGAAAAATACACAGAGCAGCAATAATAACAAACAACAACAGTGTTGTGCATTTAGAGTAGCCCCGAAAAATTTTAAATGACTGCCCCTCATTTGAAAGCTAATGTTGAGAGGATTTTAGTACCATAAAAATTGTTTTTTTTTGTGAACTAAAAAAACGCCCCAAATGGTCTTTTTTGTATAACTTCGCCAGTTTTAAATCGATTGTAAAAAAAATACGTAGTTGAACACATCTCCAAATAAGAACAACAATTCGCCTTCAGACTATTTTTACCTCCGATTCCATCTTTGACTATATATTTCGAATTTTAGTCTTATTTCCTCAGTATTCCCAAAGCTTTTCATTGAACTATTTAAAAATTGGATCATTTTTTAATTTTTTGTGTGATTTTCAATATTATTTGATGGGCAATTTTTTATTTTCTTTATAAAATTTTTTAGTGACTTTTAATTTTTTTTTCTAACGCTGGATTAGGCGTGGCAGGTATAGAGAAGTATATATATTCCTGATCAGGATCACCTCCTGAGTTGATTTCGCCATGCCTGTCTGTCTGTCTGTCGACACGATTACAGTCCCAATTTTGAAGCTACACAGCAAACATTAACAGGTCTATTCTGGCAAAGTATCAATTGTTACGCAGTATTTTTATTATTTCTATGTGTTTGCCGTAATTTTGTAATTTCAAAACAAAATTTGAAGCTCAAAAAACAAATTTTTTTTTAATGAAATTGTGACTCTCTGAAAAGCAGGTGACAATTTCTATCAAAATTTATTATTTTTTAACTTCAAATTTTGTTTTGAAATCACAAAATTACAGCAAACACATACAAATAATAAAAATACTTGGTAACAATTGATAATTTGCCAGAATAGACCTGTTAGACTTTTTTAAGACTCTTTTTGGACTCTTATTTATGAGGCTTTTTCATCATTATGCACTCAAAAAAGACTCTTTTTGCGTCTTTTTTCTTAGGTTGGGGCACCCCGATATGATTCTTTTTGTGAATCTTTTATGACGCAAAAAAATTTTTTTAAGACTCTAATTAAATACTATTTTAAAACTCATTATAAAGACTATTTTATGAGCCTAAAAAACCCTCATTAAACTTTAAATACCCTTTTATGACTCACATAAATTACTCTTCTTTGACTCATATTAAAAACTCTTTTAAGAGTCATAATAAAGACTCTTTTATGACCCTTGATCCTCGATAAACTTCTCATAATCATTCAAATACTCGTTTATGACTCATATACATGACTCTTTTAGGACTCATATTTTAAACCTTATATATTGCCAATTGCTTTCTAAAATTTGCTTACCCACTGCTTAACAAGGGCAAAATGGTTGCCGGAAAACTATTATCAGGAGTTCGATAGTTGAAAACCTCTTCATTCGCTTCCTCATATTCTTTACCATTTTCTCCCATCTCAAGCTCTAAACGAATTTTTTTATTTGTTAAAAAGTTTATTATTTTCGAAGACTCTTTCATGTCATTAACATTCGTGAAGAGTTGATAAGAACTTACTTGATTATTTTTTATATTTCATATGTTTAATAGTTAAAAATTAAATCCCTTTCAATGAAATTAATGAATATTTCAATTCTGCTTATAATGCCCAGCAAACATTAAGACTCTTTTTAGACTCTTATTTACGAGGCTTTTTCATCATTATGCGCTCAGAAAAGACTCTTTTAGAGTCTTAGTTTAGTCTTTTGTTTTGAGTCTTTAATTAGGGTCTCTTTAATGAGGGCATCCCAAAATGACTCCTTTTAGTGATTCATTTATGACGCAAAAAAACGATAATTTTATGACTCTAATTAAATACTCTTTGAAGACTCATATTAAAAACTATTTTATTAGCATAAAAAACTCTCATTAAACCCTTACAATAAATACTCTTTTATGACTCACTTAAATGACTCCTTTATGACTCATATTAAATACTCTTTTAAGACCCATAATCGGGACTATTTTATGACACTTAAAAATCCCTAATAAGCTCACATATTAAATACTCTTTTATGGCTCATATAAATGACTCTTTTAGGACTCATATTAAAAACTTCTCATATTAAAAATTTAAGACTCTTATTTAAAACCTTATATATCGCTAATTGTTTTTTAATATTTGTTTTAGCTGCCCAATAAGGGCAAAATGGTTGCCGGAAGACTATTATCAGGAGTTCGATAGTCGAAAACCTCTCCATTCGCTTCCTCATATTCTTCACCATTTTCTCCCATCTCAAGCTCTAAACGAACTTATTTATTCGTTAAAAAGTTTATTATTTCCGAAGACTCTTTCATGCCCTTTTTTCTTGTCATTAACATTCGTGAAAAGTTTATAAAAACTTACTTGATTATTATGTATATTTAATATGTTTAATAGCTAAAAATTAAATCACTTTCATAATCAATATTCATAATTCAATAGGTCTGTTCGCGTAGTCGAAAGCAAACGAAATATTTCAAAAGTTTTTAGTAGAAAGTGCCTGAAAAGCGTTCGTTTACTGAGAGAATTGTGTAATAGAGAGGATATCACATTTTCTCTCTATTCAAGTTTTTTAAAGTTTTTACAAGAAGAATGTCATGTAAAAAATGAAAACTGTCAAATGGTAGATATGTGTGTGTAGCAGCTGAGTTTTTTTTAGATTTTCTTAGACGTATTTGACATTTTTCATTATTTTACCAGAAAAGCGTTCGTTTACTTTTTAAAGTTAAAGTTAATTCTCTCTCAATTTTATAACTTTTGACGTTTTGAATTTTATTTACCAGAAAAGTACGCGAACAGACCTAATGAAATCAATGAATATTTCAATTCTAGCAAACATTATGCCCAGCAAACATTAAAACTATTTTTAGACTCTTATTTATGAGGCTTTTTTATCATTATGCGCTCAGAAAACTCTTTTTGAGTCTTTTTTCCTAGGTTGAGGGTATCGCCAAAATGACTCCTTTTAGTGATTCTTTGATGACGCAAAAAAAATTTTTATGACTCTAATTAAATACTTTTTGAAGATACAAAGGCTATTTTATGAGCATAAAAAACCCTCATTAAACCCTTACTTTAAATAATACTTTATGACTCACATAAATGACTCCCTTATCACTCATATTAAATACTCTTTTAAGACCCATAATAAAGACTATTTTATGACACTTAAAAATCCCTAATAAACGCTCATATTAAATACTCTTTGAGGACTCATATTGAAAACTCTTTTAAGACTCATATTTAAAATCTTATATGTCGCTAATTGCTTTTTAATATTTGCTTTAACTGCTCAATAAGGGCAAAATGGTTGCCGGAAAACTATTATCAGGAGTTCGATAATTGAAAACTTCTTCATTCGCTTAATCATATTCTTCACCATTTTCTCCCATCTGAAGCTCTAAACAAATTTTTTTATTTTTTATAAAGTTTATTATTTCCGAAAGCTCTTTTTTGCAATCTGTCTATAAGAACTTACTTGATTATTTTCTACATTTAATATGTTAACAATTAAATGTAATAGTTAAAATGGAATCACTTTCACAACCTCCAACGTTTAAACTCACAATGAATATTTCAATTCTGTTTATAATGCTTGCTGCCCAGCAAACATTTTATGAGCCTTCAAAAAATATGACTCTAAAATGCGTCATTTATGTGAGTGTTTTATGAGTGTTAATAAATATGAGTCATAAGAGAGTCTTTGTTATGCGTGTTTTATGAGTTTTCATAAAAAGGAATCATAAAAGAATACTTTTTATGAGTGTTTTATGAGTGCTCATAAAAAGGACTCATAAAAGAATCCTTTTTGTGCTTGTTTTATGAGTTTTCATAATATGGAGTCATGAAAGAATACTTTTTATGCGTGTTTTATGAGTGCATATAAAAAGGACTCATACAAGAATCTTTTTTATGCATGTTTTATGAGTGTTCATAAAAGATACTCATAAAAGAATCCTTTTTATGCATGTTTTATGAGTGTTCATAAAAAGGAGTCATAAAAGAATACTTTTTATGTGAGTTTTATCAGAGCTCATACAAAGGACTCATAAATGAATCCTTTTTATGCATGTTTTGTGAGTATTCATGAAAAGGACTCATAAAAGAAAATTTCGAAGAAAATATTACTAATGATTCCAATTCTAGAGGTACTAAGGCTTATATGTAAAGTAGTTCTTAGAAAATATTTAAATTAATTTTTCAGAATTATTAAAATCACTTATGAAAACCACTCGAGAAACTAATCCAAATGTCAGTAAAATTTATAAAGAAAATAAAAGTAAGCGCCAATATTAAACACCGTATGAGACTCTCTAACTATGGTCATAAATATTCGTTTTTTAGTTAATTAGATTTCAAACATGAATTAAGAAATGTTAAGGATGAGCTAAAAAATTTAAAGGAAGAACACCAAAAAATGTCAACACGAATTCTTACTGAAATTACATCGCTGAGAAAACACTCCCAATCAAAATCGGATAAATATTTTAGTGTGCTTTCAAAATTGCCATTTTCGGAACTATCAGATTTAATGATGTTTGAACATGAATTTAAAAAATCCGAAGAATTAATACAAAAATTGGCCAGTAATTTAACAACTTTAAACGTATATATGTGTGGCAACGACTCGGGCTAAAAAGACAAGAGCAAATTTAATAATTTTTTTTTTAAATTCAACATTTGTATTCTTAAATAGAGAGCATTTAAATAAACCTCTTCGTATGTAATGTTTTCGCCTTTGTGCCTGTAAAACATCTTTTATAGGGGTTGCCATACATAAAAGGCGCCCCCTGATGAATTTTTTTAATAATAATTGTATTGTGGGAGGAAAAAATGTTCACTCATTCCATTTTGGACCCCGGTAAATTTGTGCGGGCGATTTTAAAGCGATTAATGACAGATGAACTAGCTACAGGTGCTCATGGAAAGGAACCAATAGTAACAAAACCATTATAAATGGATTTGCTGTAACATCAGCTATACGTGGTAAGTGAACTAATAATAAGTTTTCAAATAAAACAAAACTTAGCTAATTGTCTTTTCTTTCCTTATACTTTGGCTTTAAAAAAGCCCTTAATGCAGTATTACTGCTTAACCCATTAACCGCCAAGTGCAAAGTAAAAGTGCAAAGTCCAAAAAATGTTAATTTTACAATAGAAAGCTAACTAAAATAGAAAAAAAAATGTTATTTTTATTTGTTTTTTATTTTTTTAAGAAAACATATATATAAAAAAATGAGAAACAAATGGAATTGACCCGCTTAACAATTGGTAATTAACAAAAAAATTCACTAATGCTTAACAACAAAGAAAACTCTAAAAGTTTAAAATATTTTGCTGTACTCAAATGAGTACAGTGGCGCTTAATGGGTTAGTATTCATCATAACTATTTTCTTTTCTCATTTTTGTTTTTAGGTGGATTTTTTCGAAAATTTAATCACACCGAAAAAGAATTTTCATTAACATGTGCATGCTTGTTGCAATCTGCAAAAGATAGAGTTAATTATAAGAACAAACATTGAAATATCCTTTTTGTTATTACTTATACTTTCTTTATCACTGCTTTCTTTCAATATAAGGACAAAAAAATTAAAGTAATTTGGTTGAGTTTTCATGTTTTTTTCTGAAGGAATTCAAAACCTATATTAAAATAAATTTAACGTACAATATAAATATATGTTATTTGAATATGTTTTAATGTAATTTTTTTATAACTGAATGAATTAAAAAATTTAATTAAAATGAATTGAATATATATAAAAAAAATCAATTTTATTGTGTTTTGGATAAAATGTCTTAGATAAAATGTCACAAATATGATCCTTTTATGATCCGTTTTATGAGCTTTCGTAAAAGGGTCGTACCTTTGCTTTAAGCCTCAGAAATTTTTTGCTGATCTTTTAATAACATCAAATCAAAGTCTACAATTTGTGTTTAAAAATATCTATTTTCTAAGACTTTAAAGAGTCTTTAATAGGGATCTAATGACTTTTAAAATAGTAATTAATATGAGTTCTAAAAGAGTTTAATTTATGATTCCTTCAGGATTTCATTACACAAGTCTTAAAAAGGTATTAAATATGAGTCTTAAAAGAGTCTTTTATAGGACTCTTAAAATAATGATTTATGAGAGTTCTAAAATAATCTTATTTATGAGTCTTCAAAGAGTCCTTTATATGAGTTTTAAAAGAGTATTACATATGAGTCCTTAAAGAATCTTAAGTATGATTCTTAAAAGTATAATTTTTATGAGTTCCAAAAGAGTCTTAAATATGAGTCTTCAAAGAGTATTTAATACAACTCTTAAAAGAGTCTTAAATATGAGTCTTAAAAGAGTCTTAAGTGTTACTCTTAAAAAATAATTTATATGAGTTCTAAAAGAATTTTAATTATGAGTGTTCAAATATTATTTTATATAAGTCTTAATAACTAGAGTTATAAATATGTGTCTTTAAAGCGTCTTTTTTATGGCTCCAAAAAGAAACATAACACAGTCATTGTTATGAATCATATTTTGGAGCCTATAACATACGAAAATGTACTAATAGAAGAGTCTTTTTTGAGCGCATTATGACTATAAAGGCTCATATATATGAGTCTTAAAAGAGTCTTTTAAGAGTCATAATGTTTGCTGGGTGCGCACCAAAAACGCGGCAACTTGATCGCAGCAAGAACGGAATTCACCGAATTTTGGAGCCAGCATAGCAAAAGCCTGCTTTCTAACATTCACAAGAATCACAGAAACGCATAAAAATAAATCTTGTATGAGTCCTTTTTATGAGCACTCATAAAACATGAAATATATGTATTCTCAATGAGTCCATTTTATGAGAACTCATGAAACACGCAAAAAAATTATTCTTTTATAACTACATTTTATGAACACTCATAAAACATGCATAAAAATGATTCCTTTATGAGTTCTTTTTATGAATATTATTAAAAAAAAAGCATAAAAAGGATTCCTTTATGAGTTCTTTTTATGAATATTATTAAAAAAAAAGCATAAAAAGGATTCCTTTATGAGTTCTTTTTATGAACACTTCTAAAAAATGCATAAAAAGGATTCTTTTATGAGTCCTTTTTATGAGCACTCTAAAACATGCATAAAAAGTATTATTTTATGACCCTTTTTTATGAATACTCATAAGACATGCATATGAAGGGATTATTTTATGAGTCCCTTATATTAACACTCATAAAAAGGATTACTTTTATGAGTTTTTTGTATGAGCACTCATAAAACACGCATTAAAAGTTATTTTATGAGTCCTTTCTATGAACACTCATAACAGATGAATAATAAAGATTCTTTTATTAGTCTCTTTTATGAACACTCATAAAACATGAATAAAAAGTCTTCTTCTATGACTCTTTTTTATGAACACTCGTAAAGCATGCATAAAAAGGATTCTAATATGTTTTCTTTTTATAAGCACTGATAAAAAACGCATAAAAAGGTTTCTTTTATGAGTTCTTTTTATGAGCACTCATAAAACACGCATTAAAAGTATTCTTTTATGACTCCTTTTTATGAATACTCATAAAACATGCATAAACCAAAATTTTTTTACGCGTTCTTTATATAAACACTCATAAAACTTATATATATTAATTATTTTATGAATTTTTATGTTTTATAAACATTAATAGCACTCTCACATAAATGACGCATTTTAGAGTCATATTTTTTGAGGGCTCATAACATGTTTGCTGGGTGGTTCCTGTGCACTAAAAACACACCAAGTTGATCGCACAAAGAATGGAATTCCCGGAATTTTTGCGCCAGCACAGCAAGCAACTACTTTATATAGTAATTACATTCACAAGATTCACAGGAACGCATGAAAAGTAATCATTTATGAGTTCTTTTAATGAGTACTCATAAAACATGCATTAAAAGTGTGCTTTTTTTTACTCTATTTCATCAACACTCATAAAACATGCATAAAAAAGGTCCTGTTATGAGCTTTTTTCATAAACACTCATAAAATATGCAAAAACATTTTTTATGAGTCCCTTTTATAAACACTCGTAAAACATGCATAAAAAGAACTCTTTTATGAATTATTTTTATGAAAACTCATAAAACATACATAAAAAGTTTAGTTCGTGATTTCAAAGGGCGTAGACGTGCGTCCGTCCGTCCCCGAGCATAATTTTAATTTTCATTTTAATGTTGCAGTTCATTGTTATTGTTTCGATTAAATGTTCCGTGTGTGATATTTGTTCTCCGTCAAGTGTTCAAAATGTTTTTTGTCTCTAAACTTACTAAAATAACTTAATTTAATAAAAATTAAAAAAATATTAAATTGCAATAAAAAAGAAAAAAATAAATAAACTCAAAGCAACACAAGCAACAACACCGTGACTCCAGCAACCACATCAACAGCAACTCAGCAGCAAAACCTGTTTTGCAGAGAGCCGCCAGCTGTAACATCAACATCGCTGGACAGCATTTGAGTTTTTTTTTGCTGACCACGCGAGGGGCTTTTCTATGCTCCTCGCCGTGTAAGTTATTGTTGTTGTTTTTTTTCGGTTCCGTCAACTCCCCCATCCTTTCACATTAGTTACGTTTGTAAGTAGGGTTGCACGGTGGGCTGAATTGTGCTGAAGTAAAGGCATAACACTTGCTTCAGTACTTTTTATATTGCTCATGTTGTGTAGCTCTCTTGCAGCCGTAACTAATTACCTTGTATGCCCTTATTTGTTTGATTTTTGCATGGTGCGGAAATGTCGGGTCATTTTCGCATAGATTTCTGCAATGTTCGTGGACTGAGGGCGAATTTTTTCTCGGTCTATGTACATTGTACTCTACATAGGCCTCAAATAATGGCACTGAGCGAGACCCAGGTGGCCGAGGATGCAGATCCACTGGATTTTCACATACCTGGGTATCGCTTACTGCCATTGTTTTCTTTGCATAGGGGCATTGCCCTTTTTATAAGAACAGATGTAGCGTACCAGTGTGAGCGGAGTCTGAACGTGACCGATCCAGAGTTTAGCTCAATGTGGGTTAGGTTCAGGCTTCGCTCTCACTTGCTACATTTCTGCTTTATTTATAGAAGTCCGAATCTAGGAAGGGAGCCCACTTTTAACAAACTGGACTCTCTCTCTGATTCGATTACGCATATTTTGGGGTTGTTTCCTGACAGTGAGATCGTTGTAGCAGGCGATTTCAATGTCCACAACCCGGCTTGGTTACGTCACTCGGGCCCATTGACACCTGTTGGACAATATGTTGAGCTATTTGCTGAATCGAACCAACTGATTCAACTAGTGAAGGAACCCACTTTTTTCCCCCAAAGTGATTTGCAAAGCCATAATATCCTTGACCTTTTTCTGACTTCACATCATGAAAAATATGATGTGAGTGTCAACGCACCTCTTGGTAACTCGGACCATTGTACCATCTCCGCTGTTTTTCCATATTCTAACCCCTGCACCTCTACGCCTAAAGCCCCGAAGAGGACTGCATGGTTTTATGGAAAGGCAAATTGGACTGCATTAAATAATTTTTATCGCAGCTTCAATTGGAAATTATGTTTCGCTGATAGAAATGTGAATGCCGCGGCTGTCATGGTACAAGAAATTATTCTATTGGGTATGCGGTCTTTCATCCCCAATAAGATGAGAAGCATTAAACCAAAAGACCACTCATGGTTTAATGAGACTTGCAGGATTGCAGTCAGGTCCAAAGAGGAAGCTTTTCAGAATTGGCGTTCTAACAAGAATACTGATACTAAAAGACTTCGCATCGAGGCAAGGAATCGCTGTAATGCAATTTTAAAACGCGAAAAGTTTCTGCACGAAGCTCGCATTCGAGAACAGGTTCTTCTCTGCCCCAAAGGGAGCAAAAATTTTTGGTCATTTGTTAAAAGAGTTAAGAACCAGACATCGTCATCGATTCCAGCTCTTTTAAAAGATGACCAAATCTTCACTGACTCGGCTGATAAAGCGAACCTATTGGCTAGATTGTTTGCACAAAATTCCACTCTCTCGGATAGCAATCAGCCACTGCCCTTTGTTGAGGGTGAATCTTCTGCAATGCAGGAGATATACTTTCGAACGAGAGCAGTTAAAAGGGTCCTTACAAATCTCAACGTTAACAAAGCCTCTGGTCCTGATGGCATACCGCCAATTGTGCTTAAAATGTGTGCTTCTTCGCTGGCTCGGCCTTTGCGCAACCTTTTCAACATCTCCTACAGAACAGGAATATTTCCATCTTGTTGGAAGGTGGCAAATGTCCAGCCGGTACCTAAAAAGGGTGATGCCACGAACCCTGCAAACTACCGACCCATTGCGATATGCTCTACGCTTTCCAAAGTTATGGAGAGCGTAATAAACTTCAACGTTATGAACTATCTGGAGCACAACCAACTGCTCAGTGACCGTCAATATGGTTTCCGTAGGGCTCGCTCTACTGGTGATCTTATGGCGTTCTTAACCGAAGAATGGAATAAATGCGTTCACTTTTTCGGCGAGAGCAGGGTTGTTGCTCTGGATATTTCAAAAGCGTTCGACCGAGTGTGGCATAAAGCGCTCGTGTCAAAACTTGCTGCATATGGTTTTGGTAGTAATTTTGCTCGATGGATCACGTGTTTTCTCAAGGACAGAACGATTCGAGTCGTAGTTGACG
Organism: Dichetophora obliterata; assembly: GCA_963920525.1. NCBI lineage: Eukaryota > Metazoa > Arthropoda > Insecta > Diptera > Sciomyzidae > Dichetophora > Dichetophora obliterata. The sequence goes on from OY986436.1 coordinate 24,915,530, forward strand.
GTATTTCGTCCGAGAAGCACGCCATCAACGCAGGAGTACCGCAGGGTTCAGTTCTATCGCCAACCTTGTTTCTGGTTTTTATCAACGACCTTCTGTCGTTGACGCATAACCCAATTCATTCGTTTGCGGACGACAGCAGCATTTGTCATTCATATTCATTCAAAAAACGCCCAAGCTCTATGGAGATTGAGAGAAAAAGGCAAACTATGAATGACACACTCCTTAATGATCTACAAAAAATCTCCGAGTGGGGTCTTGCTAATAGAGTAGAGTTCAATGCAAGCAAGACCCAGTGTTGTCTGTTAACCCACAAGCGGATGGATTGCCCCTTAGCTCCCCTCAATATGAATGGTGTGGATCTTGTGGAATCAGCTGCTCTTGACGTTCTGGGCATATCGATCCAATGTGATCTTCGTTGGAATGATCATATTTTCGATGTGTCGAAAGAAGCGGGCAAGTGCCTAGGTTTTCTAAAACGGTGCAAAAAATATTTCACTTCAGCTGATCTTCGCATGATCTACACCTCATATATTAGGCCGAAAATGGAGTACAATTCGCACATTTGGGCAGGGGCTTCAAGATCTTATTTGGAGCTTCTGGACCGAATTCAACGTCGTGCGATATATTTGATTGGAGATGAAAGTATTTCATCCTCTCTCAACTCTCTTGAGCATCGACGTAATGTAGGTTGCCTAAGCCTTCTGTATAGGTATTACCATGGGAAGTGTTCAAGGGAGATACATGGCCTGACGCCACCAGCTCGTGTGTTTCCCAGGTCCACTCGGGCAGCTGTCCAAGCCCACCCCTTTACCATTGCATCGATGCCTAATAGAACCTCGCATTACCGCGATAATTCGTTCTTTAGTCGCGCGGTTAAGTTGTGGAATAGTCTCCCTGCGAGCGTGTTTCCCGGCAGTTTTGAGCTGTGCAAATTCAAAACAAATCTTCACCGACACTACTCCATCTATCCACCCTCCAACTAACTATCACCCATCTTCCGAATCAACACAATGCTTACGCATTTATAGGGGGCATCCCCTGAGCGTTGGTTCAGTCTAAAAAAAAAAAAAAAAAAAAAAAAAAGGATTCTTTCATGAGTCCTTTTTATGAGTACTCATAAAACACTCATAAAATATATTCTTTTATGACTCCTTTTTATGAACAATCATAACACATGCAAAAAAAAGGATTCTTTTATGAGTCCCTTTTATGAACAATCATGAAACAAGCATAAAAAGGATTCTTCTATGATCAATTTTTATGAACACTCATAAAACACGCTAAAAAGGATTCTTTTATGATTCATTTTTATGAACACTCATAAAACACGCTAAAAAGGATTCTTTTATGATTCATTTTTAAGAACACTCATAAGACACTCACATATATGACGCATTTTAGAATCATATTTTTTGAGGGTTCATACAATGTTTGCTGGGTATTGTATTGAAATTTGGTATATGTATTAACATTAAAAAACTGAAGACAAAATTCGATAATGAACAAAAGCGGATGAAAACCACGCCTACCTCCCATACAAAGTTACTTTATCAAAACATTAAAATCTCTAAAAATGCCACAAAAATGCATGTAGTGACTTGGAATTTCGCACAGCTTTAGAGCTTATTTGAAGTAAAATTTTGAACATATATTTGAAATTTGTTAAAATCGAATATAAGCTACGCATATCTCCAATACAACGTGACTTTATCAAATTGATAAAATTTCCGATAATGCCACAAAAATTAATGAAAAGATTTTACCATAATCTTTGGTCTCATATATTCACTATTTATTTCAAATTTTTTAAAATCGTTTAAAGTCCGCGCATACCTCCCATAGAAAATAACTGTATCGTCGTTGCAAAAGTAAACTTGCGAATCTGAAAAATTTCATTTTTAATTTTACCATAGGATTTTCATTAGAAATGAAAAATTTAATTTTTCAGATTCGCAAGTTCACTTTTGAAACGACGATATGAAAAAAGTTAAATCTTTAGAAATTCCACAAGAACTAATTTAATGAAAGTGACATAATTTCAATTTGTAAAAATCGCTTCCCGTACAAAATGCCTTAAGAAAAATGGTAAGTTTCTTTAAATGCCACAAAAACTAATGAAATGATATGTAATTTTGCACATAAGCTTTGGTCTCAAGTATTCATTACAAATTTAAAATCAAAATTTTAAAAATATTAATAAAATGATACATACCTCCCATATGAAGGGACGATTTATTCGTTTCTAAAAATTCCCCAAAAATTAATATAATGAATAAAAATTTTGAGCACATGCTTAGAATATCAAAATTCGCTTTGAGTTTGAAATTTGGCAAAATCTTGTATAAAAATTCGTTCAATCTCCCATACAAAATGACGTCATCAAAGTATCATATCTTTCATTGATTTCACAAAAATGTGTGTATGTATGAACAGCATATGGAACGTATAATCTTATCATATCTTATATCCATATCTTAAACGTTTTCTTCATTAGAGTTTTAGCAAAATTAAATGAACACCATGTGCCCATTCTCTATACGAAGTGACGTCATCAAACTTTCAAAACATGCATAACTATGAATATACTATGGGGATTTTTTAACTTCGACCCAGTGCACAATGGGTAAAATGATCGTATTTTCTGGCCAAAACTATAAAGCATCACTGTATAGGAATGAAAATCGGTATACGGAAGTTTTCGAGGTTGCTGATTTCGAATCTAATGTCAAATTTTTAAAATTCAAAATGGCGGATCCAATATGGCGGCAAAAATTTTAAAAGTTCTTCTGATTTGCCCAAAAATTGGTATACTGGTGGGTTCAAGTCTGCTGATTTCGAATCTGAAGTTAAATTTTTTAAATTCAAAATGGCGGACCCAATATGGCGGCAACATTTTTAAAAGGTCTTCTGATTTGCCTGAAAATCGGTATACTGGAGTTTTCAAGGCTGCTTAATTTGAATCTGACGTTAAATTTTTTAAATTCAAAATGCCGAATACAATATGGTAGCAAATATTTTAAAATATCATCGGATAAACATGTACTTGAAAATCAGCATTTAAAGACTTTTACAGACACAAATTAAAAATTTTATGCTTACATTTTAAAATTAAAAATGAAAATCGTATTCCGCAAACTTCACAATGCCACCTTTTTGTAGCAAAAACCTAAAATAAACATTAAAAGTAAATTTTTATTGCAATTTGGCGCATTATATAGCAAAAATCAAAATATTATGAGATTTTACCACGCCCCATTTCTATAAGTATAAACTTATACAAGAATTTATTGATTTTAAAAATGAATGTTTATTAATATTAACTCTTTTTTAAAAAGATGTTAAAGATAAGTCAAATTAAATCAATCAAAAACAAACAAAAAATCAATATTACAAAAAATTATAAATAGTATTGAAAATATTCATTCGTTACTGTCTAGATGCAAGCTGTCAAGCATGATAGAATATATGGGACTTAAGTAGTTACTATTTTCATCTCCACTATCACTGGCATCCAAATCGGAGTCTTCATCTGTGCTAGTATCCGTATTTGAATTTTCAGTGGCTGATACAGATATGCCTTCCTCAGCTCCACAGTGTAATAAGCACACCACTTCAGCTGGAAGCCCTAAACGCGGTCTTTGCTGTATGCGTTTGTTAAGGCCAATGGTAGATATTAAGGGATCTGAGGTATCTAAAGCTCTAGTAAAAACATCTGTTAAATTGTCTATACGACTTGTTTTTCTAGCGTGATTATGCCTATCCGCTTTATACAATTTATGCCTCGATTCTGCAGCATTTTCTCCAAAAACTCCCACTGGAAGCACAGTATTTTCCATTATTTGCTTCGAATGAATCAACACTTTGTGGACAGTGGCAGTCATTGGTAGCCACGGATATTTTTTTAAAATTATATCAGCAGTATAGTAACAATATTGTTCAAATTTTTCTAAATTTAGAGGAAGTTGACAAGATAAACACATCAGGATGACTTTAAAATGAAATATTAAGTCAACGTCAACACCACAAATTTCGGAAAAAACAATGTGTTGCTCAAAAGCACGAAGAGCTGTATTTCCGTCATTGCTGCTTCCATAACCTCCTGTTTTAGGCTTATCGACACGCAATCCAAGACGTTCCCAAAACATATTTTGCAATTTTTGCTTCCTTTCCAGCAAGAGTTTTTTATCACTGTCGCTTCTTATCTGCCATTTTTGTACATCTTGTTTATATCCTGCGTGTAAAATTTAGTAAATAGCTCGATGCCAACTCGTTTTGCAAACAATGCTCAACCCAGTCTATTAGACATCTTTGTCGTGTCAAATCCATCGTCTGTTTTACTCTTTGATCAGATATCTTTCGTATCTGATCACGATCTCATCTTTTGTTCATTAAATGTCGGTATCGCACCTCTTGTCCCTGAAACTAGTGAAATGTACTTTTCTTATCGTGACTTTAAGTCCATAGATTATGCTCTATTGAATACTGATCTAACTCTAAGAAACTGGACGGATTGTTGGTATTTAAATACGGTTGATGAAAAACTGAGCTTTTTTATCAATAGGATTAATACTCTTTTTGATACGCATGTACCCGTTCGAACGCGTCGGATCATAAATACCTCTTGTCCTTGGTTCACACCATCTGTAAAACAAGCCATAAAAACCCGTTTTAAAGCTTACAACAAATGGAAGCGAAATCCCACTACTTAAATTGGGAAGCATACAAAACAGCAAGAAACGAGGCTACCTCTGCTGTAAGATTATCTAAATCTACGTTTTTTATGTCAAAGCTTAATCCCTCACTGCCCTCAGGACAGCTGTGGAACAATTTGAAAGGTATCGGAGTATGCAAAAAACAATCTGAAAGCTGCAAGATTGACCCAAATATAATGAATGAATATTTTGTTGCTAACTCCTCATGTGATAACTCAAACATACTCAATGTTGTTGATAGTAGCTTTACTGTATCTGTAAATAATGATTATAATGAATTTTATTTTAATGCAGTAAATGAGCTAGATGTAGCGCGCTGCCTGAAAAAAATCAAATCAAATTCCTCTGGGGTGGATGGTATTTCAATTGAATTTATTAAACTCTTGTTGCCCTTCGTTATTGGTCCGCTCACCCATATAATAAATTATTGCTTCACTTCTTCATGCTACCCTGAAGTTTGGAAAGGAGCAATTATAATTCCCATTGCAAAAAAATCATTCGCTTGCCAACCATGTGACTTTCGACCAATAAGTCTGCTATCTTGCTTGTCTAAAGTTTGTGAGTCGCTCATGGCCGAGCAGATTTCTAATCATGTGCGCACTTCTGGACTAATGTCTAATCTTCAGTCTGGTTTTAGGCCTGGTCACAGCTGTTCGACTGCAATGGTCAAAATACTTGATGATATCAGAGTTCCGTATGATATGGGTCACATTACATTATTTTGTTTGCTAGACTTTACAAAAGCTTTTGATACAGTCAATCATTCAATACTATGTAGAAAACTTTTGCAAAATTTTAGCTTTTCTGCAGCTGCTGTTCGTCTAATACATAACTATCTGGTTGGTAGATCACAAAAGGTTAAATCTGGGTCAAATTTTTCAGAACTTAAAACTATAGGTAGCGGAGTGCCGCAAGGCTCAGTTCTTGGCCCATTGTTATTTTCAATGTTTTCCAATGACATCTTCACCAGGTGTCAGCACGTTAAAATGCACGCTTACGCTGATGACCTCCAGTTGTATATGTCCAGGCCAATCGGTCTGATAGAGGATCTTTGTGTCAGAGTTAATGAGGACTTAAACATGATAGCTGAATGGGCAAAGAATAATCTGCTCATGTTAAACCCTTTAAAATCACATGTTTTACCAATAATGAAAAATATGTTTTTTGTTCAAGATTTGCCTCCAATTCTTCTCAATAACGTGAAGCTCAATTTGGTTAGCAAAGTAACTAACCTCGGTTTTATAATAAATTCAACTCTGTCATGTGAGGATCATATTAACTCTTGTGTTAAAAAAGTTTATTTTGGCCTACGAAGCATGCGAATAACTGAAAATTTTGTAAACGTAGAAATTAGACGAAAATTGGTATTGCAGCTCTTGTTACCTTTAATTACTTATTCGGAAGCAGTATATTGCAAGTTTGATTGGCGGTCGGCGCATAAGCTTTTAGTTTAAGTTTTAGTTTAGCCTTTAACAATGCTGCTCGCTACGTTTATGGCCTAAGGAAATATGACCATGTAACTATGTTTTCGAAACAATTACTTGGAAGAGGCCTGTGTGTTCCTGCATAGAATAATTATCACACAGAGCCCTAGCTACTTGTTCGAAAAACTATCTTTTTGTATATCTAGCAGAGGCATGAACATTTTAATTCCCAGATATAATTTCATCAACTCCAGTAGATTGCTTTTGTAAGCGCAATCAGATCGTGGAATTCTTTACCCACACATATTAAAAATATAACTAATAGAAATACCTTTAAGCATTTAGTTTTCGAACATTTTTCTTAAAAACCTAATATTTCTTTCTATGTTTCTCTCCTTTAACTTATATTCTTTTGGTTTATTCTCTTGATTAACTTTGAAGTGCTTTACATTATGTTATACAGTTTTAATTGTCATCAATTCTTAAATACTATATTGTCTTTTTAACATGTACAACATAAGTTTTGATGTTAGTTTAAGTTAGTTTTAGTTAGTTTTATAATATAAGTATAATGTTGTTATTTCCATCATCTATGTGGCATTCAAAAGATTTAATCTTATTTGTCAACAATGTATATAACTCAAATACAAATACAAATAAATTCAAAAAATCTAATCTAACAATGCAGTGGACTGATTCCATATTTTAAGCTTTCTTCCTTTGCATAAAATGTCTCAGACTTAAAATCAGCAATGCTCATGAAATCTCGTGGCGTAGCTCCGCAAATGGGACATTTTTGGGTAGACTTTGTATCCGTAAGGACGTTTAAGACCTTTCCATCAATTAATGTTAAAAATAGCTTACATTTAAACTCAATAGCTTTATCCTCAATTACTTTTACAACAAATGATTCCAGTTCTTCAATATTTTTTTTAATTAAACATTCTTCTTTCAAAATAGTTTCTTTTGTTTCTTTAACGTATTCACGTTTCAAAGGTCTGCAAAATCTTACTGATTGTGGTGTACGGTTGTTCCAAATAATTTTTCCCGATGAACATATTAAGCGCAAAGGAATAACAGTTGTTGCAAAAAGGGATGAGTCTGAATCGTTTGAGTTGCCTGGTTCTGAATAATTTTGTTTATAATTCGCGTGGCCAGTAGAGCTATCAAAACCATAGCTCAGGATTAACTCTGCGCCCATTTTATCTTCTTTATTTTGCTTCAATAGATGTTCTATAACCTCTTTCTGCAATTCAATAATACGTTCAACAGTATGTTTCAGCAAATTTTTCAGAGGTACTTTTGCACACTTATCAGAAACAATCATCCCTTCTGGTCTACATTTTTGTTTTGAAATCGAAACTTCTCTATAAGAAGGATATATATCGCAGTTTCTCAACTTATTTTCCATTTTTGTATTTAAGTACTGCTGTTTTGAAAATCCATTTTCTAGTAAATATGCTAAAGCTTCATTAATAGAAAACGGTATCGGCTTTTTTTCCTTACTAAATAGAGTTTTTTTTATGGCAGAGGCTCGGTTGGGGCTCTTGATGCAATGTTTAAGGACGGTTGCTAAGTCAGTATTACCGCGCTTGCGTGCCGAAGTGCTGGCTGCCAAAACCATTAAATCGCTTTCGTTTTCAGTGGTCTTACACATTTCGAAAGCTTCTCTTCTTTTAGCACGATATGATTTTTCATTGAACGGTACACGAGGACGACCACCTTTTGATTGTAATGCCGCTTTTTTGCCTTCAAGTGTTGTTTCTCCTTTTAACCAACCATCAAACTTTGCCTTGAATGTTCTCTCATTTCTACAACACTTTGTCCACTTTCTGCTTATATTTAATGCTATATTTTTACACGTTTTAACTAAAATCCGTTCTTGACTATCCGTTATATTGATTAATTCTACATTTGCTTTTAAATAATTCAACAAAGAGGTTTCCTTTGCTTTGGTTGTGCGCTCTGCATGCCATATTTTAAATAAAGTTGCATTTTTCAGCTGGTACTTACCTAAAAAAAAACTTTGTTCAAGAGCCGCAGAGAAACGCATATGAAATAAACGGATTTTTGTTAAGAATCGATGTCTTTTACAACATTTGTTTATCTTATGTAATAGAAATTAGTAGAAATTTTTTTATATGCCTTCAGAAACAGAATTCTAGTATTTTTATTTCTAAATTTAACAGAATTAATGGAATGAAATTTTCTCGAACTATGTTGTAATTGACAAATATTTTTGAATGCACTTTTTTTACTCACTATTAGTACATTTTGCCATATCGATATTTTTTTCACTTGTAAATATTTATATGAAATATTTGATTTTAATTGTAATGAGCACGTGCTGCTTAGCAATGACAAATTCAACATTACACAGAACTAGCCAGATCAAAAGCAAACAGGCCAGCGATTAACCGTTATAAAACAAAAACAATTATTAACATATGATATTTGGTGTATGAATATTGTAAATAAAGGGAAAGTGTTGCATTTTAGTAAACATTCAAATTAAGGTTTTGGCCAGAAAATGCGGTCATTTTACCCTTAGTGCAGTGGATGGTAATTCCTTACTAGTTTTTTAATCACTTTGAATAGAAAATTTTCTCATAAAACGACTGAAAAATTTTAATGTCATCGTTTGCTTTAGCAGCACCATCACCTAGCAGCACAGCACCATTTATATACAGCATAGAATTGAAAACTTATGCAATGTTCACACTGAGAGCTAAATGCGCATTTACAAAATCCATATTTACGAACGGCCCTTTACTCGTTGTAGGAGTAACAGGGACAAATATATATAGTAAATGCTCTAAATGCGCATTTAGCTCTCAGTGTGAACATAGCATTCATTAAATGTTTATTGTTTAACCCTTTCAGTGGATTTGACCAAAATATTGAACTCGTCAGAAACTAATTTCTTTATTTATTTTGCAACGCTTTTTTAAATCAAATCGTTTGGTTCAATGAAAAAAAGATGAACCAACATGATAAAAATAAATTTAGAGAGATATTTGACATTAAAGTCAGTCGGATTTTTGATTTTGTGCCAAAAATAAACCAAAAAAAAAAATTTTCGCCTATTTTATAAGAAAAAATCAACCGGACAAACATCAAATTTTATTTTTTTGTTTTATTCTTTTTATGGCTTTAATGATAAGAATATTAGGAAAGTTTAAAAAAACAAATATCTAAAGAGTTGAAAAACCTTTAAGGGACTAAAAAGAAAAAGATTTTGTGCCGAACAGGAGCAAAACCATTTTTTCTTTGTACAAGCTTCACGGAGAAAAATGTTTACTAAATTTGTATTGTGGTTAAGGCGAGTTTCCACAGTCAATTTTCTTGCGCAAAATAGGAATTGCACGTAATTTTGAAAGTGTAAGCACTTGATTGCTCGTGAAATTGCATGCAATCGAAAAAATGTTGGTTGACTTCCAACTTTTCTTGCGCAATTTGGTAACTTGATCAAAATTTTTGACGTTTTGTTTTTTTTATGTCCGTCTCCTCTCTATCAATGTTTTGATTTTCCAAGCGGTCCAATTTCTGTTCAGTAACTTTTTATGAGATAAATTATTAAAAAACATTGAATATAATTAAATATTTTTAGATTACAGTTGCCAAAAAGTGGAGTGGAGACAGAATCATACAATTTCTGGAGAAATACGAGAATCACAGTTGCTTGTGTATTCTCCACTGTATAAAAAAAGGCCAAGACAAAGATTCGCTCGATAAGGACGTCTTAGATGATAAAAAAGAGCAAAAGTCGGGGGCAGGAGCAGATGAAGCGTATGTGCCGAAGGTGTCCTAGTTCCAGGTTGCACATAACATAACAACTATTTTTTTCAATAGTGCCTGCTTCGTTTTGTTATTCTTATATTTTTTTTTATTTTCGCATTCTCTTTTGTAATTTTCTTGTTTTTCGCCTTTCATCTGCTACGCAAAACAAAACCTATGACATTTGCATACAAAATGACTTTGAGCATGTAAACAGTTTTTGTATGCAATATCAAACATTGCATAAAAAAATATTGACTGTGGAAACGCGCCTTTAAGCAAAACTTGCGCTTGATTCTCAGCCACTTCAAAATTATGCTAGCTTCCAGCAAAAACTAATCAAAATTTGCTATTCCAGTTTATAATTCAACTAAGCAAATTTTTGATTAAATTCAAGCTAAATTTTGCTAAGTTATTATAAACTGCAAAAGCAAATTTCTGCTTAATTCAAGCAAATATTTGCTAAGTTATTATAAATTGGAATAGCAAATTTTGATTAGTTTGTGCTGAAATCTAGCATATTTTTAAAGTGAAATAATTATTAGCATTAAATTAAATTGAAAAATTGCCACCATCTGGAGATTTGAACCTCGGCCGCGTGAGTGTAAGTGCATGGGCTTATCCATTCGACCATCGCAGTTGTTAATCAATCGTCGCCTAATTTTCTTCATTAAGAATAAACGTGTGCTCGTGTGTTTAGCAAAAATTTGCTTGAATTAAGTAAAAATTTGCTATTTGAGCTCAAAATAACTTAGCAAATATTTACTTGAATTAAGTAAAAATTTGCTTTTGCAATTTATAATAACTTAGCAAAATTTTGCTTGAATTTAATTAAAATTTTGCTTTTTCCTAAATACATAAGGAGTGATTTCAATTTAGCAATCTATTTCTAAAATCACACTGTGATTAAGCAAATTTTTGCTGTTTTGCTTGAAAGCAAAACATTTGCTTGTTTCAAGCAAAATAGTTATCTCCGTGTTGCAAAACGTAAGTAGCGCAAAATCAAAGTTATGTTTTTAATCTTTTTAGGGCCTAAATTATAGGAACATTACCTCAAAAAAATTATTTTGTGCTAAGTCTAGCCTAGCCATTGAAAGGGTTAATAAACTATATACAAAAACAAATTGTTTAGTAATAAACATTTTCATTTTGTGCATAAATCATAAGAACAGAAAGAGGATTTGTAAAAATGTCATGATAGAGATTTTATTAATTGAATAATAAATCTTATTATTCAATAATAAGCTTAATAAATTGTTAAAGACGTTAAATAAGAGAACCAATATCAAGTACGAGTATAATAACAAAGTCGATATGTTATGCAAAATTTATTCATAACAATATTAAAATTTTATTAATAATTATTTCTGAGAAAAAACACCTGCTAATATACAGTAAATTAGTTAAAGTGTAGGTGTATGATTACTTAAGTTGGAGATGGTGTTATAAAACTGGTTAAATCATGCATTAAAAATAACGTTATTGAAAATATTTACATTATCCGAATATAAAAAATTCAATATTAAAATACAAAAGTTTCCTTATTATTAAGGGTATCCCTCGTGTGCGCAATATTCGGCGCTGCGTCATATCCGAGAAAACAGCTTTAGAGCCCGAACAGAACCAAAAGTCGTAACGACTTGTGATGTCGAACACACAACAGAACACATGCAAGTTAACGAAGCCCTCCAGAATGAAATCGCTGAGCAAGAGTCGTAGCGACTTATCGCTAGAGTAAAATTGAATAGAATCTATTCTACTTTTTCTCTAACGACCGGCGATTTCCTCTCTGAGTACAATTAGTGGTGCCATATTTTGCAAACAATTGGGTATGTTCAAAGACAATTTCATAGTTTTTGCTATGTTCTCACGTTTCTTTTTTGTTTCTGTTTACACAACAACGAAAACATGGCTGCTAACAAAACTATGCTATATAAAAGCAACCCTGCATCGTCAGTCACAATCGCCTTCATTCTGGACGGGTTCTGTGCAGTGTGACTAGAAGATTTTTGAAAAAATATGCTTTTTGTTAAAAACAATATGCTAAATATTCCACTTTCAATTTTTATATTCCACAAAAATATTCCACTTTCAATTTCAAAGATATATATCTAAATAAGTCTAAATATGCATATAAAAAAAAACACAGAAGCAAGTTTAAAAACATTTATTTATTTGATTACTATCGCACTTAAATTTATTTTCTTCTTCTATAAAAAATTATAAACATTGCTATGGTTTTTTGAATTTTAAGTAACGGTATACAATCTACAAAACTAAAATTCAGGCACATCTTCGAGGTCAATTCTTAAATTGTTGCTTGTATTATTATCATAGAAATTCGCATTTCTAAATTTTTTTATTAAGCTATCTGGTATTTCATAGGCATTACAACACTTTTTTTTAGCATACAGCCATGTTTTTACATTCAACAAATTTAAGAGTTTTTCTTGCATTCTATTTCGAATTTTCGTTTAAATAAGAAAGATTCATATAACTAAAAATGTTCTCAACCTCAGCATTGCTAAATGGTAAGCTAAGCGAGAAAAGCACAAATTTTGATAAATCTTCAGATTCCGAACTTTGATCAATAACTTTTTTTTCTGCTTTATTGTTTTGAATCCACATTTTAAAATAGTTAAAAGAAATAGCTATCGTTAGCAATAATAGCGGTATTCACGATGTGGTGCATTTGTGATAAATTTTTGCAAAATTTACAATACTTACAACTTATTGTGATCGAACCTTCAGTAAAGTACATATTGTATTTTTAAAATCAATTATATTAATTTTTATTAAATAAACTCAGAGCGTAGCCTTTAGCTTGCTCCATGCTGAGTAGAAATGCTTGTACAATCAGCTGATCTAATACACAATTTGTATATTTTCCACAGGGTTGTATTTTGAAAACTGAATTTTGTTTTTGTTTTATTAAAAAATTTACTACAAATATCAAATTTATCAAAAATACACAATACATGGGAAAATACAACACATCGTGAATGCCCCTAATGTTTTCTTAAGCAAATTACTTACTGCTGTAACATAATCCATAAAAAATCTAACCAAACAAACATATAAGCAAATTTACTTCACTTTTTAAGCTGCGTGAAGTTATTACATGAATTGCAATAAAATTGACAACGAAGAAGTTAACCACAAAATGAATTCCTTATATTGCGTTTTACAAGGTGTTGCAGAGATAAACAAAAAAAAATGTCGATAGCCAAAAAAAAAACCCATTTAGTAACCAAATAGACATTTTTTTATTGCAATTTTTGTGAATTTTGAAAAATATAATCATACGAAAAATATTCCACTTTTTATGCTGCACATTTTTATAAAAAAAAATATGCTTCCCGAAGCTAAAATATGCCAAAGTGGAATATAATATTCCACTCTGGTCACACTGGTTCTGTGTGTCTGGCGACCAGAGAGGATCGCCGGTAGTAACGACTTTTGATTCTGTTCGGGCTCTTAATCGTCCGAATAGAGAGCGCAATTTCGCAACATTATCCAATTATCAGTGTTGCCAGTTTGAGGAAAATTTCCTGATGTGGGGGATTTTTTAACGTTCGATGAGCTAAAAGGAAAAAATAGAAAGATATTACTCGGTAGCATTGGAGCGACTTATACTTTCAGTATTTAAAATAACACATTGCTTTCAATTTCTTTTATGAAGAATTTATTAAACCTACTTGTTTATAATTTATTTAAACATTCAATAAATAAATAAATAAAGAATATATAAAAAAAAATTAAGTCACTTTTGGTTTGCCCTAGAGTCGGTAGAGAAGAGTCCCATAAAATTTAATTTTTTTTAACGGTAGTAAAATTTCTAAATTAATCTATACAAAAGTAAAAATTACAAATGTTTCTAGTCCTAGGTCTTTGTTTGTTTCTGTTTTCGAATATTGTGAAATAAAACAAAAAGAAAATACAAAAATAAATTATTAAAAATAAAAACATTTCTTTTTACATACACGCAAAATATTAGAATGAATGTCTAGCCAGAGATAACTTATCATGTATATAAGATATTTAATATCTTATCACCAAAAAACGACAGCAATTTTATGAAGCCTTTAAAACAGTTTAATTTTAAAGTTCGATAACAAGAACACATGCACAAGAAAATGTCTTATTTGCTCAAAAATGCACAGTTCTGGAAGTCCTATTTATAGAATGATTTCAATTAAAATTTATTGGCGCAAATTTCTTACATGACGCACAGTAGAACGTATAGTGGGCAAAAATAAAAATGTTTTGGTCTCGAAACCCAATAAAATGTGTATCGTTGTAAAGGAAATACTTTAAAAAAAGTTAATCAAACTTATTAGTTCAAAAAATATCTTTTGCAGATTTTATAACCCTTTAAAATCACTACTTTTTTACAATTTTATTAGGTACTGTAGATTTTTTGTTTTTGAGCGTATAGGTAAAAATATTTTTGTAAACACATTTTTGAAAACATCAAAATAATTTTAATTTTATAAAAACTATAAAGTAACAACATAATTTATTATTTGAAAGAAAAATATTAAATTGGATCTTTCACAGGATTTTGAAAATGGTCAAAAACATAAGAAATTTCAAAAAAATTATCCAATTGAAGCAGCCAAACAAAAACATTCCAACCGATTCACGCATTCATGTTATTAAATATCGTTAAAACGTTTTGTTGGCTTGCAGTACTCAGCAAAAAAGTGCTTCCAAAAGAAGGTAAAGTGGAAAGGAAAGACTTGAATTCCATCCCTTTCATTTTCATGACCAGAAGGCATTCTTTTAACATATGTATGTCATTGGGAGGAATGCTTTCCTTAGTCTTCTCTAGAAAAGCTTCCAGAATTCTTTCAATGGAAGATTATTTTGAGCCCTTCAATGAAAGGATTCTAGAAGGTGTTTTCCAGAAGAATTTTAAGAAGGCATTCCATGGAATGAAATGGTTTTTGTGAATAGGGGGTCTGAAAAAATCCCACAGAAAATACTCCTTTTCCCTATTTTCTCGCGTTTTGGTGTTGGAAATGAGAAGTGGTTGGGTTTTATTGGGAATTTAAAAAATCCTACGGAAAATATCTAAGACATATATCTGTGTCAATAAGCAATAACAACTTAAGTCTGATTTTAAAGTTTCGAGAAATCTTGTTTCAAAGTTTTCAATCTCCATATAAGATACATGAAAGGGTATTTTGTTTTTTTATCATAACTTTAGCTAGGGTCGTGCTAGAAGTCCCAGTTTTTGTGTGTTTATAAAAGTAAATGCGTGAAACACAGCTACATCAGTAACTCAGTTCTGTCATAAGTCGACTTAAGCGATTATTGCTTATCGACACAGATATTATGATTATATGTATTTTTCTTTAATTAAATTTAAATGCTATTTGAATGTATTCCAGAAGTAGTTTATGAGAATGCCTTTTGAAAGCACTTCTTGATAACGATAAGAAGAAGCAAAATTGGATCCATAGAATGTATTCTGGAAGCAGTGTCCGTAAGAATGCATGTCACATTTGAATTAAAAAATTTTGCTGGTTATCTGTAGCTACGCCCACTTTTAAGAAATCATTAAAAGATTTCGAAACTACTGAGCCGATTAAGATAAAATTTAAGCAGTGTATTTTACTAAAAAGTTTTATAACCGTTTTATTACCGTTGAAAAATTTCAGAGGGGGCGTGGCAAAAACTAAGTATGTTACCTTTTTAGTTGGGATGCACTTAATACGTATACCTAGTTTGAGCAAAATCCGTTGAGCCGTTTAGATTTGTATAAAGGCCAAACAAACAAACAAACAGAAAATGAGTTTTATTTCTATAGATAGTCAATTGTATGAAAAAATAGATTTTTAGCCATAACTTTTGATTAGAAAGAGATATTTGGGTAATTTTTTCACATGAATTATTTTTGAGACTTGTCTTTTTTGTAAAAAATATAAAAACAACATTTCGGAAAAAATTAATTTCGCGAGAGAAACGTTGTTTTGATGACCAAAACAGTAAAATAATTTTTGCGCTTGGCTGGAAAAATTTTTGCAAATAAATGCTATGTCATATGAAAGGTAGCCTGACGTGCGATTCTTAGTTGATTTAATTTTTACAACAAAAACAATTTTTGAGTCGTTTTTTGAGTAAAAAGTCAATATTTTGGACCTTTTTTGACATAATTATAAAACATAGTTACACTGGCTTAACGGTACAGTTCAACCCATATTTGTGAAGTGATTTTATTGAACTTTTGAAAGAAAAAAAATTTGAATGAAACATATTAATGGACAGCGGAGATATTTGCTTCGAAAAAAGAAACTTTGATTTTCATGTCGTTTTTTCTCATTCAGTAACGATGTTTTATGAAAAACGTCGTTGTATTGAAAATGTCTACAATTTTGAATATATGTATGTGAATGTTTTTGATGTCAAAATAACAGAAATTTTTTAAAATTAAATACACAAAAAGCTCCAATGGTAAAAAGTATTATGATTACAAAATTATCGTTATTTGAAAAATTTCGGAGGAGGCGTGGCAAAAACTAAGTATGTAGGATTTAAAGTTAGAATGCATTTAATATGTGTACCTACTTTGAGTGAAATCCGTTGAGCCATTTAGATTTGTATTGTAAACAAATAAACAAACATAAAATGAGTTTTATTACTATAAAATAGAGCAATAGCCCAGTGGTTAACGAAGTGAGCTTACAATCGGGATGTCCCTGGTTCGAATCTCACTGTGGTTGTTAGTTTTTTTTTTATATTTCAATCCAATCTTGTATTAAATTTTAAACCAAAGCTGTATTAAAACGATTTTTTAGTATTTGGCAAATACAAGATTTGAAACCAAAGCTGGTTCAAACACTAGATTTGAAACCAAAGCTGATGTGGTCATATGTAAAGTACAGAAAAGTTTCAATTTTATTAAAAGATTTTTAACCGTGTACGAATGCAAGTAAGTTTCTTTATTGAAAGTCGGTTCGAGACCCAGCTAAATTAAACTAAAGTAGGGATTAAAAAATAGTACTATTTGGATTAAAAATATATTTAAACCAAAGTTTGGATTGAAAAGTAGTTAAAAATTTTTAACTGTGTAGTTAACGTAAAAATTTAGTTAGTTAACGTAAAAATTTCTAGACACACTCCAAAAATAATTTATATATAGCTATATGTTTTCTTAAAGGAACAAACAAAAAATTATAACTGAATTTTTGATTGCGAGCTTTTGAAATCAAGTAAGTTAGAAAAAGGCAACAACAACAACCCTTTATAGAGTCAATCTCACAGCATACTAGACTGCCTGTTTCTGATATCGCTTCATTTCCTCTTAAGTAGTCTTGAGTGATTCAGCTGTGACCAACCCACTGTTGAAATCTTATATGATATGACACTTATTCGAACAAATTCGTATGAGCTTTAACGTTCTCATCGGCCATTTAATCATATGACATTAAAGCAGTAGCTATTTTAAGATCAAGCCTTTAGCTCTTCCAGGGTTGCCGTCTGTTGCTTCTTATTTTTTCGATATTCATTGGAGTTCGACGAGTCTGCAGAAATGCACAATAGAATTGAAACAAATTTTGCTTCGCTAGAAGCTAGTGTTTAACTGAAAAGTGGATATTTGCAAAACCAAATGTTCAATTCCTTATGACCTTGAGTGAAATCGATCAATTTTTTTAGACTATTTAATTAATACGACTTTAATTAAACTTATTTGGTCAGGCTCTACCATAGAAAGTTAAATTTGTTAATTAATTGTGATCTATTCTTTGAATTTTTACATAAATTTTTGATTGTAAGCTTTTTATATCAAGCAAGTTTGAAGAAGGTAACATTATTATACACTTACGGCAAATTTTTCAATGCGAGCTTAAACTCTAGTCAAATTAAACTGAGGTTAACTCACCAAAATTGGACGTTTAAACTCGGCTTATGCAAAAAAGAAGCACATTATATGATAATTTAGGTCAATTTAACTTCAACGAATGCTAAAATATCTAGGTCAACCAAGTTTAAACGTCCAATTTTATTGAGTTAAACTAGGTTTAATTTGACTATAGTTTAAACTCGTACTGAAAAACTGGCACTTAGCAGTTACCAATCTTGAGATATGATCAATTCTGCAGAAGAATTTCCATGGGAAAAGAAATACAAAATCGCGGTTAACGGGTTAAATTAATATTAAAAACAATTGCTTCAACTTATTAATCAAACACCGCAGGTATCGTATAATTTATGTCAAATAGCATTTTCTATTCGTAAAAGTGCGCTCACTAAAAAAATTATATCTTGAAAACTATACTTTATAAACTATAAATTATATTTTGAAAAAAAATACAGTTCTGAAAAGAAAAACTTTAGGCATTAAACTAAAATGACTTTTTTGGGAATTTTGTGGAGTTTTATATATCCATAATATTTGGGAAATGCTCAAAATTAAGAATACAAACGCGATTTAAAAAAAAAATAGCTTTCCATTAAAGTTGATTTCATTTTTAAAATCAGCAACTCTAAATTAACTAACATGCCAAATATCATGAAGATTGAACCACTCCTTTATATTTTTAAAGGGATAAAAGCATTTTACAAAAATATTACTGGCAACACTGGTCTAGATTGTTACCTATCTCGCCACAATCTAACGTAGACACGTTTTTCCGTGTGCTTAAAATAAAAGTTGCACTTTTATCAAGACCTTCCGATTACGTACCAAAGCTACTTTCACACGCGCAACAGATAAGCATGCATAGCTGAAAAGAATACAAACAATCTAGCGGATGCACAAGTTCCCACTGTAACAGATATAACAAAAGTTCTATGAACTACAAAAGCTATCAGCTGAACAATTAAGACAATATAGCTACTTTGTAAGTATCTGCAACAAATATTATATTGTGCACTTAAAATTAATTTTGTGAGCTGATGATTTGTGTCTACTGTAAGTAAGTAAGTAAGTAAGTAAGTATGTTTAAGCGAATGTGCACAACACGATTATTATTTATCTAAGCAAGCACTGTACCCGTCACCTGTATTTAATTAGCAACACACGCCAAAATTAATAAGTTAATAAGTAACTTAAAAATATTATAAAAAACTAAAGTCAATGGGTTGAGCTCACAAATTATAAACTGTTTTATGAATTATTACATATTAAGTCATTATGCAATGAAAGTCAGGTGATTTTTTAAAACGTTTACATCTATACTATTATATAAAAGGAGACTCACGAAATTTAATCCAGAATAAGAGCCTGAACAGAATCAAAAATCGTTGCGATCGACGATTCGTTGTTGTTGCAAAATACATGCAAAATGTAGAAAAAACCGCAGCACGTTTTCCGCATGGTGTAAGAAATAGAGGTGTTAGTGAGTTTGACACTTCTCTCTCAAAATGATAAAATTATGTTTCCCCGCTCTTGTCAAAAACAGCTGATGGTGAATTGCAATGAAAACAAATTTTGTTAAATTCGTGTCTTTCTGCAAGTTTATAAGATTTTTACTGAAATTAAAGTGAGAATAAAGTGATAAGGAAAACAATAAAAAATATATGAGACGCTGTGCGTTATGCAAAAAAAAACAACAACGATGTGAATGCAAGACAATTTGCATGCTGGCCAAAGCTTCATGTCGGCGGCACCTTCCAGCGCACGTTTCTGATAAAATGACCAAAACATTCAATAACAAACTTGGCAAATCGGCGAAGACAAATGCAATAACTTTTTGTCAATACAACACGGCACCATTAATTGCATTAAATATTTATTTATACTTAATTCGCACAACAAAAACTATAGCACATCATCTAGCAACTCAAACAAATAACACAATTTGACAACTATCAACAGTTTCTCTCTTTCGCTCACAATTTTTTGACAGAAGCAAATAAATTCCTGGTGTTGTCAAAAACTCACTAACACCTGGTTTTCTTACACCATGGTTTTCCGCACCGATAAAGCGCAGACTTAGAATCTATTCTATTTCTTCTCTTGCGACCGACGATTCTCTCTCTGAGTGCCATTAGTGCTGCCATATTTTCGCTAAGAATTGGCTGTGTTTAATGAAATTTGCTTGGTTTTTTGTTATCTTCTGACATTTCTTGTTTGCTTGTGTGTTATTTACACCATTCAAAATACCGTTTGAAATTATTTTGTGCAAAATGGATTTTAATGAGAAATTAATTGAAGAAGTGAAAAAATTTGACTATATATATGATTTAAAATCACCGCATTATAAAAATGCTTTAAAAAAAGAGGAAGCTTGGAGCGTTATTGCGGGCAGATTGAATTCAAATGGTAATTTATATAGTTTTTTGGAAGCTATGAATAACAACAAGCTTTTTTAGGAGACACTTGCAAGAAACGCTGGAGGAATATGCGAGATATTTATAAAAAAAATAAACAAAGGGAGAAAGTACGCTCAGGCAGTGCTGCACCTGAATTCAAGAAACCATATAAATATTATAGTTTGCTTTCGTTTTTAGATGGGTTTCAAAGCAGTAGAACGTAAGTTTCATGTTATATCGTTCTCCTAAGGGGATGATTACATTTAGTAAAAAATGTTTACACCAATTACTTTAATTTTTTTATAATTTTTCTTATAGAATTGTTGGAAATATAGCCGACGATGAAATTATCATGTTGGAAAACGATGTTCCTACTACACAAGTGGATGATGAATTGCCAAGTTGCTCCCATCACTGTGTAGAATCTCCGGAAATTCTAGATGATTCTATGTCCTCAGGTACATCTGAAAATCCTCGTAAGAAGAAGCGTGTGGATTTCAAGGAACAATTCAGTAATTTTTTTGAGCAAGCGTCGGCAAGCATTAACAAAATATGTTCCACTTACGAGGAAACACAAAAAAAAAAGAAGACAACAGTACAAAACTTTTATTTAATGCCTTGGAAAGTAGAATAAAAAGTTCAAACTTGTCTCCTGAGCAGCTTATGGACTTAGAAATAAATATAGCTGCTTTTGTTTACCAAAAACTTGCCGAAATGAAAAAATAATAATGTTTTGTTGTAACTTGTTTTTTATTTTATGTTTTTTATTTCTAATTGTAATTGTATGTTTTTATAAACTTGTGTTTTCTATTATATAAATTTTTATCTGTAAATACATGCAATATGAATTGAAAAAAATTATAAGTATTTTTTTTTAATAAATAGTCATTTATATTTTTATTGCAGCTTTTTAATTTATTGCTCACTAATTAAATAATTTTTTAAAGTGTCTCGCAACTGAAAAGCTTCATTTGAAGAGCGGTTTGAAAAAAAACGTGATGCAGACGGTAATTGATTTTCTCTTTGGCATAATTCCACATCATTGCAGTTGTAGTAAGTAGAGTCCTTTTGTAGTATTAAGAAATTATGCAAGACAACTGTAGCAAACATAATTTTATCTACATTTTTTGGACTAGTAGATATTGTTGTTTGTATCACTCTCCAACGATTTGCTAATATTCCAAATGATATCTCTATGTGAACTCTAGCCTTTGACAAAATTTTATTAAAGTTTGATCGGTCAATGAGTAATGTTTTTCCTGGAAAAGGACGCATAAGGTTTGGTCTAAGCGGGAAGGCATTATCACCCACAAAATAGTATGGAAATATTGTTTCTGTGCCAGGTAAAAAGTTAACTTTTGGGTTTGAAAGAGTGTTGTTCAAAATTTTTTTTCCAAATGTACTTCGTGCAAAAACTCCACCATCACTTTGGGAGCCAAGAGCTCCAACATCCACATACGTAAAAATATTATTTACGTCGCAAGATGCTAGCAAAACTATACTATATGTTTTTTTATAATTATAGTATAGTGATCCTTTGTGCCGGTTTCACAATATTAACGTGTTTACCGTCTATTGCGCCCAAACAATTAGGCATTCCCGTTTTTGTGAAAAACTCTTCCGACACATGCTTCCAGTCACTTTCATTCATGGGCGCTAGATATATTCCATGCCATTCGTCCCAAATAGCTTGACATGTTTCATATATTATTTCTCTTACCGTGGAAATACCAATTTTGTGGGACCATGCTAAAAATTCAAAGCAACATGCATGAGCTAAGTATCTGAAAAAATATTTAATAATAATAATAAGAAAGCAATTTAAGATTAAAAATCATATCAGACTTACAATATGGTGACAGCTAAGCGAGTTTCCGGCCGAATAGGTTTTCTTTGCGAACGCTTTTGTAATTTATTTTTTAAAAGTTCATACAAAAGTTGAAATTTTCCTACGCTCATCCGTGTGGCTTTATAAAAATGATCGTCGTCCATCGATTGCATCTGCATCAAGCACGTATTAAAAAAACCTTCCTGTTCTCTAGTAAGATTCACTGGGCGCACCCACCACCTTCTTTTACTTTTATCCAGCAGCTCATATAATTGATACACTAAAGCTGTTATATAAACAATTTTTAAAATAATAATCACTGGCTCCGATTCTGGCAACATTTTGGTTTTTCACTTTATAATAATTTGTTGTTAAGTTTTTGTTTACAGTTAAAACTGGCGCAAAAAGTAATTATAATAAGTGTTATCAAATTTATAAAATAAGAAACCGGTTTTTTGAATAACCGGAGCAATTTTAGTGTTATTTCAGAATAATACATTAAAATATAATTAAAACAACAATGTAATGTAATTCTGTTTCTTTTTTTTCCAATGATCTTTTTATTAATACGCAAACAAAACATTTTTAGCTACTAATTTACGTGTGCTAACGTCAACATACTGTCATAAAACTTTAAACCTTTTATCAATCGAAATATGTTTTCGAGTATATTTGCAGAAAATAATATTTTTTCCACTAAAAAACTTCTTCCACCTCATATAATGACAATCAACAACAAAAAACATAGCGACATATTTCTGTTGAACATCTTTCAGCAAACACGAAAAAGAATAGTTTGCAAAAGTTACACAAAGCAGTGTAGCATTATTGTTGTTGTTGCTTCTTCTTCATAGTTTTTATTACTTTTTTTTCTTCTCAAACACATTGACAGACTGAATTAAATAGACTTGCAGCCGTCATTGAATCATTTTCAACGCATTTTCACGTTATCTTTTAATGAACATACAAAAAATTGCAAGTATAGTACCGCTAAGTGTAAACCCAAGCTAATTGCTAACAAAAATCAAACCTGAATCGTTTGTCGCAATCGCATCAGAACCTGTACAGAATCAAAAATCGTTGCGACCGACGATTGAAATAGCATAGATTCTAAGTCCTCGATTTATCGTTGCAGAAAACGAGCTGCGTATTTTGCATGTATTTTCCAACAACAACGAATTGTCGATCGCAACGATTTTTGATTCTGTTTAGGCTCTAAAAGCTTGGTAACCGCTGCACCGATTTTAATAATTCTTTTTTTTATTCGATTCCTATGATGATATAGATTGTCATAGCTTACCAAGGATTTCGAAAAATGTCTTCTTTAATTATTACAAAATCACGCATTTTATTTGATGCGTACATTCAACCAGCAGCGCAATATAACAAAAAACAAAGATTTTCTCTCTTTGTGGCGAGAGCTTCTCTTAATATAACACGGCAGCCATGTTGTGTAGTTGCTTTCAGTGAGATTCTTGCTTTCATACAGTGTTGATTAATTATATTTGCAAATGTTTTGCGGAGGGTTGCCAGAATTTAGTTATAAGCATAAATTATGTTTTGCGCCGTTGCCAGCCAGCTTTTCCCCACTTGAGATTGTGTTAGTCTATCTACACGAATATATAAAAGCTGTGACAAGTTGTGAAAAGTTGTGACACTGTACGGATGTTTGACAATCACGCAAGAATCACTGAACTGATTAACACGATATCAAACGATTTCAACTTAATCGCAATATGCTATGTTAGATTTGCCACGTCTACTTTTCATGACCACTTTTTGCAAAAATGCTATATTTCACACGATTTTGGTCGTTTGAGACTAGAATTAGGTAATCTACGTTGTATGGTTATTTTCGCTAACTTTACTAAAAATGGGCATGATCCACTTTAGTTAAGTCCACTTTTCGGTGGATAAGCTTGGGGTAAAGCAAAGCGCACTAGGTTTAAGCTGAATTGGGCTGAAATTCTGGCAGTCTATTTGTTTCGAGTATGAGATGGTTAAAGTGAAAAATTTTGCCTCACCCCCATTACCGCCCACAATTAAACAAAAATAGTATATTTCGAACAGTTTTGGACGTATTAGACTAAAATTTGATAATTTAGATCAGTGTCGGGCAGCTTTGCACACCTATACTTTCTCATCTTGAATATGTATTAATGAGCGCTTTAAAGCTCACACTGAAAACAAAGTAGTGCTAAAGCGCTTTTTGCAGAAACCTTACTAGGCATTATGGGATATATTTTTTGCTCGGATTTGTGTTGCGTAATTAAATTAACAAGTAGTGGACGGAATGTCAAAAGGAAACAGACCGACAGACGGATAATGTGAAATACAGATAAGCAGATGGAAATGTAAAAAGGCCTGCTAATAGTAAAAAACAAATATGTTTTTTATTGTTCTTATGCTGCTTATTGTGTTTTGCCAAGGCTAAACTGACAGCGTAAGATGCTTTTATTATACGTACTTGGAACTCATCACTATATGATATGGTATGTGGACATGCCGCTTTTAAATAATTAATTAATTTCTACATCGCATGCCCCACAACTACCTTATATTGGCCATGCAAATTATCGTTATGCCTTGCTATACACAATTTTTTAATTTTACCTCTTTGATGCCGCGTCATGCCGTTATTTTCTAAAAAGAAAAAATTTTTTCATACATACTTCCAAAGATTTTGCATACATACAATTTTATACAGTGTAATCTTACGTTTTATCTGTGTCGATAAGCAATAACAGTTTAAGTCTTATTTCAATGTTTCCAGAAATATTGCTTCAAAGTTTTCAATCGCCATATAAGTTATATGAAAGGGTCTTGTTTTTGCGTCATATATTTGGCTAAGGTCATGCTAGAAGTTTTAGATTTTCTGTGTTCATAATGATATATACGTAGAACACAACTATATCAATAAGTCAGTTCTGTCTTAAATCGACTTAACCTATTATTGCTTATCGGCACAGATATAATATATTCAAGGAACAAGCAAACGCAGATCTTACCTGCTTGACATTCGCTTGAACACTGAAGCTTTGATCGTTCTGTAGGTGAGATGAATACATATTTTACTGCACAAACACAATCTCAAGTGTGCAAAGCTGCCCGATACTGATTTAGATCATACGGTTACTTTTGGCAACTGTACTAAAAATGGCGAATTTATATTTTTTTTTCCGAACAGCATGAACAATCGTATATAGCAGTAAGGTGGTCTGCGGCAGGACAACGTCTGCCGGGGAATACTATACATCAATTAGAATGCTGTATATATCAGAAAATTCTGATCGTCATTCATTGAAACGGAAACATCTAGCATGTGTTTTTCCAAAGGTCAATTTACACTTTTACAAATTCACAAAACGATCATAAAAAAATCATTGAATTGGGTCAGGAAAACGTCTACTATAACTATAACGTGAACTATGAATATATAGATAAGGAAAAAGATTAAAACATAGATTTGTGTATATAACTTTATAATAGTTTGAAATATTTGAAAAAATTTTTACAGAACTGTTTTTTAAGCTATATTTGAAAATGTTTTTCACAGAAATTAGTTTTTAAGCTGTAGAACATTGTAAAAAGTATAACAACAACATTTTAAGCAAATTAATTTTCATCAAAAAATCAAAGGGGGATAGGTGGCCCATGGTTTTTAAAGATAGAAACTGTTTATTTCTCAAAATGGAGCAATTTTTGCAAATAAATGATGTAATATGAAAGAGTAGGGAAATTAAAAATTAAAAAAAAATATGCAACAAAAACAACTCTTGGCCTATTTTTGAGTACATGTTGGATATTTGAGAGATTTTTCGAATACAATATAAAACATTGCATTGATGAGGTAACGGTAAACCTTTTCTTATATTCTCAATTTTACTTAATTGAACGTTCAAACCAAAAATATTTGATGAAAATCGATTTGAAAATGGCGGAAATGTTTGCTTGCTAAGTCAAAACTTGAAATTTCAATCGTTTTTTTCTCATTCTGAGGGTTAAGAAAATAAATTATACTGAGAAAATCTAAAGTTTTTGAGATATCGCAATCATTTTTATGTCATAATAACAGGCTTTTCTTTAAACATACCTAATATCCGTACAAAATATTTTCGAAAAGATAAAAAAATTACCGTTAATTTTATTAATCAACGACTTTACCTTACATAAATGCATTGTTATGCATTGAAATGGTCTATAATTTTTGAGATATCGCTAAAAGTTTGATGGTATTATGACGGATTTTTTTTTAAATTAAGGAAGAATATATTTATTTTCAGAATATATGTTAAAAATTACATTTTTGATTACAAATTTTAAGAATTTCTTACCTAAATTTTTTATAACCCTGTTATGCAAGACTTTTTCAAAAGTAAAAAAAAGGCAGGCGAATTTATGTCATCATAACAATTACCGTTGAAATAAGTTATTATTATTATTTATTAATGTATGTAAGTACACTAAGAACTAAGTTCTTTTAAGGTACAAAGTAGGAAAAATTGTACATACTGAATACATAAACTATAAATATAAATAATCATATAAAAAAATTCAAATGAAGATACAAAATCATATTGCTTAAAACTTTTGATTTCAAGATTTCACATAATGAATACAAGAGATATCATTATTTAACAAATGTTACATTAAATTAAGGAAACGAAAATTAAAAAGAAGATAAAAAACATATTATTTAAAGCTATTAGGAATGCGTTGAGCTTAAAAAATAATTGACCAAAAGTAAAGAAGAAAAGGTATAGATTAGATAAAAGAAAAAAAAACTGATTACTTTAATCGACTATGAAAATTTTCATTAGGAGTAATGTTTAGAAATGGCCTGTTTGAAGCTTGCCTCTCCAACTATTGATTTAAGATTAGTTGGTAATGCATTCCATAATCTGATTGCGTTAATAAAAAATAATCGTGTTGAGTTCAGAAATTTGAATTAAGGTACTATAAGCATTTGACTTCTTTGCGACTGGCCAAATTTAATAAAGTAATTTTTTAGTATTTATACCATTTTTCATAACTAAACAAAACAAACACAATCATTTTTATATTTTGCATTTGACTTAATACAACTAAATACTTTAATTTTAAGATTTAAATTTATACATGGTATTTAATATTTTTATTGCAGGCGAAGCAGCGGGTATTTGCTAGTGCATATATAAAAATCAGTTACTAGGAAAATGCTTTCTAAAATCTCTTACATCATTGTTGTTGATGTTACTAATTGTAAGAAATTTAAATAAATTATAAACTAGTAGACATATCGAGCTAAAGGAAAAAAAAGATATTATGAATAAATAATATTCGTTTTAATGCAAATCACTTCAGTCTCGTCAGCACTTCCTTTTATTAAATTAAGGGAGTATTCCTGGTTGGAAGGCTGTTTTTTGACCCTTTTTGAAAAACTTCTCATTTGAAAACGCAAAGAGTAATTTAAATTCTGTATTGTAAATACAGAAATGTAAATTCTGTACTGTATTAAGAACATATTTAATTATATAAAAAAAATTTCCTTTGTACGAGGGCTGTTCAAAAAGTTGTCGGCCTTCAAAGTTGGGCGTCGAAAAAAAGGTGTGCTGCTTGCGGCCCGGATAACTCGACTTCGGATCATCTGAATTGAAAAAAAGTAAACGGCTTTAGATTCAGTATAGTTCTAGTTCTGGTTCCTACCTCAATCATAATTTGGCATTATTTTTTACAAAATAGCGGTCTTTGAAAAATCTATTTTGGGTCTTTTTTTTAGTTTAGTGTAAAAAAAAAATAGTAAAAAATTGTTTAAAATTGTTATTGAGATAGGGACCAAAATGGTTACAACTCTGCGCTGATTGCATTTTGTTTCATTAAAATCGGTTCAGAACTACGGGCGCAATCTGGGCCGCAAGTTCGAAAAACGTGGTTTCGAGATAAATTGAAATGAAAAATTTGAGCATGCAGTTTTAAAAACTCTGCGTCGATTGCATTTGGTTTCATCAAAATTGGTTCAGTAAAACCGGAGAAAAGTTTTAACTACGAAGTTCAAAAACGTGATTTTGAAAAAAATCACAGGAAATTTTAGGCAATAAAACATTTTTTATGTGAAATACTTACATATATCAATCTGCCCCATAAAGAACTCCTTCTTCTTCTTCAAAAAAATGAGGACTCAGCGGCTCTTTGTGCTCTTTGGGCAGTTCTACCTTCTTTTGATGCGGCCAGAGCTCTGGCTTCGGACCTTTTCAAACGTTCTTCGTTCCGAGACATGGCGAAATCATATGTGACGTTGCCAATCGGGATGCCCATTAGGTTTATTATTTAAAGTATTTGCAAAAAATCTACGTTAAATATGACAGTTGCAATATAATTGGCAATCTCAATAGTGCGTGCGCCGGTGTGCATATGCTTCGGTGCGAATGACCACAGCACTGCGTTGAAAGATTCGTTGCTGTTTTGAGTTTCGGAGCCAAGGCATCTGTTCAACAAATCATCGGCTGACAGTGCTTCGTATATAGATTTGATTGCTACCTGGACTCTCTGATTTAGTGGTGCATACGTATGCTTGAAGCTGTCGATTGTCCCTTCTGCTACCACTTTTTGCCAGGCACACTAGCTCGACGCACCGGTCGGACAGTTTTGGTGCTGTGGAGCTTCCTTGATTGTTGGTACGGCATTCCTCTACGTAGTCTTCAGTCCAAATTTCATATGCCAGTGGGTCTTCTTCTTTCTTAGCTTCCCAATACTTGCAACTGTTGCATACGCTGGACTTTACAACAGAGTCGACTATTTTTTTTACTGTATTTGCCGATCAACGTTGTAGCGCCGTTTTTCCAAGTGTCATCACCTGATCCGGTAAACATTGTTGGGTGGCACTGTAGATCGGCTGTGACCATGGCATCTTTCTCTTCTTTCGCGGCTTTTCAAAAAGTGTATCCATAGATCGCGCTTGCAGCTGTATGAAAGTTCTCCAGGACAGTGTAGTGTAACGAGTTACCCACACCTCTGCCGATATCCATGAGGCCACAAAACGTGTTAATGCCTTTTGGCCCAATGCCTAAAAGCCTCATGGCAAAAATCAAGCGCCGGTTCATCAAATATTATTTGCCAACCAAAGACGACGAAGAAATGTATGTAGTGGTCGGGCAAGCGCTGTGAACACCAATTTTAAAGCCAGTTCCATACGGCGATGCTTTTTAAACTCGATTTTTCCTTCACATTTGGCACATATCACCAGATTAGCAATCGCCGAGAAAACTGAATAAAACTCCAAAATGCAGTTTTTCATATTTTTAAATTTTTTTTGCCGATGTACAGGGTCCGCCATCTAACGTTTTTTTTTTAAATAGTGCTTATTTCGTGAATGGTAACACTTAGCTCGTGTCTGATTTGATAGATAATTAGTTTTATCCTTCCGCTGAACAAATATGGTTGTGTATACGCTTGAACACCGCTAGGAAATATTGCGACATTACTTTGAAAATCATGGTAATGCTGCAAAATGTGTGCGAAAATTGCGTACGGATTTTAGAAGAAGAGAAGCACCGTCAGCTCCGTATGTTCATTATCTTGTGAAAAAAGTGAAAGAAACTGGCATCCTCATCGATAAACCAAAGCGTGAAAAGCCAAAAGCAGTGCGTACACCCGAGAATATTGCTGCTGCTGTGGCAGAAAGTGTGCGTGAAGCGCCATCAACATTAATTCGTTCTCAACGATGTTCTCAACAATTGAACATTTCGAAGACATTATTGAGACGAATTTTGCATAAAGACCTTGGTATGACGCTATACAAAGTCCGATTGGTTCAGGAATTGAAGCCAACTGACCATCCAATGCGTTTTCGCTTCGCTAAGTGGGCCTGCGATCGACTTACAGAAGATGCCGATTTTGCCAAAAAAAATCATCTTTTCAGATGAAGCTCATTGTCATCTGGGCGGGTAGGTAAGCAAGCAAAATTTTCGCATTTGAGGCACAGAAAACCCGCACGCATACATTGAAAAGCCGCTGCACCCAAAACGAGTCACTGTTTGGTGCGGATTTTGATCCAAAGGCATAATTGGGCCATTTTTCTTCAAAAATGAGCAAGGAGTGGCCGTTACTGTCAATGGCGATCGTTATCGGGCCATGTTGAACGAATTTTTGTTCACAAAAACTGAAAAGAAGAATATTGGCAACATTTGGTTTCAACTGGACGGCGCTACGTACCACACAGCCGAAGCTACACTCGATGTTTTGCGTCCTGTTTTTGAAGATCGCATTATTAGCCGCAGAGCTGATGTCGTTTGGCCACCTCGGAGCTGCGATTTGACACCGTTGAACTATTATTTGTGGGGTGCCCTAAAAGATAAGTGTTACGCCGACAAGCCAGAGACAATTGACGCTTTAAAGGACAATATTCGTGAAGCCATTGGTGAAGTACAGCTGCACACAATCGATAATGTGCTTAAAAATTGGACCGATCGTGTAGGCTACTGCATGGCCAGCCGAGGCAGCCATTTGAATGAAATTATTTTCCATTATTAACCGGAAAGATTGTACTTTCAAATAAAAAAAGAAATTTGAGAAAATATCCAGTAGTTTTTTTTATAGAATTTTTAAAAAAAAAGTTATTTGGCGGACCCTGTATATACAGTGATGGAAAAAATAATAGAAACGACATACATTCTCACAATTCAAACCATATTGATAATATTCTTGGCAAATTCTATGAAAGGAGCCCACTGTAAACGATTAGTTGATAACAGTACTTTATTTTGTTTTCGCTTTTGTGCATCTTTCGTCATAAATACTTGTTGTGTTTGAGTGTTTTTATTCGACCACGATTTTGCATTGGAAAAAAAATAGAAACGCGATTAGATTTCGTCAAGATATCTTCTTAAAACGTGTGAAATATTTTATATGAGGTACTTTTTGGAAATTTGAAGATGAAATAAGGCGTCAGAATAACAAATTTTATTTATTTTTTTATTAAATTTGTCCATTTATGTTGTTTTTGGATTCAGAATGGGTCGTGGAGTGGAAAGAGAAGTTATCGGTAATCTCAAAAACGAAGGCAAATCAATGGCTGAAATTGCGCAATTAATGAATTGTTCAAAAAAAAAGTATTTTCCGCAATTCATTTTGAAGAAAAACAAGAAAAAAGAGGCAGAAAGCGAAAGACCTCCCAAAAATTTTATCAGCTTCTTGTTCGGCAGGCAAAAAAAATCCATTTCAATCATCGGAAGAACTAAGGAAGGAGTTAAATGCACCTGTGACTAGCCGTACAATACGGAATAGGCTGATAGAACGTGGTTTGAAGGCACATTCAGCAAGGAAAGTACCATTCCTCAGCAAGAAAAACATCCAGAACCGGGTCCATTTTGCAAAAAGACATTCAGGGCGGACAAATTGGAAAAACGTCTTGTGGTCTGACGAACCAAAGGTGAATTTGTTTGGATCTGACGGAAAACCCCAAGTAAGACACCCAAAGAATACTGCGCACGATCCAAAATACACAATAAAAACCATTAAGCATGGTGGTGGCAACATTATGCTATGGGGATGTTTTTCATCAACGGGTGTTGGTCCAATATATTGGATGAAAGGTAAAATGTGCGCCACGGACTACGTAAACATACTAAACAGTATAATGATGCCATATGCAGAGGAAGAAATGCCATTAAAGTGGGAGTTCCAGCAAGATAATGACCCCAAACACTCATCAAAACTTGCAAAAAAGTGGTTCCAGGACAACAAAGTTTCTTTGATGGAATGGCCTTCACAATCACCAGACCTTAATCCAATAGAACACCTAAGGGGAATACTAAAAAAACGAATTGCTGGGTTTAAGTCTAAAAATAAGGAAGATTTGTGGAAAAAAGTGGAGTCCGTATGGTACGCTATTGATCCTTCACTTTGTTCCAACCTGGTGAATTCCATGGGTCGTCGGTGTGCCAAAGTTCTAGAAAACCGTGGTAGAACTACAAAATATTAAAAAAAAATTAATTTTACTTATTATTATTATTTACTTATTTTTTGCTTATTATTATCATCAAAGACTTTAAATAGTTTCTATTTATTTTTCCAAGCGTAATAAATGAAATAACATTTTTGTTACATGAACTTTTAGAAATACCTTTTTATTTTTTTTATTTTGAAACATAATGGAATAAATATTAAATAAAAATTATAACATTAAAAAAAATTATTTTACAGAAGAAAATTTGAAAGTTAAACAAAAAAAATTGTCGTTTCTATTATTTTTTCCATCACTGTAACTTTATAGCAGTTTAAGGTAGAGATGTGAAATTTTTGGAGTTGACGACTTTGTTTTTGTACCATCGTTTGTCATTTAAAAATTAACTTCGAAAAAGTGGCGCTTACGTTAATTCAGCGGTTAGGGCTCGATATATTTGTGCACAAGTGAATGCACAAATAAATGAACCTGCATTTATTGCTGCATCAGGTGTTCTTCAAGGTAGCCACCTTGGTCCACTTCTGTTTATTTTAGCCATTAATGATGTAACCCACATCATCAAACACTCTCATCTACTTATCTATGCAGATGACATGAAAATATACAGAACAATAAATGCTAAAGACAATTCAGATCTGCTCCAGTCTGATTTGAAATCCTTTGGAATTTGGTGTTCTAAAAATAATATGTTTCTAAATCCAGATAAATGCCAAACTATGACCTTTTCGCGAAAAAGGAATAATATAATTTTTGATTATAAGATAAAAAATACTGCTTTTGGTCGTGTAGATGCTGTCAAATATCTTGGTATATGCATGGATTCTAAGCTATCGTTTAACGTTCATATTGATTACATTTGTACAAAAGCATCTTCTATGCTCGCGTTTATGAAACGCTGGGCCAGAGAATTTAATTGTATGATCACAACTACAACGCTGTATTATGCAATTGTGCGACCTCACTTAGAGTATGCAAGTCAAGTTTGGTCCCCAAGCTAATACAATGTACATGTTGAACGTATAGAGAGAATCCAAAAACGTTTTGTTCGGTTTGCTCTAAGGGGCTTAAGTGCAACGGACACTTTAAACCTTCCTCCTTATGAGGATCGTTTAAAACTATTTAAAATGCAATCTTTGAACGAGAGAAGGAAGTCTGCAGATATCGTCTATTTCCACCAACTCATAACTGGTGTATTCGATTCACCAGAACTCCTAACTCTTGGATTGTTTTGGACCACTCTTATCGATATCATTAGGGCTATTCACAGTTTGAGCGTACTTTTAACAAATCGTATTTATAGCATTTGTTATTGTTCAAACTGTGAGCACGTCGCCATGTGACTGTCGTATAAAAAAATTGTGCAACCCTGTGATGTATGTGATTATGCTGCTGTAGACAGAGCATAAAAATACGAGGTACAAAAAACACGTCCAAGGGCTGCTTTTATTTCCGCGTGCCTGCGTATTTGCTTTTGTATGCAAAACAACAGCAAGGCAAAATGCGCTTTCGTAAATTGGCGTACAAATGGCGGATCGTACAAGTGGCGGACCAGCGTATTCGAACTGTGAATGGCCTTATTGAGATATTTTAATGTTGTTTGGGCTGGTTCTTAAGATGATCTAATGCGGAGAAAGTGCGAAAAAGCTGTAGTAGCTGAACTCTATTGTTATTGCACATGTCTTCACCAACTGAACGTAGAAAAACCAACATGTTAAGATGTTCTGACGAAAGCCTGTTTTGCAATTGGTTTGCTATGAGACTAGCATAAGAAAATAACCTTTCGGATGGCACCGAAGTTGCAAAAATTGATAAATATTTTTTGCAACGGCCCAAACAAAAGGAAATTCAGTTTTCATGCATTTCCAGACAACAAGCGGATTTTTTAAAGTTTTCTATCAACAGCTGGGCGAGCCAGATAAAGGCGCAGCTGAGTAGGCATCCCTTCAATTTCATCAGTTGTAGACTCCATGCTTGTTTTAACCACCTCATCCAAAAACATAAAATGTCACTGTTATCGGATTCTTGATTATTAGATGTCAATGCCACTGTCACAACTTCTTCATTTAAAATTCTTGCTTATCTCATCTCGGCATTAGCAAGATCACCTATATGGAGAGGGGGGGGGAGAGGTAATTTTGCAGTAATTATTTATGTACTGCTGCTTACCAAGGTAAAAGATTGCTTGAGAACACTCAAGGATATTTTGAAATGCGTGCTTTTTGAACCTAGGATTTAGAAGTGTTAAAGAAGCGTATAGTTTTACCAATTCAATATAGTAATTTTTTTTTTGTGATTTCAATGGCAAGCAGTCGTTTTAACTTCTTGCCAATGTGAATAAAAATTTGTATAAACAGCCTGCAACAACATTTCTATGTGTTCGTTGCAATGTTTTTTTTTTTTTTCAAAACAAAATTTGAAGCTCAAAAACAATAAATGTTGATAAAACTTGTACCTGCTTTTCAAATACTGACAATTTCATTAAAGCGTTTTGTTACGCGTGTAACGTTATCAGATGATACGCAACTGCTTTAGCACACTTCCACTTACAGTCTCTTTTTTTAATTTTAACGACCACTATTTTACATTTATCGAATCAACAGTTGCCAACACAGTTCTCAGATTAGCGTTAAGGTTTTTGTTTCACATAAAATAAAAAAGTCGAAAGTAAAAGTCGACTTTCGACTTTTTTCAATATCAGAAAGTCGATTGCCGAAAGTCGAAAATTATCAAGCAAAAGTCGACTTTCGACTTATTTCGACTTTGACTTGCACATCCCTAGTTTTAGGCTACCGTAGAAAAGCACTTGTGCATATTTTTGACTTACGCGTATTGTTTTTTTGTAAATTGCACAAGTCCTCAACTGCCCTGAATCGTGAATACCCCTATTGTATTTCTTTTCAAGTTTACCGCGAAAAAATAAAAATTAGAGAGACTATAGCTGCGTTCCATTCGCTTCAAAATAATCCAGATTATTTTTTTTACATGCAAAGCAAAAACAAAAATAATAATCCTATAACAAATTGGATTATTTTTGCTATCCATAAAAAAACTGTGATATAGCCTTTATAAATTTTTAAACACAGGTGTCGCACCTGTATATTTCTCTGAGCTGTCATTTATTTTTTTGAATATTCTGTTTGTTTGATACAATGACTATAAGGTAGCTATGACAGCTACCTATTTTCTCACGAGCTGCGACCATCGAATGTTAAACAAAAGAAAACAAAACAAACCGCGTGTATCACACACATTGGGCGCATTCAGCGGAGCCAACAATTGCACTTAAACTTTTTATATAGTTGCATAATACTAATAATTAAATTAAATAATTTACACTTTTTCTGACGTTCAGAGCAAAACACATTCAGAAAAAAAACATCGTTCACTAAGGTATCGCTACCATAACAGTTCACAACAGTTTTGAACGACACACGTTCTCATGACACCTAATAGCTATTGTATCATGATTGCTTGGTTGAATTTAATTTTGACTGCAACGCTAATGCCCTCTACGAGTCGTTTTTCTTGCCGTTACTTTGAGAAAATTTGCTATCGCGATTATATGAAGGCGAAAGGAACGCAGCTTATGTCATAACATTATATGTTAGTTATTAAACTTAAAATTTGTTTGCGATATTTCATAGCCAAATCGAAAGATCCGTTATTGAGTTATGTTCAAATCTGTTAAGCATCTTTCGAAATTGAATTTTTTTAAGCAACAATTTTTTTAAAAAACTTCTCCAAAGAATTCAAAAATATTTTCTAAAATCTTATTAGGGGACTATAGCACATCAGAAAAGTAAATTGGCTACCGAATCCAATTTAGCCCTGCAAACATTTTCAAAAGCCTCAGAATCGCATCCGAATCGCTTAGAAGATGTGACAATCTCTGGCGAGCTCATTTGAGAGTCATCCGGGTATCGTCTACTGAAGCAGCTGAGGCCATAAAAGCGATTCGCCGTAAAGATAAGCAAACAAATCGCCTAAAGGACTCGTAAGCGATTCGCTGGGAAGAGTTGCAAGCGAATCGCTGAGAGGGGTCTTAGGCAATTTGCTGGGAAGAGTCTCAAACGAATCGCTAATAGAAGTTCTTAGCGATTCGCGGAGAGAGACGCACATGAATCGGCAAAAGGGGTCTTAAGCGATTCGCCGACAAGAGAAGCAAACTAATCGCTTCTAATCGCAAATTCTTTTATAGGATACATTTTTGTCAAATCGGTCAAAAAAGGTATCGAACCATCGCATATCGTGCCGATATGAATATTTTCAATTTTCATTAAAAACAAAAATTCTTTTTAAAAATTTTTTGATGATTATTTTTAGTGGAGAATAATATAGAATAGCCTGTTTCATTTTCTAATGATGGATTTTGAAAATATTTTTAATAAAAATTTTACAACGATCGCCGGAATAAGCGAAGGAAGATTTTGAAAATTTTTTTCAATCGCGAATTCATCGCTGGGCGATCGAAAAGCGATCCACCTTCCAACGTTCGCCGGAATGAATGAAGGAAGATTTTGAAGGATTTTCTTGAATTGCGAATTCATAGCTTGGGCGATTGAAAAGCGATCCATTTTCATACGTTCACCAACATGAGCAAAGTTAGATTTTGTGGACTTTCCTCAAGTCGCGCATTCATCGCTTAGGCGATCGAAAAGCGATCCATCTTCCAACAAACGCCGGAATAAGCGAAAAAAATTTATGTAGATTTTTCTTTAATCGCGAATTATTCGCTTTGGTGATCGAAAAGTGATCCATTTCAAATCGATGACACACATGAGCAAAGGAAGATTTTGAGGGCTTATCTCGAATCTCGCATTCATAGCTTAGGTGATCGAAAAGCGATCCATCTTCCAATGAACGCCGGAATAAGCGAAGGCAGATTTTTCTTTAATTGCGAATTCATCGCAATTAAAGAAAAGCGAGCCATCTTCCAACGTTCGCCAGAATGAATGAAAGAAGATTTTGAAGGATTTTCTTGAATCGCGAATTCATTGCTTGGGCGATTGAAAAGCGATCCATTTTTATACGATCACCAACATGAGCAAAGTAAGATTTTGAGGACTTTTCTTAAGTCGCGCATTCATCGCTTAGGCGATCGAAAAGCGATCCATCTTCCAACAAACGCCGGAATTAGCGAAAAAAAATTATTTAGATTTTTCTTTAATCGCGAATTATTCGCTTTGGTGATCGAAAAGCGCTCCATCTTCCAACGAATGCCGGAATAAATGATGGAAAATTTTGACAAATTTTCATGAATCGCGGCATTCATCGCTTGGGCGATTGAAAAGCGATCCATTTAAAAGCGATCACCAACATGAGCGAAGGAAGATTTTAAGGACGCCGGAATACTCGACGGAAAATTTTGAAAAATTTTCATGAATCGCGGCATTCATCACTTGGGCGATTGAAAAGCGATCCATTTTCAAACGATCACAAATTTTCATGAATCGCGGCATTTATCACCTTGGGCGATTGAAAAGTGATCCATTTTCAAACGATCACAAATTTTCATGAATCGCGGCATTCATCACTTGGGCGATTGAAAAGCGATCCATTTTCAAACGATCACAAATTTTCATGAATCGCGGCATTCATCGCTGGGTTGATTGAAAAGCGATCTATTTTCAAACGATCACCAACATGAGCGAAGGAAGATTTTAAGGACTTTTCTCGAATCGCGCATTCATCGCTTAGGCGATCGAAAAGCGCTGCATCTTCCAACAAACGCGGGAATAAATGATGGAAAATGTTGATAATTTTTAATAAATCACGCATTCATCGCTTGGGCGATTGAAAAGTAATACATTTTCAAACGATCACCAACATAAGCAAAGAAAGATTTTGAGGACTTATCTCGAATCTTGCATTCATAGCTTAGGCGATCGAAAAGCGATCCATCTTCCAATGAACGCCGGAATAAGCGAAGGAAGATTTTGAAGAGTTTTCTTTAATCGCGAATTCATCGCTTGTGCTATCGAAAAGCGATCCATCTTCCAAATTTCGCCGGAATGAATGAAGGAAGATTTTGAAGATTTTTCTTGAATGGCGAATTCATCAATTCGTGATCCATTTTTAAACAATCGCCAAAATGAGCAAAGAAGGATTTTGAAGACTTCTCTCGAATTTCACATTCATCGCTTAGGTGATCGAAAAGTGATCCATCTTCCAACGAACGCCGGAATAAACGATGGAAAATTTTTACAATTTTCTATGAATCGCACATTCATCGCTTGGCCGATTGAAAAGCGATCCATCTTCAAACGATCGCCGGAATAAACGAATTAAGATTTTGATGATTTTTCTTAAATCGCGCATTCATCGCTTGTGCAATGGAAAAGCGTTCCATCTTCCAACGATCGCCGTAATAAATGAAGGAAGATTTTGACAAATTTTCTTGAATAGTGCAATCATCGCTTAGGCGAACCATAGAACCCTTGGGCGTATCGCAAGTGCTTTGCAAAATCAACTTCTCTTCCAATCGTCTTCCAAATACTTGCAAGGAGGTTGGCGCCTAGTGAAATTATTTGTTTCTATTAATGAAAAAAATTAAAACAATCATGTTTTTTATGTATTATCAAAATTATTTATTAAAAAAAATAAATGTGGTCCATATTCGCCTCCTAACTCTAGTATTTGTATGTGTTAATCTCTGATGAAGTATTTTTTTCTAATCGTTGACATTTCTGACAACATTTTCCCAAAGCAAAGTAACTAATAAACAGTTATTTGTAAGTCAGCTCTCGCTTCTTTTAGCTTATTGTCCCATTTTGAAGTAGGTGAGCAAAAGTAAAACTCTCTTAGAAAGAAAAAAAATAAAAAAAGAAAAACCTCAAACTTTCACTCAATGCAGCTCTTAAGGACTTTCCAAAGCAAATTTTCTTTCATTTGGTTAAATACATTTTAAAATCCTTATGCCCAAAAGCAACCACCCTTCTCAGGCGTAGTAAAAGAAAATTTACAAAAGCGCCTTTTTTGCGAGGGTTTATTTACGAACGCATAACTCGTAATGATAGTCATCGCAAGGAAAATACCATGGAGAATTGTTAAAATGTAAAAGTAATAAAAAAACTTTTTTTATTGTGAGATAGCACCCTGTTTTCCACAAACATTAAGCTATGGAAGTGTTCCACATAAATGTGCCATTACGACACAGCAGACTTGTTTGTAATTTTCCGGTTTTATCTTTCTTTTATGTTCATGACTTTGCGATGCAAAAAGCCCCTAGCTTTAAGAGGGAGGGGAAGCGGGGTGGTCTGGTGTTTATATGTACCTTTAGGTATATTTCGTATACTCTTTGCTCGAATGTTCTAATGTTGCTCGATGTATTGGAGTTTTTCTGGCCTCAGTGAATTATTACTACAACATTGATTTTACCATATACTATATAGCCCCTCTTTTCTTGTGATTTTCTTGAAATTTCTTTTGTGAATTTCAGGTATGCATGTATGTATACTGACTTGCAGAGTTCATTGAACTTGGCATTTTTCCGAAAACTTTCTACTGTGGGTGGTTTTTGGGTGACATGCGCACTTTGTCTTGGGTGTGGGAGGGTAGTTTTTCGCAACGGAAAACTTTCTGATGGTTAAAGAAAATTTTATTACGGTCAGTTGTTTGGGTTTTTAAAAAGCCGGCCATCAGACTGCTATTTCGATACAACAGTTTTTAATTGGAAAATCTGGAAACAGGGTTGATATTTCAATTATTATATTGACACAAACTTAACTAGCGCAAATAGTTAACAAAGGCCGCATTCAGCGCAGACAACAGTTGGCAACTGTTGTGTAAAAATTCTCTGAATGGTACATATTTGGTAGCGCTAACTTAAACTGATAAAGTAGCGAACGCCTTTTAATCGAGCGAACAAATTTTATGCTACATGAACACAACTGTTTGCTTAACTTCAGATGCTGTTACTGACGCTGTTAAATTAATAAACGCAGAAAGAACGCAGCAAATTTAAGTGAGAAACCTTTGCAATTGAATTAAATTTACATAAAAATTAAATTGAATCTAACTTCTTATGTGTAGAGTAGCAACACATTCAGAGAAAAACATCGTGAACTAAGGTAGCGCTACCATTACAGTTCACAACAGTTGTCTGCGCTGAATGCGGCCAAAGTATACATTTTAAATGAGACTAAAATCCCAATTTATTTTTGCTGTCGAGTATTCCGCGGGTTTTGATAAATTGCCTTAAAGCTATCCGGAAGCAACTTTCTTAAAACTTTCATAATGTAACTCAGGCGCGCACGCAGAAAAATATGTCGAGGGGTTTTTAATAAAAATAATAAAAATATTTAGACTTGTTCTAATTTTTTTATCTATAGTAATAAAACTCATTTTTTGTTTGTTTGTGTGTTTGTTTGTTTGGCCTTTATACAAATCTAAATGGCTCAATGGATTTCGCTCCAACTAGATACACATATTAAGTGCATCCTAGACTAAAATGTACTATACTTAGTTTTTGCAACGCCCCTTCGAAATTTTTCAAGTAACGGTAATTTTGTTATTATAATACGTTTTAGAATCGGAGTTTTTA
Organism: Dichetophora obliterata; assembly: GCA_963920525.1. Classification (NCBI taxonomy): domain Eukaryota; kingdom Metazoa; phylum Arthropoda; class Insecta; order Diptera; family Sciomyzidae; genus Dichetophora; species Dichetophora obliterata. The sequence goes on from OY986436.1 coordinate 24,956,016, forward strand.
GTGTATTTAATTTTAAAATTGTTTTGTTATTTTGACATCAAAAACACGCACATGTATTCAAAATTGTAGAAAATTTCAGTACAATGACTCTTTCATAAAACATAGTTACCTAAAAATTAAAAAAAAACGATATGAAAATCAAAGTTTGTTCTTTCGATGCAAATATCTCCGCTGTCCATTAATATATTTCATTGAAATTTTTTTTGTTCAAAAGTTCAATAAAAGCGCTTCACAGAAATAGGCTGAACTGTACCGTTAAGTCAGTGTATATATGTTTTATTATTATGTCAAGAAATGTCCAAAATATTTACTCTTTACTCAAAAAATTACTCAAAAATGGTTTTTGTTGTAAAAATCAAATTATTTTTAAAATTTCCTTTCATAAGACATAGCACTTATTTGCAAAAATTCTTCCAGCTAAGCGCAAAAATTTTTTTAGTGTTTTTGGCATCAAAACAACGAGGGTACCCCCTTTGGTTTTTTTTTTTTTTTTGAGAAATTTAGTTATTCCAAAATGTTGTTTTTATATTTTTTACAAAAAAGCTAAGTCTTAAAAATAATTTATGTGAAAAAATTACCCCAATATCTTTTTCCAATCAATAGTTAAGGCTAAAAATCTATTTTTTCATACCAGCTTTATTAAAATTCTCCGTCCTAAATATTTTCCTTATATTAGTACGTCTTTATTTTTTCCAAAGCTATAACTCCAAAATTATACGTTAAAAAAAATTTGGGTTGTATGGGGGGTGCAAGACCCCCTCAACAAAAGCCATAAAATGTTATCAATGAAACTGGATGTGTACATTGAGGTCGTATACTGCATTCGAAAGCTGTGTGACCTATAACTCCAAAGATATTCAATAGCACAAATTTAGGTTGTATGGTAGGTGCAACACCCCCTTAACAAAAGTCATTAAATGTTATCAGTAAAACTGCATGTGTAAATTGAGGTCGAAAACTGAATTCTGACGCTGTGCGACCTATATCTCCAAAGTCGATATCGCAAATTTAGTTATATGGGAGGTTCCACGCCCCCTTATTCAAAGCTCATAAAATCAGTTAAATAATACTGCATGTGTAAATTGAGGTCCAATACTGAATTCCGACGCTGTGCGATCTATAACTCAAAAGCAATTCGATCGCACAAATTTGGGATTTGGGAGGTGCCTCTCCCCCTAGTCCGACGCTAATAAAATGTTATCAATGAAACTGAATGTGTAAATTTAGGTGGAATACTGAATTTTGACGCTGTACGACCTGTAATTCCAAATCTATACGATAGCAAAAATGAAGGTTGCATGGGAGGTGCAACACCCCCTTAGCAAAAACCATATAATGTTTTTAGTAAAACTGCATGTGTCAGTTGAGGTCGAAAACTGAATTCGGAAGCTGTGCGGCATATAACTCCAAAGCTATTAGATATCGCAAATTTGGGTTAAATGGGAGGTGCCACTCCCCCTTGACAAACGCAAAAAAATATTAACAGTAAAACTGCCTGTGTGCATGTAGGTCGACTACTGAATTCTGACGCTGTACGATCTATAGCTTCAAAGCTATTCGATATCGCCCACTTGGGGTGTATATGAGGTGCCATGCCCCCTTGTCTAACGCACATAAAATGTAATCAATGAAACTACATGTCTAAATTGAGGGCGAATACTGAATTTTTTCTGAAACCATCTAGTACTCGAAACAAATCCATTGCCAAAGTTTGCGCTCAATCGGACCAGCAGTTTCGAAGTCTTTTGATCTTTTCTTAAAAGTAGGCGTTGCTATAGTGTGACCACGCCTATTTTTAGTACAGTTACCGAAAGTTATCATACGAACTTAACTATCAAATTTTAGTTTAATACGACCAAAACTGTCTTAAATAAAGCATTTTTATTGATTTGTGAGCGGTTAAAGGGGGTGTGGCAACATTTTATTTGTTCCTTAACCTTCACGTAGCAATTACAAACAAACCCGTAGAAGGAAGTATCCAATTGGGCCCATTTGTTTTTTAGTTTTAAGCATCCGAGCAAATCACGATCCATTTTTATATATCTAAATGACATTCCTTAGCAGCAGTCGTTAAGAACTATTTCTATTGATTTCCGAATTAGTCTTTTTTGTCAAGTCATGTCTGGATATTGCGCAATGAAATCATTTCATTTCATACTCATATCCTCATATGTTCTTAAGAATTTATGGACATTTTTGAAAATCTTCCTAAAACCTGATGATAACTTGCCCGAGGGATGATTTAGAAATGAATATCTTAAGATTAACTTGATTGGTATTTTGTAAACGACATCAAGAGTCGAAATCGATAATAGTATGTGTTCATGGTTTTTCACCAGGTTTCCTGTTGGAGTGTGCCAAGCATTAAACTGATAGCAATAAGCATTAAGTTTTACAAAAAACCCGCATAGAATTACGCACATATTCTTATCATTACTAAAAACGCAATACATAATATGTATGAGAAAAAGTTAGGGTAAACTAAGGGTGGCTTTCATCTTTTTCTATGTAGTTGTTTGGGTAAACTCTACGATATGTATCACTATATTTTGCTTTTCTTTCGGAAAACTTTGTGAGTAAGGAAAAATAATTCGTATGAGTGACGATTTTTAAACTAGGTATACAAAGATCTTTACGTTTGAGCCAAATGGATTGGAGCTATAGTAGCATAGAGACCATAACGACTTAATAGAGTTAATTGCATTATTTAAGCAAGAAATTTAATTTTACGATATCTTAAGAACAGTGGATGATGAAAGCCAACTAGGTATTACAAAGTGAAGGTTACAAAGAAATGTAAGCTTGCAAGTTGCATATTTGTAATCACGATAACAGCCGTATTTTTAGAGCTATCGTAATGAAATTCAATATATTTATAAGCTTTTTAGTATAACATAGAGCTCAAGTCGAATATGAGTCGAATTTAATAAAAACTACGAATACCTCTTATGCAAAGTGTCTGTATGAAAACTATAAAAACTACTTTAATTAATCCACAGTTGCTTCAAATTTTATAATAACGAAGCGAACGTGTCAATTTTCTTACTCTGTGCTCGTACACTTATTCTTAATGAAGCACATTAAGCGACGATAAGTTAACAGATGCGTAGGTCGAATGGATAAGCAGATGCATTTACACTCACTCGGCCGAGGTTCAAGTCTCCGGATAATGGTAATTTTTCAATTTGCTGGCAACATAACTTAGAAATTCAGCAGACATGCTCGCCTCCATACACGCTTATATCTTTTTTCTATAGGCATGTCCTAGGACGGCATGTCTGTCAAATTAACTACCGTAGCAGCAATGCAGCATGCATCTCATCGTATGAACGCAGCATTAATGCCGAGAGATGCATGCAGCCTTTCTGTTAGGGCAGTTCATTTGGCAGACATGTATACCTTCTGCATTCATACCACAAGATGCATGCTGCATTGCTGCTACGGCAGTTCATTTGGCAGACATGCCGGCTTAGGACATGCTTATACAAAAGAGATATAAGCGTTTATGGAGGCGAGCATGTCTCCTGTCCTTCCGAGGCATGTTGCCGGCAGACATACAGCAGGGCTTCTTTTCCAACTGGGCACTAGTGAATTTTAATATGGATATGTGAACGTATATGTGAAATATTGACACAATATAGGGTGCATTTTGGTGCCTGACCAAATGCAATCTCCCTAATACGCACGAAAGAAATGATGAAAAAGATGAAGAAGAAGAAGGCTAAAGATTAAAAACTAGCAAAAGTATAGTAGCGCAAATCGATAATAATCTCTAATTTTGTGTTTTAGATTTTTCATTTGGTTCCGTTTCATTTGTCACTCAATTCTTTATTCAGGAAGATTTATTAAAATAAGCAAAACATTGAAAACGTAAAAAAGAGGAACAAAAGAATCGAGAAGTTATTGACTTTTTTGGTTAAAATTCATTGGAATACAGAGATGTGGAGGCAAAACATGAATAATTTTTGAAATTTTAGATCAAAAGATAATGAATAAAAAGATGTTGTTTAATTCTTTTTAATTTAGCAATGTTACGCTAGGAACCTAGAGATTCCATTTTTACATAATTTTTTTTTTTATGATTTTAAAGATAAAAAGCACCTCAAACCAATTTTTTTTTATCGATATTTTTTCGATCAGATATAAAAGTTATTTCTTGGTCGTTATTTTTTTCAATCAGAAATAAAAGTTATTTCGTGGTCGTGATTTTTTCTCAATCAAAAAAAATTTTTTCTTGGTCATTATTTTTTTCAATCAGAAAAAAGATTTTTTGTGGTTGTTACTTTTTCAATCAGAAATAACAGTTATTTCGTGGTCGTTATTTTTTTCAATCAGAAATGACAGTTATTTCGTGGTCGTTATTTTTTTCAATCAAAAAAAAAAATTATTTCTTGGTCATTATTTTTTTCAATTAAAAAAAAGTTTTTTGTGGTCGTTATTTTTTTCCAATCAGAAATAACAGTTATTTCGTGGTTGTTCTTTTTTTTCAATCAGAAATAAAAGTTATTTCGTGGTCGTTTTTTTTCAATCAATAAAAAAATTTTTCTTGGTCATTATTTTTTTCAATCAGAAAAAAGTTTTTTGTGGTCATTACTTTTTCAATCAGAAATAACAGTTATTTCATGGTCGTTATTTTTTTCAATCAGAAATAAAAGTTATTTCGTGGTCGTTATTTTTTTACAATCAAAAAAAAATTTTTCTTGGTCATTATTTTTTTCAATCAAAAAAAAAGTTTTTTGTGGTCGTTACTTTTTCAATCAGAAATAACAGTTATTTTTTCGATCAGAAATAAAAGATATTTTTTGATCGATTTATTTCGATCAGACTCATTACTTTTCTCAACTCAACTTTTCTTATTACATAATCTCTATCAGCGAAAGGCAAATTAACCCTTTCCTATTTCCTGGTCTGTGAGACCAGAACACAAACCAAAAGAGTATATTTCTCTAATAATTCAATTCAAAATTCAACTCGATTCAATTCAATTATTGAAAAAATTACAAAATTATTTTTCATTAATAAAAAAAAAAATTATTTAAGACGTTCAAACAACATGAATTTCTAACAAAATTTTGTGGTTTTTTAGCATTTTAGTTGGAGTGGTCCCTGGGACCAGATGTACTGTTAGTGTAGTTTTTCTGAGGTGTACCAGTTAAGGGTTGATCTGATTGTCTTATTGGGAAACAAACGAAATACAAACAAGGAAAAAGCCAAACTGCTGTCAAAACAAACTAAGCACCATAGCTATTTATTGTGTTAGGGAAAAACCTCACGATATATGATTTTTTTAAATCTTATTAAATCTGGAATACTGTTGCATATTCATAATTGTTTTGTTGAAAAATTTTTTATAGTTTTTTTGTATACAAACTATAATATATGTTATGTTACAGATTTCTGCCTTCAAAAAAGTATAACTTTTTATAAGTTTTTTTATATTATTGAACTAAAAAAAATGTAAACTGTAATTCAGGACCGAAAAAAACAGAAAACTGAAAAAATCGAATTAAATTTTGCATTATACGAGTATTTATTATACTTATAAAATTCAAACTTTTGTTCAATTCAAATTTATCAACTTATGTCACAATTTTCCAACTTCAATCTTAGTATGCTGTAGGAAAAAAAATTTTTGGGCATATAACTCTACACGCGAAATTTTGGTGTAGAGTCAAAATTTCTGTTTGGAGAAAAAGCACTGGCTGTTCTGGTTGACAGATTCTTATTTTTATTGCTGCAATTTTATATCCTATAAAAGGCAAGACTACACATTAATAAACTATATAAATGCAGCAATATATTTGTTAAATAATAAATTCAACACTTAAACATACTTGCTGCTTATTTTTTATTGTTGAAAGGCAAATTTCCGCCCCAATTAAATGTACGGGCATATAATCGAAAGCGAAATTTTGTGATTTCAACTCTCCAGTCACGAATGGAAATTTGGCAACATAGGAATAATTTTTGCTTCTACAGCATACCAGCTGACGAAAAAAATTTCGCGCCTGTTCGTTGTCAAAAATCTCAATGTATTTCTTATGGAAATTTTTTTTCGTTCCTACAGCATACGAAGCTTTAAGTGAAATTCATAATTTTTGTTGCCACTTTTTTTAATATTCAAATTAAGATAAGCTCTCAGCACTCTCACAATAAATAAATTTATACAAATTTTCTCTAATGGATATGTTGGTTTTTTTATAGAAAAAATTTAAGTCAAAAAATAATTTTTTTCTTCTGTTCGAAAAAATCTATCAAGAAATAACTTTTATTTCTGATTGAAAAAAAATGACCACGAAATAACTTTTTATTTTGATTGAAAAAAGTTATGACCAAGCAATTACTTTTATTTCTGATTGAAACAAATTACGACCAAGAAGTAACTTTTATTTCTGATCGAAAAAATATCGGTAAAAAATAACTGTTATTAAATGATTGATTGAAAGCGATAGTCATTATTGGCGGTTCCTGCTACAGACTAAAGGTTAACTATGCACTTGATATTAGGAATTTGGTAAAAAAACCTGAGAACTTCGCCTAACTCGCATACAAAGTGACGTCATCATAATAATAGTTTAAACTTGACAGTTGCTTAACACATAAGCTTTAATTACACTGTGAACCAATGTTTTTGTCCACGGCATCCCACTATATTTTTCTTATAGATTTGGAGATTCTAAACACGAATATTGCAAAAATAAAATTTATGGATAGGTTTTTATTTTTAAATTTTATGCTTCTTTCGAATATAGTTGCATATATTTAAACATATCTTGGATACCACTTATCCAATTTTTATAATTAAACTTATAGGCCTAATAAGATTTCCTACATTTTTGTTCAACAAATTTTTTCATTTGGATTAGTAGTTTTTGCGCTATCAAAAGAAATATTTTGAAAAAATTATTTTTTTAACTTAAAAATGCAAGTCAAAAATGTTTTCAAAAACTCATAAAAAATTGAAAACTGCAAAACCTGAAAAAATTTTTATTTTATCTTACAATAACATTGATATTAGAGAAAATAAGCTACCGCTGAAAGAAATTTGTGCAAAAATAAGGGCAAGAGATGTATTTCAGTGAAGGTACTAAAATTCGACATTTTACTGTGTTTTTACATTTTTGGTCATATTCTACTAAGAAAGGTCCATCCAAAAATATCTATGGTTAAAGACGGGTGGCATCTCTGAGAGATGACCTGTATTCTAGTTGTGTTCGTTTGAAGCATGTTTGCACATGATATTGATATGAAGGGAACTTATAAGACAAAGTCAAAATCGCTTACAAACTTTAGGGCAATTCACAATCTTGTGTATTTGAAATTGAAAATTTTGGAGTTGCAAAAATTTCCTTTCAATTGTGAACAGTCTTTTTCAGTTTACTTTGATACACTTGTTGCAGAACATAAAGTTCACAGCTGATTGATGAAAATATATATAATTTTCTGCTGGAAATTTCGCTTAAATCTATTTTATGTCGAACAAAGCTTTAAGGCACAATTCATTCACTTTTTATTTGCCTATCTTCCATATCAGCTTTTTTCGCCTTTACTTTTGTCATTATCAGCTGACAGTTTGCAATTTAGTGTTGCATATGTATAGCAAATATAAAGTATGGGTTTTAGTGTTGCATACATATTCCCAATAGCGTAGTAAATATGCATCCCTGTATATTTTGTTTGTGCAGAGTAAAAGTATACTCTACCATTTTGCAAATGCTATGATGTGAGACCATTTGCACCGGATTATGAAAAGCCCTAATAAGTATGAAGAACATGAGTGGAAAGTTGCCATTCTGAGTAGATTGTAAGGTGGTTACACAATATATTGTTGTTTTCTCTGCCTTTGGGACAGACAAGCTCGTGCAGAGCAGATTGTCTAGAAGGACTGGCCAAAAAGAGCGGATATGCAAGTTGGCAGACACCAACGTATAACTAGACAAGGTAGTGTTAGGGCTGAATGTGCCTATTCTAATCTCAAAACCTAGTAGAGATTTCCCTCCTCAAACCAGTTCGAGCTGATAATGAATTTAAGGATATGCTTGGTTTCCAGGCATGAGACTTCGGCAAGTCCATTTAAAAAGGGATGGCCCAGAGTTGCCATTCTCCTTTTAGCTAGAGCCGGACATTCGCAGAGGAGGTGCTGAACATTTTCTACCTTCTCCTCACATCTGCAGCTTCTGCAGAAATCGTTTGATGCAGCTCCCAACCGAAGAGCATGCGCTCCGATCAGGCAGTGACCCGTTTGGATTCCTACTATTTTTGACAGGTTTACCCTGTTTAACTCAAGCAGTGAGTTGGTGCGTTTTAAGTCGTAGGAAGGCCATGTAAGCTTAGTTATCCTACATGTATCAAGGTGTTCCCAGCGTTCTTGTGCAAGACCTAAGAATCTCTTCTTATAGGAGGAAATGGGTATACCTATAAAGTCCTCATTTAAGAGGGTGTTAGAGGTCGTACCCTTTCTTGCAAATTCGTCGGCCAAATTGTTGCCCTCCATATCCCTGTGTCCACCCGGACACCCGGGTACCCATATGAGGTGAATCCTGAGTAGCCTTGCCATCTCGTTAAGAGATCTACGGCACTCAGTGAGAGTTTTATAGCTGTCACTATTTGGGTGCAGTGCTTTCAGTGCAGCTTGGCTGCACTCTTTTGACCTAGAATCTTAATGGTTTCGTGAATAGCTTTCATTTCCGCTTGGTAGACACTAAAATATTGGGGTTGGAATTAGTTTTAAAGGTTTTCTAAGAGATGGCGTAACTATCAATAGATCGCATCGGGCACACCTGTGACTATATTCATTTCAAAGCACATTGTCTAAGCTTCATTTTTCAGTATGTGTCATTCCACTGAAGTGTAAACAACATATATTTTTTTCTCTGTGAACATGTCGACTTTCGTTCCAACAAAACGCAATTTGCGGGAAGGTTTACTTTTGTGCTTCCATTTGAAGAAAAAAGCGGTTGAAGCACAACGCACGCTTACTGAGACTTACGGGGACTATGCTCCATCGATTTCTACTTGTGAGTACTGGTTCCGTCGGTTTAAAAAAGGTGATTTTGATACGGAAGACAAAGAGCGTCCGGGCCAGCCGAAAAAGTTTGAAGATGAGGAATTGGAGGCTTTGCTCGATGAAGACCCGTGTCAAACCCTTCAAGAATTGTCAGAATTATTGGGAGTCGACTTATCAACGGTCGGCAAACGCTTGAAGGCCATGGGAATGATTCAAAAGCAAGGAAATTGGGTGCCGTACCAGTTGAAGCCGAGAGACGTTGAACGGCGATTTTGCATGTGCGAACAACTGCTTCAACGGCATAAAAGGAAGAGTTTTTTGCATCGTATTGTCACTGGCGATGAAAAGTGGATCCATTACGATAATCCTAAGCGAAAAAAATCGTGGGGACCACCCGGCCATGCATCAACATCGAGGGCCAAGCCGAATATTCATGGCGCCAAGCTTATGCTGTGTATTTGGTGGGATCAGAAGGGTGTCGTGTACTATGAGCTGCTAAAACCTAACGAAGCCATCACTGGGGAACGCTACCAACAACAATTGATGCAATTGAGCCGAGCATTAAAGGTTAAACGGCCGGAATATGGCAAAAGACACGACAAAGTGGTTTTTCAACATGACAACGCACGGCCACATGTTGCAAGAACCGTCAAGGAAACGTTGGAGGCGCTGAATTGGGATGTGCTACCCCACCCGCCTTATAGCCCAGACATAGCCCCTTCCGACTACCACCTATTCAGATCGATGACGCATGGCTTGGCTGAGCAGCGCTTCACTTCTTACGAGGATACCAAAAAATGGGTCGATTCGTGGATTGCCTCAAAAGACGAATCGTTCTTCCGGCGCGAAATCCATATGCTGCCAGAAAGATGGGAAAATGTTGTAGCTAACGATGGACAATACTTTGAATAATATACATTGTACCGTTGTTTCTAAATAAATGCTCAAAAACCGAAAAAAACCTTTAAAATTAATTCCAACCCCCAATAGTTAGGAAGTCTAAAGGAAGCTTTGATTTCGAGCTCCTGGGAGTACATGGGAGTACAAGTTTGGATCAATCTGTGAAGATTTTTATGCCGGAGGTTTTAAGGGGGAATTTGTTTTCCCAGTCTAGCCGTGAAGGGATGAGAACTACGTAGTTCTTTTCAAGATTTAAGCACGGCAAACAGTTGTCTATTTTGTTGGGTGCATACCAGTTCAGAATAATTGTGTGGCCGCAGTTGTTACCTATCCCATTACCAGATTCTCTCAGTCTCAGGGCTGCTGTGTTGGCACATTCCCTGGAAAAGATATCGAGAGGAGGAAGGTGAAGCATGACATTGAGGGCGCTAGTTGGTGTTGAGGACAGTGCCCCAGTAATACATAGACCTGCGCTTCTGTGCACCTTTGCAAACTTCTGAAGTGCGGTTGCCTTATCAAGGGCCCTTCACTATACCAGTGAGCCATATATTAGTATGAGGCGGACAATTGCTGTATAAATCCAACGTACTATTTTGGGGGAAAACACCCATTTTTTATCTATAGCTTTTTTACAGGCAAATAGTGCTATGTTTGCCTTTTTAACACTTTCCTTAATGTTAACATTCCAGATAAGCTTCTTATCCAGAATAACTCCTAGGTATTTCGTGCTGTAGCTAAAGAGCAACCTCGTGCCGTTCAGACGCGGTGATTCTAAGTTGGGGGTTTTATATTTCCTAGTGAAAAGTATGAGATTTGTTTTCTCGGGGCTTACACTTAAACCACACGAGGATGCCCATCTCGAGAGAATTAAGAGTGCTCTCTCCATGAGTTGACAGAGAGTCCGGGAAAACTTTCCGCTAAAAATTATTGCAATATAGTCTGCATAAGCAACAGCCTTGTAGCCTTCACCCTCCATGATCCGCAACAGCTGGTTAACCGTCACGGACCACAGAAGTGGAGACAAAACTTCTCCCTGCAGAGTGCCTCTGCTTACAAACCTGCGAGTGGAGGATCCCCCCCCCAGTTCTGAGCTCTCCACCCTGCCCAAGAGCATCTGGTGTATGTAACTCACGAGAAAATCCTCCACCCCCAGTTTCGACAAGGCCGAGGTGACTGCACATGGAAGGACGTAATTGAATGCCCCTGCTATATCTAGAAAAGCAGCAAGCGCACATTCCTTGTTCTCAAGTAATTTTTCGATGGCAGACACAAGAGAGTGCAGAGCTGTCTCTGTAGATCTGCCTTTAATGTAGGCGTGTTGGGATTTTAGAAGCCTGTCAAGTTTCGGCTTAAGAAGAAGCCCAATAAGACTCTCTAGAATTTTAACCAGGAAGGAAGAGAGGCTTATAGGTCTGAAGTCATTCGATTTAGTGTAAGAGAACTTATCCGCTTTCGGTATAAAGATAACTTTTGTCACTCTCCAAGTTGTTGGAATATAGTTAAGGCATAGACAACCATAGTAAATTGTCTGAAGCCAGAGTACTATAGCATTGAAGCTATAGTGGAGTTCGGCTGGTATAATGCCATAGGGACCCGGAGTTTTGTAAGGTTGGAATAAATAGATCGCCTATCTTAACTTCTCCTTGCTGGTCAGTTGCTCAATCTGTTGAGGCGTAAGGTCGCAGGGAGGTGTTTGAAAGCTGAAAATGTCAGGAGGACCAAGAGGCCCTGTTTGCTTTCCTGATTGCAGTTTTGTAAATGCCTAGTTTGGACTTATAGCTATTCCATGAGTCCGCACTATTGCTACGCCTTGCGTAGTTGAAGCCTCTGCGACAGTCCTTTCTAAGAATTTCAATCTCCCGAGACCACCATTCGGGTTTATGGGATTTTTTGAAAACTTTTTTGGACATGCTCTGTTGAGCGCATCCGAGCATTTTTTGGTGAAGTCTAGAACCAGAAGGTCCAAATCTTCTTTGTTAGTAACGGTGGGAGAAGTAACTGAATTCAGTGATATTTCAATAATTTTATTATACCATCTCCAATTTGTCTTACGGAGATTTCTTAGTTTTAGAGGCAAGGATTGATTGGTTATTTTCCAGCCGAATTCTATATACCTTTGGTCCGAGAACGAATGTTCTTTTAAGACCTTCCATGAATGGATTTGGTGGCGGCCGTAGCCTAGTGGGTAGAGTGCGTGGCCCCTAAGCTAAAGAACTGCGGTAGCCCGGGTTCAATTCCAGCTTAGACAGAAAGTTTTTTCAATTGAATTAATTTTTCTGGTAGGTCATCACCTCTCTGCAGACAATGGCAAACCTCAGAGAGTAAAAATTGCCATGTAAAGCTTCTTGAGAACATAAGCCGTTCGGAGTCGGCATAAAACACGTAGGTCCAGTTCTCGATCATTTGTGATCAAACATTTAATAACACGCACAACAAAATTGATCAATAGAAGCTAGGTCAAAGTCCTTCCAAGGGCTGAAAATGCCAGTTTATTTTTTTATGAATGAATTTCTTCCGAAAAGTTTTCTGATACTATTTCCTCTCGATTTTTAATAATTAATGTCGGCTCATTGCCCTTGTTCATTATATTTAATTTAGTGCTTAGTAGGAAGTTAAAAAGTGACTCACTTTTGTCGTTGTTGTTTGTGCTGCTCCATTGTGAGTGGTGTGCATTCGTATCTCCACCCAGAATAATGTGCGTGGCTGGATAAGTTCCCTGTAGGAGTTCCCGGAATAATTGCGTGGGTATGGTATATAGGCTCATCATAGGGGAAGTAGAAGGATGCAACCCTTAGTTTCTTGGGCCCCAGCTCTAGGCTGACCACAGAGAGATCCCCGTGACCAAACTGAGGGAGAATAAAGCAATTCAAGTAAGCTTTCGCTAAAATACCAGTTCGAGTTTTACCTTTGTTAAATACATAGTATATTTTACAGTTTTGTGTATTCAGGCCAAGAATTTTATTGTTGGTCATCCAAGGTTCCTGAATCAGCACCAAATTAGCATCGCCCATTGCTAGGTGACGCTGGAGAGCAGTTGACGCTGCTTTGCAGTGATGCAAGTTAATTTGGAGTACCCGGAACATCCTTAGGTACTCCAACTACCGTGATGTTAGCCTCTTTGTCGCTGAGGGGTTCCTCTGACGGAGCCTGCTCCTCCTTACGAAGATTCGTCATCGCCGTCGCTAGATCGAATGCAGATGATAACTCATCCTCGCTTCCAGCAACCAACACGTCGATGTCGCTGGGATTCTCAGTCGTGGCACTACCGACTGCACGATTTACGAGAGACACCGTGTCTGTTTTTTAGATTATTTGGTGAATCTTACTAAACCCATAGCTTAGAGTATATTTGTTCTTGTTTAGTTGGTCCAGACATTCATTGTTGAGGACCAACAAAACCTCCATCTGGGATTTTTTGGGATCAGTTTTCGCATCCTCAGCTTTAGGTTCCAACTTCACTACCTTCCAGTTTTGAGTGGATATAGCTGGGTTGAAGACCTTCAGTATTTCCAGAATCTCGTCAGGTACAGATGGGTTGACTGGAATCCGGACTCTGTCTCTTGGTCTAGACGGAATTTCGTCCAAACTTACCGCTTTAAGTCGAGCGCCTGGGTAGACCTCACCGACTTCTCTAATCGCCACTTTGAATAGCTAAACGGATCTTTCATTGCCACACGCCATCAGCTTGACATTGCCCTGAAACCATCCAGCATCCGTGCATGACAGAGGTGGCCCAGGGTTGTCCTTCAGGACCTGCAAGGCGACCTTAGCGAGCGAAGACTCTATCCAGCTCCATTGGTGCTTGGGTATCTTACCATCCTCGCTGTTCTCGTCTATCACCTCTACAATTGGGGAGGCTCTAGTGTGAGGTCTGATAAGACCTTTTTTGCCCACTCGATATCCTCCTTAATTTGTTCAATGTCGCTCTTCGAGACGTGACCTTCCTTAATAGGGTCAGTGGCCAGACGTCGAAGAATTCGGGATGCCTTTTTGCGGTCTAAGTAACCTGCTTTAAGAGGATCCTTCTTTCATAATCTGCCGCCCTAGCACTGACCATTGGGATTTCCTTAGCCCCCGATCCACTACACGAACCCGCGTCTCCGCGTCGATTACCACCAGTGTTCGAGGAATATGTTGCTCTGGTTAAAATAGAAAATATAATTTTGACTGCTTTGCACATTAAATTAGGACTAATAAAAAACTTTATCAAAACCAGGGTGCGGAGAACGTTTGAAATACGATTGTTCTCAATTATCGTTCTCCTCATATAAAATTGTTCTCGCAAATTGTCACGAACGAATGGGGAACTCTCTGCTGGCGTCGTATTTTTTAATCTCTGAAAAATTTGTCAGTCTAAAATTTTTTCGATCGAATTTTTCACAAAAAAATAACAAGCAACGAACGTTCGTTTTTAATTTTTCATAAAAATTAATCGTTCAAAGAAAAATTCAGGAACGTTCGTTTCCTAAAATAAGGTCGCAAAAAAAATTTGTTGCGGATGCGTAGCATCGAGCGCTGTTGCTGTTGAATTAACATTTTTCCATAAAAGGGAAAATGATTTTATCATTAAAAACACCATAAAAAAATTGATTTGACCTTGTAGATATTGTTATTACCATTCCGTACAAGGACGAATAATTTTTTCATATCTGTGTCGATAAGCAATAATAGCTTAATTCGACTTACGACAGATCTGAGTTATTGATGTAGCTGTGTTCTATGCATATGCATAACAAACACACAAAATCTATTGCTTCTAGCATGACCAAAGCCAAAGTTATGACACAAAAACAAAAGACACTTCCATTTAACTTATATGACGATTGAAAAATTTAAAGCAAGATTAATCTAAACTTTGAAATCAGACTTAAGGCGTTACTTCATGTCGACACAGATATAGTAGGGCAGTTCACGATCTTGTTGCATCGTTGCAAATGCAAAATAAACAGTTTTTACAAAAACAAAAAGCGTTGAAAAGCTTTTGCAGCATATGCTTTTTGTTTTTGTAAAAGATGTTTATTTTGCATTTGCAACGATGCAACAAGATCGTGAACTGCCCTTTTATTTGTTAGAACCACTCGAGATTATAACCTTTAAAAAGCAGACATAGTCCCAAGAGGTCTGAATCCCCATTTGGTGTTATGATCGCTTATTAAGCGGTCATATTACTAACTACAATTTTTGGGACTATGTCCTCTTTTTAAACGGAACAATTTGTAATTTGGGATTATGTACCTTGGGGTTATGTCCCGTCGCCTCCTATGTTACCAAAAAAGCACGATAAATAACACTTTTGGTATTTTTCAAAGATTGTGGGATGTGGTAACTCTCATGTTATTTTGTGAGAAAAATCTCTCACGTGGGTAAAAAAAATACCTCAAAACCTTTATGCGAGTTAATTTTTCCGCGATTCTACTTTACTTTACACTAACAAAATTACCAACATACCATTACCATCCATCCATTACACCATTATACCATTATCTTCAAACCATACTACTATACCATATCCATTACATATATCACCCATTGTACTGTACCTATCATGCAATCTAATCATAACAATCATAATCATAACCAATCATAACAAACCATCTTTTTTCATTTGATTGGGCATAGCATGTCAAGTTTATTTACCTTATTCAAAAGCATTAAAACATATGCATGTGCAGTTCACATGTGTATTTGGGTTTCATCTTTTCATGTCAGCAAGTGTACAAAAATACTACAACAATCTTATATTTTGTCTAATAACTCCACGTACAAATGAACGTTCGTGAATTTTTTCTTCAAACGCTCATTTTTAATGAACAATTCTAAACGAACGTTTATTGCTATTGTTGTTGTGTGAAAAATTCGTTCGAAAAAATACAAAGCTCACAAATTTATCAGTGATAAAAAAACGACACAAGCAGAGCGTTCCTTTTTCGATTGCGAACGTTCGTCTACTTTTAAATATTTCGTTTGAAAAATTCTCACACACAGCAAAAAACGAACGATAGGATTGTGTTTTAATAAATTGCGAACGAATTTTTCCGCACTCTGATCAAAACTCTAAAAATTGAAGGAGAAGCGTTTATTTTCTTAAAAAAATATTGATAATTGATAAAATCACCTTAGGTCAAATTAAATTGCATCATCGTAGCCTCGCGAGTTTCCATGTAATAGAAATTGAATCTTGAGGGCGTGGATTAGGCCCAGCCGCCCGCCCACTTTTTCCCAATTGTTTGTTTTGATACATTACACCTTAATACCAAATTTCATAATTTTACCATTTCTAGTTCTCATGCAATGAAAAATCCTCTATTGCGGGTGTCGACAATCCGATCTGACCTTTATCCCCACTCGCTTTTTGTTTGGCAATAATGTGGGTGGAACAGGAGCGGTCTAATTATATTGTTGAGAGTATAATTGTATTGTTGAGTTATTTTATTAATATTCCAACCATAAAAAAGGGGCGTGGCAAAATTTATATAGCTCAAGTTCAGCGCAGTTATTTAAGGAATCGTTTGACATAGGTTGTAAACAAATCCATCCAGTAGCTTAGGAGTCTATTGCATACACAAATACATACATATGAAAATACACAATTATTATATAGATTTTATGAATTGATAAAAATATCTTGCCAGTCTCTTTTCAAATGCTATTTTTGTATCCATCAGTTAAGCATTATAAATGCCTTCCAGTCAACATGCTCATCCAAAATACTATTTATACCATTACAAGGGTTCAATGCCCTCACCGCTTTATTTATGTGGAGTGTTAATAAAAGACTAGCAAATACAAACTTCCAAAGACCTACATATTTATATGAGCCTTGTAAACGCACTTGACAGCTATTTTGTATGTGTATGTATAAAAGTGAAAAACAAATAAATTCGTATGCTATGTCATGACGAACTCAGAAAAGCGCCAAAGCTTTTGAGGGGAATTTTTTTTGTATTGAGTTAAAATTTTTTTTGGGGGAGCAGCATAAAAAAACTCAGAGACATAAACCCATATTTATTTATGAAAAATAAAACTATAAAACCTAAAAAAAATTAATTTTCAACAAAAAAACTGTAACCCTAAAAAACGGAGCAACTTGAATTTTATTGCTTTTTTAATATTTTTTTTAATGTATTAAAATGAACATAACAAAAAACAATTATTTTACCAAAAAATATAAACAATAATAATAGCAGTGTACAAAATATGTACTTTTGAAAAGCATTTGATCACATTTTGTTTTTGATACAAACACATATAAAAATGCATTATTTTATAAATATATAGGTCGCGCACGTAACGTTTGTACGCCTTCTTTGTTATTGAAAATTAAAAAAAAATCAAAAAAACCTTAAATTTGTTGTCATTTTTTTATTTATTTTTGTAAAGCATTCGGGTAGTACTATATTAACCCTAGTGTCAACACCCGCATACCAGGGTATGTTTTTCATATTCAAATTGCCATATATTGGGTTCTAGTAGCCGGAATGACTTAAAATTTTCGGAATATTTCCAAAATATTGTTTTTTATCAAATTGCAAAATTTTAAGTTAATATCTGCTGTGGAACGAAAGTTATCACCTGTTATTGCGATGTACCCCTTTAAGCAACACCCGGATACCTGGGTATGCCTTGAAAAATGTATGAAAATTCTTCTTTAAAAAATGAAAAAAAACCATTTTTGTGCTATTTGAACATACATTTTTAATTCATTTATAAAAAAAAAAAACTAAATTTAAATTAAATTTTTAATTGAAATTATTATTATGATAAAAAGTAAATGTAATGTAATCATTAAAAATAAATGTTATTTTATCTAAAACCTCTTTTGCATTGCGTGGTGTCAATGGAAGTTTCTAAACAAACAGGTTTTTTACATATAATGCAAGCTTTTCGTGTCGGCCTCTTCCTGGGGCATAAGTAGCAGTTGCCTTTATGTGTGATCCTGCCAGAAGCGCCGCTTCTTCTTAAGGGCTTCCTGGAAGATCTTCAGCAATGAATTTCAATGGGCGGCCCAGTATTTCTTCAATGCCACTGCGCGAAGAAAAGTTGCGAGTGATTTGAACACTTTGTGATCGTTTTACAATTTTTGGCATGGCTAATTCCTCACTCAATTGTTGCAAAAAAAGCCTTCTAAGGTTGGTTGAAGTCTTCAGATGTGGATTCTTTTCCATATATATATAACAAACGCTGCAAAGGCAGCCACATCTAATATATTATAAAAAAAAAACACCAAGGGCCATCTTTTTGTTCTCCTTTTTGTTGAATATTCCCCAAGGCATTTGTATATGTTATCAACGCCTCCTTTGCTTCTGTTGTAGTCTAGGATCATGACCGGTTTGTTTTTGGACCTTCAACTGTGGTGCTGTAATGGTTGGAGGAGAGGGGTACAACTGCCTTGGTTTTCTTTGCCACATAAGAACACATAGATATGTTGCTACTAAATCCAAAAAGTGATGATTGGATTTCTCTGCCCCTTGGATTAGCAAATTCACTGAGCACAAACGTGCGTTTTTTATTCACCATGCCTAATATGGCCAAGTTGTAGTCCAACATCAAAGTGGTAGCCAAATTATATGTTGTAAATAAGTTGTCACACACAACACAAATCTTTGACTACACGCTCACCAAAATTTCTCTCTCTTACTCCAGAAGATGCAATACCAGTGTATATTTGTCCCTTCAGTGGATAGGACGTAACAACATCACATACCCCCCAAACCTTTTTGCCATACTTCCTGGCTTGGAAGGTATATATTGTGTGAATCCAGTGCCACCACGAAACGGATAAAGCTGCTCATCAACAGTGACGTTAGCTCCTGGTATATAGTTCATATGCAGGTTTCTATTCAGCATCAAGAAAATGTCGGATATAGCCTCTGATTTATTAGTTTTTTTTACGCTCCTCGCGAGTAATGCCATTGTCCAATCTTATGAAGCGGCTGATAGCCCAAAAATGCTTCAAACCGTTGTGTGTACATATCCAGAATGTGTCACGCGAGTCAAAAAAAGTATTCCCAAATAAGCGTCAAATTCAGTTGTTGTTATTGGTGTCCATATATGAGCTGATGTTGTATGGTTTTGTGTTTGTTCACTTTCGTTGGTTTCGCAAAAACTGATTATCAAAACAACAAAAAAACAAAACAAAAATAAAAATGCGTTACTATATTTCCAGTATTACCATATTTTTGTAAATTACAGTTTTTCAAACATAAGCGTAGTTTTTAAAAACACCTAGTACTGCAAATAACAGTTTTTTAAAATTTCACAACTGACAGAATAAATCAAAATATTTGTCGGTTTTGGTTTTATTTGACATAACTATTATAAAAAACGACCAGAGAAAAAAACCAACAAACATATATTTACTGTGTTAAATCGTTTCTACTTACTTAATCAAAAAATCTTTTCGTTTTTGAAGCTAAATTATTTCCCTGTAAAATTTTTATTTTAAATTTAGTTTTTTTAAAAAATCTGGCAACACCTGCATATTTCCTGCCTAAAACCCCGGTTTTTAGGATTAATATCACAAAATTTTAACAAAAAAACGCATAATATGTTACACATTCGTATTATTTTAATACAAAATACACTGGCATACCCCGGTATCCGGGTGTTCGGTGATGTACAATTTTTCGGGTGTTGATACAAGGGTTAAGTGTAAAAGTTGGAAGCGATCCAAAGTATTGCCCAGAGATATAAGCAAACAAAAAAAGGCGCGTAACGATACAAAAAATAGAAGTGCTTTTTGTCTGCATCAATATAAACGAAAAAATCTTCGAAGTGGGCATGAGTTTTTTTTTTATCAAAGTTATTTTAATAAAATCTGGAATTATATTGCTATATACTCATAATTGTTGTGTTGAAAATCTTTTTGAATTATTTTTATACAAAAAATAGTATTAAGCGCTACGATACTACGTTACGATACAGATTTTTTCCTTCAATGAATTACAAATTTGCTATAGTTTTATTTATTTAATTAAACTAGAAAAACGCATATAAAGTGTAATTCAGAACCTTAAAAATTGAAAACTGAAAAAATTGTATTTAAACTTTGTATTTTACGAGTATTTATTATACATATAAAATTCTAACTTTCGTTAAAATATTTCAAGTATTGTCATCATTTTTAAACTTCTGGTGGAAATGCCCATATCGTAACGAAACTCAATATAGCTCAATAGCTTTATACTCAAAGATACATGTCAAGTTCGAAAATGGGACAGATCGGATAAAAGCCACGCCTACCCCCATACAAAGTGACTTTATGAAATCAGTAAAATCTCCTTATCTATATAAATAAAAATCAAATGTCGTTCGTTGGTAATTGCATCAGTTGAGAACGGCTGAACCGATTTGGATAATTTTTTTTTAAAATGTTCGTAATAGTCCAACTTAGGTTTTTACGGAAAGAAAAATTGACCACGCCCACTTTGCGCCCACTTTTTTTGATTTATCTAAAATCGGAAAATGGCTGGACCGATTTGGATAATTTTTTTTTTAATGTTCATAGTAATCCAATTTAAGTTTTGTCGGAAAGAAAAATTGACCACGCCCACTTTTGCGCCCACTTTTTTCAATTTATCTAAAATCGGAAAACGGCTGGACCGATTTGGATAATTTTTTTTTTCAAATGTTCGTAGTAATCCAATTTAAGTGTTTACTGAAAGAAAAATTGACCACGCCCACTTTTGCGCCCACTGTTTTGATATCTATATATATAAAATTAAGTGGCAAAACTTCCTGTTCGCATACTCCTCCTAGACGGCTTGCCCGATTTCAATGAAATTTTCAGGGGTGATTGGGGTCTGTGTGGAGGGTGCACATAAGAAATTGCATGTGTGTATCTTTGCAGGTTTTGTACCACACCCCCTTTTGTCGCCCACAAATCAATAAAAATGCTGTATTTAAGACGATTTTGGTCGTATGAAATTAAAATTTGGTAAATAAGTTCGTATGATAACTATAATTAACTTTGAAAAAATGGGCGTGGTCACAATTCATCTACGCCTACTTTAAAGAAAATATCAAAATACTTCGAATACTTCAAATTTTGTAAGTACGCTTTGCTTTGAGTACGAGATGGTTTAAGGGGCAATGCCACACCCCCTTTTACCTCCCACATATAAATAAAAAATTGTTGTTATCGAATAGCTTTAGTTAGAGTTATGGGTCGCACAGCTTAGAAATTCGGTATTCGACCACAATTTAGACGTACCGTTTCTGTGATGAAATTTTATGGGAGTGGACAAGGGGGAGGGGCACCTCCGATACAACCCAAATTTGTGATATCGAATAGCTTTGAAGTTATAGGAATTCATCTTTGGAATTCAGTTTTTGACCTCAATTTACACATGCAGTTTCAATGGTTTTATTTTATGGGCGTTGGACAGGGAGGCGTGACATCTCCCTTACAACCCAAATTTGCGATATCGTATTGCTTTGAAGTTATAGGTTGACAGCGTAAGAATTCGGTATTCGACCTAAATTTATACATGCATTTTCAATACTTACATTTTGTCGTCGTAGGGCAAAGGGGAGTGGCACTTCCCATACAACCCAACTTTGTGCTATCAAATAGTTTTAGAGTTATAAGTCGTACAACGCCGAAATTCAGTATTCGACCTCAATATACACATGCAGTTTCATTGATTCAATCTATGTTCATTGGCAAGAGGGGCGTGGCACCTCCCATTTAACGTAAAGTTGCGATATTGAATATCAGCGTCAGAATTCAGTATTCGGCCCCAATTTATACATGCAGTTTCATTAATTACATTTTATGGGCGTACGACAAGGGGGCGTGAAACCTCCTATTTAACCCAAATTAGAGATATCAAATAGCATTGGGGTTATAGGTCTCACAGCTTTGGAATTCAGTATTGGACCTCAATGTACACATGCAGTTTCATTGATTACATTTTATGAGCGTTGATCAAGGGGGAGTGGCACCTCCCATACAACGAAAATTTGTGATATCGAATAGCTTTGTAGTTCAAGGTCGCACAGCGTCGGAACTCAGTATTCGACCAAAATTTACGCTTGCAGATTTACTGATAAAATTTTTTAGAGTTTGTCGGGGGGGCGTGACACCTCCAATTTAACCCAAATTTTCGATATCGAATAGATTTGGAGTTATAGGCAACTTAGCCTCAAAATTCAGTATTCGACCTCAATATACTCATGCAGTTTCATTGCTAAAATTTTACGGGCGTAGGGAAAAGGAGAGTGGCACCTCCCATACAATCAAAATTTGTGCTATCGAATAGTTTTGGAGTTATATGTCGCACAGTTTTGGAATTCGGTATTCGACCTCCATGTAGACATCCAGTTTAATTGATTACATTCTATTAGCGGTGATGAAGAGAGAGTGGCACTTCCTATACAACCCAAATTTGTTATATCGAATAGCTTTGTGGATATAGGTCGCACAGTCTCAGAATTCAGTATTTGACCTCAATTTAGACATGCTGTTTAACTGATAACATTTTATGGGCGTTTGAATAGGGAGAGTGGCAGCAACGCGCCGGGTTTCAGCTAGTACTCCATAAAAATTAGTACAATGGTTTAAAATTTTGCAAATTAGTTTAAATCTGAAATATACAGTCCATGTTTTAAATTTTGTTTAGAAAAGCTGAAAATTCCGCCCACCTCCCATACAAAAATTTCAAAAAAATTAATCCTTAAACTTGACGTCATCAAAATAATACAACATTTAATACTTCGAATAAACTAAAATACGGCCATGGGAGTATGTATTTTAACTTCCGACCAGTCGAAGTTAATGCGTTACTGGATTTTTTTTTAAAAATTTGATTTCATTAATTTAAATCGCTTCACTAACATACCATCGCTTTTTATTTAAAAAATAGTTTCCCAAAAAAAAATTAATCTTACTGTCAACACTTAAATTAAAATAGCTTAAATTACTTTGACGTAATTCGCGCCATTCATCATTAACTTTAAGTCATCAGTGCTTACAACTAGGGATCGGATTTTTATGCAAAATGTATAAAAAATGACTGCCAAAAATCTAAACTATGCAAATTTTATGCAAAATTTTAACACATTTCGATCAGTTATTTGTATCTGATCAATATTTTAGAATAAACAGTTCACGTTGTTATCCTATCTTTACACAGGATTTGATTTAAAAATGATTTTGCATAAAAATCCGATCCCTACTTATAACATTTATCAAATGGCGACTCAATTGTAATATAAGTGGTAGATAGTCTTTTAAACTTTAGTTGGAGGCAGAAGTTCCACATCTTTTAAAAATGCATTTTGAAATTGAAATTTAATTAACACTTTTCTTACATAGCTCAATATAAAGCTAGTAGCAATGTAGTCTGAAGTCGGTTTCCTCCGATTGTGGTATTTATAAATGAATTATTTTAATTTATTTTTCAAATCTGAAATTTTTAAACAAACTTAATTACTAAAATAAACTGTTTTAAAAATTATAATTGATTTACAGTAAAACAGTAAAAATGGCAACTCTGGTAATCACTCAAATGTGTGGCGAGCGAGAAGGGCGAGACCAAGGCTCATTTATAAGGTTGTAGCAGTTGAGAGCGAGCTCGATGGAACTGTCAGAATGGATGAAAATAAATCAAGAAAATGGATGCATAGAACAAAGAAAAGCACAGTGACAGTTCAGGCAAAGGCGGAAAAAGAGCGCATTTCTCTCAAGTGACACAACCTTATAAATTAACCTTGGGCGAGACTATAGATCATAATTTTAGAGATGAGGTATAGCTTGAAGCGTTTTGATCCTCTGCTGGTTGTAGGCTAAGTAACGTCACATTAGATTTAATAAAGCGCCCTCTAAAGGACATAAAAAACTAACAAAAAAAATGTTTTAGTGACATAAGAAAATTGAAGTATCGTTAGAAGAATTTTGATCGTACGCAGAAGAAAAGTTATGTGATGTCACATAAAGCTGAATATGGCTACCTCTAGCGGACAAAAAGTCAACTAACCCCAAACTTTTAAACTACAAATCATAACTTGACAAATTAGGTATCGTTGGAAGTGTTTTCACCGTCCGCTGGTTATAAGTTATGTGACGTCACTTAAAATTTAATATGGCTCCCTCTAGAGGACAGAAAGTCAACTAAAACCTTAACTTCTAAACTACTCATCATAATTTGACAACTGGTTATAGATTATATGACTTTACATTAAATTGAATATGGCGTCCTCTAGCGGACAGACAGTCAACTAAGCCCCTAACTTTTAAACTACAAATCATAATTTGACAAATGAGGTATCGTTGGAAGCGTTTTATCGTCCGCTGATTATTAGATATGTGATGTCACATTTAATTGAATGTGGCGCCCTCTAAAGGACATAAGGTCATGAACTAAAAAGATTTTTTTGAGTGACATAATTAACATTTTTTTTATAATTAGATCATGAAACAAGTGATTAGTAGTTAATACCTTCGATTATATAAAATTGTATCCTCAAAATAATTTAAATACAAAATAAGTTCAAAAAACTAAAATCCGACTACTAAAAAGCACGCTCTAACAAGTATAAAACAAGAAAATATTCCCATTTGAAATTGTTATGTACAAACTATTCAATAGTTTTTATCTATTAAATTAACAACTTACACATTATATATTTTAATGTATATAAAACTAATTTATAGTGATTTTTACTGCTAATTTATAGTAATTAATAGTGAAATACACATAATATAAGGCGCGTTCTTTTGTAAACGAGTTACAAAAGAACGCTGCAACTCGGATAAAATTTGCTTTTAGTTGCTTACCAACACTGGCAAGAACTGTCACAAGCATATGTTTAGTTTGATAAAAAAAATACGAAAAATCAAAACAAAATGAGTAATTCTTTGGATTTCTCAAGGATTCTTTGCTTGGATATGCTTGGAGAAGGCTTCGCATCTTGGACTCCAAGCATATCGGTGTCCTCTCTGAATCCTGAAAATGCAGTTAATTAATTTAATTCCTTAAAAAAACATATATTTTGTACCGAAATCGCTAACGACACCGTGTCTTCCAGCACGTTCGCGTAGGCCAATCTTTTTTTTTTTTGGATGTTGGAACTCCACTTTCCGGGCGAGATAGCACCTCAAAAAACCAATTGTCTCCTCACGGAACCACTTTTTTCGCTGTTTTTCTTGCATTCTGAAATAAAAATCATATTTTATTTTATAAATTTATCAAAAATTTACGTAAATCAATTTCACTCACACTTCCTCCATATTATTTCGTTTTGTTTATGTGTTTGTTTGTTTATAAAAAAAAAAACTGTTTTGACGTATGCATGAAATTTCCCTAGGATTTTTTCATGACTCATTCACAATAGAGCAGTTTTTAACTGTCCAGCACTGCAAATCTGGTCGGATAGCAGTTTACCGAGTTGCCTAAACTCGCATAAATATCCGACTTGGTGTTGTTGTTTTGCATGTATTAAGTTATCCTACCTAGTGTTCTTTTGTAAGTCGGTAGGAAAAGAATAGGCCTATACTTAAATGCATATAAAACTAATTTAAGTGAAGATAGAAGATATCCGTGATCGTATGCAAAATACCCTAACAAAACAATACATTCTAACAGTAGTTAGCGATCACAAGCCTAAGGGCAAAGTGCATTATGCCAGGCGCATACGCAGGGGAGGTTTTGGGGGTTCAAACCACCCCCACCGAAATGATCGAATTTCAAAAAGCACCGAGATAAACTCTCAGCACAACATGGCAGCCGTTGTGTGTTTATGATCACGACAAAGATCCTTAGATAACATTGGTAAAAAAATAAAGAGGCTCAATTAACAACATTTATTGTGAAACGACTATAATACATAGAGACTCAAAAAGTTTTTAACGTAAATAATATGAAAAACAATATTCAAAAATAATTTTTTGTTTAAATGCATCTTATTTTCGCTACAACCTTTACTAGAATTAATAATTTTAGCCCAATAGGAAAAATTATGTGCGACTTTGGAAAAACGCTGTAATTTTCAACAATTTCGATCCCCGTAGCGGGGGAAAACTGTAACCAAACTTTGTAATAGTAGTTAAGGTTTTAGTCCTGATTTCGAATCTGAAGTCAGAATTTTAAAATTCAATATGGTTAATAGGGTTGCCACCTTATTTTTATTTTTACGAATTTGGTGCGAGCACTTGGTAAAAATGGGTGGCTGAATCCGAGTCCGTTGTCAGAAATAAAAAATTATAAGAATTCGTAAAAATACAAAAAAATTTAGGTGGCAGCCCCATTAACCGTATTGAATTTTAAAATTCTGACTTCAGATTCGAAATCAGCTACCCCAAACACACTTAAATGATGTTTTAAATTCTTAAAAATACATATTGTTAGGTGGCAACCCTTAATATTTAATTCATTCTATACTTATTTGATTCACTTTTTTTTTTTAAACAATCACATATTATTACTACATTGGAAACAACTTAAACTTCTTCATACTCATTTTTGTGTAAGTGGCTCATGATTCAAAAATGTGATTCACTTTTTTTCGAATCATTCACATATGAGTACTACTTTGGAAACTACTTTTACTTTCATAGTCATTTTTGAGTAAGTGGCTCATGGTTAAAAAATGTGACTAATTTGAAATCTCTGATTTGAATCACTAAGTTGTGAACGAATAGTACTCGAGTACTACTTATTTTTAACCGACTTCAAAAAGGAGGAGGTTCTCAAGTTAGTTGGTTTTTTTCTTATTTAATGTATGTACATCGATAACTCCTAAAGTACTTGCCCGATTGCCAACATTTTTTGTCAACAGATAGAGATATCAGACACGGAGGTGCCCGTCTAAAAAAGTGAACGGTATTTGACACATGGGCGTGGCAATATAAGAAACACTTTGTGTGTCGAATAACATTAACACTAGAGTACTGAAATTTAGTACAGGGGTTGGCACAATTATTAAAAGTTATGTTCAAAAAAGTGGGCATTATTCTATAAAGGGCGTGGCAGCATTAGAAAAACGCTGTAACTCGAATAATGTTGACACTAGGGTACTGAAATTAGGTACAGTGGTAGGCATAGTTATAAAAATGTACTGTAAATAAAGTGGGCGTTGTTGGACAAAAGGACGTGGCAATATAATAAAATGACTGTATCTCAGTTAATATTGACACTAGGGTACTGGAAATTGGTACAGGGTTAGGAACAAATATTACAAATTTTGGTCAAAAAAGTAAGCGTAATTCGATAAAGGACGTGGCAAAATAATAAAAACGCTGTAACTCGAATAATATTGACACTATAGGTACAGGGGTAGGCATAGTTATGAGAATTTACTGTGAAAAAAGTGGGCGTAGTTGGAAAAAAGGGCATGGAAATATAAGAAAAATACTGTATCTTAGTTAATATTGAGGATACTGGAAATTGGTACAAGGGTTGGAACAATTATTACAAATTATGGTCAAAAAGTGGGCGTTGGTCGACAAAGGCGCGGCAATATTAGAAAAATGCCATAACTCGAATAACATTGACACTAGGATACTGAAATTAGGTAAATATGTAGGCATAATTATGAAACATTACGGTCGAGAAAGGTGGCGTTACTGGACAAAAGGGCGTGGCAATATAAGAAAATACTGTTTTTCAATTAATGTTGACAGTAGGGTACGAAAATTCGTTACAAGAATGGGAAAATTGTTATCATAATCTCTAAAAAGGAAGAAATAAAAACTTTTTAACAAAAAAAAACCAACTTCAAAACCACTACAAAGTAAAATTTAATTTTAGATTACTTCTCACATAAATTCTTGGTCAAATTTGTTTATTTATTTATATACAGTGACTCACAGCTTATTTGATGCAGCCAAAAAAAATTATTAAAATATCAAATATATTTTATGGTATTTCCATTAGAGAAAAAAATTTTTATTTTTTATATTGTTAAATTATATGTTTTATTTAATAACAAAAATTAACAAAAAATGTTTCTTCATAAGAAAGATAAAGCAAATTAAAGTAATTCAGTTACAGTTTTGAGGTCACAGCTTAAATGATGCACTTAATTAAAAGTATTCAAAAAACATAAAAACATAAATATTTCGACTTCATGACTACGGCTAATACTTAGTGGGGTATCCCTTTTGATTCAGAACAGCTTTTAATCGGGAATTCATAGATTCTACCAGTTTTGCTGTATAATCGGCATTATAAAGCATTAGAAATATTGTGGTTTCTTATTTTATTTTCCAGCACAGACCACAAATTCTCAATAACGTTGAGATCCGGACTCTGTGCAGGTGTCTGTACTACATGTGGGCAGTTCCAGATAAGCCAAGTTTTTACAATACCAGACGTATGCTTGGGATCGTTGTCTTGGTAGTACCTAAACGAATCCCTAATGCCCATTTTATCCGCACTTTGTACTAAATTATCTTTCAGCAGATCCAGATACATATCTTTATTCATGTTTCCATTGATAAATGTTAAATTTCCGACGCCTGAATGGGACATGCAACCCCATACCATCACACTGCCACCACCGTGTTTAACTGTAGATCGCAAATTACATGGTTGAAGCTCGGTGTTTGGTTTTCTCCAAACGCATGATTTTCCATCAGACCTGAACAGGTTAAATTTGCTTTCATCCGCGAAAACAACGGACTTCCAGAACGAAATATCTTTGTTCATATGTTCTCTGCAAAACTCTATTCTTCGTTTTCTATTACGAGCATTAATCAACGGCTTATTTCGGGCAGTCCTTCCATGAAAATTTTCTTCGCGCAGAACTCTACGAACAGTTTCAGGGTTACAGACCTTACCTAAGTATTTTTCGACCTCGTTCGTTAATTTTGGTGCGCTTAAATAGGGTTTTTGTTTAACTTTGCGAACAATCCACCTCTTATCTGCATCATTGAATATTTTATTTGGCGCAGATCTTCCCTTGTCTTCTATCCTATTTTCGTTGCGAAACCTTTCTATAATGTGCTGGACAGTTGACGAACTAATAGCAACAATTTCTGCAATTTTTCGTTGGCTTTTGCCCTCTTTATAATGACGAATAACGTCTTCCCTTTTTTCAAATGAGGTCCGTTTTCTCATTTTCAAGAAATTTCAATTTTTACAACTTTTCTCTACAAAAATTTTTTGAGAATGACTTAAGACGCTAAGCTAACCAAAAAAAACATACATTTCACCGTTATTTCATTCTCAGAGAAAATATAAAATACACTGCATCATTTAAGCTGTGAGCATATTTTGATGAGAACATTATTTGTTTCTCTATTTTTTTAGTAAGCTTTGTTTTTGTTATTGTTTTTTCTGCAGCAGTAAACAGTACATGCATTTCTAATTACAAGCCGTATCAATTTTTTTTATTAAATTTAACCAAAATCGAGTCTTTTTCGTTTTTCTAAAAAAGTATAACCTGCATCAAATAAGCTGTGAGTCACTGTATATTATAAAATTAGAAAGCTTATTACTATAAATTTTTTCTATTTTGTTTTATTGACGTAAATATATTCATTTCTCCATGAACATAAAACCTTTAAAGTCGGCGCTTATATAATTAGACTTTTATAAAATAAACGCTCCGGCTTTAAAGGTTTTATATTCATGGAGAAATGTACAATGACAATAATACAAAATAGAAAAAATTTATAGCAATAAGCTTTCCAATGTAATAATATGTATAAATAAATTAACAAATTTGGCCAAGAATTAATGTGAGAAGTAATCTAAAACTATTTTTTACTTTGTAGTGGTTTTGAAGTTGGCTTTTTTTTTTTTTTTGCTAAAAAAGTTTTTTTAAGTATTCGTTGCAGATCTCTGGAGTGGAGTGACCACAAAAAAAATTACAATTGCACTAGCCCGAAATAAAGGAAGACTCGACATTATGATATAAATATTAACTAATTTTGAAAAAATTGGAAGTCTAAAAAAAATTACAGCCCCCCGAAATTTTTTCTGGGTACGCGCCTGCATTACGCTATACATCTAGAGAGCGGCATACTACCACGCATATCTTCTTAACATCACTATTAATTGGTATTCTATACAATAAAACAAATTATGTGTAAGTTGTTTATTTAATAGACAAAAACTATTGAATAAACATAACATTTTCAGGTGAAAATATTTTCTTGTTTCATACTTTTTAGAGCTTGCTTTTTCTAGTCAGGTTTAAGTTTTTTAACTTTTTTTTTATATAGGTATTTTAGATGTTGTTTTATACTGATAGAGATTTAAGTTCAAGGTTTGACCAGAGAGATAAAATTTATCAAACTTCCAGAGAAAAAAAGAAAATAACTAGTACCATGGCACAATTACTGACAAGGTAGTAGCGTAGACTGGCTTTTTTCTCACGAGCGGCGATGAGTAGTTGTCAAAATTAGCTGTTTATGCAATGAATCGAAGAAAAGTTAAAAAATAAGCGACGACTTTAGCATAGCTAGTCAACCGCAACGAACTAAAAACATTTCAATCAACTTCGCGAATAAATTTTATGAATCAAAGATAAGTTAAAAATAAGCACATAGCTAGTCAACAGCAGCAAACTACAACATTCTTTAGCTGTTTTTGACAACTACCAATCGCCAAAAAACTGTCACGGCTACCTTGTCAAATAATTATACCATGAACTAGTACTAAGTCATATTATACTCTGCACAAAATTTATGCTCCAAGTCAAAAATAACACCAATTAGTGTTCAATGAATTAAAAAAATGTCTGCTCTATTTAATAAATTTGACTCTCTTACTCTCCCGTTCCTTCTTTCTCTCTTTCTCTCTTTCTCTCTCTCTTTCTCTATTTTCTCCTTCCCTTTTCTATTCTCTGCCCTTTAAAAGTTGTAAAGAAGTTAGACTTTTTAATTTTACACTATTTATTGTAGCCGATTTTTTATTTAACCTTTAAAAATAAAAAAAAAATGACTAAGTCTTGGTATGTATAACATACAAATTATTTTTTGACTTTAGGAATTAGAAAAAATAATAACTTTAAACAATCGGAAACTTGAACAAATAAGTGTACAACTGCGGAAAATACAATCGGTAGCTCTCTTTAAATTTCCCATTCATACGTTCATTCTTAGAAGATCTTAACAACTTTGTTTTTCCTAAATTGAAAAGGTACTCAAAAAAATCACTTTTCTCTTTTTACTCTCTTTTACTTTCTTTACACGAGAATGTTCTAATTTCACTTTCTTTGTTTCTTGCTTGCCGCGCACTTTCCACTTGAAGGAGAGATTTCACTCAAATTATGGGAAACCTTTGTCCAGTGTTTTTTCTACATAGAAGAAGCACAAAATGGTTAACACGTCATTTTCAAAATGCTCAAGATTATTTATCCTCTCTTTATTTAAGCTTGCCGCTCTCCTATTGTTGTTTGTTTTAAAATTGTTGACGGAAGCATTTTTTTTAACCCCTTATTTCAAAAGGTTGCATGTATTAAAAAAAAATTATAGATTAACAAATAATAAAAAGGTATAACCTTTGAGTACATAAAAATACTGCTACTCCTTAATTTCCTCACCAAAGAGCACCAAAAAGAGTTTTTATCACTGGTTTGATAATTATTCTTAAACACAAACTTTTATTTAGTTTTAATTCAAAGTTCATTGCACAATTTTAAAAATGTATCTTCTTATTGTTCTACCTCCAGCTAATCTTTTTTAATATTTCATTTTACAACTAAAAAAATCTTCAGACTATAAATTATGCTAAGGGAAATTTAAAGAGAATGCTTCAACATACTCTCATGTAAAAATAATGCACAAGCTATTGCTCATTGGAAGTTTCTTTGTGCAAGTCATAGTATAATTACCAGAGCTGTAAAAGAATGCATTCAATTTGATTTTATTCACAAAGTGAAAAGTGAATAACGAAATAGGAATGCATTTAATGAATGCAAAATTGATTTATAAATAAAATTTCTAATTCGCATTAATTTTTTAAAAAATGGTTAATCATTCATTTCAACTATTCATTTTCGTTATTCAGAATAACGAATCATTTTTTTATTCATTTGAATGTTATTCACAAAGAATGCAATTCACAAAGAATATCAGAATTTTCAATTATTCTTTTTTATTCATTATTTATTTTTTATTCATTATTCATTTGTTATTCATTATAAATTTTTTATTCATTACTTACTTTTTATTCGTTATTCATATTTTACTCATTATTTTTTATTCATTATTCATTTTTTATTCATTATAAATTTTTTTATTCATTATTCACTTTTTATTCGTTATTCATGTTTTACTCATTTTTTTTTTGTTATTCATTATTAATTTTTTATTCATTATTCATTTTTTATTCATTAGGTATTCCTTTATTATTCATTATTCTTTTTTTATTCATTATTTATTTTTTATTCATTACTCATTTTTCATTCATTATTATTTTTTATTCATTATTAATTTTTTATTCATTATTCATTTGTTATTCATTATAAAGTTTTTATTCATTATTCACTTTTTATTCATTTTTCATATTTTATTCATTATTCTTTTGTTATTCATTATTAATTTTTTATTCATTATTCATTTTTTATTCATTATTTATTATTCTTATTTTTTATTCATTATTCATTTTTTGTTCATTATTCTTTTTTATTCATTATTAATTTTTAATTCATTATTAATTTTTTAATCATTATTCATTTTTTATTCATTATTCATTTGTTATTCATTTTTTATTTATGGCTCTAATGAATTAAAAATTAATAAAGAATAACAAATGAATAATGAATAAAAAATGAATAATTAATGAAAAATTAATAATAAATAACAAAAGAATAATGAATAAAAAATGAATAACGAATAAAAAATGAATAATGATTAAAAAAGAATAATTGAAAATTCTGACATTCTTTGTGAATTGCATTCTTTGTGAATAGCATTCAAATGAATAAAAAAAATGATTTATTATTCTGAATAACGAAAATGAATAGTTAAAATGAATAATTAATCATTTTTTTAAAAATGAACGTGAATTAAAAATGTTATTTATAAATCAGTTTTGCATTCATTGAATGCATTCTTATGTTGTTATTCAGTTGTACTTAAAATTCTGAATATGAATGCCGATCTTACAGCTCTGATAATTTTCCAGGTAATATAAATCGAAAGGGTCGAACTGTCATTGTAGGGAAAGAATGTCAAAAGATCGTGATGACAATCAAAACAATGATGCGTCTTGTGTGTTAATAATTGAAACGGTGAATTTTTTTGTTTATGGATTTTAAATTTAATGAATTTATGAATTTTTCTTATGCATTCTTATTTAAATATTTTACAATTAATTGCAAAGTGTCTATCTCCATAAGAAACAAAAACAGAAAATAATTTTTTACTCTTTCTTGTGAAAATTTATTTATCAAAAGCTGAAGTAAACACAGAAAAAATCCCCTTTAACTTTTTAATGTGTCCACCAGAGAACTGCACAAGCCTACTTGAAACTCTATTTCAAGTACTTGCTTAAAATACAAGTTCAAGCTAGCTTGAGCTCGATAATTTTGAATCAAGTATAGCTTGTAATTGAATATAAATAAGCCCACGACAGCTTGCGACTTGCAAGCATGCTAGCTTACAAGCGAACGGCACGAAGTTTCAAGTAAAGGAAAGCTTGATGACTTCGGCAAAAAGCTTGAAAAGCTTGAAATTGAAGACAAGTATCCAATTAAAGCAAGTATCCAAAGAATTCAATGAGTTTGTTTAGAGAAAGCTTAAGCGTAATAGGACTTTTAAGGATTCTGTGGACTCCGTGGTTGGAAGTTTTAGGGGTAACTTATTTCGAAGATGATGTCAAACTTTAAAATTTAAGATGGCGGATAGAGTTGCCACCTAGATTTTTTTTTATTTTTGCGAATTCTTGTAATTTTGAAATTCTGACAACGGATTTGATTTCGAATATAATGTCACAGTTTTAAAATTTTAGATAGGGGTTAGGGCTGCCACCTAAATTTTTACCATAATATTGCCACCTAATAATATGTATTTTTAACAGTTTTAAACATCATTTATCAGTGTTAAGGGGTCACTGATTTCAAATCTAAAGTCAGAATTTTAAAATTCAAGATAGTGGATAGGGTTGCCCCCTTAATTTTTTTTAGTTTTATGAATTCAGGGCTATCAAAAAAAAGTTACACCAAAAATGGGTCGCTGAATTCGAATCCGTTGTCAGAATTTCCAACTTATAAAATTTTGAAATAACAGGGTTGCCACCTAATAATATGTCTTTTCAAGAGTTTTAAACGTCATTTATCAGTGTTAAGGGGTCGCTGATTTCGAATCTAAAGTCATAATTTTAAAATTCAAGATGGTGGATAGGGTTGCCAACTTAATTTTTAGTAGTTTTATGAATTCGGGGCTGGCAAAAAAAAATTGTACACCAAAAATGGGTCGCTGAATCCGAATCCGTTGTCAGAATTTCCAAATTATAAAATTTTGAAATAATAGGGTTGCCACCTAATAATATATTTTTTCAATAGTTTTAAACGTCATTTATCAGTGTTAAGGGGTCGCTGATTTCGAATCTAAAGTCAGAATTTTAAAATTCAAGATGGTGGATAGTGTTGCCAACTTAATTTTTTGTAGTTTTATGAATTCGGGGCTGTCAAAAAAAAATGGTACACCAAAAATGGGTCGCTGAATCCGAATTAGTTGTCAGAATTTCCAACTTATAAAATTTTGAAATAATAGGGTTGCCACCTAATATTATGGCAATAACAACAGAAAAAAGTTACACGAACTCCGCATAATAAATGAAACGAACAACGAAAGAAACGATCGTCAGTCGCTTCCGACGGCAATGCAGTCGCATAGAGTCGAAACCAGAGTTGAAAAGTAGAAAACTTGACTTTTTCCACCAACTCATGTGGGGTAGAAACAAAATAGAATCACGTCAGACATACGTATGATTCGTTTTTCAGAAGCCAGTCGCGAATTGTAAGGGAAAAAATTAACCAAGTTCCTGCAATTCAACTCAAAGCTTGATATATTTCAAGTAGCTTGATTTTCAATTTACTTGTTGCAGATCTCTGGTGTCCACACTACTTGTATTTGACACTTTATCCCCTACAGCTCGGCAGCAGAGTCTCTATTTATAATACCTGGTTGTGCAAGTAAGCTTCGGAAAATATACATATAACTTTGATTGATTAATTTTCAAACAAACTTCTGTATTCAGTGGAAATCTTTATTTTTAAAAGTTTTTAAATGTGTGAATTTGTTTTCACTCAAAAGTAATACTCAAAATATTGTCCATTTTGATTTCGACCTCTCATGTAGCATTTTAATAATTAGGTCACGATAAAATGTCTTCTATCTCAAAAAAAAAAGAATTTTCCAAATTCAAAGAGAAATTTTGTTTGGGATATCTAAAAATATAATTTATTTTGTTCTCTTTAAAATCTTGTGCTCAAATACTGGCGTTAGGAATTGTTGTCTCTTTTTTTTTTGCAAAAGCAATCTTTCAATACAAAAATGAGTTTTGCTTAAAAATGATGAGCCAAGAAAACAAGAGCCAGGAGATTGTTTTTTTTAAGCACATGTTTGTAGAACATGATTTGGGAAATTCTAGGAAAATGAGTAGTAATTCAGAAGTGTTTCCTTAAAAAAACAAAATTTGATTTTTAGAGAACATGTTTTCACTTAAATTTTATTGTAAGACAAGAGCAATAAAAGTGATTCTCTTATACTCATTTTCCCCCTTCGCTTCTTCAGAAAATCATCTTCTTTATTTATAAAATACGTTTTGGGAAATTATTTGGAAAATGAGTAATTCATAAGTGTTTCTCTTTAAAAAAAAATAAAATACTCCCTTTTGATATTAAGAGCACATATGTTCAATTCAATTTTGTTCAAACCCAAAGCAACTAAAATTTTTCACTCTCTTCTGCTATTTTTCCCCACTTCGCTGCTACAGAGAATTGCCTTCTTTGTTTATAGAATAAAATTTGGGAAATTTTAGGAAAATGAGCATTTAAGATATCAAGCGAACATTTTTTCACTCCAACTCAATTCACGCTCAAGAAATCTTTGTTTTCTAATACTTTGCTAATATTTCTTTTTTCCCTCTGTTATTCAAATATGCTTGTCTTCTGTGTTTATAAAATTTGATTTGGGACATTTTAGAAAGAAGATTCATTCATGTTTTCTTTTGCTACTCCCCCCCCCCCCCCGCTCTTATTTGACTTGTCTTCAGTGTTTATGAAATTTAATTTGGCAAATTTTAGTAAGAAGAGTACTGAAAAAATACTCTCTTAAGATATTAAAAGCATATTTTCGCACTGCGATTGAATTCACATTCAAAAAACTTTGATTTTTTTACTCTCTTTTAGGTTTTCCCCTCTGTTCTTTACTTTTAGCCTGTACACCGCTATAATAAAAATTTTCAATTGCTTATAATGATTTTAAAGAAATTTTCAACATTTATGATTATTTATTATTGTTTCGTAATTTTAGCATTTTTGTTTTATTTAACTATTTTACTCTGCAAAATTTTTATCATTTTGCTTTATTTTAACGTTTAGCTTATACACAGTAATTTTAATCGCACTCTTTCTTTTCCTCTCGTTGCCACTCCAACGACTTTCAGAATTTCCCGAACATGGTACATTTTCTGGCAAATCAGCTGTTTTCCATTGAATTTTCTTGCGCACTACGATTTGAGTCGGCGCGCCAATATCAATGGTTGCCGCCATCGCTGGAGAATGATGTGAGTGCGTGACCTATTTTCACTACCGTTATTTACCCTAGAGTTCAAAGACCTTTGGTTGCGTCAACAATGGAGTGAGTGTGAGCGAAAATTTTCCTAGCCTTACTTTTGTGGTTGTTTTTGTGAATTGAATTCTTGTTGTTTTTGTTATTTTTGTAGATTGTGCTGGTGGTGGAGTGCGTTTTACTCTACCTACGCATACGTCTCTTTTGGTGCTTGTTCTTTTTATTCTTTTTCTGCACCGCTTTTCGGCATTTACCTACTTCATTACGGCTTTTCTTGTAATGGATGTGGTTGTTGTTGTTGTTTTTTTTTATATTTAGCGCATTTCCCTTTTAGAGATGTACAACGATACAACTCTTACTTTTTATTTATTGTGGTATGAGAAGAGCCTCAGTGGATTTTCAAATTTTTTGTTAGGTATTTTTAAAAGCTGGGTCCCCTTTTCTTGTGCATTTGGCGAGGGTGACATGTTGTCACATTTTGGGGGAAGCTTTCCTTTTGCTTATGTATGTATGTACGTATGTATTTTTTGCTCAGCGTTTTATGTCCTAATAAAAAAATCTTGCGCTTTGTTTTTGGCTACAATTTCGGGTGGATTCCATGTAAAGAAGCCTCACGTACTCACTCATCAAAAGAAAATGTGAAGAAGTTGGAATAGGGTGACTTTTGTATTGACCTATTTCTATGTACCATGTGTCCAAAGCAGTGTTCTATATGTTCTATACAGTGTTGCGCAAAATAATAGCAACAAAATCAGGGCGCTGCTACAAAATCGTGTATCATTTTAAATATTGGGGACACACAAAAATTATTATAGCAACCAAAGCCTATATTCATACATCATATTAAAAACAAATCATATTCAAATTTAGTTTTTTTTTTATTAAATTTAAAATAATCAGCCCTATCATGAATAATTTTTCACGCGGAATCGGAAAAGGGAGTTTTAATTTTTAAAAGAATGCTCAAGAATATTTTGGAAATTTTTAATGCAAATTTGGTGATAAGCCGTTGATGAACAAATTTTGCATTAAAAATTTCCAAAATGTTCTTGAGCTTTGTCTTAAAAATGAATCCGATTCCACGTGAAAAATTATTCATGATAGGGCTGAATGTGTGTTGAAATAGTACGAACAATTATTATTGCTACCTGCAACCCTATATAGTTGTTATTGCACTTTGACTTCGATAAGAATGTCAATCAAAAGAAATTAATAAACTCTCTCTCATCTATTGAAATTAAAATAAGACACACGCGTTTTAATTCGCTGCGGCAATATTTTTTAATTTTAACAATGTGACTACATTCAATTTGTCTGAGAGCAAAACAAAAGCTATATAATTAATATTTGGTGTAATGTCCATTATTTTTGATAACCGCTACACATC
This sequence comes from Dichetophora obliterata, assembly GCA_963920525.1. Classification (NCBI taxonomy): domain Eukaryota; kingdom Metazoa; phylum Arthropoda; class Insecta; order Diptera; family Sciomyzidae; genus Dichetophora; species Dichetophora obliterata. Next base: position 24,993,999 of record OY986436.1, read on the forward strand.
TGAGCGGCATCGACTCTATTAAATTAGATATGTTGGTATTAGGTACTTGTTCCCAATTAAGTTAAGGTCTTATTGAAAAACCTTTGACCAGAAACTTTTACCTTCAACATCCCAAAAATATTTTCGATGGAATTCAAGTCATTGTGATTGTACCGCCTAATCAAGGACTTGAATCCAATTGTCTCTAATGTCATCTTTGATGAGCTTTCAGTGAACATCGGGCTGAAACGTGCACTGAAATGCCATATTTCACTAGGCATGTGGTCGCATCTTGCTTTTTAAAATATCTTTAGATACAAATTGATCCATAATTCCATCGATTTCTTGAAATGGTTCAACTTCATTATAGCAAAAACAAGTCGAGACCATAATACCATCGCCTTTGTGCCGTACAGTGCATATCCCATCTGAATTAATCAAGTAATTGTTCATCTAGCTAAAAAAGTGGGAGAGCAACTGCCCCTTTTCCCCCCGCTTGCTACGCCAATGATCATCGTCTTTATTGGGTTAAGACCATGACAGAATAACCAGGTAGAGCCGACTCGGAGAGGAATACAGTAGAAAGCGAGTTTCTTTATGTTCATGTTTCACAGTTGATTTTTGGTTAAACTTGTTTTTTTGCTTTTTTCAAATTGAACACTTTCTCGACATTTTATAGTTTTTTTTTTTGCACTGTTTTCATAATATTTTTCACTTAAATTAACACAAACTTAACACACGTGTCCATATAATTTACAATTTGGAAACATAATATTCCTATTTCATTTGACGTTTTTACGAACTTCGTCATTTTGACAACTACTCAACCTTTTCATTTTTCACTCTTCCTCGACGCGGGAGGGCACTAAGCGAGCCGGCCCTGCCATGGTTAAGACAATACATATCAAAGAAATAAAAAATGATCTTTTTTTTCTTTTGTTTTGGAGCGTCGCTTATTTATTTGTATCTCACTTTTCGCCTTGTTCGAGGCTCATCAGTGAGAGAGCAACATGGAGTTTATTTAAACTCTCTCAACCAAGACTCATTTATAAAAGGTCTGTTTCCGTACTTTTTGGACTAAAAATGATAAAACTGTCAAAAGCATGTATCATCCTTGATTTTACTATGTATGGCAATGCCACAGCAACTCATTTCAACTGTCTTTTATTAATTTTTGTAGTTTATTTTCTTTCAGTTTTATGCCTTAGTTTGTCATTCTTGAGATAGAGAGATTTTCCTTTATTTTTTTAAAAAAGAGTCAGTCGTGAAATGTTAAAAGGAAAAGCTAATTCATTTTATGTTCTATTGATGAAATAAGTTAAATAAAATTTAATAAATAAAACTTCGTTTTTCCACTCTGGCTTCTGACACATGAGAATATGAAAAAATCTCGCAAAAATACAATAGATAAAAACACAAAAAAGTACGGGGACGTTTTTCGGACTAAAATTGTGTAAACTGTCAAACAAAATCGTTTGCCGAAATGAAGAAAAATTGTCACATTCATATGTATTAAAATATTGAAATTAATTCTTAAAATAAACATTTGCATTTATTTTCTTACTATTTAATATGCCCCTGGTTTCCATTCCAATAGTTTTTATATATTTAAAAAAAACTTTTTATGTTTTGCGATTTCTTTGCTAACTTGTAAGCAGCTGATTTTAAGCAGTTTGACACTTTTACCATTTTTACCAGAAGAAATTTCTCGGACTAACTTGCAACTTTTGACAGTGAGGGGAAATTTTTTACTATCTCGATTGTACTCTCTTTTACCATTTTTTTCAAGTACAGGAACGCTTTTCGGACAAAAACCTGCAAAACTGGTAAATTGGACTAAAACTTTAGAGTACGGGAACAGACCTAAAGTTGTGGCACTTGAAAGCGAGCACGGTCGAACTGTCAGAATGGCTGAAAATAAATCAAGAAAAGGAATGCATAGAACAAATAAAAGCACAGTTACAGTTCAAGCAGAGGCGGAACGAGAGCGCATTTCTCTCAAGTGCCGTAACCTTATAAATGAATCTTGCTCGCAACACAAACGCGTCAAAAGCCAACGCAAATGCAATGCGTGACTTCTGAAAAAACTTAATACCTTAATTTAATATACTTTTTATTAAAATTTCGAAAGAAAAATACCCCTATAGTACTTTTGGAGTAAAGTAACTTTAAATTTCACTTCAATTTTTTATAATGGTATAGATATAGCTGTATGAGTATATGCTTCGATTCCTATAATCATTTTTGTGTCCCCCAATATTAAAAAAGATACACGATTTTGTAGCAATGCACCGATTTTGTTGCTATTGTTTTGCGCAACACTGTATGTTTGTTACTTTGCATTTATTGACACTAAAATTTAATATTGTTCGGAAAGTTGAGAAAAATCAGCCTTAAGTGATCGTTTTATGAGTTTTTGATGGTGAGATTTAAAAATGGATCCATCTTCTTCTTTTTTTTTCTGCTGGAACTTCGTTTGCAAACAAGAAAAATAATGTATGGATTGAGTGTTTTAACATTTTAATCTTTAAGTTGTGATAAAGGAATATGTTGAACATTCAAATAATTACATGCATGCTCTTATTTTATTACATATCGTCAAACAAAATTTGACAATTTTCACACTTGTATTTGTCACTGGCTTTTTATTTTCACCACTGCGGCATTTTATATTCAGAGTTGTCAACTATGGCTGTGTGTCAATCAGTCGTGGTAGGATAGAAAATATCAAGTTGAATAAAATTTGTGTGTGTTGAAATAAATTTGTGTTTTTTGCTGTGTCAAAAGGACGATGAAATTTTGACAATTACAAATTTTGACATTTCGGTCGTGTTTTAGCGCAAATATTTTATTTTATTTGCATTTTATCAATTTGCGACATATTTAATTCGAGAGCTTGTACTTGCAACATATTTCGTAAACTTTTAATATTGTAAACTTAAAAAACTGTTAAAAAATTAAAAAAATTAACGAAACAGCAGGCAAACAGAAAATATAGCATGCAAAGTGCTGTATATTTTACGCCACCAATTCGGTTCATCCCCTCTAACGCTGCGCAACCGCTGTGATCTTGTAATTCTCTTTGCGTTGTTGTTGTAAATTTGCTAAGTAGTTATTGTTGTACAGTAAGCTTTAATTTTTTGTGGATGTTTATTTGTAGCTACAGTCAGCATATGACATCGAACTAATTTAGAAACATATGAATTAAAGAGTATATATAATATTGGTAAATCTACCTGTTTTTGTAAAAGTGTTACCGTATCGAAAATACATATATATATATATATATATGTAATTATATATATATATTAGGAAGGGTCAATTTGTATGGACGAATTTTTTGGAGGTCTGGCTCAGCGAAATTCGTAAAATACATGTAATTTCAAGGCTTTTTCTCCACTACAGCATATACAAATTCTGAAAAAAAGCTGTGCGGACTTTCGTAAATAGATTTTGTTCTCAATTATAAAATATGAATGTATGAATGTATGTGTATGAATCTATTTACGAAAGTCATTAATCCTTCATTGGTGTCAGATCTGGAGATCTCGCTGGCCAAGAAATCGGTCCATTCCGGCCAATCCATCGACCAGAAAACGCTTCGTTCAAAAAAGCAACTACTTGCCGACCTTGGTGACAAGGAGCCCCATCATGCTGGAGGAACATAATTTGCCTTTGAAGCAAAGGAACGTTTTCCAGCAGTTCTGGCAACTGGTTGCTGAGAAACTCAAAATAGCGGCTGGAATCCAATCTTGGGGAACACGTATGGTCCAATTAAATGGCTTCCGATAATCCCAGCCCACAAATTAACACTAAATCTCCTACAAAAGACAATATTAAACAATAATTTAAACTGAAAACTTTTTTATTTATCTTACCTCTGAAACGATGTTGTATGGGTTGAATTAGGATTACTGCGTTTCCACTCATGTAAATTATGAAAATTTACAGCTCCGTCTCGATTAAATTGGGATTCATCCGTCCAAAGCACATAATTTAAAAATTCGCGATCAAGTTCGATTTGACGCAGAAGCCAATTACAAAATATCACTCGTCTTGGCTTATCCCCTGCGAGTAATTCCTGAACGGGTGTTAAATGATATGGGTGCATGTGCTTGGTATCCAAAACTCTGTGAACCCTTGTGGCTGAGGTATTTAATTGTAAGGCTACTCTGCGTATGCTAATCCTTGGATTGTTCTCAACCAATTGGACAATGTTGGATTCTATTTCCGCTGACCTTCTCTGTCAGCCATGGTTTTCTCTTCTTCCAGAAGTAAGAGTTCCCGTATTGAGGAGGCGATGGTATGCTTCAGAAAATACTCGCCTTGATGGAATGCGGCGACTTGGATAACGTCGATGGTACTCATTTCTTGCTTGCGATGAGTTGCCATTGCAAAAACCGTAGACAAAAATCATTTCAGCGTATTCACGTATAGAAAAGCTCATGTTTTTTTAAGTTGCACAGTTCAATTGTTACACACAAATGTGAACAAACGGTTTAGATAAAACTAACTTTTCATTCATAGCCTACCTTAAATAACTTAGCTTAACAAGTTTTTAAAGATTTTTTTCTTGATGGACCCCCCCCCCCTGTCATACAATTTTTTCTTTTTCTTGACCTAAGGAATCAACTGCCGCGGGATTGTCCTTTTAATACGGAACACCCTGTATATATTTTACATATTTACATATATATAGTTCATATATATGAACAATTTAGCTCATTGAGGAAATTTAAAGAATATTTATGTATATTTATATAATAACAATTACGTATTAAACCTGCAAAATAATTAATATTTTCAGTAGTAATTGAATAACTAAGGTCTGCTTATCCTAAGCATTCTATTTTTTAAAACTGTTTAGCTTAATTTCTTATATGGATTATATATAATTTATAAGCTATAGATATTTCTTAATTTTAGAATATTCTATTTTTAATACACAACGCATTATAGATATGGTGAACATGTATATTGTGTTAGTGTTATGATATAAATTGATATAAATAAGCTTTAATTTTTTATATTAATCAATAATCAAATATTGTAATTTAAATAAATTACTTTAATTATATATATTTTTGATATGGTAACACTTTTGCTTAAAAGAAATAGTTTCAGTAATATATAAAAAATTTAATAAATTGTTATAAGCTCTTAACAAAAATAATTCTAATTTCAAATGCCAACTGTAGCTACACGATTAGAATACACAACACCTACACAAAATTTCCGGCTAACTGCGCCAACAACAATTACCAAGGAAATCTACAAACAAGGACGCACAGAGAAGAACAAGATCAGAGCGGAACTTTTAAAATTTTTTGATTTCATCCTACATGTAGGACGGGCTGCAGTATGAGCTTTCGCACATCCTACATGTCCGTCCGACCTGTCAAATCCATCCTACATGTAGGATAGTCCGAAACCCTATATTAGCATGAAAATTCTTATATAGCAGTAAGGCGGTCCGTGGCAGGACAACGTCTTCCATTTATATTTTATATATAGGTTTTCGCTTCGGTCGGCAGTTCTCTCACTGCTATAATTTTTTTTAAATGATCATCTTAAAATCAAATCTAAGTCAAATATCAAAAATCTAAATAGCTCGAGACTTTAATCTGAATTGGAAAAACTGGCATAATCAGTTTCTAAATTCTAAATTCTGCGACTGAAAATTCAGTTAACGTGTCTCCGCGTTTTTTGTGTCTTTTTTTAAAGTTGAAAATTTACCTACAGTGTTATTAAACTATTCTTTTTTTAAATAATTTTATGAATGAATCTAATTTTATTAATTTTTTTAAAAGAATTGATATTTGTTTTTCAAAAATTATCAATAAATACTATCCAAATGTTTAATCGAAACTGTGTTTTTTCGTTTTTTATAATCTTCTGCAATATTTTGTGTTGTAAAACAAGGCATAACTACTATGAAACTTTATATAACGTCTTCCAAAAAATTCATTTTCTAAGGTGTGTCAAACCCGGGACTAGTCCCGGCATCCCGGGATTGTGTTTTTCAAATTCCGAAATCCCAGGATTGCTAAAGCGTCCCGAACTTGGATGCCCTATTAGAGACACTGCTTCCAGAACACATTCAATAGATCAAACTGTGCTTCTTCTAAACCTTATAAAGAAGTTATTTCAAGAGGCTTTTTTTAAACTACTTCTGGAAGACATTCAAATGGCATTTAAATTCAATTAAAGTACAAAAATTATATATAATTATAATGATATGTTTTAGATATGTTCCGTGGAATTTTTTTAACCCCCAATGAAAACCAACAACTTACTACTTCCAACACCAAAATGCTTTGAAAATCGGGAACATGGATATTTTAAGTGGAATTTTTTAAACCCCCAACAAAACGCAAACACTTCTCATTTCCATCACCAAAATCGCTAAAATGTCGGGAAAAGGGATATTTTCCCAGGGATTTTTTAACCCATAAACCACAAAAACCATTCCATTCCTTGGAATGCCTTCATAAAGTGCTCCTGAAAAACACCTACTAGAATCCTTTGATTGAAGGGCTCAAAGATATCTTTATTCAAAAAGTCCTAGAAGCACTTCTAGAGAAGACTAAGGAAAGCATTCCTCCCAATGACATGCAAATGTTAAAAGAATGCCTTCTGGGTATGAAAGTGGAAGGAATGGAGTTCTAGACTTTTCCTTCTTATTTGGCTTCTTTTGGAAGCACTTCTTTTGCTGGGACTGGGTAGAATCATTACATAACACGATAAGGAATATTTTTGTTAAGTCTCTCTTTTGGACTGCAAATTTAATATTTTTAAAAACACCGGAGACATAAATCTTTTTTCCTCAAATATTAAATTAAACTTTTTAAGTTGATTGTTCATTTACATTATTTGCTTTGAAAAATTTATATAAAAAAAAAATACCAAAAATAAATATATACAGATTTTATTTCGAATTATATTCGGAGTTGAAGAAAAAGCGTTAGGAACGAAGTTCCGCACCACTTTTTTTTAATATTATTTGTCTGCATGGAACTGTTGCCCTCAACATCGTCGTCATCATCATCATCATCATCATCATCAATTTATTTTATTTCCAGGTTCTTGCCATCCATTGGATGCACTTTACCATTGTTATTTTTGGGTGGCTACGCAATGCCAACCTAAACGAATTATTATGGAAAATACAACAACTGAAAGTTCATTGAACTGGGAAGATAGCGGTTGTGGACTGACTTTCTATTTTGTTGGTTTTTAGCTTCGTTCATCTTGTCTTTAGCTGAGTTGAATCGAACTCCAAGTGAACCACATGAAAATAATAACGGCAGAATAAGCAAACGCTGGAGAAGCCTTGATTTCTTTGCTGTCACCCAGCAGCTAGGAAATTCGCAAGACAACAAAAACAATACGCTGTGCAATGCGCTGTAGACACTTCTTAGCCCAGTGGGAGGGGGTTGATTTCTTGTTAAGGAACCTTTGAAGGGTGGCGCTGCAGAGCTCATGTAAACAGTTGCAACATACTTGTGCTAAAGCAACACCTTTTTTTTTGACAAAATTAGAGGAAGAAAGGGAAAGTCGCTAACGGTGGTTGGTGAGTGGGTCGATGGGATGTTGTTTCTTTCTAGCTCTAACTATTATGTGTTATTGTAAAAGAATATTACTGCTGGAATTTTCTGGAATAAAACTAAGACAATTAGAAACGACGTCTAGTTGGCTGGCTGGTCTGTTGTTTTTGTTTGAAGCAAAGAAAAAAATTTTTTGGAAAACTATTATCCACTGTGGTAAATATTATTTTGACGTTAAGTCAACAATGAAAGGTTAATGTTTGCGACTTTTCGGCAACACACTAGAAAATATCTTAAAAAACATTTCAGAGCCTATTGAGCGACCGACTAGCAAGTTATATGAATTTCTATAAGCACTCATTATACTTTCTATAAAAACCAAAAAGTCAACTTAACTTAACTTAACTTAACTTAACTTAACTTAACTTAACTTAACTTAACTTAACTTAATGTAACGTAACGTAACTTTACTTTACTTTACTTTACTTTACTTTACTTTACTTTACTTTACTTTACTTTACTTTACTTTACTTTACTTTACTTTACATCACATCACATCACATCACATCACATCACATCACTTCACTTCACTTCACTTCACATCACATCACATCACATCACATCACTTCACTTCAATTCACTTCACTTCACTTCACTTCACTTCACTTCACTTCACTTCACACTTCACTTCACTTCACTTCACTTCACTTCACTTCACTTCACTTCACTTCACTTCACTTCACTTCACTTCACTTCACTTCACTTCACTTCACTTCACTTCACTTCACTTCACTTCACTTCACTTCACTTCACTTCACTTCACTTCACTTCACTTCACTTCACTTCACTTCACTTCACTTCACTTCACTTCACTTCACTTCACTTCACTTCACTTCACTTCACTTCACTTCACTTCACTTCACTTCACTTCACTTCACTTCACTTCACTTCACTTCACTTCACTTCACTTCACTTCACTTCACTTCACTTCACTTCACTTCACTTCACTTCACTTCACTTCACTTCACTTCACTTCACTTCACTTCACTTCAACTTACTTCACTTCACTTCACTTCACTTCACTTCACTTCACTTCACTTCACTTCACTTCACTTCACTTCACTTCACTTCACTTCACTTCACTTCACTTCACTTCACTTCACTTCACTTCACTTCACTTCACTTCACTTCACTTCACTTCACTTCACTTCACTTCACTTCACTTCACTTCACTTCACTTCACTTCACTTCACTTCACTTCACTTCACTTCACTTCACTTCACTTCACTTCACTTCACTTCACTTCACTTCACTTCACTTCACTTCACTTCACTTCACTTCACTTCACTTCACTTCACTTCACTTCACTTCACTTCACTTCACTTCACTTCACTTCACTTCACTTCACTTCACTTCACTTCACTTCACTTCACTTCACTTCACTTCACTTCACTTCACTTCACTTCACTTCACTTCACTTCACTTCACTTCACTTCACTTCACTTCACTTCACTTCACTTCACTTCACTTCACTTCACTTCACTTCACTTCACTTCACTTCACTTCACTTCACTTCACTTCACTTCACTTCACTTCACTTCACTTCACTTCACTTCACTTCACTTCACTTCACTTCACTTCACTTCACTTCACTTCACTTCACTTCACTTCACTTCACTTCACTTCACTTCACTTCACTTCACTTCACTTCACTTCACTTCACTTCACTTCACTTCACTTCACTTCACTTCACTTCACTTCACTTCACTTCACTTCACTTCACTTCACTTCACTTCACTTCACTTCACTTCACTTCACTTCACTTCACTTCACTTCACTTCACTTCACTTCACTTCACTTCACTTCACTTCACTTCACTTCACTTCACTTCACTTCACTTCACTTCACTTCACTTCACTTCACTTCACTTCACTTCACTTCACTTCACTTCACTTCACTTCACTTCACTTCACTTCACTTCACTTCACTTCTCTTCACTTCACTTCACTTCACTTCACTTCTCTTCACTTCACTTCACTTCACTTCAGAAAACACCTCTAATTTGTAAATTAGAAATTTGCTTACTTCACTTCACTTCACTTCACTTAGTCTTACCAGAAAACACCTCCAATTTGACAATTAAGGCGAATTTACACGATTCACTATCATCGTTCACTTTGGATGAATCATCTGATTTGTAAAATGTTTCATCTTTAAAATGATGATGATTGTCATCCACATTGAACAGTGAAAGAAGTAGAAGGTTTTCCTGTTTTTGATGAAAGTGAAAGCAAACCGAACTGATGTGTCATTCGTATCTAAACACAATTGAAAGGTGTTAACATAATTTCAAGCAGAATGTTTATATTTTTTTTTTATTTAATTGCTGAATAGCTTTTATTTATTTATTTTTTTTAAACGTCAATAAAATTAATCAGCCAACGAATATATTTTTACATTCAACACCGAATCATCCATCAAATTTCAAATTTACACTTTGAATAATGTAAATTAAAAATTCATTCACTGTCATCGTTCAACGTTCACTATCATCGTTTTGAGGGAAATGTGTAAATTCGCCTTTAGAAATTTGTAAAAATTTCGGCCTTTGTAGTCTAGTGGAGAGTGCGCTAGACTATCAACCCAGAGGTCCCTGGTTCGAATACGAGTCAGAACTCGGTTCTTTTCACTTTCTTTGTTCTTTCTTACATTTAAGAATTATGGAAAACTAAAAATCCACAACTAAATTGTGCAAAATGCAGAATTAAAGGATAGGAACAACCAAGGGCTGGAATGCTTGCCGAGGTCAAGGCATAACACTAGCCTCGGTTAAAATTAATTCAAATTGTCTTTCACGCTTGTTTCGCCTAATCAATAATTCACGTGTGTTTCCAATCAATTCCTCTATCTTTTCTATCTTTTAATAGTCCATCCCTTTTCCTTCAGGTCAAAGACCAAACCTTGTTTGTATAAGGCGCAAACCTTGGTTCTTTGAACTTTAAAAAAAATTAGTCCTTCTAAACTGGGAAACACAAGACTAAGCTTCTCAGATGAAGCAAAATACCTGGGCCTTTTACTGGATAGGAAACTTAACTGGAAGCCCAATCTGCTCGATAGAGCCAAAAAGCGAATATTGCCCTGTACTCAAGCAAAAAGGCGGTAGGTAGCAAATGATGCTTACAGCCAAGTGTTACTCACTGGCTATATACAGCAGTTGTAAGGCCAATCTTGTTATATGGTGCTATTGTCTGGTGGCATGCACTCGAAAAAACAGACTCACCTAAACCTTCTCCTTAAAGTTCAAGGATCAGCGGAACTGTGCATCAGTAGAGCCTTAAGAACCACTCCAACAGACGCATTAGACATAATGCTGCATCTTACACCACTTGACATCCTAGCTAAACAGATGGCCGCTAATATAGCCATCTGCCTAGAAGCCACCTCCCAGTGGAAAGGAGGTACACTAGGACATTTTTGCTTTAGACAATTTCTCACTCCTATACCTAGGTCCATCGACTTCATCACACAAAAACTATCCCTTGAAAGTAATTTTGATGTATCCATTCCCTCTCGAGAAGAGTGGGAACTAGGAAGCCATCCACCTCACAATGTCATTGAGATCTTTACTGATGGATCAAAACTAGATGGCAAAGTAGGTGGAGGAGTCTACTCGGAAGCATTGAGCATTAATTTAGCCTTTAGGCTCCCTGATAATTGGTATTTCCAGCTGCTATACATGAATATTTAACTTGGCTTCAGGTAAATGAGATTTCTTCCATAGATATGTGCACACTATTCGACAGCCAAGCCGCTTTGATAGCCCCAGGAAATGTTGAAATAACAGCTGAAACACTTCTCAACTGCTGCAGATCTCTTAATGAGATGGCAAAGCAGCTCAGAATCCTTTTATGCTGGATTCCTGGACATAGGAATTTTCTAGGTAACTGCAAAGCAGATTAACTCGCTCGTACAGGTACTACCAAACAACTATCTATACATAAGGCAAGCCTTGGTATTCCTCTCACCACATGTAAACTCCTTACACATGAGTTATCCGGCATCAAAATCAACAACAGATGGTCAGCTGGTAACACGTTTAATATAACACGGCAAATCTGGCCTAAACTCAATCTTAAGCGTTCAAAAGAATTCATTTCTCTCCGTAGAAACCTCATCAGCATCAAGGTAGGGATCCTTACAGGGCAGTGCCTTATTGGCAGACACGCTTAAAGATTGAACATACCCCACAACGACTTCTGTAGAAGCTGTAGAGATAAGGAGGAGGAAGAATCTACAGTACATTTCCTCTGCACTTGCGCAAAGCTGGCTCAAAAACGTTTCCTCCACTTAGGCAATTGGTATTTGGTCTTGAAATCTTCGGTTTGCCAAATCCTAAGCTTAGTAAAGATCTCAAATTGATTTAAATAGCGATAGGAAAAATTAACCCTTGGTATCACAATGGTCCTCATTGGCCTGAGTGTGTCTCGTTTGAGACAGCCACACTAACCTAACCAAATCGAACCTAGTTTTTCTTCACTTAGCTTCGTTAATGTCTATTTATGACCTCATTAAAGAAAGTGGAATTTTTGCATACATTCTCTGTTGAGTCGATACAAAATTAACTTTTGCTTTCCTAATGAATTAGCCATAATTTCTCTAGCTCAAAAGAGAGCGAAATGTGACCGGAAATCTTAAATAAGAAATATAATTGTTTTTTCTATTTCATTATGTTAATTTTCTTTTTCTTTGCTCATGTGCGAACGTAACCGAATGCATACCACAGTGTAAAGAACAAAAAAAAAACCTAACAATGCTTAACTTTTTTCTCTTCTTTTTGTGCGGATCTTCTACGTGTGCAAGGTTCATTTATAAGGTTGTGGCACTTGAGAGAAATGCACTCTTTTTCCCGCCTTTGCTCGAACTGTCACTGTGCTTTTCTTTGTTCTAAGCATGGCAGAATTAGAGAAGGTATATGCATTTCAGACTGCGCTCTCTTTCTCATAGCCAGAATTGTCAAACTCAAGCATTTTGCTATTCTTGCCTATTTTCGCTTTCTTATCGCATTCTCATCGTTTTCAGATTTTGTATGAGCTATCAACTTCGTTTTGACAGTTGCGGCAGTCTCCCTCTCCAAAATGCATATACCTTCTCTAATTCTGCCATGGTTCTAAGCATTAATTTTCTTCATTCCTTTTCATCCATTCTGACAGTTCGACCGAGTTCGCTCTCAAGTGCCTCAACCTTATAATTGAGCCTTGTATGTGTGTATAAATTCACAGTGAGTAAAATACATCATATATCTTCTCACCTGTTTAAAGCAGGCCTCCCCCAGCACTTATTCATTTAAAAATAAGTTATCAAAATCGATATAGATTTTTCCATACTTATTGAATCAAAGTTTATTTATTTACTTTATTTTAGCTTTTGATCTTACAATTTTTTATCTCTTGAAACCAATTTAAATATCTTTAAAGCAAGTCAGGAACTTATATTTTAATTCGAAGTATCTTAGTTCTAGCTTTTGCCTGTCATAAAAGCTCTTTCATCAAAACTCAAGAAAACACCTTTCATAAATCAAATTAAAAAAAAAAGAAATTACTGCAAAAATCAACAACGCATATTTGTACATCGAAAATATGATTAACATTTATATGTACCTACATGTGAATATAATTTCTTTTTATAGTCTACTTCCTTAGAGTTCTTTCCTATCAATTTAACAAAATTTCAGTCAACGAACTGTTTAATTGGGTTCTAAATTACTAAATAAGGTGTGGCATAATTTTTTTATTATTATTATTTAAAAAGAAAGAAAATAACTTTTTCACCTAATCAATAAATTTTATCGTTATCATGAAAACAGAAAATTAGGTCGTTCATTTCTGCGAAACTCTATGATTTATATAAAGCAGTATGATTATCAATTATAATAAAATTGCATTCTATTTATTGTTTTTGTTTTCTTTTAAGATATTTTCGAACTAGTAATATTAAAAATTTTAACCGTAACTTAAAAATACATAATAATAGTTAGTTAATTTTTTCCGTTTGTTTTCCAAGTACAAATGTTGAGATCTTAGAACAAGTATTTAAATGATTAATAAAGTTTATATATTATGTCTATTGATCGGATACAATTTGCAGTCAACGAATCTTAATGTTGCATGGCAGGCAGAGATTATCACTTGCCTTCTTATTGTTTTATAATGTTTACGGAATCTTTTCATGTTGTACAGTCATAAAACTGCACGGGGCTTGAAAAGAGGCAAAAGGATAGGTATTTTAGATTGGAGGCAGAATTTCTAGGTCAGTTCCGGTGGTTCAACAACATATGGTGCTCAAATTGCAATTAAACTATTTGGCTTCTGTTATAAACACGTCAGCTTCAGAGTAATAGAGGATCGACCTGTGGCAACTTAACTTACCTTACCTTACCTTGCCTTGCCTTACCTTGCCTTGCATTTCCTAACCTAATCTTATCTTATCTTATCTTATCTTACCTTACCTACCTTACCTTACTTTACCTTACCTTACCTTACCTTACCTTACCTTACCTTGCCTTACCTTGCCTTACCTTACCTTGCCTTACCTTGTCTTGCCTTACCTTGCCTTACCTTACCTTACTTTACCTTGCCTTGCTTTGCCTTGCCTTGCCTTGCCTTACCTTACCTTACCTTACCTTACCTTATCTTACCTTACCTTACCTTACCTTACCTTACCTTACCTTACCTTACCTTACCTTACCTTACCTTACCTTACCTTACCTTACCTTACTTTACTTTACCTTGCCTTACTTTGCCTTGTCTTGCCTTGCCTTGCCTTATCTTATGTTATCTTATGTTATCTTATCTTATCTTATATTTTCTTTTCTTTTCTTTTCTTTTCTTTTCTTTTCTTTTCTTTTCTTTTCTTTTCTTTTCTTTTCTTTTCTTTTCTTTTCTTTTCTTTTCTTATCTTATCTTATCTTATCTTATCTTATCTTATCTTATCTTATCTTATCTTATCTTATCTTATCTTATCTTATCTTATCTTATCTTATCTTATCTTATCTTATCTTATCTTATCTTATCTTATCTTATCTTATCTTATCTCATCTTATCTTATCTTATCTTATCTTATCTTATCTTATCTTATCTCATCTTATCTTATCTTATCTTATCTTATCTTATCTTATCTTATCTTATCTTATCTTATCTTATCTTATCTTATCTTATCTTATCTTATCTTATCTTATCTTATCTTATCTTATCTTATCTTATCTTATCTTATCTTATTTTATTTTATCTTATCTTATCTTATCTTATCTTATCTTATCTTATCTTATCTTATTTTATTTTATTTTATCTTATCTTATCTTATCTTATCTTATCTTATCTTATCTTATCTTATCTTATCTTATCTTATCTTATCTTATCTTATCTTATCTTATCTTATCTTATCTTATCTTATCTTATCTTATCTTATCTTATCTTATCTTATCTTATCTTATCTTATCTTATCTTATCTTATCTTATCTTATCTTATCTTATCTTATCTTATCTTATCTTATCTTATCTTATCTTATCTTATCTTATCTTATCTTATCTTATCTTATCTTATCTTATCTTATCTTATCTTATCTTATCTTATCTTATCTTATCTTATCTTATCTTATCTTATCTTATCTTATCTTATCTTATCTTATCTTATCTTATCTTATCTTATCTTATCTTATCTTATCTTATCTTATCTTATCTTATCTTATCTTATCTTATCTTATCTTATCTTATCTTATCTTATCTTATCTTATCTTATCTTATCTTATCTTATCTTATCTTATCTTATCTTATCTTATCTTATCTTATCTTATCTTATCTTATCTTATCTTATCTTATCTTATCTTATCTTATCTTATCTTATCTTATCTTATCTTATCTTATCTTATCTTATCTTATCTTATCTTATCTTATCTTATCTTATCTTATCTTATCTTATCTTATCTTATCTTATCTTATCTTATCTTATCTTATCTTATCTTATCTTATCTTATCTTATCTTATCTTATCTTATCTTATCTTATCTTATCTTATCTTATCTTATCTTATCTTATCTTATCTTATCTTATCTTATCTTATCTTATCTTATCTTATCTTATCTTATCTTATCTTATCTTATCTTATCTTATCTTATCTTATCTTATCTTATCTTATCTTATCTTATCTTATCTTATCTTATCTTATCTTATCTTATCTTATCTTATCTTATCTTATCTTATCTTATCTTATCTTATCTTATCTTATCTTATCTTATCTTATCTTATCTTATCTTATCTTATCTTATCTTATCTTATCTTATCTTATCTTATCTTATCTTATCTTATCTTATCTTATCTTATCTTATCTTATCTTATCTTATCTTATCTTATCTTATCTTATCTTATCTTATCTTATCTTATCTTATCTTATCTTATCTTATCTTATCTTATCTTATCTTATCTTATCTTATCTTATCTTATCTTATCTTATCTTATCTTATCTTATCTTATCTTATCTTATCTTATCTTATCTTATCTTATCTTATCTTATCTTATCTTATCTTATCTTATCTTATCTTATCTTATCTTATCTTATCTTATCTTATCTTATCTTATCTTATCTTATCTTATCTTATCTTATCTTATCTTATCTTATCTTATCTTATCTTATCTTATCTTATCTTATCTTATCTTATCTTATCTTATCTTATCTTATCTTATCTTATCTTATCTTATCTTATCTTATCTTATCTTATCTTATCTTATCTTATCTTATCTTATCTTATCTTATCTTATCTTATCTTATCTTATCTTATCTTATCTTATCTTATCTTATCTTATCTTATCTTATCTTATCTTATCTTATCTTATCTTATCTTATCTTATCTTATCTTATCTTATCTTATCTTATCTTATCTTATCTTATCTTATCTTATCTTATCTTATCTTATCTTATCTTATCTTATCTTATCTTATCTTATCTTATCTTATCTTATCTTATCTTATCTTATCTTATCTTATCTTATCTTATCTTATCTTATCTTATCTTATCTTATCTTATCTTATCTTATCTTATCTTATCTTATCTTATCTTATCTTATCTTATCTTATCTTATCTTATCTTATCTTATCTTATCTTATCTTATCTTATCTTATCTTATCTTATCTTATCTTATCTTATCTTATCTTATCTTATCTTATCTTATCTTATCTTATCTTATCTTATCTTATCTTATCTTATCTTATCTTATCTTATCTTATCTTATCTTATCTTATCTTATCTTATCTTATCTTATCTTATCTTATCTTATCTTATCTTATCTTATCTTATCTTATCTTATCTTATCTTATCTTATCTTATCTTATCTTATCTTATCTTATCTTATCTTATCTTATCTTATCTTATCTTATCTTATCTTATCTTATCTTATCTTATCTTATCTTATCTTATCTTATCTTATCTTATCTTATCTTATCTTATCTTATCTTATCTTATCTTATCTTATCTTATCTTATCTTATCTTATCTTATCTTATCTTATCTTATCTTATCTTATCTTATCTTATCTTATCTTATCTTATCTTATCTTATCTTATCTTATCTTATCTTATCTTATCTTATCTTATCTTATCTTATCTTATCTTATCTTATCTTATCTTATCTTATCTTATCTTATCTTATCTTATCTTATCTTATCTTATCTTATCTTATCTTATCTTATCTTATCTTATCTTATCTTATCTTATCTTATCTTATCTTATCTTATCTTATCTTATCTTATCTTATCTTATCTTATCTTATCTTATCTTATCTTATCTTATCTTATCTTATCTTATCTTATCTTATCTTATCTTATCTTATCTTATCTTATCTTATCTTATCTTATCTTATCTTATCTTATCTTATCTTATCTTATCTTATCTTATCTTATCTTATCTTATCTTATCTTATCTTATCTTATCTTATCTTATCTTATCTTATCTTATCTTATCTTATCTTATCTTATCTTATCTTATCTTATCTTATCTTATCTTATCTTATCTTATCTTATCTTATCTTATCTTATCTTATCTTATCTTATCTTATCTTATCTTATCTTATCTTATCTTATCTTATCTTATCTTATCTTATCTTATCTTATCTTATCTTATCTTATCTTATCTTATCTTATCTTATCTTATCTTATCTTATCTTATCTTATCTTATCTTATCTTATCTTATCTTATCTTATCTTATCTTATCTTATCTTATCTTATCTTATCTTATCTTATCTTATCTTATCTTATCTTATCTTATCTTATCTTATCTTATCTTATCTTATCTTATCTTATCTTATCTTATCTTATCTTATCTTATCTTATCTTATCTTATCTTATCTTATCTTATCTTATCTTATCTTATCTTATCTTATCTTATCTTATCTTATCTTATCTTATCTTATCTTATCTTATCTTATCTTATCTTATCTTATCTTATCTTATCTTATCTTATCTTATCTTATCTTATCTTATCTTATCTTATCTTATCTTATCTTATCTTATCTTATCTTATCTTATCTTATCTTATCTTATCTTATCTTATCTTATCTTATCTTATCTTATCTTATCTTATCTTATCTTATCTTATCTTATCTTATCTTATCTTATCTTATCTTATCTTATCTTATCTTATCTTATCTTATCTTATCTTATCTTATCTTATCTTATCTTATCTTATCTTATCTTATCTTATCTTATCTTATCTTATCTTATCTTATCTTATCTTATCTTATCTTATCTTATCTTATCTTATCTTATCTTATCTTATCTTATCTTATCTTATCTTATCTTATCTTATCTTATCTTATCTTATCTTATCTTATCTTATCTTATCTTATCTTATCTTATCTTATCTTATCTTATCTTATCTTATCTTATCTTATCTTATCTTATCTTATCTTATCTTATCTTATCTTATCTTATCTTATCTTATCTTATCTTATCTTATCTTATCTTATCTTATCTTATCTTATCTTATCTTATCTTATCTTATCTTATCTTATCTTATCTTATCTTATCTTATCTTATCTTATCTTATCTTATCTTATCTTATCTTATCTTATCTTATCTTATCTTATCTTATCTTATCTTATCTTATCTTATCTTATCTTATCTTATCTTATCTTATCTTATCTTATCTTATCTTATCTTATCTTATCTTATCTTATCTTATCTTATCTTATCTTATCTTATCTTATCTTATCTTATCTTATCTTATCTTATCTTATCTTATCTTATCTTATCTTATCTTATCTTATCTTATCTTATCTTATCTTACCTTACCTTACCTTACCTTACCTTACCTTACCTTACCTTACCTTACCTTACCTTACCTTACCTTATCTTACCTTACCTTACCTTACCTTATCTTACCTTACCTTACCTTGCCTTAACTTACCTTACCTTACCTTACCTTACCTTACCTTACCTTACCTTACCTTACCTTACCTTGCCTTGCCTTACCTTACCTTGCCTTGCCTTACCTTACCTTACCTTACCTTAACTTACCATTGGCGTCGGAAGCAGAGGAAAAGGGGGGCAGTTACCCCCCACTTTTTTAGCTAGATAAACAATTTAAAAAGAAAACTTCAAAAGTTATTCAAAATATCAGTTTTTTTTACAACGATAATATTTTTTTATTTTATATTTTCCTCTTCTTTCTCTCTTCTTCATAAGCATGCTTGCGGATAACCATTTTCTTTCTCTGTGTTTGCAAAAAGATAGAACAAAATGTAGAGTTTCTACTGCAAACCCACCACTTCAGTTTAAAAGCACCCTTAAGTATTTAGCTTAATGCTTGTTAATTTTGCAACTCTGGTAAGAAAAAATTTCAGTCCACCCTAAACAAGTGCGCGTGCGTGGTTTAACTGTCAAAATCGGCTCATGCACATACATTTTGTATGAAGCCTACCGAAACACGCACCGGACTACCGCAACATGAATCGACTTTCCAATTTTGACAGTGCGTACGGATGTGAAGTTGGCTGCATAAAACCAAAGTATTAGAACAAAGAGCAATCAGCTGTTTTTAATTAATTAATTTCAATTGCAAATGAAAGTATTTGCAATATCAATAGATTTTTACACAATACTAAAAGTTTCTTTACGATTTTTAAACCATCAGACTGAGCTGGTTCGAGAGCAGCAGTTCTTTTCGCAGCGCACTTGTTTAGGTTAAGCGTAAAATAAAATTGCGTGGCGCTTGGGTACGCAGCGCAACGCGCACTTGTTTAGGGTGCACTGTTTGACATGTTCTTAGGGGCTTTCCATATTGGACGACATGTTGTACGATAAGTTAGATGGAAAACTAATGGGACTATTTGATCGTTCGAACGATCCAACTTGTAAAGCAACATCATTAATTGCAAGCTCTCAAACAGAACACATCCGGCTAATAGCTAAGCAACTTTTAGATGCCCTAACAATTGAGCAGTAATTTTACATAATTGTACAATATTGCACAATCGGCAGAAAAAACCAAAAATTTCGACTATCGTTTTAGCTTACGCATGGTACTACATGTTGTACAATCTGCCATGTTGGTCCAATGTTTTGGACCATGCGAAAGCCCCTACTGTGAATTAGCTGATGAAAATCCACCTCGACGCTTTGAAGAAACATCAAATCCGGTTCCTTCAGTACAGTTGCCATTATATGATCGGCTACGAAAAGATTATTTCGAAATTTTAGATCTTCCCTCAAATGAGATAAAGGCTAGATTCGATAAAACAGGTTGATATTTTACTTTTTTTTTATTTTTGCAAGTTTACACCAGCTTCACTCAACCGACTCACTTTTTTTTAACATTTAACATTCGGTGAGTCGGTTGAGTGGAACTCTGGAATCGTTGGAAAATATTGTAATCGAAGCCTTCAACGGAAAAGTGCCTCCTGAACAAAATCTAAAAACAAAACTAGATCTTTATGCAGATGACTTTTTTGCAGATGAAATTGTTGAAGCAATTGCCTGGCCAAACACTCTGAAATTGTAGTGGCATTGTATCCCAATTTCCGAAAAATTCGGATACACTCAAAAAACTATTAAATGAAGTTGAAAAACTTATTGCTTTGCTTTTGACTGTGCCTGCATCAGCAGCTTCATCTGAGCATTCTTTTAGTGCACTAAGACGACTTAAAACGTATCTTCGAGCAACTATGACACAGAAACGACTCACTCATGCTGCACTTATACACATTCACAAAGATAAAACCGAAGAATTGAATTCGATGGAGGTGGTGAAAGAGTTTGTTTCTCGCAAGGACAGAAAGAAACATTTTGGAATAATTTAAATTGATATAACGTTTTGTACCTTATTGCATTTAAACCATGTAAAGATATACTTAGTCTTGCTTTATAAAAGCAACCATTATTTCTTATATTTTCATATTACCATATGAAAGATCCTTTAAAGAATGATCTCTAATATTAAAATTGGAAGAACTTTTAAAAATAATGAAATTTTAATATTTTTTATATATTTTTGTATTTTTTTTATTTTAAACTAAAATAAAAAAATTTTTTATTCACATTTATCCCAGCAGCGGATTTGCCAGTGGTTACCATAGAATTAATACAGAATAAATTACCAGGTAAGGAAACATTACTTTTTTCAAAAAGTAATGCGTATGCATATAGCAGAAGTAATTAACTCATACCTCATTACCTGTAATGTAGCATACAAGGAAAAGTAATGCAGTGATTTTTATAACTTAATACAAGTAGTATGTTACTCCATAACTTTTAGGTAATGCTGAAGGGAGGCGATCACTTACCTCCTGTCTCATTCAATGTTAAATGTAAGGCCTTTTATGCATAGTAAGGTAATATAGTCGGAAGTAGTGGTCATTACAAGGTAATTGATGCTTCATATATTCGGAATATATTCCATCCGCAATCGCGTCGGAAGCGAATTTCATCTGGGGGGCAGTACAAATGGTGGTGCAAAAAAAGTTCACCAAAATTTCTTCACATGAAACATGAAGAAGAGAGAAAGAAGAGGAAAATATATAATACAAAAATATTATCGTTGTAAAAAAACTGATATTTTGAATAACTTTTCCTTTTAAATTGTTTATCTAGCTAAGAAAGTGGGGGGCAACTGCCCACCTTTCCCCCCGCTTCCGACGCCAATGTCCATCCGCTACTGGGATGTTTCTTTGAAGAAATTTTGGTGAACTTTTTTTTGCACCACCATTTGTACTGCCCCCCATTTGTACTGCCCCCCCAGATGAAATTAGCTTCCGACGCGCTTGTACCTAACCTTTATCCATAATTGTTCGCCTATAATTTTTCAAGGTTTTCTGAAAATTTGCAAAGAATATGTCTGTGTCTGCAATCACACAGCTCATTTTGGATATACAAAATAATATTATCAGCATAATGAAATATTTAATCAAAACTAGTCTCGCCCATTTAAATGCTAGATAACAATTTATTTTTATAGCCTTACTTTTCGGGTTCTCAATATGGCCTTCATTTTTGGGGTATAAAAGACAACAAATTATCATTTGCACTATTCAGTGGTGGCAAATTCAACTTAGCACAAATCATTATTCGAGAACAATTTAAAAATGATGGGACTTCAAAATGTAAGCAAGTCAAAAAAAAAAATTAAGGATACCAAAATAAGGCAATAATTTCATAATTTTTATAGACTGCTATTGTTTGCGTGTTATTAGTGTGTGGTTTGGGTGCATTTCAAGTGGCGGCACAGTGTGGTGAATGCATGTCGAATTCAGCACAATGTATTGATGAGCGACGATTCTACTTTTGCTCTCAAGGTATTAAATTTTATCCTTTTTTCGTAAGAATATTGACAAAAGAAAATGTTTCTAAATATTTTTAGGTAAACCATCAACGTCCAACGTACTCAGTTGTGACGAGGACCATGTTTGCACCTCTACGAATTCTATTTGTGTTAAGCGTGATGAAGTCGATCCCAATACATTTGTTTGCGAAAGCAAGTGCAATAAATGTCCTGCACTCAGTGAAAATTTCAATAGATTTGCGTGTGTGAGCACCACTCAATATGCCCTATGTTCCAATGGTGAACCTTTAAATGTTGTGGGCTCATGTGATGCGGGTGAATACTGTAATATGGATCTCTATAAGAAATATGGCAACATTTGTGCCCCATTTTGTGTGCTTAGTTATGTGAGTTACATATTTTATATAGATTATGTACATGTGAATACACCATTTCTTCTCATCATCATGAAAACATCAACTGATCATCAAAAAATTTAAATTCTTCATACTTTTAAATTCTTGAATTTCGGTTATTGTTATATATTTTCATCACAGTTGATGTGTCGTCCATTTCTAAATAAAAAGAACTTTTCCTTCTTATAAAACAAAATTTTATATGTGGCAAAACTAAAGTGGTCTATTAAATAATTGTCCCACAGTATGTAAATTTTTTCCGCTATTAATTTTCTTCGCTATTAGTTACAGAACTTAGATAGTTAAAATATTTCCGGTTAAGTAATATTTTTACTTGACTCTTTTTGTCTTTTCGTTCCTCTTCGTCTTTCGGAATTACCAATTCTTATCAATCAAATGTCAAAATAGTATATCTTATTTTGCCAAATTTTAGTACAATTACGAATTTACCTGCATGAATGACGTTTATACAACTACTACAACTGTCGCAACTACCGTTGTTACAGAGGAACCCAACCCGGAAGTCTTAAGACAACAATGCATACAGGGCAAACCAAGTACACCGAGAAGTTACTTTAATGTGCCAAACCCATATGACGCTAATTGCAGAACGTAAGTTTAAGACTCCCCTACTTACCATAAATATACATATGTATATGTATTTTTCAATCTTTTTCGTATAGGTACATTTATTGTGAAGAAAGAGACAACTTAATGGTCTCTTTCCTACTAACTTGTAAAGCTGGATTCTTTAATAAGGATCTTAGCCGGTGTACAAATGACAGACCAGCTAGTTGCAGACCAACAGTAACGCCCAGTACTACAACGCCTACAACTCCCGGTGTTTCTGTTAGTACTGAAGAGATTGCTACAGCCGGTATTTCTAAAGAGACAACCACAACAGAAGAACCTTCTACAACTGGTAATTCTAAAGAGACAACCACAACAGTAGAATCTTCAACAGCCGGTAATTCTGAAGAGACAACGACAACAGTAGAATCTTCAACAGCCGGTAATTCTGAAGAGACAACCACAACAGTAGAATCTTTAACAGCTGGTAATTCTGAAGAGACAACCACAACAGAAGAGCCTTCTACAGCCGGTAATCCCGAAGAGACAGTAACATCAGGTAATGTCGAAGAGTCTCCTATAATCGCCAACAACCCTGATGATACTGGGGTACCTGAAGAAGAATAAATGTTTTTAAATAGTTGTATGTATTATTGTATACCTATGGATCCAAAAAGATTTTTAAGCCAATAGAATCTTTATGTTTATAATATCCACAAAAATTGGTGCAACGTTTTTTTAAATAAAGCTGAAAATATTTGTTAGTGTATATAACTTACTTGTTATTTAATTTTTGGAACGACGTTCCTTTATGAGGTTTGCGGAGGGTGTGATTTGGTGGAAACGTCACGTAACAGGAAGATTTGTGTGTGTGTATGCGTGCGAGTATCGAGCAGACTACAAACTACGAAGTGGGAAAAGCAGTGATTCGAAGCTCTTCAAGCAGGCATCACCAATATTTTTTAGCCCTTGCCGTACTCATATCCAAGCCCATTAACTTTTTTATATGAAACGAGAGCCAAAGAGTATATATATAAAGAGATACAGAAACAGAGAAATTGCTCTTTAAAATATTTTCAAGCCTGTAACAAAGAGTATATATATGAAGAGATACAGAAACAGAGAAATTGATCTTTAAAATATTTTCAAGCATGTAAGCATTGGGTTCTGCCGGCGCGCTGCTACTGTTATGCTGCCGACGTTCTTGATGTTTGTTCTTTTAACCTTTTTCTTCCTATTAGAATTGCGATCACTTGGTATATTTAAGGAATTATGAATGAAATGAAGAAAAGCAACATTTCCTTGAATTTACCAATTTGCAGATATTCTAATGTTCTGTTTTGATTCTCAACTTTTTTTTTGCTGTGTTTTATAAAAAAATACAATTATAAAATACAATAATATGTTCGATATTGGTAAATTGAAAGAAAGCCGTTTTGCTTTATTTCATAAATATTTCTTTAAATCTACCAAATGATCGATATAGAAAAGATAAAATTTTAAAATAAAATATAATTAAAATATAATTGCAATTACATGAAAAATCTTCCTTGCTAGAAATGTAGCAAAAAAATGTAAATAAAACTTAGCCAATAAAAAGTTTAGAATCAAAACAGAACATTAGAATATCTGCAAATTGGTAAATTCAAGGAAATGTTGCTTTTCTTCATTTCATTCATAATTCCTTAAATATACCAAATGATCCCAATCCCAATAGAAAGAAAAAAGGTAAAAATAAATATTAAAAAATTTTTTTTTAAAATAAGCTTTATTTAAAAAAGACGTGAACTAAAAAGAAAAAAATTAATTTAAGTGACATTTATTATATATGTATATAGTAGGTATATTCTAGGTGCAGAAGAACCCCTCTCTTGGTTACTCATCATCATAATATAAGCTTACGTAAATTGGTAAGTTCTAAGGATTTATATAAATTTAGAATTCTTAAAATACATTTAAATTTAAAAGCTTAAGGCACTGATATTTTGTAGTAAGCCTCTATAATGGATCGCAGTTTATATTCAGGTAAGCTTACTAAAAGATTCAATGCCACTGATAATGTGTAGTACACCTGTATATCGGATCGCGGACATCGGTGCCTCAAACTTTTGTACGCTTATACAATGATGATAAGTAACCAAGAGAGGGGTTCTTCTGCACCTAGAATATACCTACTATATACATATATGACATATGTCACTTAAATTAATTTTTTCTTTTTAGTACACGTCTTTTATAAATAAAAGCTTATTTTTAAAAAATTTTTTTACTTTTTATTTATTTTTTACTTTTTAGTCTTAAAGGTTTATTATTAACATCTTTTATTTTCAAAACTTATGGAGATATAGCATTTTTATTGATTTGTGGGCGGTAAAAGGGGATGTGGCAAAAGTTTTATTATAATATTGCATTGTCACCGGACTTACATATGTATGTTACATTTCAGCTTAATCGGATACCAACAAGTTTGCAAAACTGCGAAAAATGCAAATTTTGGCGGACATACATACATACATACATACATGCGAACATTCATATATACGAACGAAGCATGTTATAATCAGCCCCGTAGTTTTGTAGATATAAGATTTTCATTTATTTGTGGGCGGTAAAAGGGGGTGTGGCCAAATGCTTTTCATAAACCCCATGCTATATTTGATGAAACTTTACTGTTTAAATTTCAGTTAAATCAGCCCCGTACTTTTAGAGATATAGCATTTTTATGGATTTGTGGGCAGTAGAAGGGGGTGTGGCAAAATATTTTATCATAATATTGCATAGTCAAATTTCAGCTTAATCGGATACCAATAAGTTGTAGAAAAATGGCTCGTAAGTTTTGAGGACATACATACATGCATACATACATACGAACGAATCAAGTTAAATAAAAGCTTATAAGAACTCTCCAGGAAATGTGAGCATTCTTGGATGTAACCAGGAAACATTCCATAGAATGTAGGAAGCATTCCCTTTCGTTGCACACTCCATTGCTTTTTTTACATAGCAAACATTCCTCTCCGCTGTCTTGAAAAGTGAATTGGAAGCAGTTCTCTGTCCCTGTGCTGATACATTGGCTGTGGAAACATTGATCTCCCTTGCTATGAAAATGCTCGCACAGGATTCAAACCCGGGACCCCTGAGCAACAGTTAAGCGCGCTACCACTAGACTATCGAGGCCGCCCAGTAAAACATATTTTTTAAACAGTAAACATGAATTCTATAAGCGGCTGGGAAACAATGATATTATTATTTTCTGTTGTCATTGCTTGCCAATAAGTAAAAGTTTCCACATGCATTCTTAAAGAAGCGGTTTGGAAACAACATAAATTCAAAACTACCAATATAATTCCAAAAGATATGATGGGGAATGTTTATTCATCAGTTTCATATGTAAGTCTTCCAATTTTTACAAGGGGGAAGCGGTTTGGAAACAACATAAATACAAAACTACCCTTAAGCTTCCAAAAGATACAGTGGGGAATGCTTCTTTATTACTTTTAGATGGAAGCCTTTCGATTTTTCCTGGAGGGAAGAACAAACATGTTCCCAGCTCGCTTGTGCACACCAGAGATTTGCATGAGACCATTCGTCAGTTTTTGCCACTCGAGTAACAGTCGTCGTCAGCCGTAATCGCACACAAGAAAAAAATGCATATATACCGCTCGAGTTCGTAAACAACGATTGCAGCAAAGCACACCTTGTCACGATTTTGAATGATGCAAAGGCAGCCTCCAGACCACGAGATCATTCGAATGCTTCGCTTAAAGCTCGAGTGTCAGCTGCTGCATGAATTTATGTTGTTTCCATACTTCTCTGACCTTCTCTAGCAGCACGTTCTTCTTTGTATTGTTTGTTTCCTTTTAGTTTATTGTTTTCTTTTCTCTACTGTGGAGCAATCAGTATTGCCAAAAGCAAGTTTTATGACAGTAAATTTTTAAAGTAAGCTGAGCTAAAATTTGCATGAAAGTTAATCTTGAAAGCGACGTAAATTAGTAAACAAACTATTATTGAAAGTTTGTCGGTAATGTTTTGCTTTCAATGAACATTCTTTATCCCTTCAAGACAAGCGTTACCAAAGCTCCAACACAATTAAAAAATGTTTGATGAAAACCAACACAAACATGTCATTAATTTGTTTTATTTTTTATAAATGTGAGAAAGTGCAGGTTTAGCAAATGTCACGAGCTGAGCTAAGTTGTGAAAGTAAGAAAGAGATCCTTCTGACAACTGTTGTAAAGAAGCGACGTGTGCTGCAAAGTTTTATTAAACAATTTTATAGAAAAAGCCCAGAAAAATGAGTATTCAACCCAAATGTATGGAGTTTTTTAAAACGAACAGGTATTAATAAAACAAATTTTGTACTAAATTTTCAAAGAATGGCTAAAATTTTAGGTTATGATGTGTAGTCGAACTGATAAAAACACTTCAGTCTTTAATTTTGATTCATTTAATTAAATACCTCTAATTTCGGGTGTAAGAACTGCGAAATTTCTACAAGAACTTGGTGCCAGAATATGTTTAGAAAAGTCCAAAAAAAGCGTAGAATATGATTTGATCAAAGTTATAGATGTCTGTGATATTTATCAAAAGCGGCGAATATGGACAATTTAAAATTATGTTACATTTAAATTAAAATCGGTTATGCTTAATAGTAGATACAGTAAAACTGAAAACAAAAATTAGTTTAATATATAAAAGAGTTTGCTTAATCCTTGATTAATAACCTTAAAAAACATCCGTAAATGAAGCTCACAACTATAACGACTCAAGTGTATAAATCTTAAAAATTTTTAAATTCGAAATTAGTTAAACCTTTTTTATTAGTTATAAATAGTTTTTTATTAATTTCATTCACTAATTCTATGCTTAGAATAATTTTGAATGTAGTGCTACTAGGTGTAATCCACCCTACTTGTGAAATCACACGTATACGTTAGTTTAGTCAGATTTTTCACATCTCCATCCTAAAACTAATAGAAAATTTATTCTGCAAGCTTACTTAAGTTTCTTACAGCAGTACGTATTTAGAAATGTTTAATTTTCAAGCCTTTATGTTTTGTTTATTTTTTATGTAATTGTTTGCGTTTTTTATGTCACTTATGTCAGTTTTAGGTCATCAAACTACGAGTCCTGGTTATTAATGTATTTATTATATTTTTTCTGTGATATGCAACTGTTTTATTGTTTCTATAATAAAAATATTTTTTAATACATAGTAAGAAATAATAAAATAACATTTTAGATACAATATAAATATCCTGTAAAAAAAAATTATTCGTTTCATTCGCCACATAACTCATTATATTTTATTATATATTTTTTCTTTGTGCGATGAATACAAAGGCTGAAGGTTAAGTTGTTTGTGTCAGTTCATCAAAAAAATCCTTGGTTGCAATAGCATTTATGAAGATTCCTCAAATATTTCGATACTAGTGATAGCCATTCGTGTGATGGAATGGTTTGAAATAGCCTCTAAAAATAAAGTTTTTTGTCAAAATATTGGTTGGTGCAATAGTTTAAAAAATAACTGCCAGAAACTATATGGCGAAAAAACTCTTTCTATATGCATCAACAATTGAAATGTATGCAATCGGATAAAAGATAATACTTTTTTTTATACATAATTCTGATATATTTTATTTTAAAATATTAATACAAAATTTTCTTGATCTAAAGCTCGCAATCTAATTAATGTGATTTATACAAAACTTTTAAAAATAAAATATCTTCATAAGTTGTATTTTGTTTTTTAATGTATACAATATTTTTCAGTATGTGCTTATTTTATAATTTATATTTTAGTTTTAATATATATCAATATACGGAATTCTGACCAGGAATCAATCAATAAACTGCAGCCACTCAAAACCTTTTCAACGATATCTTGAAAGTGAGAATAGCATTTGAAATAATTATGTTTTTTTGTATGTAATTAAAAATAATTAATAAGTAAATAAATAATTAATAAATACACGAAAAACAGCATTTTCATTCATCTGAATGCAAAAATTTAACATTTGTTGATGCTGATTGGAAGAAATTTTTCATAGCCATTATTTCTGACCGTTTATATTTTTTAAACTACCACACCAGCCAATATTTTTAAAAAAACTTGATTTTTAGAGGTGATTTTAACCATTCCAGCTCACGGATGGCTATCGCTACAGCCGAAATATTTGGGAAATCATCTATACTGTTATATAAAGTTCTTGACTATATTTTATATGACTTAGCATTCTTTTGCAAAAAATCGTCCAGTTTTGCGCAAAAATTGTTAAACTGTTTTTGTCTTTTTTTTTGCCCAATGATTTTTTTGGGCGAAATTTGTTTATACCAAAATGTTGTTTTTATATTTAATGTCTCAAAAATAATTTACATGAAAATATAACCCCAATACCTCTTTCCAATCAAAGGTTATGGCTTCAAACAAATTTTTTTATACCATTGGCTATATTAATATAAGTAATTTTCACATTAATCGTATTCACTTCCTGCTATCCACCTCGCAGTCGAATTAGCATAGATGTTGATTGTTGACATATTTTTTCGCCAACGTGTGCGATAATAACTCTAATTAAAATCGTATTTTATAATATTGCAATTTTTTGTGTCTGGTAACAACATTCGCAGAATAAAAAAAAATGCAACACTGCAACTAATATTTTTCCTTTGTGCGAATGAGCATAAAAGCATGGATTTTTCTTGTTTTTGGCGATTGTTTCTCATGTCTTGCCTTGTTTGCCATTCTTGTGTCGCAGACGTTCGTAATCGCTAGCGCTCACACTCTAGGCATTCGTATCAACAGCGATTGGTAACATGCATTTGCGCATTAATTTAAATGCAGGAAGCACATTCGGTGCTCGTTTATTGACGAGACAATCGAAACGCCATTTGAATGCACTCAAGCTGTTCTCTGGTGCACACATAGATTTAACAACAGCTCTGCCCAAAACAGACCTCAAAAACGTCGGCAGCATAACAGTAGCAGCGCGCCGGCAGAACCCAATGCTTACATGCTTAAAAATATTTTAAAGAGCAATTTCTCTGTTTCTGTATCTCTTTATATATATATACTCTTTGATAGCGGCGCTCCCAAACAAAATAAAACAAAAGAAAAAAATAACATTTTTTATTTCTTTGATATGTATTGTCTTAACCCAATAAGGACGATGATGCCATAAGGCATCACTAAGTCGGATGTCGCAAAACTAGCCGTATCACATAAAAATTAGTCGAAATAATAAAAATTAGCACATGTGTGAAAAAAATGCACCGTCTTTACTCGTAAGTAAAAGTAAGAAATCTCTAAGGAATGCTCATTACATCAGTGAATGATTTGGACTTTTCGCCAAAATTAAGATAGTAAGGTTATTCATATTGGGTGTAACTTTCAGGAATCATTGCATAGTTGAATAATTCTGTTGACTCTGACGAAAGCTTATCGTAACAAATATTAATAACCATATCGTCTTTGTGCATTCTATCCACACCCACTATAATGTAAATCAGTAGCTTAGCAAGGGGGTGGCTGGGGGGCTGTCCGCCCCGGGTGCACAGCCAGATGGGGTGCAAAATTGAGAAAAAAAATGTTTCCAACATACATTTTTATTGTGATGTTCAATTTTTTGTAAAATAATAAATATTTTTAATAGGAGCGCATAATTTAATACCAAAGTTTACATGGGCATTTCCAAACTGGCATTGCGGACGATTTGTACGAAGAAATTTTAAAAAAATTATATGAAAAAGTCTAATTGTTTTATAAGTTTATTTTATATTTGCGTAGAAATTAAGTAGCGCTATATTAAGTAAAAACAATGACAACAAGCGACTCTAAAGATTTAAGGATATAAGCAAAAATGAGTGCTGGCGTTACTTTCCAAAACACGGAAGTGATTTTTATTACTTGGATTACAAAATTTGCAAAACTCTCTGAATTGGGCAAGACTTTTTGTATACAACTTTGTTTAGAAGGATTTGAAATAATATAAGTTTATTTTCCAATTGATGGACTTGGTTTAGAAGGATTTGAAATAATATAAGTTTATTTTCTTATCTGACTTTTTCTTAATTCATTAGGCTTTTTGATCTGGCGTTACATTACTTAAATTCCCACTGTAGGCTAGTTGGGTAATTAAGTAATTAGGTAGTTAAGTAATTATGTAATTTGGTAATTAAAAAACAAATTTAATATATTGTGCTTTCCTTGCCTTAACTAAAACAATCTTTACTAAAACAAAAAAGGTTACGAAACATTTACTTAACATTTACGAAAAAGAAAAACTACATTTTGTAAACAGTATAGACGATTTGATCTTTAAGGTAAATAATTTTATGTATAAATTGCTTTAATTAATAAAATTAAAGTGCTTCTCTTAGATAATATCATAAAATAATAATAAGTTTTTAATAAGATTTAATTTTTTGGTCACGGTAGACTTTTCTGTTGTTTTCTGGAAATGTCCTTATGTTTTTCAATACCTATAATTGAACTTATTATATTGACAGCACTCTTTCATTGCAGATGCCAAAAGGTGCAAAAATACCTGAAAGCATTCCTTGCAACGCGTTCGTATCAACTAAAACAAATTAAAATAAGAAATATATATATATATAGTAGGGCGGGTCGATTTATTTTTTGACTATTTCCCTATGATTTCCGTATTCTATGGGTTATTCCATGAAAATTTGCCAAAGGAACCATACCTCTATCGTTAAAATCGAGTCCCCTACTTTTTGTTGGTAGATTTTTTCCCAAATTGACGTTCGTATGAAATATTACCTACACGTTCACATCCAACATTGGTCCAACGGTTCAAAAGTTACGGGCATTTTTGTCCAAATTTTGGAGCATTTTTCCATTTTTTTCATGATTTTGTCCAAGAATATTACTTTCATGGCCATTTTTTTGGCTATGAATCATGAAAAAATGGAAAAATGGTCCAAAATTTGGACAAAAATGCCCGTAACTTTTGAACTTTTTACCAACAAAAAGTAGGGGACTCGATTTTAACGATAGAGGTATGGTTCCTTCGGCAAATTTTCATGGAATAACCCATATAATACGGAAATCATAGGGAAATTGGTGAATTTTTTCACTCCCTACAAATCGACCCGCCCTAATATATAGGGTATTCACTAGCTGTGCTATCATGTCATATTGTCCTTAGATTTTACACATTTTATTGTTGCCTTCCATATAAAAAAGTACTAATGTATTACAACTCTGAAAGCTATGTTTATTGAAGTGTCGTAATCAAACAGCTGTTTCTTATTTGCATTTGTTTATCTTGTAAATTTAGTTGTAAAATTGTAGGGCAATATGACAATATGACATGATAGCACACCTTGTGAATACCCTTATAATGTTTGGTGAGGGGTGCAATTATCATAAAGATTAATTAAAAATTTTCATATATTTTATCGTAAATCAGAGAGTGTCTGGACAGGTTTCATTCAGAACTTTAGAGCAGAGCAAAATCAATACAAGAAATTCAAAATGTATTTGAAACAATCCTGCCATCGAGCTTGCTAACTGCAGATTTGAATTCAAAGATTGGTCCAAGTCAATGATGAGGTTAATGAAAAAGAGTTAACGATTGAAATACTAGACATTGCTTTCGAAACATATATAAGATATATAAGCTGGAGCTCAATGGATTTTTAAAAATTTATTTATGAATGGGTATTCGAAAAGTCGTTGCCGAATCTAACACGTGGCTTAAAATTATTTTTAACAATTTGCATATCTGTTCATGCGAAAGTAGCTTTTTCAAACTTAAATTAATAAAAAATTATTTACGGTCTACAATGGGGCAGTGACGACTTACAGACCTCTCAGTGCATCTATTTAAGCCGAAAATGTTAATTGATTTGAGAGAAGAACATTGATTTTGATGAATTTATCTCTCTCTCTTTAAGCAGGCGCGTACGCAGGGGGTGTTAAAACCCCCCCGAAATGAACGAATTGTAACGAGCTTCGAGAACAACACTCAGCACAACATGGCAGCCGTTGTGTGTTTATATATGCTCACGATAAAGACCTTTAGATGACATTGCACATTGGAAAAAAACAATAAGATACAATTTAAAATATTTATTGCGAAATTACTATAATATATTGACTTAAAATTTTTTTTAAGTACACTGAGGGAATATGTGTTAAAATTTAGTGAAACTGTGTTCATATTAAATGCACTTGTTTTTGAAATAGAGCTTGAACCAGTTTCATTTAAGTAAAACTCAAATGTTTGTACAGTTCAAATAAACAAAAATTTTTTCAAAACAATAGGGGTATTCACGATTCAGTGCACTTGCCTGTGCAGTTGAGGACTTGAGCACTTGTGCAGTTAGGTTTTCATGAACACACCGCCATCACTATTTCAAAGCTGTCAACATTTTTCAATGCACACAAG
This sequence comes from Dichetophora obliterata, assembly GCA_963920525.1. Lineage (NCBI taxonomy): Eukaryota > Metazoa > Arthropoda > Insecta > Diptera > Sciomyzidae > Dichetophora > Dichetophora obliterata. The sequence continues at coordinate 25,027,723 of OY986436.1, forward strand.
TGCACAACTGCTCAAGTCCTCAAGTCCTCAAGTTGAAGGTAATAGTAGAAAAGCACTTGTGCAGATTTTTGACGTACGTACAATTTGTTTTGTAAAGTGCACAAGTCCTCAAGTCCTCAACTGCACAGGCAAGTTCACTGAATCGTGAATACCCCTAATGTTTTCAAATATACTCCTATAGTAAACATTTAGAGTTTAAAAAAATCTGTTTAAAAAACATTAAAAGAAAAACTTTAGTATTTGTTTTAAAATATTGCTCTTAAATCAAAAACAATAAAATAAAAACTCCATTTTTTTATGCCATTTTTTAATTTTTTCGATTTTTCGACGTAATTTTCGTAATTAGCGACCCCCAGAATTCCGTATTTCAAGTCCATTTATTGAAATATTTTAAATATTAAAGTATTAAATTATTTCATCTAATGTTCTTTATTTGTAAAACCAATTTAAAAAAATATTTTGACACAATCAAATGTAAAATCGGAGTTCTTCTCTCTGCTTGGTCTCAATTGTCTGGCAATTATTGTCAAAGATTCTACTGCACATAATTTTTTAATTCAATCTCAGATGGCGACGTATTTATTGTTTTTGCAAAAAAATAATAAGAGAAAATTATAAAAAAAAAATAAATGAGTTTATAGTTGAAAATTTAATACGCTTATATTAAATTTTATTTTGTAAAAACGCAAAAGCGTTAAATTTTTATTTTAAAATTTGTTGCTTAATTTTAAAGTATGTTTTTATTCTCATTGTAAATAGAAGGGGTATTCACGGGTTGATGCGAAACGCAGTTGCGACGATGCGAAAATGCAAGATTGCGAACTTTCGCATCACTCCAACAACAAACACATTTGAAACAATCTTGCAACTCTTCTTGAATTACGCACTGCACAAATCTATTGCGAAAACGCACAAGCAGTGATGCTAAACAGCTGACTCATGTTTTGGTTGTTCTCAAACATAGTTGCCACCTGCATAAAACTTTAAAAAGCTTAAGTTTGCATGTTGATTCTAACAACTTTTTGTGATTTTGAAATGAGGTGGCAATATATTTACTGTTCATTGGACACATAATTTTTATTGCATAATTAAGTTGCAATATTGATGTTCACGCGTTAGTGCGCAGAATATCTTGCATTTTCACACTCTTGCAATTCACAACAACCCGTGAATACCCCTAGTATAATAAAAAATATTCCAAAATAAATTTTTTGTTTGTTTTGAAATGCATCTTCTTCTCGATAGGGGGCATAAAAAAAGCAGTCAAGATATTTTGGTCCCAATTTATCAGAAGCAAAAAAATTAAAGTGCATTTCAATAGGGGTCCTTGTAGCTACAACCTTTACTAGAATCATTAAGTTTGGCCCAATAGGAAACATTTAGGGCGACTTTTTAAAAAATGCTGTAATTTTAAACGCTTTATAAAAGTAGTTAAGGTTGTCGTAATCTTATTAATATGCACTTTGCAGTTTTTGGTTCTGATAAATTGGAACCAAAATATCTTGACACCGGCTGAAAAGGACTACTTTTTTATGCATATCAATAAACAGATTCGTTTAAAAACAAACAAAAAATGTACTTTGAAAAAAAATTTTAATATTTTTTACTTAAAAAAATTTTAAGTCTCTATGTATTGTAGTCTTTTCACAATAAATATCAACGCAAGTGGAATTCGTTGAAAAAGTTTTTACGCCATAATTTCTGATCCCTTAAAGAACAAACTTTCATTTCATATCTTTGGAATGGTATTGGAACGTTAAAAAAATAAAAATAATGAAAATGAAAAAAAATTATAGCGCTTTGTACTTTGAAAATAATAATGGGTCATGTTACTGCAATATTTTCAAAATTTTTATATTTTTCCCTCAAAATAAAATGCCTAATGATATACTATTTACGAAAACGTTGTCTCGAAATAGACCCTATTTAGGCATTTGCATGGCTATGGGTCCGCGAAAAAATCTCAAAACCTAAAACTCCGGATTTGGTTTTCTAAACAATAAACTAATCTATGCACAAAATTTAAGCCAAATCGGAGATGGTCAGTGCAACTGATGTTACACTTCAATGTGAAATGGGCGACATATTAAAAACAATTTGTTGTTCCTACTTTGACGAAATATGTTTAATGAAAAATTTTTATTACATATTGTGGTTAAAAAATTGCTTGAAACATTTTTTTAATTTTGTATGGAAAATCATGCATTGATATTAAAGGCATTGTGGTAAATTTAAAAATGTGATGATTTTTTCAGTGTATATATTGATTTTGACAAATATTTTGTATCCCATATTTGTAGGCACTGCTTAAATCAGACAAATCGACCTGTAACTTTTATATATCCATACGTTATATATCCATTAATAAACCGATTCCTGAAAATTGGTGCAACGTTGCCAGTTTCAGTCACTTCACGTGACCACGTAAGAAATTTTAAAATGCACCGGCCCGAAAATGAAAAAATGTATTATTATTATATATTATATTATAAAAAAATTGGAATATGTCTAAACAAAAAAATTAAAACCCCCAATTTTTTTTTTGGGTACGCGCCTGTCTGTAAGCAAGAAAGAAGAAATTTTAATGATGATACCTTAAAGTTTGATTTTACGATATTTTTTTTTACGATATTTATTTAACAAAAGTTGTTGACATATAAGGTAAAATCTTTAGCATGCCTCTGTGAACATAAGAGATAACAACATAAAGATACTTAAAAAATAACATAAAATTAAAATAAAACCTTAAAATTAATTACGAGTTATTTTGATTTTGAATCAATTAATTAAAAATAGTAAAAACAAAACAAAAACAAAAATAATAATGTAGACTTAAAAATAGGATATAGAAGTATAATTAAAGATAGATAAATTACAGGCGAGAAAGGAAGAAACAAGAAAAAGTTAAGAGAAGTATTCAAAGATTAAATGCTTAAATTTCATATGATTGGAAACACTTTTAATATTGAATGGCAATGAATTCCACGATCTTATACCACTGACGAAAAACAATCTACTGGAGTTAACGAAGTTATATCTAGGGATCATAAGGTTGATGTTTCTGCTTGACCTTAGTGATGGGAACTATCGAATAAAAACATTCGAATTATTCGATAGTTCAAAACCATTCATTTATTCGATATTTTTTCATTTATTCGATAGTTTTTCTTTCTTTCGCAACTAGTTTACTTCCCTCGACTTATTGAACGAACCGTGTGTTTAGCAAATTGATTGAAAAAGTTCGTTTAACAACACTGTTTTAAACGATTGCAGCGAGTAAAACTGTTTCAAATGACTGTTTTTTTAGGAATTCTTTGCGCTTTTAAGTTTTGTCCGTAGTTATTGTTTTTGAAAATTGTGAAAATGCGTCCTGGCTTAAAAAGATCTCAAGCTTGGGAGTTTTTTATATAAAGATGCTAAAGATGGTAATGTTGTATGCTGCAAAATATGCAAAAAACAATTGAAGTATTCTGGAAACACATCAAATTTAAACGACCACTTGCGACGTAAGCATACTGGTTATTTAAGCGAAAAAAATGTTGAAGAAGCGACAAATAGAACAGAGATTGATTTGGAAATAGTGACCAATAATAATGATTTGCTTAGTGGTACGAAAGAAATCGGAACTGTAGTGCCCCAGATCAAAAGACAGGTGCAGAGCAAGCTTTTTGTGACAGATAAGAGCACAGAGCTTACAGATTCCGAAAAATTAAATATCGACAGTTCATTGATTAAAATGTTGGCGAGGGATCTACAACCACTCTCGATCGTGGAAAATGAAGGGTTTTTGGAGTATTCTCGAAAACTGCAGCCGCTTTACAAAGTGCCAAATCGGAAACTTCTGTCAACTACCATGCTTCCACAAAAATTTAATGAAGTTAAGAGAAAGCTGAAGATTATAATTGAAAATGTAAACTATATTGCTATAACAACGGATCTATGGACTTCCGACAGTAACAGAGCATTTTTATCAATTACCAGCCACTTCATTTATAAAGATAAAATGTGTTCAGCTGTTTTGTCGACAAAGGAAATATATGGACAGCATACTGCACTAAACTTATCGTTAGCAATTGCGAATATATTTGGTGAGTGGTCGATTTCACAAAATGTTGTTACCATAGTAAGTGACAATGCAGCTAATATTAAAAAAGCTATTGGAGAAAACCTTAATAAACACCACCACCCGTGTGTAGCTCACACACCTAATTTATGTGTAGTTGATGCCATAAAAAATGTTGTCACAGTCACAAACTTGATTAATAAATGTAGGTCAATCGTGACACATTTCAGCCACAGCATCCAAGCGACTGAAAAACTTAGAACTATGCAAAAGCAGATGAGTGTAGCTGTATTAAAACTCAAACAAGATGTTTCTACAAGGTGGAACTCATCTTTAATTATGATGGAGCGAATGTTTTTGGTAAAAGAACCACTATCCGCAGTCATTACTTCTTTACCAAATGCTCCAGAGTTCTTAAATGCATCTGACTGGGACATATTGTCGGAATGTGTAGCCATCTTAAAACCAGTTGAATGTATGACCACAGAATTTTCTGCAGAAAAATATCCAACCATGTCCTTAGTTATTCCATTAATTAGAGGGCTCCAATATACAATTAAAAATATAAATTTGAAAACCTCAGATGGATATGCTTTTAACAATTATTTATTAGATGTCATAACGAGAAGACTGGGTATATTAGAAACAAACAAGTACTGCGCAAAATCAACCTTTTTAGATCCTAGGTTTAAAAAAGTAGCATTTGGAAATGAAATGAATGCTTCCAATGCATATAGATGGATTTCTGAGGAAGTAACATTTATGTTAACTTCTAAAAGAAATACGGAAATCAATAATATTGAAGAAACTGTTTCAGTAGTTGATGTCCCAGAAGGTCAGGCGCATCAAAATTTAACCTCTTTATGGTCGATGTTCGACCAAAAGATGTCAGAAGTTCAAACAATATCCCAGCAGGCACCTAGTGTTGTTGCTAAGTTTGAAATTGATCAATATTTGAGAAATGGGTACATCAACCGAACTGAAGATCCTCTTCAATATTGGAGCTCAAACAAACTAATATATCCTGAGTTATATACACTTGCTAAAAAATACTTATGTATACCAGCTACTTCAGTTCCATCTGAACGAGTTTTTTCAAAAGCTGGTCAAATAATTAATGACAGGAAGAAATAGACTTAATGGTGAAAAATTACAACAAATACTTTTCTTGAACAGCAACTTTGATTTATAATTTATGTATTTATTATACAGTTAAATTATTTTATATCGTCGAAGGAGGCTTTAATTTATTTTGGAATGATCTCAGTGAATTTGAACTCTGTGTTTTATTTTTAATAACTTTATGTGATTGTAACATATGAAGACATGAGTGGATGAAGCTGATGTGTCGAAAAATCCTAATTTGGAAAAAATTGAGTTTAAAGTTTCGCATTTGTACTGAAATCTATACTAAATCAAACTTCGTGAAGAAAATATTTCCTAAAATAGCCATGAACGTGGTTGTTTTAAGGATTAAAATTGTTTGTATGTACATTACATCTTCATCCATACATAGAACAGCGAAAATCCGAAAATGCGACGTATCACCTTCATCCACTCATGTCTTCATATACATACATTCTTTTATAAAAGAAACAAAACCAATATTAAGTATATTTTTTGAATTGGTGAAAAGAAGCACCTGATTTTTTTTAATAATTGAAGTATGTTACAAATTTATTTATTATTTTCATTCAAATGTTATTGTTTTATTTTTTATAAAATAATATACACATATTATTTCTTAATATTATACATTCATAGGCAAAAAGTTTCCTTTTTATAGTAAAATTTTTCAAAATTGAATTAACGTGTAAAAAAAACGTTTGATTGTGTATATAACAATAAATAGAATAATATGATTTTATATAACAAAATAACTTATTTTTTAAATCAGTTAAATTATTATTACATTTTATATAATATCATCGTTTTTTTGGAGAAACTTAAATAAACTTTAATTCATATTAATTTGTTTAAATTCCAGTGCTTTTTTTAAAAAATTTCTGTGAAATCATATTAAAATATAATGAATTACCATAATTTCGTAAATTTATGTAATTTGCTTTTTAACGATATATATAAATAGTTTTTATTGGGTAGTTAAATCATTTCCCAGTTCACAACATAACTTATAATTTAATAAAAATAACTAAACAAATTCTCGAAGTAGTAGTTGATGGTTTAATCATTCGATAGTTTCGTGCAGTAGTTACTATTTGTTGAAAGCGAATGAATGAACGAATTATTCGAACGAATTGTTCAATAGTTCAAACTATTCGGTAGTTCTATGCACTAGCTACTATTTTGTTTAAGCAAATGAATAAACGAATAATTCGAACGAATTGTTCGATAGTTGAAATCATTCGATAGTAAACTATCGATAGTTGAAATCATTCGATAGTAAACTATCGATAGTTGAAATCATTCGATAGTGCCCATCACTACTTGACCTACAGAACTCTATCTTTTCAAAAAGGTACGATGGTTTTTGTGTGTAAATGATACGGTGTAGAAATATAGTGTGTCTAGCTTCAAGGTAGCTTTGTAGGTCACGACCAAGCAATTTTTTACTGTGGGCATATATATGATCAAACCTTCTTAAGCCATATACATACCGGGCTGCATTATTGAAGGCAACTAAAAGCTTGTGCAACGACCGAGAATCGAGTTTACAGTATACGACTTCCGAGTAAGTTATTACTAGCATCAACAGCTGTAAAACCAGTTTTTTCCTAGTTTCTTGAGGCACAAAACTTGATGTCATCCGCAGATTTCGAAGAACATAGTAAACTTTTTTAATGCAAGAATTGGTTTGATCACCACAGGATAAAGAAGAGTTTATTTTAAATCCAAGATTGGTGACCTTACAAACTAGTTTAAGCTTCTAGTTTTGTTAAGCAATTGGAGGCAGGTCTTCATGAACGTTTTTTCTGAAATTGGCAATACATAAGATTTCGAGGGGTTCAGCATGAGCATGTTATCAACAGCCCAATTTGATATCACGGCTAAGTCCTCATTGACTTTAGCGCATAAATCTTTAACTAGACCTATTGGCCTCGACAAGTAAAGTTGGAGGTCATCAGCGTATGCATGCATTGTGACGTGGTGACACTTGCTAAATATGTCATTTATGAACATGGTGAATAACAACGGACCAAGTACTGAGCCTTGAGGTACTCCACTAGATGTGCCCTTTAAAAGAGATAAATTATGTCCCACCCTAACTCTCTGAGGCCTACCAATCAAATAGCATTTTAAGAGGCGGACTGCGGATTTAGAGAACCTAAAATGTTGGGAAAGTTTTCTGCAGAGGATAGAGTGGCTGACGGTGTCGAAAGCTTTAGAGAAATCTAGTAAGCACAGCAGTGTCAAATCGCCCGAATCATAGGGTACTCTTATGTCATCAAGTACTTTGACCACAGCAGTAGAGCAGCTGTGCCGAGGACGAAAACCAGACTGTAAGTGCGACATGAGATTGTAAAGGCTCAAGTGGCGGGATATCTGCTTTTTATGAAGGAATACCACTACATAATTTTTTTTATATTTTTTCAGACACCGAATCGATGTATTTTAAAGTGCAAAAGTTAAATATACTCGATGCGGCTTAACAAAACAATTATAACAATAACAAATTACAAAAAAAAATTAAGTAAAATCAGCTAAGCTGATAGTTGACTGTCGGTTTTATTTTTTGATTATTAACTTTTCTTTGCTCTGTGTAAACCCAATCAGCCATTTAGAAATAGTGATTGGATTTAGCTTACATACAATGCAAAAACCAAGCCTTTTCCAAGCACGTTTGTAAAACACTTGCGTAGGTAATAAATTTCCAAGTTGCTTTGTAGAATTATTGCGTAAAAAAACAAAAAGTAAGTGTTGTACAATAATACTTGGAAAGAATTGCTTTAAGTAAGTGTTTTCCAATCATACTTGCAAAATGTTAGCCAAAGTAATAAAAATGCAACTGTTCAAAGTTGCTATTGCTGTTAACTGTTGGCCTGTGTAGTCTAGTGGAGAGTGCGCTAGATTATTAACCCAGAAGTCCCCGGTTCAAGTCCGGGTTCGGTCGTGGTTCTTTTCACTTTCTTTGCTCTTTACTACATTTAAGAATTATGGAAACTGAACATAGAAATCCACGAGTTAATTATGGAAAATGCTGAATTTAAAGGACAGGAACACACAACTGAGGGCTTAAAATGCAACAAGGTAAGTTTTTTTGAAGGCACGTAAGTCAAGTCGATAGTGAGAAATGAGGACGGTACGGCTTCTTGAACCGGTGAACCTTTCTTTTTTTATTCTTATTTGTCAACTTAAGATGGCTGCGCATTGTTTGGTAAATATATTTATTCATAAAAGTTGCGTATTAAAATACTAAATTCCAATTTTAAAGGAACACTTGGAAAAAGCTTATTCAAATACTAATTTCCAATTGTAAAGATATACTATTCAAATACTATTTTCCAATTGTAAAGAAACGCTTGGAAAAAGCCTATTCAAATAATTATTTCCAATTGTAAAGAAACACTTGGAAAAAGCTTATTCAAATACTAATTTCCAATTGTAAAGATACACTTGGATTAAGCGTATTAAAATACTAATTTTCAATTGTAAGGAAACACTTGGATTAAGCTTATAGTAAGGAATATTTTTCCCAAGGGATCGTTTTCGTTTATTCTACAATTACTTGTAAATATTTAACAATAGTATCACACAGAAAAATTTTGCATAGTAAAATCATTGTGATGCATAGTTGATTTCATTTTACATGATTTTATATTTCATGGTGGCAGCGACATAAAAATCATTATGATTTCATGTTAATTATGAAATTATTATGAAAACCAGTAAAACCATTATTGCATCATGTAAAAAGTTAATCAACACGATTTCATGTAGAATCATTATGATTTAATGTAGAATCATTATGACATCATGTTGAATCATTATGACATCATGTTGAATCATTATGAAATCTAGTAAAATTATTATTGCATCATGTAAAAAAAAAATTTTGCTTGCTGAAGAAGTTCCGTTGTTTCTAGCACATTAGAAGTTTTATCGCGAGAAGTAGCTTCGTTTAAAATTAAAATAGTTTGTAATAGCTGAAAAAGTAAAACAAGTGGAATGAAAAGTAAATACAAGTGTAAGTAGTCGAATCCATAAACTTCGACGCAGATGAACAAGGTAATGTTATATGTGACTTATGTTACTATAACAAAATAATATCAAAATGCTGTATTACTTTTCAATAGAAACAGAAGCTTCAGTTGACTAGAAAAGTTTAAGGTACTTATCTAAGGAAGATAAACATGAAGCTATACCACCCAAAGGACTTCGTGCACGTTATCGAGAAAACTATTTAGTTGGAGAAAAATTGAGGTATATTTTGTAATGATAAGTCGTATTTATTTCATTTTTCAATAAAAAAAAACTAGATAAAACCTAAACTTAAAGTTCTTTTTATTTCAAACTGAGGTTAGGATTCAGCTGCATTTCATAATGATTTCATAATGATTCAACATGACCATCATAATGACTTTACATGATTTCATAAAGATTCAACATGACCATCATAATGATTTAACATGATTTCATAATAATTCAACATGACCATCATAATGACTTTACATGATTTCATAATGATTCAACTTGACCATCATAATGATTTTACATGATATCATAATGATTCAACATGAAAATTGGTTGTGATTTTTACATGAAAATCACAATGATTTTACTATAAATCTCTATGAAGCAAAATCATAGGGGGAAACATGTAAAATCATTATGTTTCTAGTTGATTTTACAATGATTTTTTTCTGTGTGTAGTCGAAAGCTTTTTTCAAGTTTGATGCTTATGGTTCTAAGCTTGTTTAAAGCTTATTCCAAGCTTGTTTGGCTGATTGGGAAGCTATTACGAAATATTTTACTTTTGGCTAGCCACTACTTTTGGTTCTGCGAAAAATTAAATGTTAAAGACTACTGAAGAGGAAAATGTAGCGATTTCCGAAACAGACTGCCTAGTCAGCTAAGTGATTGACTCTATACAGAGTTGTTGTTGTTGTTGTTGTTGCCTTCTTGAAAACTTACTTGATCTTAAGCTCACAATCTTAATTCATGTAGTTATTTAAGCATAGTTTTACTTTAGGGCCCGGACCCAAATATTTCTTTTTTTATTTTTATTTGGGCCTCTTAAACCTAAAAGTTAAAAAAATTGTCGCTCTCAATTGGTTTAAGAGATAAAATTCTCGAAAACTTCAAATATCAATTCCATTTTATGAAAATGAAATGGTTTTTTATCCGTGCAATCAGAGGATTCTGCCTTAGTTTTTTATGCCATATGAGCTCTTACTAAAAACTTGGAAAATTTTTCGCCTGTGGCTCTTTCTGCAACCATCATATATTACTTCATAATCTTACTTTAATTCACAGGAATCCAAAATATTCGCTTTATTTCTTAGATTTCTTCTAAGTATTTTTTAATTATTATTTTCTACATTCTTTTTTTTCAATAATCCCAATGAAGTAAACACTTCCCTTTAATATGTACACTGGGATATGTTAATACAGAATACACAGAAGTACATTTGAAGTTCTTTTTTTTTCACTTTAATATTGTTTTCGTTTTTATTTTTGACACTTATTTTATTTTGAGCATATACTTAACTTTTTACTTAACTTGATCATAACTTTTTATGACATCTATTTTATTTATATATGTGAAAACGGCACCAAAAAAGCTCTAGCATAAAATCCATAGGTAAGAGCGATTGTCAATTTGATAATCACCTGGTAATCACGTAGAGCAGTAGTGATGATTTTGATTATCAACTATCAACTATAGCCGATATCAACCTTAGCCGATTCCACCCCAGTATGTGTATATATTTTCAAATTTTTATTTTTTTTTATAGAGATTAGAGTGCAAAATTAATTTTCTGACCCTAGCTACGCCACTGATGTAAATTATGCCCATCTTTTTCATTAGGGTGAGTATTTATTCAATATATCATAAGTATAAAGCAAAACTCTTAAAATATGCGACTAGCCAAAAATGAAAATCAGTCTTTGTCAAAAAAGTTCTCAAAAGATGTATAACATGTACAAAAAAGGTAAATATTTCCTACGCATCATTGTACGAGAACTTCCCAAGTATGGGCTATAAGGAGTTCATTGACCTCAAGTTGTTGGATTGGAAGTAGTAAAAGCGTTTTAATTTATTTTTCCCGTGCTTTCAATTTATCTATTAGCTCCATAGCAAACGTACGCATTTTCCTATTTACCTTATTTCGAGCGTATTCGCTAAATATCGCAGACATGCGTAGTTTGGCTCTGACAGTTTTTCATTTGGGGGGGGGGGCTACGAATAAAAATTCCCTTTCCAAGTTAACGGGGCATTGACACTGACACAATTTCCTAAGCTTTTTAAGTTTGTTTGTTTGTTGGGGTTTAATTTTCCTTTTATTTTTCTTAATATGGAGAGCTTTTTTTACGCACACTGCGTGAGTGTTATTTTGGCCCAATATTTTTCTGTATGCGCTCTGGCACGTTCTTTCTTCGCTTTTCCGGTTCTGCCAAATGAACTACATACAACGATTCGTTGGTCGGTCTTTGCTTTCCCCTATAATTTTTATAGATTGGAAATTGTGCGTGTCAGTATTTTATTACGTCACTGAAAACTCATTCGATTTATTTTCCTCATCTAACCAGAGTGCCTAGATGGTTTTTCTTTTACTATTTGCTTTGACTATACATAGGTTGAACTGACTGACTAACTGTACGCATTCGGTTGGCTCTCATGCACAATAATAAATGATAAGTTTTTCCCTTTTGGGGTTTATGCAGTTATTTTGGGTTATGTAAGCAATGTTGTTGGGTGGGTCGGGTGTTTAATTTTGTTGGATTGGGGCTTGTTTATGCATTAGCGACATGATGTGTAATCGCAAGCAATTATTCAACGAATTGTGGTTTTTTTAGCAACATAAGCTTACGGAAAGTCAGTAGTTAACCCTCAGAAATAATTTGGAAATCAATCATGGCTATGAGCAGAGCTCAGATTTTGATGACCTAAAAAAAACAAAAATGAAAAAAAAACTGACAAAAATGACCTACAAAACCCAAACAATTACATTAAAAAACAAAGCTTTAAAATACAACATTGCTGAACTTAAAAATTTTTTTATATATTTTCTATACATAGCGTTATAGTACATTACAAGGTACATTTTTAAGTTATTAAAATTGAAAGAACATCTGGCAAAATGTTTTTGTAAACAGAAAAACTTCTTTCTACTTCTGCATTGACGAGAGGAACATATATAAAAGACGATATGTCATCGGATGTGAGTTCCTCTTCTAATTTCATAGTATTAAAATTTTACCACCTATTATTTTAGCTATAGTGCATAAAAATAGAGTTCATAAGAACTAGCATATCCTGATTTTGTATCTAACACTTGTTTCATCTTTCTACATACCCTTTTGTCAGTTTAACCATGAGCAGAGCTTTTTTTTATATAGGCCTGCCTAACACATAGCTACTCGAGAAGTACTGTTTTTGACTAAAGGGACTCTATTGTAAAAGGAATATGTTTAAAAATTTTCATTTTTACTATTTTTAGTACGAAAAAAACGAAAAAACAAATATTTTAAACTTACACAAAAATTACCTAAAAACCAAAAATGCTCTAAAATTGAAAAATGTCCAAAAATGGCAAAAAAATAACTTAAAACTCTAAAAATTTCCAAAAAATGCCCTAGAACTAGTAAAAATTATCTGAAAACTAAAAGTGATAAAAAACGCAGAAAAATTACGAAAAAATTACCTAAAAACTTTTCCTATTTGGAATTTAGGAAACATAAATGGTCGTTCTAAATAAGCAGGAAATGTCTTATGCTGGTTTTCACTATGTCATTTTCAGTGGTCAGTTGTTGTCAATCAAATTGAAAATAACAGCATGTTGACAGTTTTTTTAACTTTGACAATCTTGGAAAATTAAAAACAAATAAATTATTAAATGGAGCTATGCAGAAAATTTTGTAGAGTTTTATTATGGTGATATTTGAGGTGATAAACTTTTGTGCCGTCATAAAAATGACATAGTGAAAACTAAGCATTAGAAGCAGCAGAAAACAGATGGCAATGTCATATATGTAAATCCTAGCCCTGGTTATAAGATAAAAACATACTATTTATGAGATAAAATCAATCTAAATAAACTTATATCAAGCTGTAAACTTATGTATAACGCTTATGTTAAGACCCTGTGAGAGTGTTTTTGACAATAGCTTGTCAGTTATAAACATAACATAGTCATAAACGTAAACACAAGCATAGACACAAACATAATCATAAACATAAACATAAACATAAACATAAACATTACTATTAACATTACTATTAACATTACTATTAACATTACTATTACCATTACTATTAACATTAACATTAACATTAACATTAACATTAACATTAACATTAACATTAACATTAACATTAACATTAACATTAACATTAACATTAACATAAATATTAACATTAATATTAGCATAAACAACCTCACTCTATAAATATAACAATTTCTCTATCCTTAGAATGACCACTTGGGATGTAGCCTCACTCACAGTTCATCTGGGCGACTATAATATACGCAACAACTTTGAGGTTCAACATTTTTTTATTTATTTAAATTTTTATTTGTTATTTATTACACCGTACAACAACACTTTTCACACACGAAGTAAACCATATACTCGTTTGTATAGTTTGTATAGTATAGTAAAACTGCGTACTCACTTTTTCTCTAGAACGCACAGTGAACTGCCTCGTGGACAAAAATAAAAAATTTGCGTCTCGAAATCCTGCGAATTCGGTATCAATCGACAGGTAATACTTTGACTATTGATAATCCAAAATAATGGAGCAACAAAATGTATTTTTTCATAGAAATTCTAATTTTGGACATAGCTCTTTGATTGAATAATACAAATAATTGCCAAAAATCCAGTTTTTAATAAAAGTAAGCCAATTAAAGATCATCATTATAAGAAGTTCATGTGTTAATAAAAAAGTCATTTGTTTTATTACAAATTAAAAACGAACTTTTTTAAGTGGTTTCGATTTTTGATATATTTGAATGAGAAATAATGAAAACTTTGCTTATTTTGATGGAGAAAAAAACAGAATATGTTAAAGTAAGTTTTTGGATTAATAAAATATATATACTGTACAATATTGAAAATAACTTTTCCTACTTCTTCCAACAAATATAAATATATTTTTTTTAAATGCTTAAAAATAAAAATGTATATAGATAATAAATCTTAAGCAATTTTTCGTTTTTCTTCCTGTTCTGGCCAAGCTATCTATTGTGGGTAAATTGTTCGCTAGAAAATTCACAAAACTTCAGACAGTACCTCACTGAATGACGATTGGGCCAAGCAAACTTCGTGGTCTTTACCAACTCCTTTCTGGTATCCACCCTCAGCGAAAAATCACAAGCAAGCACTCAGTTTTACGATTGGTGGAATCGCAAATTGTTGACCAGATGGTCGCAAACACGAAGCCAGCGTGTCCAACAGATATTTGAATGCTGGCTTATTCATCCGATAATTTTGCTGAAACCTACAACTCAAAAGCTATTTTGAAAGGAATTACTTAGTGGGGGTTAATCTTACAAAGACTTACGCGACTCCAAAGGATTGGACTGATCCCTTAAGCGCCTTCTAAAAGCGCGCTCTTCATATCGTTCCTCCTCTTCCAGCAACAGTCACAGCGCTATGCTTATCATTTTAAAATTACACTTTAATTTATTTATTTAATTTGTTTAATTTAGTGCAGTTTTATGTTTTTTATTTAATTTCAGATGTGTTTTCTTGTTTTATGCTGTTCCCACAATTCACAATAGTATGTTCGAAAGTGCACAGCTAATTTAAAGCGAACTATATAATTATATAATTCGGGTGAAACTCACAATAGGTCTTCAAATTTTCGGGCAAACAGGTTTTCGCTGGTGAAAATATTTTTCAGGTGAAACTCATGATAGCCATAACTAGTACAATAACTAGTTACCCTGTAAGCAAATATCATAACGCCTTCACTTACAATTTCTATAAAAACAATGTCAACAGCCGAACATTCACAATCAACTCAAAATCTAACGTCCCAGCTTACAATTTGAAAATAAATAACCTAAGCTGTAATACCTTATAATACAACATTAATTATAAGTAATGTTAACACACATTTTCGCCTATGACAAGCCCATGTTCAAATAATGCCTTATTGATTTGTCTCGCAATCCATCAGAGAACTACCTACCTCCCATTACCAAGTAATCATTATATAACTAGTTCAGTAATGATTACCTCCCCTACTGGGTTATTAAAAACGGTTTGGTTTGTGTCTGAGATACTCAACAGTTTGAGAGCCTATTCTTATGAGTTGCAAATTTAAAATATCTGGACTTGCACTACTTTCAAACTTTTAATGCAGTTCTTTCAAGACAAGAAGAAACCTTACTGAGATGTTTAGAAGGTATTAAAAGATATATAAAAATTGGGTTCAAAGTGTAGAGTTAGGATCAAAATGTTTTCCTTTGAATATCTTTTACCATTCGAATTTGACTGTTAAAACGTTATCAGAGTACAGAAAATCGAGTACTTTAGCAGCTGGTTAGAAATTTCAAGAAGTAATATGGTCCTAAAGGCCCCTATAGAGCAACTAATCGCACAACTGGTTGATAAAATGGTTGCTAGTTGATGAAAATAAGCAGTGTGTAGGTGGGTTTTTGGTTTTTTTCAGTTTTTCAACCAGTTTTCCAACCAGTTGCTGAAAATCAAAAAGTTTTGATTTTTTCGGCTGAAACTCATCGAGTTGATCAACTAGTTGTCGTGTTTTTAGCAAACTTAGCAACTAAACGGAAAACTGAATTTTTTCTTCGGTTTTTGTTGAAGTTCTGCTATGGGCATTTTATAAATAAAATGTTTTTAACTGATTTTTAACATCTGCCATCAATTAAAAATTGTGTCTGTAGGAAAAAACACAAACCAGTTGATCAACCAGTTGTTCGATTAGTTGCTCGTCTATAGGGACCTTTAGACTCTAGCATCGGCAAAAAGGGTTGTAGTAAGAAACATATTCTAGGAAGAAAATTTACAAATGTTATTCTCAGCTCTATTCCAGAATCCGCCGTAGCGTAAATTTTCTTTTGGATTCGTAATGTCGTCTTCTGCAATCCGAATCATTACATCGTTTTCGAACATTCGTAGCATTGCTATTCCACAATCCGAACGCATCAACTTTTGACAGCTGTTTTTCCGATTCTTTCACGAAAGCTTTGCCTCGACGGATTTGTTTACGACAAAAGAAAACAATCGAATTTTTATAGAATTAGGTCGCAAAATAAAAATTATAATTAATTTTTGGTTAATAAAGTTAAATTATTTTTATTAATCCTTTTATTGTGCGAAAATTGCAATTGCAATGAAATCCATTAAAAACCACAGCTAAAAAATACAATTTTGATCAAAAACACTTCAGTTTTTAAATTTTTCTTTTTATTTATTTGACTGCTGTTGAAACCAGTTGTTTTCGAACTCCCGAAAATAAGTTCGAAAAGGGGAAGTTTCGTTCGGAATTTGGATTAGCAAATTTGTCGTATTCGTAGCGTAGCTTTACGTTCGGAAAGTCATTACGACGGATTCTGGAATAGGGCTGAATATTATAATTTCAACTGAAACCTTTTTAACAAATTTTACTAGCTTCAAACTGTGCATTGAAACTCTCTCTTGATCACTGTTCCCACGACAATATTACGAATAGTCATTGTTTATTGAGTTATTTTCGTCAATTCCTTACATGATATTTCTTATAGGTTTCTGTTTTGTGATTAATAAAGTAACTAAAAATACAATACACAAAGTATTATTAATATTATTATCGTTAATGTCTTTGAATGGCTGAATAATATCCAGAATGCAAAACAATAATATTGAATGATTTCTCTTTTGTTTTTGTAAGCCATTTTGCGCATGTTTTCGGCTATTGTTAATAGTAGTAATAAGAAATGTTTTTTGGGTAATTTCAAAATTGCTTGCAATTAAGACGAACCAACAAAAAATTAAATTATTAGCTGCAAATATTAATACATATTTTTAAAAAATATCAAAAAATACCTTAGAAAATTTATTGCAAATTGTTTGCAATAAACATAAAAAAAAAATTAAATATTTAAACATTGCAACAAGTTTATAAAAATTATTTTATAAATACAAATACAAATTTTATTGCGTTGTCGGCGCTGGTTGTGGTGCTGGAGCCATGCGACTGACGAAAGCAACGATGGAGCGTAAAATTCTTGCCACAATTGGGGGACAGCGACAGGCAAGCGATTCAGTAGCCATGCGCAGCTCAGCAAAGGCATTTCTTGTGTAAGGATTGCGGCGTGAGCTGTAGCGCATGACGAGGAAGTGGTAATATACGATGGGTGTCATAAGACCAGCTTTGCCCCTGCAGAATAGACACAAAAATGTGTTAGCGTATCTTAATATATAAAAAAGAAAGAACAAATTTTAATAGTTCATACATAAATGTCAAGATCACAGCGAGCGGCATGATGAATATTTCCGAGAAAGCAGCAGCTTTTAAAATATTTGCAGCCTGGAATTCTACCAACGAAATTAAGAATCGAGCGCCCCACCAAGAATTTTTGCCAATGAGCTTTTGCGATAAAAGAAAACCGAAAATGAAGAAACAATAGTTTGTGTACCAAATTCCAACAACTTACATCAAGTAGCTTTAGCGAATAGCTGGAGGCATGTAAGATAGCAAATAAAACAATCGGAATCAGTATCAACAAAGTTGGATTCACATTAAAGAAAATTAAGGAGAACATAAGATAGTGACAGGAGTCTTCAACAAACAGACGAGCCAAAAATTCACGTGAGAATGTAAACGAGGGCAAACGCTGGTGTAGTCGTAGAGCCGAAGTCGCAGCATTTGAAAGCAACACCTTGTTGAAGGCACTCTGTTGATTGCTGGAGGAAAAATAAATGAATTTATTAATTGATTAGCATGAGAAGTAAGGTATTAAAAAACAAAAACTTACCCAAAGATGGGCAGCACATAGCCAAAGGCAAAAAGTATCGCCAGAATTCTTGTGCCCCACATGGCAACATCGATTTTATTCGACTTGGCATGTTCAATCAGCTTGGCAGGAATATTTTCATTCTGTGGTGGCGGCGTCGATGATGATGATGATGTGCCATTATTTTGAGAATGATCGCCGTTGTCGTCGCTCATTGTTGTTCGTCTGCAAGATGGAGAAAATGAGTATCAATACAAGTTGGAATAAAAGCTTAAATTTTTTAACATTAAATTTAATTGTTCTTATCGTTTTTGATTAGTCTTATCTAAATCTAAAAAATAAATAAATGCTTTTTCAAGTCATTAAATTTATCTGATAACAAAACAAATAAGTGCAGCGCCAGAAAAAAAAAACACCTAAGTGACACACATTATACAATTTTTGACTTTCACATAATTGTATGGTTAATTTTATACAAGTTTCGTTGGACTTGTGATTGCAAAAGCAACATTTCAGGCTACTAAAACACAATTTTTCTTAGACATTTTAAACTTTCAGTTTTCAGCTGCAATAAATAATCGTGGGTCAAAGTCAGAAAAGAAATGCTTTGTATTCGTTCTAATCGTATTGAAATTAATTTTAACTTTTTGGCGTCCTGGCCACAAATCTGGTATACAAGTTTTTACCACACTTTTTTTTAAATATTAAATTTAACAACTTGTTTAGGGTACTTCAGCTGGCACCTTTTCCAATTTAGTAGAATTCTGTCAAATATCAAATTTTGGTCATTTGGTACAAACCACTAGTTGACAATTTTCAACCTATTCTAAAATTTCAGACTTCAATCACCGGATTCTTCAAGAAAACCAAAAAAAAAGAAATTATACGTGTATCGGCTTTTTAAAAATTTACGTCTCAGTAACTTTTAATATAGTTTTTTTTTAATTTACTCTCATTTTAGCATTAATACTAAGATATAACATAATACTCTTATCTTAGTATATGTCTAAATTTAAATTAAATTTGAAACCTATATAAAAAGTACTCAGATGTAAAATTTAAAAACGCCGATGCATATTTTTTTCCGCCTTTTTGAAAATGCATTACATTAATTAGAGTCTGTGATTATTTGAGTTGCTTGACTATAATTTCCAATTTGCTAGATTTTATACACTAGTACACCTGTTGCTTGAATTCAAGTAAGTCCTACGTTACGAATCGAGCAATTATATTGATGTTTTATTTACCACGCGGTATGCAGGAAGCAACCTTTATTCAACATGAAATTTCGACGCTATCTGAGTATGCAGATGTTTGAAAAAACATCTACAGATGCAGAATTCATTGTTTTTAAAATCCTATGAGTTCGTTTAAGGGTTCGTAAGAAAATCGATATTTTTATACCATAAATAGGTAGCAAAACAATGAACAAATATATCAAAGTTTAAAAAATATTACTTTAAAGATTTGCAATTTAATAAATGAAAAATCTAATGATAGATCAAAAATAGCAAATAAGTATAATTTTTGAAGTAAACTATTTAGCTAATGTTTGTCTTTATTATCTGTAACATTAATTTTTTTATTGAGTAATGACTTGCATATTTATATATTTAAAGATGAAAAAGCAACAACTGCTTCCTAAAACTTTGGTAAATATTTATTCACTGAATTAATAACTTTTCTTCGATTGATATTTTTTTTTTTTTAATAAAAGTTCATTCTGAATGGATTCTCCTGCATGTTCAAACTAGTGGCGACATGTTGTAACTTCACTGTCGAAGCGAACATCGAAGCGAAGTTTTCGATCTGGCAGTATGTTGTAACATTTTCGTTCGACAGGCGTTTTAGTTAGTTTCGAAGTTATGTTCGAACATTAAACAGCTACACTCAAGCTTTTTTTCTGATACTTCTGATTACTTATTCAACAAATAACATTGTTTGGCAAAAATAAAGATAACTTAATTTGAACAGTTTTAAGGTAACCATATACATATATACTTTTATTAGAGCCAATACTTTTATTATTTCACTAACTTAAAATCAATGATTAAATATTTGCATTTATATTTACTTCGCTTCTCGATCACTTCCACCAAATTAAAGTGATATTTTATCGCTAATATCGCCTGTCGATAGTGTTACAACATACCGATTATCGATCATTTCGACAACTTCAAAATTTCGAAGTTACAACATGCTGCCATAGATATCGAATCCATCACCATTTACATTAGCTTTCAATGTTTTGGAAAATTTTGTAGCTTTAAACATTTTTTTAAATTCTTCAATGCACTCTTAAAGATTATCACCCTTTTAAGTAGAAAAGCAGCAGTTAACTAACTTGTTCATAGCTTTGAGAGCGTTAGTGAATGGAATTAATCGTAAATTTCCAGGATCATTTAACTTATCTGAGTTATTCAAAAGGGTACGGCAGGCATTACTTTTAAATGCTTCGCAAAGATAGTTTAATTGTGTTAAATTAAGTTTTGCTGTCCAAATCAGTGCCTTTTGTCTACCGAGAATTGAAACTATAATCCATTCCAAAACAAATGATTGACGAATCCCTGCATTGCATGTAATTCCGGAATAATACACTTTTGGATAACGCAAACATCATAACTTTTATTTAGCAATGGTGGTTTTATAGTGCTACGTCACTCTTTACCTCTTTTTTTTATCGGAACCAAGAGAAGAAAATTTATTAAACTACTTTCGCAAGTCTCCAAAAGGTCTACGTTTTAAAGATTGTTCTTTTTGATTCAGTTTTTTTCAATTTTATAAGCCATAAAAGCAATATGTGCATGAATTTGAAGCAGTAGCTGTTTCTAGACATTGACAATTAAAATTAATTTAAAGTCTTCAGTCTTCTGAAGAGTCTTTCATTGATTTTTATTAAATCGAACAAAGTTTAAATATTACTATATGATTCTATAATGTTTGGGACAATACACATCAATATTATCCGTTTTACAATTGGCAACTTTGCTTCCTTGTTGGCATTACCTTCTTTATTGCATAGATATTTATTAAAAGGTTCATAGTTTCAGTTTCATAGTTTCATCTCGGTACGATGAAGAATAATTTTCTGGAAGCATAGTTAAACGAATTTTAAAGACGCTCTTTCCTTCATCTGTCATTACCTTCATCGCAGTTTTCTATGAAATTGCAAGCTTCTAAAACCGCTTCTAATAATTCAGATGCATCAGCCCATACCAAGGGTCAAATTTCTTTTGATTTGTTTGAAACTACTCAAAGTGTAAATTATCAGTTTTGTAAATATTTTTCAGAGTATTAACTTTTTCAGTAACATGTGAAGCGTAATTTTGTGAAATCGAATCTCAACCATTTCTATTTCGAATAAAATGAGCAATCTTTCTCGTTTGTCTGACACTTGTGCCTGAATATCTCATAATATTATCTAAATAGTTTTTTTTTCAAAAATGATACTTTTTTGCTCTTTTTGATTTAAAATTACAGACAATTGCTTACCGGATCCATTACCAAATAGAATTTTTCACTTCTTAAATTACAAATATTTTAAGTTATATCGTTTTTTAAACTTTGAGCACATATTTTTTTTAATTGTTTTACTACTTACATATGATATAAATCGATTTTTTTTACAACAAAAAACCAACTCACCCCCTTAAATGAACTAATAGGATTTTAAAAACAATAAATTCTGCATTAATATATGGTTCTTCAAACAGCTGCTTACTTAGATTGCGTCGACATTTCAGGTTTAATAAAAGTTGCTTCAGGCACACATCAAAAATACAAAAAAAAATCGAATATAACTATGTATGTATTGTAAAAACCAAAACAAGTATCCCTAAATATCAAGCTTTGTTAAATAAGGAGTGATATATTTAATTAACTTAAGATTTACTTTTGCTTTTTAAGCAATATTTGGTTCCTTCAATATCAGCAAAACTTAAAAACCACACGCACTTTGAGCAGCAAACTTTCAACTGGCGGCGTGAAACGGTCAAAAAGGTAAAATAATGTTAAACAAAAATCATATAACATGTGCATGTGTATCAGTGCCGGATTAACATTTTGCATGGCCCCGAGGCGAAAAATATAAGTAGACCCCTTTTTCTATGAATGTTTATTAATTTTATAGACATTTTTTTTTTGATATTATTCAATTAAAATTGTTAAGGATTCTGCACTCATCATCAGAGCTGCCATTTGAGCTACTTTACATTTGTTAAATAGCTTGTGGTTTAGCTTTTTTGGGTTGGCTTTTTCTAAGTACTATCTTTTTCTGATAATAAAAGAAATACTTCTACGATCAGTTGTATTCAAACGATATTTTTCACGTTAACATTCGTAGTGCGTATCAATCAATCTAGAATTTTTTCCATGTGGCGCTGCTTGAGTGAGTCGTATTTGCAAAAGTCGCACAGATTGTGAAAATTAAAGAACATTCGTTAAACTGGCCAAAATTTGATATCAAAATAGTCAGCGTTTGCCGCAAAATATTGAAACATTACGAAATATTGATATGGTAAGAGTCTGAGAAAATCGTTAAACCAGATATTTTCACATCTGGGCAATTCCACGAAAAGGTCTACTGCGACTAAAAATTAAATGTTTCTAAAAATTCTTTTAAGACTATAGAAAAAATGTCATATAAGGTCTGTTTCTGTACCATGATAGAATTATACAGGAAGCATTGACAGTAGTTATGGAAAACATGAACTGTCAAAAAATATACTTAAAAAGAGAGCGCTTTCGATCGGCCATTGTCAATAAGTGAAAACATAACCAATGTTAAAAATATTGAAGTGAAAAAAGCAGCTGCAGATGCATATGACTGAAATTAAATAAATCTTCATTAAAAGTGGTGTCTTTTTGGAAGGTACAGTATATGTAATGTTCGTTTTCGACACTTGCTTTATAATGTTAGTTTCCGACACTTTTAATTTTCGCTTTGTTTCACTAACAGCTGTTTTTGACAGGCTATATTTTCCTTTGGAAGATAAAACAAGCAGTTGTCAATGCTACCTGGATTATTCTGCCATGTTTCCGTACTAGCTTCAAGTAATTGTAATAGAATGGAGAGTGACATTTTGCTTATTATTCTTTAAAATTTGTAAAAAAACGCTTTCCAACAACTTTAAGTTTCAAGAATCGAGAAACAGAAATATAGTGTTAAACTTTTAATTCCAATTCAATTCCGTGTCCAAATATGGTGAATGCGTAGAAATTATAATTTATCATGTTAAATATTTGACAAATAGAACGCAATGCTGCCAAGTTTTGAAGAAAAATGTTAACCGCCGCTGAGCATTTTTTTGGACAAGCGGATGTAGCGATGTCAAAAAACACACCCATTGCGAGAGTACTGACAACTGATCTCAATTTGAATATAAAAAATGGCAGAAAATTATGAATAGCAACAAAAGTTGAAAAATGGTGACAGAAATTGAAAAATTTTAACGAAAGTTTAAATTTTATTATTATAACTAGATGATATACCCGGTGTTACTCGCGAAGATATATATATATTAGGGTGGGTCAATTTGTATGGACGAATTTTTTGGAGGTCTGGCTCAGCGAAATTCGTAAAATACATGTAATTTCAAGACTTTTTCTCCACTACAGCATATACAAATTCTGAAAAAAAGCTGTGCGGACTTTCGTAAATAGATTTTGTTCTCAATTATAAAATATGAATGTATGAATGTATGTGTATGAATCTATTTACGAAAGTCCGCACAGCTTTTTTTCAGAATTTGTATATGCTGTAGTGGAGAAAAAGTCTTGAAATTACATGTATTTTACGAATTTCGCTGAGCCAGAATTTGACCCGCCCTAATATATATACATGAAAAAAGTCCTCTGAATCATAACAAAATGCCCCCAATTTTTCACGTAATTATTCACAAATTTTGTGCTTTTCTTTATACAAAAAATCCAAAACAATTTGGCCATTTCAGCCCTTGAAAGGACATTAACAGAGCTTCTTATGAACTATTCTGCTGTGCGTTTTAATTAATTTTGTACACAATGGATCAAACACTGGACCTATTTGTTTTACACCGAGGAGGTTTAAGCTAAGGTTCCTCGGCACCAAAGCCACGCACTTTCACTTTGTGCCTCGGCCGCCACGTTTTATATTTAACCATTTATACCAACATTTTTGACCTTTTTTGTCATCGCCAAACATTTAAGGCCAACATTTAAGGATTCATCAAAAACCTTAAATGTTTAAGGAAAATAGTCTGCCATGCAATAATTTTGAAAGTTTTATTATTGCAATTTGGTAATTTACCTTTGTGTTATATTATTGCAATTTGGTAATTTTCCTTTGTGGTAAGTAACATTCTTGGTTTAGATTAGAATTGGTCTTTTATTAGAAAAATTTCGTTTTCAATAGGAACAAGTTGCTTAAAATTTCCAAGAAATTGACACCACAAAAATTTTCGTACCTGAAACATACAAAAAGGTTTTAGTACTAATATAATTTTTTGGTGAAATAGAAAAAAAATCAATCAAAAATGAAAGTGCTGGCTTTGAAAGTGAATAACTCCGTCATGTTACAAAGGATTGCATTAGTTTTTTTTTTTTGTTTGAAATTTTGACTAATTTTCCGTCCAATCGTGTTTCAATCTTTTTGATTTTCGTTTCCCTTCTAATTTTTATAATTTTCCAAAAAAAACCTTAACGAATTTCTTTATTTCGCAAAAAACTTTGGTAAAAATATTTGTTGGTGAAAAAATATTCAAAACCAAAAATGGCTTTTTTAATGTTCTTTCCAGTGATGTGCGGCGTAGAGAACATGATGTCGACAATACTATTGTCGACGGTGTCGACAATGTCGTGTAGACAATTGCTTTTAACGACATGTAGATAGTTAATGTAAAAGGCTGCATGTTTATTGTAATATTTAATTAAATTGAGTCCAAGTTCGATGTATTCCTTATTTTTACGCCTTCTGGGCATGGCTTTTGTTTGTTTAATTCAAAATTTGTTACTTTGTGTTAATTAAACGACTTTTCAAAAGGTTTTAAGAATCAGCATAATCTAAATGGAACTTGCATTTTCGCAGTGCTGCATTTTGTTGACATTGTTTACATAATTCTCGACATTGTCTACATTGTCGACGCATTCTGCATTGTAGACACCAAAATGTCGACAATTAAAGACGACGCGTCGAGGAACATCACTGGTTCTTTCATATGGTATGCATAAATGTAGGGTTGACTTAAAGATTCTATCGTACAAATTTAAAAACGTTTATACGATCGAAAAATCAAGCCTAACATCATAAAAATTTAAGAATTTTTTTTTTGTTTATTTTTCTTCATTTTGTATTTTTGTTTGCATAAAAAGTAATGGTGTAATGAATTTTTCAATTCGTTTCTGGACCATCTACAGACCCAGCCGCACACACACACCAAATTTCATCAAAATCGATCCAGCCGTTTAGGAGCAGTTCAGTGACAAAGCCATGTACAGAAGAGTTTTATATATAAATTTAAATACTCTATAAATGCAAAGTTTAATTCGATTTTTTCAGTTTTTTCAGAAAGAATTATTATAGTTTGTATAAAAAAATTTAAAAGGATTTTTAACCAAAAAAACTATGAATATATGTATAACCTTATTCCAGATTATGTTAAAATAACCTTTATAAAAAAAACTAGTGCACACTTCGCAGATTTTTTTCGCTTTATTGATGTGTACAAAAATCACTTACATTTTCTGTTACGTAACGCGTAAAAATTCTGTCCTTAATGTTTCTTCCTGAAATGTATGTAGCAACCCTTGGCTGTTATAATTTAGGATCTCATAAAATTGAAGCAAAACAAAGTTAACTTCAATATTTTTAATTTGAAAAGAATCAACTTTAAAACAAATTTATGCAACAAAAAATGTAAGGAATTACTTAAGATTTACGTGTGATTTACATAATTTTTTGAGTAATTTTTCGAATGATTTTTTTTTTGTAAATTTCAGAATGTTTAAAAAACAAAAATATTTTTTGACTACTTCTAAGCATATTGTATTTACATTTTTTTAACTACAATAATTGCTGGCAACTGATTGCCTACATTTATTGTCGTTAAATCCCATAGAGAAAAATTATAAATATTTATCGCTAAAAATGCGTGAATCCTCTCACCTACATTTATCTCTTTTGCTCTCTTGTAAAAACTCTTTTCTTAAATTATTTCTTCCAATCTTGTCTTCGCTTATAAAAAAAAAACGCTAGAAATGCGTGTAGCCTCTCAAATAAGTTTTGAACAAGGCACCAACAACAACTCTGTATAGAGTTAAATTATGAGTCAATGAGTATAGAGTTAAATCAGGTGTTTATTTAAGGGCAAGCATAAAATACCGCTGCTGGAGCGTTTTTAGGACTATTTGAGCGAGAACACGCTGAAATAGTGTGAAAAGAAGGGAGAATATACAATTTTAAGTCTCTCTGAGCGAAGACACGCTGAAATAGCGTGAAAAGTAGAAAATATAGATATTTTTGAATTCTCTGAACAAAAACACGCTGGAATAGCGTGAAAAGTAGAGAATATATATATTTTAGTGCTCTCTAAGCGAAAACACGCTCAAATAGCGTGAATAGTAGAGTAAATATAAATATTTAGGAAAAAGACGCTGATTTTCAGACAAAATTTACAAAACTCGCTGCATAGTGTGGTTTTTTACAAAATCGCCAATAAAAGTCGTAAAATTTCACAACATTTATTATAGTGATTTTTCAATCAGTTTTTAGAGTGTAAGCATTATTTGTTTAAATGAAAATATTGATGTTTTCTTTTTTGTGTTTTAATGTTTTACAATAATGGGCTAAGCCGCCATATGAGCCCCATTTAAGACACATTTTTAGAAAACTTTAGACTTTTAGGTCTTTTCCTTATTGGAATTACATATAATTTGTTTAATAACACCATTCATAGAAATTTTTACACAATTTTTTTCTTGATTTACAAAAAATTTAAATAAAAACATTAAAAACAACTTTAAATATATATAAGAGTTTATAAAAAAAAAACAAAAGCTAGCCTCTATTTGTAGCTATAAATTAAGATTCTAGCTTTTTTTAATCAATTTTAGCTACATTCTCAAACATTTTCTGATCATTCTGCACATGATTGCTTAAACAAACTATCGAATATGTCCAAAAAATTAAATCTTAGAAAAATTCTAACTTCAAACTATTTATTTATCAATAATAAATTTGACATCTTTTGATTGCGTTTTACATTTCTTTATTGCTTCCGAAATTTGGTGGCGCCTTAGTTGCAGGGCTCTCAGGCAATTGCTTTAAAATTTGTTCGATAATCCGGAACTGATGTGTATAGTACAAAGTTAAAAGCTCCAAGCACAGAGTTAGACATATATACATATGTGCTTTGAATAACGTTCAACTTTACTGCAGATGTTATCTTAATAACTTTATGGGAAAGATTACAATTTATGGTTCAACAAAAGAAATTTTACACATAAAAGTTCCACTTAAAAGCAATACTAAAACACTTAACAACAACAACACCAACAACAACACCAACAACAACAACAACAACAACAACAACAATAACAACAACAATAACAACAACAACAACAACAACAATTAAAATATTAAATGATATGAAGAGTTAAAAACGTAATCAACATTTGGCGAAAGTCAATTGCTTACCGCGTATATCCATTAAAGCCATGGTAAGAAGAACCAAACAGCTAAAAGTATTGCAATTGAGCGTGCAGCCACAAAAATACTATAAAAGTCATACACACAAAAAATTATAAAACGACTTATTAAATATGAATAGCGTTGGTTTAAACGCCGAGTGCAACACTGTTGAACGTTGAGCGTTTTCTTTCTTAAAACAATAATGTTCATAAGCACAAAACTATGACATTCATTACATACATTGTTAATGATGTTTGCGTTGTATTTCAAATGAGTTTTCTAAAAAATTTTAAAAAAAGGTTGTAAAGTGAGGCAGCACTTAAGAGTCACAAAAAGCAGACAGCTCATATAATAGGCCATTGAACTAAGCAGCAAGATTTTGTTCTGTGGAAAAAGTGAATGGCCAGGTAGGTAATTAAACAAAATTATATCTAAAGCAAATTTCTTTTGAATTCCAGTTTACTTTTGAAACTTTTTTAGGGCATTTTTGGTACATTTATGAATATATTATTATAGAGATGGTTAAAGTTAACTTTATTAATATATAAAATAATTTGACTTGGTTTATAAATATCGAAAAAACTTATTTCTGTTTTTCTGTATAATTCAACAATACTTAAAATATGTTATTTTTACAAAATTTTAAGTGTTTCATTTTCTGTACGAATAAAATTATATTTTCGTGCTGTTTATGGCAAAGTTCTATTAGCAAAAATCAATGACGATGAAGGAGACGCGTAAATAAACGATGCTATGAGCACTTAAAACGATTTTCTTTTTCGCATATGTAAAGCACTTTGATTTTCAAATTTATTTCCAACGGGCCGGCATGTCAGCAGCTTCCTCAATGAGTAAATCTTCAGCATTTATTTTTGTTGTTGTGCAAGCGAACAAATCAAAAAGCTTGAAAAGTTTATTCAAAACAAAATCGAACTGCAGACCCAAAGCTTTTCAAAAGAGGCCTTTTGAAGCAATTCAAAGTAAGCTAAATTAAAGTGCTTTTTCCAATGATATGTAATGTTAAAATTACAATGGTGTGTCATACGTCGCGTCAGCACTATCAGCTGACTAGCAAGCACTCGAAAAGGTCTTTCGGGGTGCTTTTTTATTTTTTATGAATATTAATAAAACAAATACAGTTATCCCCCTTATAACACGGTACTCTTAGAGCGCGTTTTCATATAACGCGATTTCAAGTCCCTCGCATAACACGTGTTTTTCCCCATATAACGCAAGGATTTCCCAAGTAATATTTATGTACTGTGAAATTTAGAACGA